>CM071605.1:3812947-4547947 GCA_036365135.1 Miichthys miiuy
TGGTCCAATTAAGAGCTATGTAATTTGATACTAATTACATGTAATTACATATCCTATTAATTAATTCCACAGCAGATCAGCTGCAGATGCAAATCATAGAAATACTTTGTGTTTGTTTTGGTTAGTAAAACAAGTCTTATGTTTTCCTGACTTATGCTCACAATCCTGAATGTTGAATGTGTATGACTGTTCATACTGTTGAATGTAAACACTGCCACGTTAAACCAGTGAAGTGAAAAGTAGGTTATATTCCCCTTTTTGTAAGTCTCTTAGGATAAAAGCATCTGCAAAATGACTAAATGTATATTCTGTCAGTATTCATGTTCTTCAGTCAGCAGACAGTGGAATCAGCTGTTAACAGTTTCAGATCTTTGTTTTATCGTTTGAACCACCTCGTTATCATCTTTGACCAAACCAGCACGCAAAAACAGAACTGAAAAGACTTTATTAGTGTTAAAGTTTTGGCTGCTGCTGTTGTAAGGGAACGATTTGGTCACTGGAACTGTGAAGGAATGCCCCACTGTAAAGATTTCTGCTTGTTAAGTTGGGCATTTGGGTATAGATCTTAGGTAAGCAGTAGAGTTATGTGGGTTATAAGCACTCTCACACACAACACTATAAAACTGTCTCAATTTAAAGGGATGATTTATGCCTCTCAGACTGCTGAATGAAATATGAGGTAATCTGACTCCCGGATCCCAGTCCAAACGTGCCCGACATGGGGGCAACCCACATCCTGCTCCAATGAATTTTGAGCTTTTGCCGTTCTGTGTCATATTATGCACCACAAAATAAGATTTACATTATTTGAAACTAAGTGTTTAATACAGATTTTAGGTGCAAAGGTTGTGTGTATCAGCACATAATATGCCACTGCATGGATTCTGTCTTCAATCATTTGTGTATTTTAAAGGCCCAGTGGAACAGAGTGGCTAAGGAGGAGGGGAACACTGGTACCTACAGGAAACGGTGACTTAACCAAGGGACTTAACAACACCAAACTGATAAAAGACACCCTAAACAGGATATTAAACAGCTAATAAACATTTAGAGGCATGTATGTTTCGCTTTAAACCCTTCCCAGGCATCTTGAGGAAAGTGATTGTTTGAATTTCCATGGGCTGTTGAATGCATGCTGTCGACCACATCTGATGCAAGTGAGTCATGTGGAGGTGAGGTAATAACATCGTGTCATTACACTGGTTATTTGGGGAGGCACGAGGGACTCCTGAGCGATACACATCAACCATGTGTGACTGAGGCATTGGTGCATGAAATACAGCAAATTGAACTCTGGAATTTATGCTCACTTGAAAAAAAAAAGGACAAACCTAAATTATAAAACTAAATGATTAACCTGGAGTTCATTTGCCTGTTATCTGTGGTGGTTAATGTGGTTGCTGATGAGCGGAAATGACTAAATAATTATGTGGGCAGGTGCTGAGATTTCTGGCTTTCATTTACCACACTTATTGGGAACAAAAAAAAAAAAAATCCACCCTCAGTGGAATTTCAACACACTCCTCCACACGCTGACATTTTCAGCTGCGCCACAGTAGAGGATGACTACAGCAGACAAAAAAAAAGAGATTTAATCATCAATACATAGATAAATAAATATGACAATTAATAAATGCAATTTTCAATGCTAATGTAAACCCAGAGATTAAAAAAAAAAATGCATAAAACTATGTTTGTAATTTCTTGGGACATAAATATAATCTTTTATACCTTTATTTATTTATTTATATATTTATTAAGACATATCTAAATCTAAAGCAACAGAAATAAAATAAAAATAATACATATATTTATGTCACTTATTTATCTTGCACGTTTATTTTTATGAATTTCATCATTTATTTTGACATTGATTTATCCTTTTGTTCATGAATTGTTTTCATTCATGTAGCCTATTTTTCTATTAAAGCTATCGTGCTATAGTGACGCAGTCATTCATAGAAATAATCGTTTTAATTCAGTTCAAATGGTGCAGTTCTGACAGCCGGCCAATAGAGGTCACTAAAAAACTCTTTGATACCTGTTTCCAGTATAATGTGAATATAGTGAAATACCTGGAACAAACGAGCATGCTGGCTGCTGTCAGAAACACCTTAGCAATACTGATGGCTGATGTTTCTACTTGGCTGTTTGTGAATATTCACAGGGAAGCAGTCTGGGGCTTTGGAGGCAGAAAGAACATTAAAGAATTTCAACACAGCACCACAAGAAGAAACTTTGATATTCCATCAAGGACATGAATATGGCAGTGCACTCCACTTGTAGATCCTTAGTGTTATTCAGTTGGCTATAAATCTCAGTTTAAAAGGAAACAGCTCGCATCTGGATAAACTCCTGTATTTGTGGCTCTTTGGCCAAGGGATGAAATGCCTCACTGTGATGTGGATCACTTCAACAGGAGAGGTCCAAATGGGAATATGGAGGCCAGCATACACACTTAGTCGTGGAAGAAGTATAGAGAAATGAAGAATCTTTATGTTTTTGAATGATCTATGTGAATGATCCAGATGAGTTCTGCAGTTCCTCTCTCTGAACAGCAGACTGGGGCAGCAGACGCACTCATCTAGGGAGGATGTATAGTGTTTCCATTGTGCCACTTCAGCAAGAGCAGCCCGAGCAGCAGTAAAACCATTGTCGTGGGCTATTAACACCAGCATGTGTTGTAAATGAATGGCCCAAATGGTGCTGATTAGTGATCTCACACTGGCTATCATGGAGGAGAGAGGCTTTAAAAGCCCACCCCCCCTTGTCAGGAGATAAACAAGCCCATTGCTAGTGCAATAGTTGGATTTCTACATTCATACAGATCCACTAATTGCCCTCTGAAAGCCAGGCTCAGGCCTCGTGATGCATGGGATGGCTGTGAAAAATGCATTCCACAAGGGCGAGCCACTCAGATCTCCAAACTGAGCAGCTCTTGACAGGCTGTGAAAATCTGTCTTGACTGCCAAAGTTGTTTTACTGTTGCTCTAATGCTCTTAGAGGCATGTAGCGGGGATAGTTTTTCTGCTAGCTGTCGAGTTGAACTCATTGCAGTACATCATGGTTTAGACAGGTTAAGTATCTGGTTGACTCTCAAACAACAAGCCCATCTGGATAGTCACAATATGTTTTAAAAAGTAAATTAAAGTAATATTTTAGTACGTGTCTGTTTTTTCTCAAACACTGGAGTGTATTTGTTTGTAGACTCTGAGTCCTTTTAAAGATGGATTTTTACTCAAATTTGCAAAAGTATCTACTTGCACAACTGTGGCTTTTGGGGTCTATGATGGTCCATGGCCAGGAACATCTGCATCTCTTGGGTATTACGGCTTAATGCTGTTGTGGAAACAGAAAGCCAAACTGAGTTCTGTGTTGTCCTCAGTTTTCATTGTCAGACAAAAAACAAACAAACATCTGAGACGCAGAAAGGCCACGTCTTATCAAAAGGACAACCAACCGGTGTTAGTGCATTACTACAAATACTTCCTAACCATTTGAAAAGAATACTTCAGTGATTTCTCGGTCTTTATTTTGAGCTCTTTGTATCTTCCAGGCTCGGCTGTGAGACTCGCTGGAGTTGTTACAATTGCAAGAGATGTTATCCACTCCTGTGATCATGTCTGCCTTAAAATGTTATTAAAGTATAGTATTGTATTGTAACATTGAATTGATGCACAGTTATTCAGTTGCAAGTATAGACTGATTTGTAATGTTTACTGTGCAGTCACACATCGGTGGAGGAAGTATCCAGGACCCTGTCTCAAAAAGCCCTGTATTCAAATCTGTACTTTTGTAAAAGTACAGAAGTAGTAAAGGACAGCTCACTGTATAAAACATACCTACTGTAGCTCTGTGTGGGAATCTTTTTGTTTTATAGCTTATTATACCTGCGGCTGGTCAGGTGATCAGAGGGTCTCTGGTACAAGTCCAGTCACAATAGTGCTGTCTTTGTGTGAGTTGTTGTGAGCACTGCGTTGCTCCCGGTGAGTAGTTGGCATCTTACCTGGCCATGTATGATTTTGTGTGAAGTGTTGTAAAGTCAGTTGGTGTAAGCAGCATTTCAGTTTTAGCTGTTTTTTCTACATTTTATAACATTGTATTTTATATTTTTATCAATATATTATCCATTACTATAACGCTCTCCTGACGGGCCTCCAAGCCTGCACAGTGGAACCTTTTCAGATGATCGCCTGGTCTACAACCAACCCAAAAGGTCACATGTTACCCTGCTGACATCGAGCTCCACTGGCTACTTGTAGCAGCCCGCATTAAATTCAAATCACTAATGCTGACTACAAAGTAGTCTCCACCTTTATACAGACATGTTACCTCACGTCCGTTGCGCTCCTTCAATGAACGACGCCTTGCTCTGCCACTCGTTCGCTCAAGACAATCCAGACTCTTCTCGTCTGTTGTTCCCCGTTGGTGGAACGCACTACCAGTTCCTACCAGATCAGGGCGTCCCTCTCTACCTTTAAAAAGCTCCAGCTCTTCAGAGAGGACCTCCTCTGCAACACTACCAACAACTGGACATGATACATGTTATGTTATTTTAATGTGTCAATGTAATGTAAACACATCAGAATCGGCTCGGTACTCGAGTGCATATATTTAGTTACTTTCCACCCCTGGTTACAGTATGAGAACAGTCTCCACTAACCGGAACCTTTGTCTTTACACTAAAGTTCCCCCCGGAAAGCTTACTTCGTTGTACATGCTAAAAACTGTTAGCGGAAGATAAACAGAGATTGTTCAACATGGCAGAGGTAAGATAATGACTGAAGCGTGTGTTTCGACGTGTGTGGCGTGTGAACTCTTCACTCCTTCATGTGACACGGTGTTCTTGTTGTATGAGAGTTAGTCTGACAGAAAAACAAGCAGCGTTAGCCTGAGAGCTCACTGCTGTCCGCTCACTGTACAGTAAACTGGAACAACTGCCAGCAAGCTACATTTACACACCAGCTGAACGGCCGATGAGTTATTTAACCATGTCAGCCAGCTGTGTTACATATGTACATATCAACATATCGATCTACACAGCTGGACCACAGGACAACACAGTGACTGAGGAGGGAAGAATACATTAAGATGCCATAATCTGTAATATCATAACATGCTGCCATAATCTTCAGTTGAATAAAGACATTCAGATCTGTGGAGACAGAGTAGTTGGATGGATACACAGTCCTCACATCAATACATCGATGCCAGGCACTCATAAAATCACAGAAGCCGTTGAAGTCAAATGTAAGACATGACTTTGTCTTCAAACCTTAGATTTGTCATTTTGTCCTGTGATAGCAGCAAAGGTTTGTGGTGTTACTGTCCCAGTACACCATGACAGCAGGACACGGAACCCGAAGCAGCTAAATGGGATTCAGCTGACAGTCTTCCTGCTGTCCCATGTCAGCACGTCTCATTGGAAGGACCTTTGACTCCATTTCTTTAGCTGATGTCCAGATAAAATCATCAACTGGAAGTCTATGTCAAGTGTTCCTTGACGTAGTCTGAAAGGAAGAGGAGATGTTGTTTTGATGTTTGTTTTATTGCATCATCTACTTTTATGTAACTGATACAGATTATGACAAAAATATGCCGTAGTTTTATTGTATAATTTCCACATCAGCAGAGTGTAGAGATAATTCAACCCTTCTGCCCAGGTTAATTCTGACACATTTCTGATGGCTTTCAATGCATTCATTTTTTCTTTTGTTCAGCGAGTTTTAAACATGCCCCACATGCACGGTGTCCTTTTTAGCACAGACTCATCTATTAATATGACTTATGATTTTGTCAAAGTATACATGTGCCAAAAAATCCAAAAAGAAAGAAAAGAATAAGAAATATAATCAGTGTCTCTCTCAAACATCTCTCAATAAAATGTTTATGGTCCACAGACATAATGCATACTGTGTGAAAGCCTTCCATCAGCACTTTGAACTGGTTTTCTCTGTAGATGCTGAAGATGCTGACTCCAGACGGGTCAGTGTACGACATGTATCAACTGTAACTTCCTGTTTCCACAGACTCACAGCCTGCAGGACATGAGGCAGCAGGCAGCCGTCGCTGCCAAAGTCTTCATTCAGAGAGATTATACCAACGGCACTGTGTGCCAGTTCCAAACCAAGTTTCCTCTGAGCTGGAGACCAGGGTAGGATAAACCTCCTCACTGCGCTCTTCACTGTGACCTGTTCACTCATGCTCACACATATCTGTCATGTCTTGTGGATGAGTTGACACTGGTTTCCAGACTGGATTAAGGAGTAGGGTATACATACACATGTGCATAGATGGACAGGAAATCAGTCAGTTGGTAAGTCAGTATCAGTCCAAAGTTTGGACACACCTTCTCATTTAATGGTTTTGTTATTACTTCCTACATTGTGCATTTCATCTCGAAACTTTCAACAACTTTAAATGTGTCATGTGTCAACCATCAAACACTCTGATGAAACTAAGTCTGCCTCAGGAAATGAAGACCAAGAGTTAGCTCTGCTGCAGAGTAGGGCTGTAGCGATACACGATATTCAGCCAACGATACGATTCGATACGATTACATCATTTTCCGATTTCAGAGTTTAAAGGGACAGCATGATTTTGGTGACATCTCGTGAGTGTTCCATTGATTTGGATTGAATTAATTGAACTGAAAACTGAAAGCATCAATTACACAATATATGGCTCTGACTGGACAGAGAGTCTACAGCTTGCAAATGCTGGACAAAATGAATCAGATTTTTGTCACATCACACCACAAACAGTACTAGTGAAGAGTTTTTGAATAAAAATATTATTTTTCAATCCCTTTGCCTGACATACATATGCAGTTTTTCAACCAAATATGTGAAGAACAATAAAATAATGCCCTTTTAATACAAAAGGACCCATGCGTTTTTGCCTCATTTTCCTCAGACATGTCACAAGAAGAAGTACTACTACTACTACTACTACTACTAGGGCCAAGAAACACAATGAATGGACATTAGACCAATGGAAATCTGGACTTTGGTCTGATGACTCAAATGTGAGGCAAAGAAGGTGAATGGATGGTATCTGCGTGTGTGGTTTCCACCATGAAGCATGGGGGGAGGTGTGATGGTGTTGGGTTGCTTGGCCGGTGTCACTGTTGATGATTTATACAAAATTCAAGGCCACCATGGCTGCCATAGCATTCTGCAGCAACATGTAGCTGCGGCTCAGGAGGTAGAGCGGGTCATCCACTATTCAGATTATTGGCGGATCAATCCCTGGCTCCTCCAGTCTACATGTCGAAGTGGGCATGCAAGTGGATTTATGGCTGAATGGTAAGCTCCTAAAAGTGATGGCAGCCAAAGCCAAGCTTACTGTTTTTGAGTGCAGACTGTGAACTGGGTTATTGTTCTATTTAGGAACTAAATTATGAACAAAGAAAATGTATTGCATATTATAATTTCACTTGATGGCTATCACTCCACTTCTGAAATGGCGCCCGTTATCATTCCAAACCTCCCATATCTGAGTGGATGCACAGTCAGCGTTTAGGCACTGGAACCAAAATGGTGTCTTCACAGGAACCACAGTGGAAGTGGGTTAAGAGCAAGCATTGTGAATTATATGGAAGAGAAAGAACAGGTCACTGTGAACAGCCTCCGCGCCACACTAAAGAAGGTGCCAGCCAAACAGTTCGCAGTTCAGAGGACCGAAAGCTTACGTTTGAAATCTTCACAAAACTTCAGCTACTCACTGGTGGTTTATTAGCACTTCCCTCTTGATTGGGTGGTCTTGATGTTTGCCAGTAGGATTCAGTTCACACACACACACAACTGGACAAATGGAGAATGCTTCCTCTCTGGGAGGTAAAAGCATAAGCCCCCTATCATAAAAAAAAGCTGCATAAAATCTTTCCTGTATATTTTTCCACATATGCTTTGCTGTAATCCCAGTTTATGAAATATGCAGTATAATGCCAAGCTGTTTAGTGGCTTCCATTTTTAGGGCAGTCATTTGTGTCACTTTGGGAGGACGTTTGCTGAACACAATGTTAAAAACAATGTTCTTTGAGCCAACATTTTTTTTTTACACCAGCGTTTGATTCTGCCGTATAATTCAGGTTCTGTTTTGCACAAGTTTGCATGCAGTAACATTGCATTCTTGCAGATAATTATCTTAGGCTGTGGGTTTTATTATTTTTGGGAGCCCTTTCCTGTTTTAATGCTGTTGGAGAATTGTGCCAAAGAACTGGGAAGTGCTTTCCCAGTTCTAAATTAACAGTGTTCTAAATCTATTTGGCAGCTAGATTGCCAAACCTTTCACAAGAGTTTCATTAATTGAGAATTGACAGTTTTCACTGACCTGTGTCTAATATTCATTTCCTTGGTTCACATTATATTTAGTGACAGTTACAGTTAAGAGAGAATATCCTCTTCTTCGCTTGAATTTGAAAACCCTGTTCAGCCTTACACTCTAACATTTTTCTAGTGCTCATATGGTTGCATCAGACGTAATGGAAAGATGCTCAGGAGGAGAAATGTGGTTTGAATAACAGCCTCTGAATTGGAAAATTAGAAGAAGAACAAAGGCTCTGAATGACGGGTACTAAACATGCCTAAGACCACTGATGTGTTGGAGCATGTTGTTGCATTCCTTGGGCACAAGGGAGCAGAACATTGGAGGGTTAACTGAGGCTCAGGAGGCCCGTGGCTGGCTCCTCGTCTGGTTTGGATGCTGCTTTTTTTCCCCTCAGTATCACTGAAAGACCACCAGATCCACTCTGGACACCAGCATGGGACTGGTGTCAACGCCCCAGTCAAAACAGCGTCAGAGTCCAGCGGTTCTCCACCCTCCATCAGTCTTCCCTGCAGCAAACCTTCATTTGAGGAATTGTTGAGTAACACTGGTTTGATTGTCAGCCAGTTAGTCTGCCAAAAGCTACGTGCAGTCTGAGACAGCGGAGATGTGTCTTTATCTTACCAAGGTGTGCCTGTGCCACTGGAGAAGGAGAAACCATCAAAATTCCTTCATGGATTGTCACTGCGTGTGTCCTGCTTCAGGGCTTTTATCCTGTTAGTTATTAAGTGAAAACATTCACAGAGCATATGGCCAAGGCATCCTAATAATTCCAGGAGGTGTTTCCAATGTGGGAAGGAGGCCCAGCATTCCCTTGATGTATGACCAGTCCAAGAAAACTCAGCCCCTCATTTATCTACAGATGGAAAGAATGGGAGAAAACTATCTGGTGCAAATAAGACGAGTTTCCACTCAAATGTCCCAACAGAGGCACACTACTGTCCAAACATACATCTGGCTCCGTGCCTTCTCTAATGACTTTAAGCCCTTGATATCTCTTTATGTTTCCATGGATTTCAGATTGACAAACAGCAGTTTGAGGAGACGGTGCGGACACTGAATAACCTGTATGCTGAAGCAGAGAAGCTGGGAAGCCAGTCGTATATTGAAGGCTGTCTGGCCTGCCTCACAGCGTACACCGTCTTCCTATGTATGGAGACTCACTATGAGAAGGTGAGGGACATTTCAGCTCACACTCACACTTCACACTCAGAATGAATCGACCTGAGCAATGAACCTCAATGCTATTCTTATTCTTCTAATTTATTTTTGGTCCAGTGTGTCAGACTTAGGGGCCTCTAGAAGAATAAAGCATAAATGGAATATAATCATATCTATTTTTTTATGATTGTGTTATCCCCTAAAAAATTGAAACATTGTTTTTGTTACCTTAGAATGAGCTATTTATGTCTACAGATGCTGCAGGGCCTCTGCCATGTTGCACTGCCATGTTTCTACAGTAGCCCACAACAGACAAACTGTACACTGGCTCTAGATAGGGTGTTTCACAGCTTTTGTGTACTTTGCATTGACAAAAACACATCAGTTGTGTTTTCACAATCTGTTTCATTCATTTCATAATTAATTTCATAAACCAGAATCCATATGGGCAATTGCACATCAGCAATGCACATCCATTAAAAGTTTTTGTTTTGCCGCTGACAGGCTCCTTTTGTTTAACCAGATGTTGCTGTGTTCAAACACACCAAACTTCATTGACAAAAACAGTAATTTAACATCATCAAACGTCATTACACTTCATTCAAACTCGACAGAAACAAAGTAAATTTACCAAAACCTCGTTTTGTCTTTCTATAGTTCCAGCAATCAGCAGCTCTGGTTTGGTCAAAGTAAACCATTCATTTCATTTGAAAATGTCCAAAGAGGAGTGAAAGGAAAGTCTGGCAGTAATCGCTTGTAGAGGCAGAAAAAGTGACTCATCATTCTTCTGTCTTCTTCAGTGGGCAGTAAACTTATTACCAGGGGTGCAACAATACGTGTATCTGTATTGAACCGTTCAATACAGTGGTCTCGGTTCGGTACGCACTATAAATCGAACCATACACAATTTTATATTTATTTTATCAACTTCGGACAATGCGCTCTGTGCTGAAAGCTCAGTGGATCCGCGCTTGACTACTCCGCCTTAGGCTGCATTGTCGAGCGCAGATCCACTAAGCTGCGCCTCCCACATTCATTCAGACCAAGCTGCTGAAATCAGAGATCCTCCACCATCCTTCAGATCTGGCGTTTGGAACTACTTTGGTTTTTTTATATTCTGCCAAGAATAGAAAATACACCCAAATGATACAGTACTGTATTTGGTTGATACTGTGTTGTTAGAATGTTTCAAATGTTTCAAAATATTAATGATTATGTTTCAGAATATATTGAGGGAGCTATTTCTTTTTAATATATACTCTGCTGCTAAGAATGCACCACAGAAGATGGGTGATTTATCAGATGCATTTATTTTATTATTATTTTTACAAGGTGCTGTTTTTGTTTTATATAGTTCTAACTTCTAAGTATGCACAGCAGAAAATGAGGCAGGAATAGCTGCACCAGATACATTTAATTTAATTTAAAAACAAATGTTGATAATTTCAATAAACTACAAGTTAAAAAAGGCATGGAAATTTGCTTTTTTTGTATCAAAAAAGTATTGAACCGTGACACTAATCACTGCAGTGATTCTTCATGATGGCCATTTTCATTGTAGTGTACCGAAGCTATGTGTGCTCATGTAGTTGTTTTGTTTAGAATTGCTCACATGCCTCACATTAACTGCACATATGTTACCATCTATCTGCTTGTATAATCTGTGTATTGTTATCAGATGGTAATAGTGAATGTAGGAAGAGTATACTTGTGGCAGACCTATGGGATTGGATGTTGGGTAAAGACCTAAGGTCTTCATTAAGGCAGGTGTGACGGCTTGATTCCACTGTTTGCATTACTAACTTTTTAAAATCAAACTTAAGAAAACTGCTCTAAGATGAATAAAACAATACATGAACAACAAAAGACTAACTTTTCCCCCTGCGAGGTGTGTTTGTTTTAACGAATCTGAACTGAAATAAATCTGCTAATATGAAAAATCCTAACAAACGTAAAAACAACAAAACTGCTACACTCACACAGCAAAACTAGCTCCAAACATCCACCTGTGTTTTTCTGCAAAGCCCTGCTGTTGCTGTCATTTAGTTTTTCATCATCTGCTCACTTGTCCAAGCTCCTGACACCATAGGGTGGAGTGAATTCAGGGTCCAACTCTGTTGGCATGGTGCTAATACTGGAAGATAATCCAGGCACGTGGGAAGTAGGACAGTTCTCTGTAATAAAATGAAAAATGAATAGATTATTGGAAACAGAGGCAGCCAGCAAATCTCTGGTCAGATTCATCACTCTCCACCACATTATTTAAAACCTCAGATGAGGGAATATCCTTTGGATGAATGATGTTCATCCCTCCAGTTCAGAGACTTGTAGCTGTTCTGGTAGCATGTGGTCACCCAACAACTTACTAATAAACTTTATGTTGGATTTTCCTTCAATTTGTCGCCCTTCTGCATATGAGCGCTAGTAAAAACTTCCAGTGATACCCAGCCCAATGAATGACTGTCCATTCTAGAGGTAGAGTGTAGATACCCAGGATCTTCCATTGACTGCTGCATGTACACGTCAGTGACACAGTGTATAGGTGACATTGAAGACAATTGGAGTGGATTAGTGTAGTTAGAAGCTGCTGTGTGGAAGCTGGAAGCTTGGCTGTAAATCAATCATTTTATGACCTCTAAGAGAGCTGGCAAATAACTATGATTTGTGTACATCTAAAATCCCTTTTGTGGACTATAAACAGAACCGTATGTCAGTGGTCTTTTCCTGTTCTCTGAATGTGTCCTGATTCTGTCTGAATGTACCATTAAACATCTAAAAACCACGACACCTGCATTATTTAGTATATTTTGTTGAGTTTCTAACAAACCCAGACAAATTAATGTTTTTATTTTATTCAAGGTAAGGCTGCGTTGTATTTGGCTGTACCTCTCTAGTTGCCATAACTTCCAGGGAAAGGGTGAAGTTGATAAACAAGACTAAACATAACGTGACTAAAACTTTAATACATCACCTCGTCTGCCTGAAATGGTGGAAGCACCAGCTGAACGGGGCTTTATTAGAAGAAAGGCTTTCCAAAAATGTAACGTTTAATGCCTTGGATTTTACCGATGTGCTTCTAGCAGACAAAGTGACATAAAGGGTTAGTGTCTTGAATGATGGACAACAGCAAAAGAGACACTTATTTATAGGAAAATGTCATGGATAATAATAATAATAATAATAATAATAATAATAATAATAACAACCAGACAATTTATTTTTTTTCTTTCCAAACTTACATGATTTCCTCAACAAAGCAACAAGGAGAATCTATCTAAAGCAGAAACGTTGATTCATTGATAAGGCAATAGACAGAAAATGAAAACTTGACTTGGGTGTTGTGTAAATATTAACGTGAGTTATTGAGATGCATTCTCTGTTATTACAATTCCGCCTGTAGTTTGCTGTCTATGAAAAGTGTATCTGACACTGTTTGTTGTACCCTCTTTAGGTTTTGAAGAAGATTGCAAAGTACATTCAGGAGCAGAATGACAAGATCTACGCACCACGAGGACTCCTGCTCACCGATCCTATCGAGAGAGGCCTGCGAGTCGTATCCTACTTTTCTCATTTAGCCAGGAAATATTGTTTATTCTCTTCACTCAACCTTAACTGTTGAGCTATGTTTGACTGTAAATAAACTGCAAACAATGACCTCTAAATAGGTTACTCAGGCTTTTAGCTCACTCTTTACTTCATGGGAAATACAAAGAAAACAAAAGGAAGTGTAAACTTTAACTCAGATTGCCAACCTTTAAACAAATCAGAAACACAGAACAATAAAAAACAATCTTGTTACGCAAGAGTGGGCATGTGTGGGAAAGATGAATGATATGTTAAATATTTTGGGTAACTTTAACTTGTTAAACATACCCTGAGATCAAGACATGGAATCACACCACAGCTTTAAGTAGAACAAGGAGCTTTGACAGTGACCTAATAGATGTAGTGATTTACAGGCCTTCTGCCCCCACCGCACCACATCCTCCCCTGTAACTGCTGGATATAAAATGGAAAGCAGCTTACAGGAAATCCAGTGCTACATATATACAGGATACACCAGATAAAAGTCGGATTGTGTTGTAAAGTATGTAAGCCATCTGCATAAAATCAGTGACTGAGTGAGGGGGGGCATGTAAACTCCACATCCCAGTTAATTGTAATTGTGCAGCAATGGGAGATTATGGCTAACAAAATATGAGTGAAACTGTCCGTCCTCCTTATGGTAAACAGAAACTGCTGTTTTGCTAATAATGATGGAGCATTATTTATTTATTTTTATTTATTTAAAGAAAAACAACATATTAAATAGTTTTTTCCATGTCTAAAGCTACCTGCTTTCTGTGTGCAGTTTGCATGTTCTCCTGTGTCTGCGTGGGTTCTCTGGTACTCGGCTTCCTCCCACAGTCCAAACACATGAACCATAACAGGTTAACTGGTGACTCTAAATTGTAGATTGTTCTAGATTTTTTGTAAAGAATACTAGAATAACCTTATTTAATGTAAAGTTATACCCCAATTCACAATACTGACATTCCAAATAATGGACTCAAACAAAATAAATGGTTATATTGTCATTCTTTATTTTAAAAAGGGTTGATTTAACAACCTCAACCAATCTGTAGTGACTCATCAGTCTCTCACATCTACTTTGGAGGATATTTGCCATTACCAATGTTCTTGTGTCTCTCGTTAATATTTTAGAAGGTGGTCCACTTCTGGGCAGAGTTGTAGTCTTTTTCACTGCTCTCCATTTGTAGATGGCTCACATTGGAACGATGAAGCTCAATTTTTTTGAGATGACTTCATAGCTCCCCCAGACAAATGTGCTGTCACTACCCTCTTCCTGAGGTCCTCTGACATCTCGCTTCCTCTCTGCATGATTGACCTGTACGGGTTCACCCGGGTAAGACTAAAGTGACCTGGTTTTATCTCTGTTTCACTCAGTGATGCACAGTTTCGTCCCTAAACATCTCTGATGTCATTGGTCCATTTCAGTGGTTCATTTAGACACCAATTTGTCCCGCCTGATTCTACATAACTGCTTGTTTTAACCAATGCAGCTCAGGGTTCACAAACCTTAGCACTTACATAAGTTGACCAAAAACTCTTTTTAATTTAGTCTTGACTACACAGTTGATTTTTTTCAAAGAGTATATTGAATTGATAAACCTGCACCTGTTGTTTCATATAAAAAATAATGCTTTTGATTAAATAAGGAAATCAGAGTGAAACAATAGAAAACTGCAAAATGCTCAAGAAGTTCACAAACCTTTGAGCAGCACTGTATATTCAATTAAATACAGTGGAAACTGTTCAAACTGATGGATTTTTCTGTTTCTTTGTAAATATATATATAATATTTTTGCAACACGTTCCAATAAAGTTAGGACAGGGCCATGTTCACCACTGTGTCCCTTTACCATCACCGTGTTTGGGAACTGAGGACACTAATTGTTGAAGTTTGAAAGTGAAATGCTTCCCCACTCTTGCTTTATACAATTTCAGTTGTTCAACAGTCCAGGATCGCCGTTGTTGTATTTTGTAATGCGCCACACATTTTTAATGGCAGACAGGTACCTGGACTCCTTCACTACAAAGACATGGAACACATGCAAAATGTGGTTTGGCATCATCTTGCTGAAATAAACAGCAGTGACCCTGAACACGACTATTCAATTCTATCATTTATTGTATAGAGACAGCTGAAGAGTGACAGGAATGTGGAGAGAGAGAGATGGGGAATGACATGCAGGAAAGAGCCGCAGGTCGGATTCAAACCCTGGGCCGCTGCAGCAAGGACTGAGCCTTTGTACATGGGGCGGCTGCTCTACCAACTGAGCTAAACGCCGCCCCTACAACCTAATACCCTTTTACCATCACTGATGCTGGCTTTTGAAGTTTGCGCCGGTAACAATCTGGATGGTCCTTTTCCTCTTTAGCCCAGAGGACATGATGAAACGTGGACTCATCAGACCACAGGACAGTTTCCACTTTCCTTGATTAACTGTACCCATACCCACAACGTTTTTCTGCTTGAGGTTTCTGCCTCTTAAAGGAAGTTTTGCTCATGGTGGGATTGTTGGTCTCTGTGAATATTCTAAAGAGTACAGTCTCAGTCAGTACAGTGTCATGAGATAACTTCTGTTATGATTTGGCACTCCTGGAGTGCATGTAGTGATATGCTTTCTATAATAATGTCATTTTTTTTAAATGCAGTGCTATCTCAAGTGCTGTCTTACGTGCAGAGATTTCTCTGAATCTTTGAATGACATTATGGACTGTAGATGGTGCATGAAGCTCCCCACATCTTTACTGAATGACCTTCCTTCCTTTGGAGGATTCCCTTTTCATAACCGATCATATGCTATCACCTGTTACCAGTGAATCTGTTTACCTACATTTTTGTGCACTCAGCAACTTTCACAGTCTTTTGTTGCCTCTGTTCAAACTTTTTTGGAATGTGTTGGATACATTTCAAGTGCATATTGTATCTGGTCGTTACTGTATTCAATTAATGATATGGCTGAAAAGGATTTGAATTTGAATCATTGCATTCTGTTTATCTTTACATTTTACACAGCGTCCCAACTTTTTTGAAACAGGTTGTGGTACCAAATAGTTTAGTTTAGTTTAGTTAGTGATCGCCACATCAGTGCTGTTCAGGGGTGTACTTTCTTGGTTCCATCAGGCACTGTCAGCCATCTAATTCAGTTGGTGCAGTATCTGAGACAGGGGACATTTGCAGTAGTTTGTGATATTACTGAAATTCCAGCAGCTGAGGAAACAGCTAACCAACCAGCTGAGGGGTCTGCGTTTTAAGTCCCTATGTAACTCTGTGCTGATGTTAAAGGTGTTGTGGGTTTTGACATTTGGGTCACTGGCTGTGGCTCACAAAGTGAAGGTTAACATCTAATGTCAGTCAGCTACTACAGTAGAAACCACCCAGCCAGCCAGCCAGAGGCTTGAAGACGCTGACACTGAATCCAGGTTTAGAGTTCATTCTTTAATTGAATGTGAAATGAACCCAACCTTGCTTCGAATGGCTTTCCTTTGACTGAATCCTCTTCAGGTTGAGGTCACCATCTTTGAAGACAGAAGCCTGACTAGATAAAAGCTATGAGGTGAGTCTCATAATTAATATTCCATGTATAACAAGGACTCACACTGTCTCACTAGTACACATCTGATGCAGAGTTCAACACATTTTGAAATTCTTTTATGCAGAATGTCTTCTCTGTGTTCCATCCTAAAGGCGTCTTCGTGTGTGAGTAATATTAGCTAACTGCCTTACAATCAGGAGGGCTGTTTCATAAAGCGTTTAAAGGACTTTATGGCTGCATGCTGCATAGTGCTCAGTATTTTAGGTTATACAGTATGCACATGAAGCAGTGTTGCAGCGCTGCTGTCCAGAGCACGCAGCGAGCCAAAGGCAGCATCTGAAGTGATTAAGTGTCCTTTCAGCACAGCAGCCTGCTCACTGCAGTTACATGTCTTTAAGTAGCTGTAATCAAACAATTATCACATCTTACTTCAAATAGCCCATTTCCTTGTTTACTTTGCTGGCCGCTGGGCTTCTACCACATTCATTTCACATGAGGAATTGGCACAGTGGGATATTATGCCCGTCTAACAATGAGATACTTGAACTTGAATACTTGTATTTCTGTCTCCAAAAATTTACATTTGAATGCTGCACAGGACGGGACGGGAGACTACAAGTACCACCCCCGTCTCTGTCCTCTGCTCTCTGTCTGTGTCCTGGATGTATGCTATTGAGTTGTTTGTGTGTTTGGGTGGGGTCGCTGAGCGACACACACATGCAATATTGCTCATTTCCTTTGCAGGGTTGTGTGGCAGTGTGGCCGTGTTTGTCTGTGCTTTAGAGCGTAACATATAACATATAACGCTTTATCTCTCATAGAAGATACCGTTTAACTATTTAGTAGCCAGTCCAGTGTGTGATTCCACAGATGTATACAGGAGAGCAGGTTGAGTTGAGCCAGTTTTTACTTGAGGTATCTTTAAAGTGAGGGCAGGACAGTCCGTCTGTCTGTCCAGCTAAAACACATATGTTGTATATATGTACATATATTTTAGGGAGTGGTGTATGCATGTAAAATAATCACACAACAGTTTGAAAAATATGACGTTCCAAAAACAGCGCTCTCTTGGCTCAACTTGCCCCAGTAAGCTAGTGAGCCACGTATAATGTAATGAGTATAATGTTATGCTCAACGTCATATCAAGCAATAAAGAACCACATTACATTTATTATTCTTGTAACTTCATCTGTTAAATTGTGTTCCGTGTTACCGTCCCCGCTGCCAGCATAAAGCCCACACAGTAATGCTCTGTTTCCAATCTTCCTTCTTCTCCTTTAGTTTTATTACACTGGAAATATGAGCTTATTAAGATCATACAACAAGTCACCAAAAATGATTCAAATATGAGGGTGTGTCATTGATTTGAAGGGAGACAGTTTCTGGGAAATGTTTTTCAACAAAGAAAAATACTCTCTTCCTCATTTATTCTCTTATACAGTTTGTTTTGTTAAGAACATTCCTCAACAACAGTTATCTTTCCATGACAGTTATGTGCTATCCCGAAACGCACTTTTCTGTTTGAATGCTAAAAACATGGCGAGACCGCACAGTGAGATCGTCAGCCACAGATGGCTTTTATATATCTGCAGATCTTTCACCCTGGCAGACGCTGCACAGTCTTTGCCTCAGGAGCACATCTCGTCCCATAAATTGTTTCAATCTCTGTTACAGTAAATCCCTTCTTTTCCTCTTGTGTGTGCAGAATAAGACAAGGAAGCTCATTTTCCTGGTGTCATCCTAGGATGCTAGGCATAGATCATTCTGTTAAGTTCTTTGTGCAGAGGCTGGTCCAGGTCCAGGTCCATCAAGCAGAGTAAGACATACCCCATAAATATTTTACCTATGGGGAATGTTGTGTCTGGCAACAGTCTTGAGACCACAGAACCCTGTGGATGGATAAACCATTGCCCTACTACCGTACAGACCCGTACAGGGATTAATCTCCTTGTTTGAAATTCTTGCTGCTCTCCCTGATACATATACATGTCCTGTTGAGGAATGTAAACCCAGGACTTTTATAAGTAGCTGTCGAGAGAAGAGCATGGTGGAGCTTTGCCATGGTCAAAGACAGGGTAAACTACAGCCAGCAAGCAGACTGAGCACACATACAGAATATCCATCTTTCCCCGTGTTAAAGCCTCTTTACCCTGCCAGGCTCCATCTCCTCCAGCTTAGACTGATACATGAGCATATTAGGCCGACAGCTGCCTTTTATCAAAACTCATATATTGAGCATTAATCTGTCATTAAGCTCTGTCACATTCTGTCACCACCCTGGTGGCAGTTTGTTGAATCTGCAGTGAGGTTGGTTAGTTACATGACTGACCACGGGTGAAACAGTCTGTAGCAGTGAAGGTAACTGATGTTGGATGTTAGTTCTATTTGTTTGTTGTATTCACTGTATCGAAAATACTGATTAGCACAGCTTTAAATGTTCCATGATTTGGAGAGTAATTTTACTCTGATCAAAGCAAATCTGTGATTGATATTTTGAAATCACAGCCTTGTGTGTTTTCCAGCATATTATTTATTTAGTCTAAATTGCTTGAGCCTTGTCATTTGTAAATGAGGAGGGCGTTGACTTATTGCTGGCCCTGGTTTCTCCAGAACAGAAAAATACCCTTAGCGTTTATCTATCAAGCTGTCCTCTCACATCCTCTCTCCTTACCCATCATGGCTGAAGGCCAAGCAGGCTTAAAGCAGTTTTTTTCTTTGGCTGGGAGCCTTCCAGGTGAAGGGCTGAACAGATGATGGATCAGCCTCCAGTGGGATGACCGCACTGTAGGAAAACAAGACTTGGCCCAGACAGCTCCTGACTGCTGAGCATTCATTCAGATGCAGATGGCACCGAGTCGGTGTCCTGGCATGTCATGCAAAAGACATTCTGCATCTGATAAGATGTTGTTTGGCTTGAAACTTGCCGCTTAGCCACAGCACGCCAGCAAACCTGTAAATTAGGCTGCACACATGAGAATATTTAGTGTCAACAGGAATGTTGGACAAGGCAAATGCATAAATGATATTCGTCATTACTTTGCTGTTCTTTTCGTTGTCTGAAATTAATTTTTCCTCAGCTGCCAAGAATAGTTTCGACATACCAAGCCAGTTGAAATATGGCACTTACTTTTGTGCTGCCTTTTTTCCACGTGATGAAGTGTTTGGAGAACACTTTGGTCACCATCTACACATTGTTTATAATTAAGTGACAGAGCTATATGAGCTTTTGATCCCAATACTTTCCATAAGAGCAAAGATGAATGCTCTCTGCAACAAAGCAAGCACCAAATATAGTGTTCTGAAATGTTCCCATGACAGATGGCTTAGTTTAAATATTGTGTAAGCCACACCATCTCACTGGTGCTCTTATAGTGAACCAGCAACATATCTGTAAAACACAGTACACTAACAGTATGACTGTTTATGGTTCATACGATTTCTGTTCAGTGTGAAGGTAAAATACACCAAATAAAGTTGAAACGGCGGGCTAGTCAGTATCATGGAGCGAAAAGTTCACATAAATATATGAACATTACAGGTAGTAACATTATCCTAATATGGATAACATAATGTTCAGTGTTCATTGGGTTAGGTGTGTGTGTTTCCAACTTTCTCACTAGATTTAGTGACTTTTCAGACCCGCATGTCAAAACGGCACATTCTTTGGATTTTCCGGAAAACTTGCTCGAGTTCTTTCCATAGAAATCAGTCCACATGCAACCAGGAAAGTCGTGGAAGGGCTCATCACTAACCTGATTACAAGAGAAAGTGATTCATACAGGAAATGAGTGCTTGCAGAAACATGCATATTGCATTTGAAATGTAAGCACTGAAAGGAGTTCAGGTGTCCGTTGAAGGCTTGGGAGCAGTCGACAGTTGAAGGTTAAGCAGCAGTTGACAGTACAAGCTTTGTGAGGTGTGTCAGCCAAAGGTGGAAGCGCTAAAAGAACTTGAGTTGTCATTTTCAGTGTTAAATGAAAGCAGTTCATACGACAGCTAATGGTTGAAGTGTAGCAGTGAGAGGTCAAGTGATGCGCCAGTTTCAGGTTAATCCCAGCAATGAGAGAAGTGTTTGTGACAGTTTAAATGTAGACTGAAAGGACGATGAGACACGGTCCTCACAGCTGTGTGGTGTGAGGACTTTGCACACGTGCTTTCCCTCTTTCTGACAACTCACAGTGTCTGTTTGGAAAAGGTTTAATTTAACGCTCACTGAGTGTCATGCCACTAACTAATCTCTCCGTCTCTGTAGCAGCTGTTTGGCTAAGCGGAGCTACAGGGTCCAGCACCAGTGCCCACCTCCCCGAGGACCACCACGACCTGCACCCTTAATACTGCGTCTCTACAATCTATCCCTTACCACCTATGACCTGCATGTCCCATTCAGAGTATACATTGTGTCTGAGATTTATTATTTGCGATTCTGTCCATTCATTCACAGATCGAGGGTTAAAGTCCAGCACAGCGTGTATGTATGTAATCAAGCCAACACACATTGTAAGTTATTTTTTATGAAGGACTATGAAACTGGTTCACACCCATGCTATAACTGATTGTCTTGGCTGAACTGTTTATTAGTGCTTATTAGTGTGATTTGTTTCTCAGTGTGCCACACCTCACAGTCTGCTCTGCTAGCTCTCTGTCTTTCCTGCATGTTTCCTTTGCAGCGTTTGACCTAATTACTGTGTCTTGGTCAGGATCCAAACATTCCAGTCAAACTGTCAGATTCTAACCTTGATACACGTTGATTTGATTTTAGAGATTCTTTTTGACAAACCAAAACTTGTGCTTGCTCTGCATTTAGCATGGAATATTGATGATACAAGACACACTTCTTTTTGTTTTTTTGTAAACTGTGCTATGCACACATTTGGTGACTACTATTGATTTTTGCCTCATGTCTATATATACATATATACATATATTGTGAGATTGCCTTTGACCGAAGTATTAAAAGTGCTCTTGTTAGTTGACAGTGCCTGTAATGGCTTTGAATGTTGCCTTTGTTAAAGTCTAAAAGCCCCACATCACACCACGATTCACAGCAGTGACATTTTGTAGTGGTTACAGTTTTTTCTGGTGGAATCTCTGCGATCAGTGGATTCACTCACAGGAACTTTACAGCTAATGTTTCACATCGAGTTTGGTGAATTTTCGTTGTTGACTTGTTGATAGTGCTGACCTTTGAGAGCAGGAAGAAGAAGAAGAAGATGCTATTGTAGCTTATTAGCTGCGTTGCATCGTTCACTTTTACTTCCTCAGTTGGATTGACTCAGTTTGCAGGGTCGATGGCACACATCTGAATAAACTGCGTAAATGAATCCATTAGCAACTGAGCTAACTGACATTTAGCAAGCCTGTTAGCTCGGAGAGCTTTATTTTCCTTCATCTGTAACTTTTTTATTGAACTGTCCTGAAATGGCAGGGCGGAGTAAACAGAACGCTGAGAGGGGAAATAAAGACGATCCGAGTTAGCAGTTAGCTCACCAGCTACAGCAGTTCAGCGACTAGCCCTGCGAGTCACCAAATTCTAGAAGCAAATCTTTTGGAACGACGTGCAGATTAATTTAGCTGTACCATCTTCTGGTGTGACCAGGGCTTCACTGTGAATGTGTGAATCTGATCTTGGCTTTGTTCAGCACAAATCTTCAAGCTGAGATTGTGACATGTTAGTGAAACCCTAACAAAGGTTGAATATACTGTCTTACGTATGGTGGGTAATGTTTAACTATGAAATTGCTACATGTAAAAGTATAGATTTTTGAATGCCATAACTAAAAGTTCAGTCATCTTGATTTCTAATTATGTAAATAAAATATTAGATTTAGATTTAGCTCATACTTTATCTGTAATTTGATGTATTGAACTTTTCTATGTTCTTTTTCCAGTTGAAATCCAATGTTTTGTTAATCTAAACCCTGTATGCCAATAAAGGAAATGTGCACATATTTTACACTGTGTGTGTGTGTCTGCTGTTATGTTGGTGTTGAGAGTCAATGCACATTTTAGACACGTGAGAAAAGAGCAACAAGATAAGTTCCTGGTGATTTAGAGGCAAAAGGTTTAGAACCGAGGGCTGAACGAACTCCAGGGCTTTCTTTCAACTTGGTTTGCTTTCAAGGGCAGTATTTTTATTTTGTGTAGAGTTATGCAGCAGGAAAGCTCTCCTGAATCCACCAGAGCTGCACTATTTCTCAGAGCGGAGGTGAACCCTGACCAGACGAGGTTATATTCTCACAGGAACAAAAACAGCGGAATGATTCAGTGAGGAGGTGAACCATCCTTCAGCTGTATGAACCTGCATGAGTTCAGCTGTCTACAAACATGCAGCCTGCTGAAGTGACATCTCCAACACTGCTGTGTGTCTGTTCTACATTCTTCTGACCTGTGAAGGCAAAATGGAATAAAAAATCCAAACAAGGATCAGTAAATTTCATTGAGTGACATGTTCCGTATTCTTCAGTTCGTTTTACTTTTGTTTTAATCACTTTTTATTGCCGGTGAGTGAATATGTTGAAACAATGAGCACTTCCACGACTTCTTCTGTGATTTCAGAGATGTCAGTCCACTAACATCAACAAACCTGCATCCACTCGTCCAAGTCAAAGCTAACATTACTGCACAGCATGTGAGATATATTCTATTATTGTGGTTTTAATCCTAATTCGGGCAAACTGCTAGCTAGCTGACAAAATGCTGTATTGGTGGATGTCAGCTGATTCATTCAGATTCGTAGTGCTGATCTGGGCTTGGTAAACTGGTTGGCTTGCAGTTTGAAGGTTACTTTCTCAGCTGGACACGTGTGATGTGGAATTCAATGCTCTGTTAATGTTAAAAATGCAGCTAAAGCTAGAGAATAGACGCGAAGCCAAATAGCATTATGTTTCCTTCCCAGGATTTGCCCTCATCAGTGTTGCTCAAGAATGCTATGGCATTTTGACAGAGGAAATGTGGCAATTTAATAAATCATCTTCAAAATGACTTATATTACAAGGAATATAAAAAGGGTCATTTTGTGCTCCACCACAGCTGAAAACCACAATGTATAACAGGGAATGTATGGGAAGAGTTGTAAAATACCATACTTTCCTGAGATGGAAAAGAAGCAAACCAGGAGGGAACTGCACTTTAAGGATATGGAAGCACACCAACTTACTCTTAAAAACTCATTAAAATGTTGACTTCATGACCACATTGGGACCCCTGTCTTCTTTTTCCTGCCAACTAACATATAAAACATGATCACAATGACCCCATGTGACATTTCTTGGTCAAACTTGGTCTGTCAACCAAACATCTGTTGCTGAAGGAGCCAACACCAAGTCTGAAGAGTAATCCTTTGGATATAAAGGTATATTGTGCAAAATGCAAGGTACTCCACTTTCTAACCTCCTACTGTTCTATTACATAAAGAAAAGGCTTATACACTGTAAGATGTAAATCGAGGGTCAAAATATACAATTACAATTACAATAATCCTAACCCATATTCAAAAGTGTGATAAATGTGAACACAAGCATCACAAATATAACAGGACATCTTCATGAAACATCGTCATAACACGACACTTACAGTGTTACTGTATCTACACAACTTCACACTGTGTTTTTGTGCTAAAGTTTAGATTGTGTACCAGAAAAAAGAAATGACACAAGCCTTAGGTTTACTATATCTCTTGTAAAAGCACCTGATATTTTTAGACTTTGGACTGATGTTCTGCTGCGCTTTGACCCTTCTGTGCTTATTAATCATATGCACTTTTTTATTACAATAAATCCCCTAACTGTATGACTACGCATTGCTTCTCCTTCTGAGTGATTTTTAATCAGAGCCGCAATTCCAAACCTATCCGCACTGTCTACATTTGGGCCCTAACCCCACTCACATTAGCTGTGACAGCAGTTAGCATACAGGAACTGTAATGATAACACAGAGAGAAAAATACAAAGATATGAGTCACATCTGCAAAGACAGCTCTGCTGCGAACGGGATTCTAAGACATTCAAGATGACAGAACTCACTGATTTATCTGCTGATTATAATCACTAATGAAGACTATCTGTATGAATGTTTTTACTCATATACTCCATGGGATAGAAAGCGTCTTTAAATGACGTTATATAATTTCTACTTCCATGTTCTTAAACATGTATCCTCACTGGTCTGCTCATGTTTCCACATAGACATCAAAGAAAGTGAATTGCGTCTGGTAGGTGTGCATGTGAGGTGTTACCTGATAAAAAGGGGTTGTTTCCATAGTGAAGTAGGCCTTTCGGCATGTATGCATGTGGCTTTTGCACATACTCTTTCTATCTAAGAGTCATGAGAAGATTACGATATGAGCCACTAAAGATCAGATCAGTGTACGTTTGATGGCTTTCACAGCAGTCACAGGTCGTCCTACTGTGTGATTCAGCTCAGTTTGCACTGCGGCAACAATTTGCCCAAACAGAGAAATGTCTGGCTTCACTCCAACATCCACAGCTAGTGTTCTCCTACAGAGAGAGCAGCCATAATTTAAAGACCACATAAAGATTTGGAGCAGCTTACTGCCTCAGCTCTAAATGACTGCATTTATGACAACTGTAATTCATCAGCTTTATGGTTTATTGGATGTACTCTGGCAGAAAAAGTATAATTGGACTTTACTGTAAACATCCCTCCCTCTGCCAGCGGGCTTTGAAATGAGATCTGACTGTGGCAGATGGGGAAATACAGGATTGTTTGGTATGTAGACGTACCACTCCTATAGTTTTGGTGAAGCAGCTTTCGCTCACAGCTGTATGTTCTCTCGCTGCCTGTCTGGGTTTTCATCCCACACTGCAGTAACATGCAGGTTAGGTGGAGCAGAAACTCTAAACTTGCTACAGGTGTGATGGTGGATTTGTCTGTAAGCCCTTCAGCTGGCTGGAGTGCACAGCACTTCTTTCCCAGTGAATGCTGGGACAGACCAAGACAGGACAAGACAATGGAAGGGTGGGTCACAGAGAGCAGTTAACACTTTACTGTACCTCACATCTTCTACAGAGAAAGACCTGTAATGTCTGTTTCAGACCACAAGAGGTCAGTTGTGTATCATTTAAGGCTCCAGTAAATCCTGGGCTGTGGCTTTGTTTTCTAGGGAAGCTGTGCAGATAAAGTGTAGTTTGCATGTAAACATAAGCATAGCAGGTTTGTAAAATAAGGATTTCAATATTCTTTTAGACTCAATGTCCTTTAACATGGACACGTTTAACAATCATTTAAAATAATGGGAAAAAATGCATATGTGTGTAAATACAACAATTTTAGAGTAGACAACACTCTCGATCATGGGTAGAGAGGCCGCTTGCTTGCAATCTGATAACTACTGTTAGTACTGATACTGCTTGTACTACTACTAGAATGATCCCATATTGTACTGAAGCCAATAAGTGCCAATAAGTGGCACGGTGGTGCAGTGGTTAGCACTGTTGTCTTTCCTGGTTTGAACCTCGGCTAGGTGGTGCTTTCTGTGTGTTGTTTGCATGTTCTCCCCGTGTCTGTGTGGGTTCTCTCCGCGTATGCTGGCTTCCTCCCACAGTCCAAAGACATTTTAGAGGGCAGTCGTTTCCAAAGTCAGTGCAGTTAGTGGACGTTGTGGCTCAGGTCGTCTAAATGAGCTCCAGCTTGGCTACAGCGTTAAAGTGCTGTTTACATGTTAACACTTCAGTGATGTGATATCCCAACAATGATAATACTACATAATATTACTACTTTGATATTTAGGTACATTGATACTTCATATAAACTTACAATACTTTACTCTCCTTTTCTAAAGTAAAGTGTGTGGATGCTTATTCTGCCACTGGCAGGTTGATTTGCCATCTGTCCTTCATTATTTGTCCTGCATCACTCTTAAGCTGATGATATTCAGTTGGATCTCTCCTTTAAGCCTGATGAGTATGAAAAAAGTGACACTTAAGGCTGACCAGGTCACATCACACCCAGCTTCTCCGCTTTACATCGTCTTACCATTAAGTTCAGGATGCATTTTAAGGTTGTGCAGGGTCAGGCGATCCATCCTGACACTTGTAGGTCAGACCAGGGCTTACTGTAGATATTTGAATTATTTATCTGTGTGTCTGGTCTTGACTCACAATCTAAAGTCAAAATCTAAAAATATCTGGAAATTGGAGGGCCATTTTCATGTTTAGTCCCTTAAGTTTGTTAGTTAGATTTCTTTTGAAGAAAAATGTGTTCCAATATCTATTTTTCAGGTTGCCCACTGATTCCTTTATGAATCATGATATGTTTTATACTTTCAGCAGACAATGTTTATTTACAACCATCATACGATTTTTAGATGTGCACTGAATCTGACATCTGAAGCGGTAAAAAAAATCACATCTGTGGAGGTGAATACTGCCAAAGACCTCAGGTAAAAAAAAAGCAAAGGCTTCTGGGAAATCCACTGCAACAAGAAAGAGAATCTCTTAGCACATGGTGTGTGTTTCAAAGACACCAGCTGATGGCAGTGTGATGAGCTGAAGTCAACCTGTGCCTTTGAATGAGTCCCTCTGTATTACACCAAAAAAACAGCTTTCCATGCTATTGAAGGACAAATGAAAATAAACAAGAGAGCAGCAAAGATTGGGTTGCTCCATAACTCAGACTTTTATTATAGCTTAACACATAAAGCACATTGTTTCTTACGCTCAGTTCAAGTATACTGTTAGTATACATAATGTAGCTGTTCAACATATACTGTACCCTCAAAAAACAGAGGTCCAGTTTGATAGCACCATTATAAAAAGTACAATAAAATAGGATTCACACACACATTATTGTACGTAATGTTTGTTTTTTTTAAAACAAGGAATAGAACTGTAAAAAAAAAAAAAAAGAAAAAAAGTGTTGTCTTTTGAAAATGTGGAGAATAGAAAAACAACACATTTGCAACTCTGACTGTCTAAACAGGGAGACATGTTGTTCCATGTGCTCTCTCAGTGAGGAGAAGATGCTTTCTGTGCCACAGCAGGATGGAAATGAGCTCCTCTGTTTCCTGGTAAAGGCAACACGAAGCCATGAGAGGAGTTGGCTGGAAGTTGATTTACTACTGCAGAACAGTCCTGTGATCCTCCTGTAGAGCCGACAGAGTGCCACTGGCCATGGAAGACTTACGACACACTTCAGTAACATATAGATATATGAGGTTTAAATTTATCCTTAATATTTGTATTATTAACAGGAAGAAGAAAAAAAAACTCTTCAAGCCTGTGAGTGAGCATGCTGGTGTACAATGTTTGACTGACAGCTGAGCTGACGGGGACATGCTTTGCTAACTGCAGCTTACAAGCCAATTTGTTAGCAGCTGTGTATCACGCTGTACAATGTTCTACAGCTGACAAGCTCATTAGCTCTCTACCTGCAAACTGCCCTGGTGGTTAGTAGCTCATTCAGCTAAGGTGACATCCATGCCTGTACAGAACAGAAGACGGTAGAATAAGATAGCTAGAAGGCTAATTAATGTGAATTGTTCGAAGTTGGTCTTCTATGTTGCGCCTCAGGCTGCTATGCACAGACTTTCATAAATTAGAAACAGTGATGTTACTGCTGTAAAGTATAAAGGTGTGTGCATGCAGAAGTTTAGTGGCAGAGAGATGGCAGTGTTTTTAACATCCAGTCAGTAGGCCTGACAAGTGGACATTACAGATATCTTTAAGTTAATTATATACTTATAATCTACTTGGAATTATAACACATATAACACAAATTGAATGTGTAATTAAGTTTGAATAGAAGTTAACGGTGTAAGTTGTAATTAAATGACAGATATCCACAATGAAGAAATCAACTGTTGATATCTTCAATCAGAACTGCTACTGATCAAAATCACATTGTGGATATGTCGGCTTGGAATTCAAACTAGTCAAAAAGAAATTATTGATATCTACAATTTAAATGCTAGCAGGTCATGCCATACGTAGGGATTACACTCTGTAGGTGCCTGGTGAGCTAACCGCTAACACGACTGGTGCACAGCTCTGAGGGATTGTCTCTGTTTTATCTCCACGACTCTACTCTAGCCAATAGGCTACGATAGATTTCTCCGTTTTGGTTGTCCATCCAGAGAAAGCACAGGACATGTGATGAACAAAGTGGATGTGCGGGCTGTAGAACATGCAATTTAATTTCAGTTGGACTTGAACAAATCTGCTCACACTGTCATTTCAGCATGACAGTTAGACACTGGAGCACACTGATTTGGCACAACTTCTAAAACAACAAGAGAAGAAAAAACAAATGCTGAGTTCATTTCAGGGTTTAAAGAGAATCTCTCCTACAGTTAACTGAACGAGGAGAAAAGAAGCATGAGGTCCCGTATTAGCTTCAAAAGCAAAATGTAAAGAGGAATGTATCAGGATGACGCCTGAATCTGAAGTTTAAATCAGTCAGGGAAGACATATCCCAACTTTATCTGCATCTTTTTGCACGACTGGAAATCAGAAACCTCTGACAGAATGCATACTGGACTCCAGACTAACTAAGATTTCTTCCAGCACTTTGCAACACTAACGCCCACATAGGATCATAGTGCAACTACTTTCCAGAGCAAATTCAAAAATAAAAAAGTCAATTTATGCTCCAGTTACTTTAAAAAAGACACTTCAAGGTATTTGGTGATTATTCTTAAAGCTGAAACAGGCAATTAGTAATTTATGATGAACCAGCTGTTTGTTTTTGGAGGAGGCTTGTGTCGCAGCTGGATTTGCAATAACTCCTCAGTGAAGATGTCGATCTTGTAATGTCAACTTGAATAACTGACATGCTAAAGAAATGGTCACCTCAGTGTACGTGGACTTTAGTGTGTAAAAGGCGCTTTTCCAAACACAGACCTCTGCTGTTGTTATTGATGATTCCTCTCCATCCTCAGGCAGCCTGGCATGGACATCCAAACTGTTTGTAGTGGTGTAGTGGGTGCAGAGTGTTGCAGCAGAGTTTTGTTAAAGTGCTGCACAAAGAGGACACATTCTTGATGACATTCTCCAACGCTGCACTTTGTGTGAAATACCTGCTTCTTCCCAGTAGGTTTATTTAACCACTCATTGAAAAACATGGAGACTGAAAGTGTTGCTAAGGCTGTAGCTGCCTCTCTTTGGACAGGAGGAGAATCGAATATTCTTTCTGCTGAGGGGGAAAAGAAGAGTGAAAGAAAGCTGCTGCTCACGGATGAGGAGAACATAAAAGATGGTTTGACCAGGGCAGGGCTGGCAGGGTGAATCCACCACAGATGGAGATATGCAGTGGTTGGTGGGCTTCAGATGGCCTCCACGCCAGAGGGGTAATGGCTGGTCGACTCCTCGCCTCTGCTCTGCTTTGTCTTTACCTGTGGGTCACCTGGTTGTTGAGGAGGCCCGGGAACGTCTGTTCTGTTTCCGTGCTTAATGAGCCACCTAGCAGAGACAGACAGAGTTAGCGCCTACACACTGTGTCCTTGTTTCACAACAGTTTGAGTCACCTCCGCTGATACATGTGCATGTGGGGATTTGTGCCCTGCGAAGTGTGCTAGATAATAAATCAGAACATTTTATGTTGCTCCTTATAGCTGTTACCATGAACATGGGCACAGACAGTGTATGATACTAAAGCATAGGTTGTTCTTCACAATGGGAACAGCACTTTAAGAAAATAATCATTACTCATTACTATGACAGCCTGTTATCATGTGACCATGTGATGACCACTCATAAGTGGGCAAACTGGGCATTTGCTGATGAAGCCCATGAGAACGTAAAACTTTCTGATCTACCGACCACTCAGAGCTCACATGTTCACACACACACTTTCATACGCTGATTGACTCAGGAGTGGTACAGCTCACACTGATACTCAGACATTCACATTCACACTGAAGCTGTCTTGAGCTGTTTGAGGTTCAGTATTCTGCACAAGCACACTTATTTTATTAAAATAACACAAACACACAAGAGTCTCAGTATTTCTACCAATGGCCATAGTAGTCATTTTGAGCATGCATTATAGACGGTATATGTATCAACATCACTTTTTTTCTAGTTGTATTTTTACACTATTACAAAGCTAAAGCTAGCTTAAACTTTGAGCTAAAACCAGAGGAAAGAAAGCAAATGTCAGCAAAGAAGAATGACTGCTGCAGAGGATTGATGATGTGGAGTCTGAAGGTGAGGGCTCACATCCTGATGTCTCTTGGTGCCTTGAAAACCATTTTTTCTCAGATTTTGTATTGATTAATGATACACATAACTTCTTTTTCTATTTCTGCACAACTGCAGATAAACATGAGGCTATTAGGTGTTACACTAATACTGTTTACTGTTTGAAGTGATGAAGTATAACAGTAGAATAATTCTTACATCAACACATCAAGACAAATAAGTGTGAGGTCGTACCATTATGGCAGCTGTACATCCACACGCGATGGCCATCATATCGACATCTGCATTTCACAATGTTATTGGAGTAGTCTGACTCGGGTACTTCGTAGTTTGGATTAATTACTATCTGTGAGGGGAGAATATGAAGAAGTCACGGATGAGCGTGAAAGGCTGCAGTGTGTCCATAATTGTAATTGGTACGTGTGACATATGTAACCTGAAACATTACCTGGAAGAAGTAATCTCCAGGTTTGAGGTCAGTTATGTCGACCCATTGGCAGTCGATGTCATGCCTGTAGGTATCCCAGCAGCCCACTGTGATACCCTGATCGCCAAAGTTAGCGCATTCGTACCTCTTTTCAATACCTGCAAAAAAACAAACTAAATGAGTCACATATTCAGTCCTCTCCTTTTAGCTCTGTTTTGGTCTCTCCCAACTCTTTAACTACTAAATGCTCCATTGTGTTCACCAAATAGATGCCAACTGTCTGTCTGCTGGGCAGGGCATGTAAAGTGAGACTATCAGAACAGCTGAACAGTGAGACTGTGAGCCGTAAAAGACACAGCCATGAGCTGCTCAGAGACCTGAGGGGAAGTGCAGACTTTACGCACAGATCCATTCTTATAATAAAAATATTGATTGATGTGGTTTCACAGCTCATTATGAGCTACTTAAAAAAAGAGTCCTCACCTTCATCACACTCTGAGTCCTCCAGGCAAAAACTTGCTTTGTGTCCTTCTGCCACTTTGGTTCCGTTGAGGCTGAACAGGTCATAGAGCGTGAACACCTCCATGCTGTGATAATGCCTACACACACACACACACACACACAGAACTGTTGTTTTACAAAGTCAGGCTGATGATGCAGCACTAGTTGAAGAATGGCACTTCTTGTTGTGTACTGTGGCTGTAGTCTCTTCTTTCGCTCTACTTCTTTAGGCTCACAGCAGCAGATTGGTACCTGTAACAGCGACATTTCTTTGAAATGGTTTGATTCACCACGTCATGTTGTGCCAGTCAAAGGTGCCAAACGTTTGACATGTTGAGAGCTGGTAGCTGTGTGAACCTGCCAACCGTCAAACTGTTCCTCCAGCCAGCACAGCAACCACAAAAATGTGGGACTTTTTGCAGCGTTATGTACAGTAGGTATAGCTTAGAGCACACTGTCAATTACAGGGCAGGGTAACATATGGAAGGGAAAGACACGATGGAGGCTGAGTCATCTGTCTTTCCTTGAATTAAGTCTAATTTGAGATGTCATCTCTGAATCGTTCATGTGTTCTTCAATTATGAGGTAAATGAGCTAATGTCTCATATCATGAAGTTCAAACTGTCGATCTTAGAAAGACTTATTCATAAGAAATTGCTTACGAGGGACTTTATGCATGTGATTTCTAATTAAATTGTGATTTATGTCTCTGGAATATACACTGCTTACAAATTCTCTATGATTAAGAAAGCTATTGTATGATAAATGGAAATCAATTTTAAGATGCGAATCTGCCTGCTATCATTTCCCACAGGGCGCTCATCGTGCTTCAGCAAGCTCGTTGTTCTGTGAAACGTTGCACAACTTTTCATTTTGAACACCAAGTTGGATTTTTTTATTCATGCTTCATGTTTCCATATCTTTCCTTTTCCTGTCAAACAATCCCATCACAGCAAGTGTTCCATGACAATATTTAAACATAAGTAACACAGAACTTGTTTCTTTAATCTATAAATAGAAATGGAAAGATTACTTTTCTGTCTTAATGTCCTGCACTAATCCAGCTCTGTACATAATGCACAGGCATGATAGTGGTATTAGTCTTCTCATCCAACTCTTGGAAAGAAAGCCAAATATACTTGTTTCAATGACGATTTGTCCCAAAATGTTGAACTACAACTGAGGAAGAGTCAAAAATGTATTTGAGTTTAAAGTTGAAAAAACAGAGAGAGGAAGAGAGGATGAAGTCAGAGTTGTTCTTTGAACACTGAACTCAAATAAATGTTTGACTTTTGGCCCTGACCTGTGACACTGACCTGTGACAGTCGTGCCACACCCACGAGTGTCTGCCAGCTTTGGGCCGGAAGTCAGACTGGCCGTTGTTGTGGATCTGAGAGGAGAAGCGCAACAGGCGGCGGTAGGAGTTGGATGGCACCTGGGCGGAGGTGGAGGACAGGCAGTTCTCCTCGTATGCACACTGTAGCATGAACATGGGCCTGTCCTCCATGTAGGTGGTCTGCTCCACCACTTGAGGGTTCAACACCAGGTCTGGAGCCGCTGTGGACGGGAGGATCAGAGGAAAGAGAAACCCACAGAGACAAAACAGATTTAGAAACAGAGGAACGAAAAGCGTGGCATGTGTCGAGTAAATGAGTAGTTTCTGCTTCAGGCTGCAGAGCCCTCTGCTGATTCAGGACGGTGTTTCACTTATGCAAACATTTAGAGCTTCACCAGAAGAAGAAATCATTTCATTTGTTGAATTAAAACTCAATGTGCAGAGCAAAAGAGTGAGCGTGTCAACTGACAGTATAATTCAAGTGTGTAATTAAAAGTAGAATTAAAAACATAAATGATTTGTTTTCTTACATGACCATACTTCTTAAAAGGGCACAGACAAGCTTTACATATGAATGTGGCTGTCTTACTCTCAGAGCAGGAGACTCCAGCAGCGTTGCGTCCGCCTCCCTTGGGGCAGCTGAGGTGGGCTCCGTGGTGCAGGCAGTGGGACAGAGACATCTCAGTACCAGAGCAGCGAATGCCGCTCATCACCACGGCGTCTGCACTCACCTCTCCCGGCCAATACCACGTCTCCTGTTGTGAAAACATGAGCCATGGTTCACAGCTGACATTAGGGTGACATCCACATATGCAAAAGATTTCAGCACTCTCTGTACACACAGGGTGTTGCAGCTCCTCTATTGATAAATCAGATCAAATCCATCATCGATAATTCCACTCCGTCTCCCTCCCCACACAAACACAACCTCAGAGTCAATTTCCACAGCAACCTGAACACCACGCCAACTGAATCACCAGTATTGCCTTTTTCCACCTAAAACACAGCTTGTCTCCACCCAGCAATCTCCCCATCTGCTGCTGAAACCTCGACCCATGCCTCCATCCAGAACTCTGCTCACCCAGTTCCACTCCCATGACCACATCACCCAGAGACTCCTCTGGCTCCCTGTCACACAAAACCATCCAATCCTTCTCCTAACTCACAAAGCCTTATGAAGACCTGCTCCACCACCACACTCCCGCAGCCTCCGCTCCATCAGTGCACTGTGTACAGTTTTAAGCATGTACAAGGAAATATTATTTTTATTGATTTTTTCAATTCAGCGTTGTTTCTATAGCACCAAATGATAGCAGACGTCATCTCATGACACTTCCCATACAGAGCAGCTTCTGACTGTACTCAGAGACTCAGAGCATCCCACCTTGAGGTATTAGAGGTCATACACTTTGTGATTTATTTTCAGTTTTCTCTTTATTACACATTGAATTTATATTGTTTTTATGCTATGCATCTCTTACATGTACATGTAGGCTGATTCATGACGATTGCAAAGCCTCTTTTCTTGCTATGTATTTCCTGTTTTGTGCAGTCATATCTTTTTCCATCCACTTCCGCACTCCACCTGTGCTATAATGCAATTACTTTACCACCAACATGAATTCTTACTATGTGATGCCAAACTGACGAGGAACTACACGCAAAACTGTCAGAGAGTAAAGACGAGCTCACTGCAAACTGAACTTCCTCTGCGCTTCCACGAATTTGTCATGAAGAAAGGCGAGTCTCCATTCTGACCACTAGATGGCAGACTCTATCAGTCTACAGCATTATGGATGGATTATAGGCGTGTGGGTTGTGCAATATTATATTCACGTCTTTAATAAAGTAATGAAGAAAAGTAAATGTAAACCTGACATTCTATCACCTTATAGAAACATTATTTAACAGTTCCCCTGCTCTGCTCTTCATTCCACAGCTCTGTGAATACTTTGAAAAGGAGAGAGGAGCGGCCTCAGTGAGTAATGGAAGTATGTGTCAATGCCACCAGGACTGTACATTATTTCATTTATTGGTTTTCCACAATTTCACGGACAATGTTTTTCAGCAGCTAAAATCGAAGATGTCCACTTCCTATTATAGGGATATTCCATGCAGTCTTCCAGAACAAAATCAATGTTTCACTCGTTACTTTTACACATCTCACCTGACTCCTGAAAGGAAATCCTAAACTACACAGGAAAGTGAGCACAAACACTGTGTTTGACCACTCTGATACTACAACAGAAATGTCAGAGTCAGCCTGTGACTCGGTGCAGTTCTGGGGTTTATGTGACACTGGGTGTGTGTGTCAGTATAAACCTGTCCTTAAACCCCTAAAAGAAGACCAGAACCTGACTGGCTGTTAATTTATGTTGACACCTTGTAGGAAATATGAGGACAAAGTATCAGAGCAGAAGAGGAAACCAACCCCACACCCTGCTGCACCGTGCACTGTGTTTTAAAGACAACTCACTGATTTTTCAAAGTTTGACTGCTGACACTCGTACCTGGAAAGCGTTGCTAGCGAAGCCCAGGCCCAGCTGTCTGCAGACCACCATGGCCTCCATGGTTCCCCAGCCATCACTGCACACCGTCCCCCACACCAGAGAGCCGTTCCTCTCCACCAGCACCTCCACACGGCCTTCATAGGGGTTTCGACCTCCACTCAGACGCAGCTTTGGGCATGAAAATAACAACAGATGTGCCGACTTAAAGGCTGAATTCACTTCCCATTCATTTCACTTCTACATGAATCGTGATGACATGATATTTAATGCATGGAGATACATTTGGGAGCAGGTAATAGGAAAACATTACAAAGACAAACACCGCATACATGACAACATATATGAGAGGGCTATCAAATATAATAATATATTTAATAATAACCATTTTTGGAAGAAAAACTTGTTACTCAGCGAGGATGTGAGGAAGTGTTTGATTAATCAAAGCTGAGACTCACCGACTCCTGGAAGCCCATAGCGGGAACGTTACATCTCACAGCTGCATCCTCCTCATGGCTGCAACCAAGAGCCTCCTTGTTGAAGTAACACTCTGTGATGGACTTCTCAAATCCAGAGCACTCCACTTCATTCATATGCACCGGGCCCATACCTGAAAGACAGAGACAGAACAAAGTGTTTGGAAAGGATTTGTTTTTTGGCTTCACACTGAAACTGGGAGGACGAAAACAAATGATTATTATGGCCGAGAGCTGTCTGTCCTGATTTCATTTCATCTCACCACTTCTGTTTAAATTACAGCTCTGGTAGCCTGCCATCACCAGACTAATCCGCAAATGCCAAACAAAACATCAAGAGCTCGGCAAGTGCGCCTGGTTCCCAGGCCACAGCTCAGTGTAAAATCTAAAACTTTGGAAAATCTGCTTATTAACATGTGAACATCAATACAATTAATATGAAGCCAGCAGCAGATCGTCTTAGTTTAGCATTAAGACTGGAAACAGGGGCTTTGCCCAAAGTTGAAAAAATCTGCGTACCAGCACCATCATCAACCAACAATACATAACTCATACACATAACTCTGCATACAGCCACAACATGTAATTTATACTTCAGTTTCTGCACCTAATGAACAAGATATAACACGTTCCTTTGTAAACTTTTTAGTTGGCACCTTGCATGGCAGCCAGTGCCATCAGTGTATGAATGTGTGTGAATGGGTGAATGAGATATGTAGTGTAAAAGCGCTTTGAGTGTTTGGAAGACTAGAAAGGAGATATATAAGTACAGTCCATTTACCATTTTTGTTTCCACAAACCCACAGAGAATTATCACCCTCACACTATACATTGCATTTATCATTTTTTAGCATGCTGCTTTGGTTGACTGCATCTGTTTGCAACAACAACAAAAAAAAGCTCTGAGAAGCCAAATGCACACGACCTGCTGAGCAGCACACAGCAGACAGACAAAGTTAGCGACTAGCTGAACACATTCAGAGCCAGATATTTCACTCAGGAGTTGAAAACAGAGCTAAAAGGGGTGATGGTATTGGAATAAGAGTTAATGTATTCATTGAATAGGTGGAAAGCAGGGTTGTGTTTGCAGATTGCAGCGTAAATGTAAAAGACATATTCTGTGTACATGCAGAGATCAGTCTAATCCAAATGACAAGCTACATTTGACGTCACAGCATGGAGACAGAGAGTAAAGGGGTAGACACTGTTCTCTACAGGCTCTGTCCACAGTCCAGCTGAGCGAGGCTTGCCTCATCTCTGTTTTCCTCTTGCAGTGCACAGTATATGTTGTAAATTGAAAACAAAGAAATCTTCATACAGTATATCCTTGCAGAAAGATATCTCAGCTCAGGAAAGAATTCCCATCCTCACTGAACTGTTCCACCCAGTAAAGTCTCTTTTATCATCGGGTCTGTGAGTTCATGATACTCTGCTCAGTGGCTCAGAGGCTGTATAAGGAGAAAAACCTAAAAGATAGAATTACAGCCTGAAATATTTGGGATATGTGGTTTTGCTACACAGTCATAACCTTCCATCCTGTGCCATGTCGGCAATATACATGTACAGTTGTTCCAAAGATAAAGACTGTCATTCTGAACTCATTGGCATGACTGTGTCAGGTCTACTGTGTATTTACTCCAGGCTGTTTTTCAGGTTTGTTTTTCTGGGCATGAGCATTTCTCTTTGCTTTTCCTCCTGATGCATTACACAGCACAGCAGAAGTCCAGCTTAGATTAGGCTTCTTTTTAATTCATTCAGCAAACTCTTGGAAATCTTTCCTCTGAGTCACCTCTTCTGAATGTGCAGCAAGGAGCACCTGGAAAAAGACTTCTCTTGCATAAACAACAATGAAAACGTAGAAACCACGTACCTTGTCCCAGGCGACCTCCAGACAGGGCTTCTTTGGCCGTACCAAAGCCCAGTTCTCGACACACTACGGTGGCAGACAGCAGGCTCCAGTTGTCATCACATATGGTGCCCCACTCTCCGTTTTTCAACACCTCCACTCTGCCCTCGCCTACGATGGCCCCACCACGAAGACGAACCAACGGCTGCTGCAGAGGAAAAACGGAGGCAGTGAAAAGACGTCAGTGTAAAATGTTCAAATTCTAAAACCACATATTTAGGTTCGTTCAGAAATAACAGACTCAGCTGAAAGTTTGAAAGCTAAACTTTTCCTTCTCTGTGACAAGAAAGCTGAGGCAGCAGACTGGGTGGCTTCATGTTTATAGAACATGCTATCATTGTGGTCCTCCCATTAACTGTTTGGATAAACTTGAAGTGTGAAGTAAACACATTAGTAGAACAGTTTAATCGGACTTATTGCTATTTATGTTCACAAAGTGAAGCCCAGACATCCGGATGAACATCCTTTTTCCAGCTTCAGTTCATTGTTCACAGGGTGGCACTAGCATGAGAATCCTGAAGTACTCAGCATCTAACAATGTGATACATCATCTCATAAAACAATGGGTGGTGAAAAGTCGGTATCCATTACACCGGAGTACATGTAGTTCAGACATAGTGTTTTTAATCGTGTTTTGATGCCTGGAGAAGTGGGTCCTAATTTATGCCTCAAATGTGTGTGTGAGTTATAAAAAGCTGACATGTAAAACTACTCTCATATTTAGCTCATCCAAAAATGGTCCGGCAGTATTTTCACATTGTCACATTGTTACAGAGGAAGAGCAGATTTTACAATAAATATTGACCCACAAACCACAAAAGATGCACTTGAGTGAAGTATTCCTTCCTCCATCCACTCAACAAAACAGGACTATGCTGAGTGATGCATCAAAGGGGATGTGTGAGGGCTGGCACATAGAGACAAACAACCTGCGACCAGTGGAGGTCACCAGTTAACCTGCATGTCTTTGGACTGTGAGAGGAAGTCGGAGTACCCGGAGAGAACCAATGAAGACACTCCGCTAGGTCTCAGCTGCCTGAGAGGTTTGAACCAGGAACCTTCCATAATATTTATTAATACTTAATGCTAATGAATATACCATTGTCTGCAGGAATGTATCATTATTGTGGAAAAAAAACAAGAAAACAGGATGTGTGGTATTAAAATAACACAATGCCAGCTGTACCAAAACTGAAACTCATTACTCAGTTTCATTCAGCAAAAATGTCACTGCCTGGTTCCTACTGGACACTTTGATCACGAAACATGCCAAAATAAAGACGAAGAAATATTGTTAATATTAATGCTGCAAGTCGCAGCCTGTATGTCGCCAATGAGGTGAACTGGTTAGAAATCTCTGCTCATATTTTAAATCTTATTTTAACAGTTAGTGATTAATACAACAGAATAATGCACAGATCAACAAATACTGAAAACATTTTTAATTGCTACCCTAATGTGAATAAAGAAAATACACCAAAAAGATGATCAAAAAATTAGAAATATAAAAATTCAGCATGCTAACTGTCATATTACAAGTGAGAGAAGATAACAAAGCAACAGGATCTGAGGGTATATTGTCTTTAATGTACTTTCACAGCAGCTATCAGGTAGCTTCATCAGGCAGGAGCTGTCAGCTTTGTTCTTCTATCTGTCTGCTTTTAGGATCAAACTGCTGTGAGTCACCACTGCTGCCATGTGTGTTGGAAGATTTGGGACGTGATGTCAGGCACGCTACTCTATGTGCTGTATTCAGCTGACAGAGAGCAGACGAGCACGAAGCTCACATTAGAATGTGGACGGAGTCATGCAGACAGTCACGTCAGCTTTGTGGTGCTGAAAATATTGATAGTATGTTTACAGGCTTTCATCAAGCTTTAAGCTTAAGAGAAAAAAAAGAGTCTTTTTTTTATCTGCTGTGGGTTTGAGTCCTTTTTTTACCCACTCAGGAGGTCAAAGGTCAGGAGATGTAATGAAGGTTCAGGCCAACAAAAGGTATGACAAATTGAAATTTGGTTGAAACAGTTTTGGTCAAAGTCTCTGCGCCTCACACAGTCATGCATATGTAAATGTAATTGCTTTGCACACATGCATTACATAGCCAATAATGTGACCACCCCAGCATTACACCCACATGGTGGCCATAATGTGCCGTTAGAACAGCCTCCACTCTTCTGGTTTTCCACTTTGGATCATGGTTGCAGGGGTTTGCTCCCATTCAGCCACAAGAGCAGCCGTGAGGTCAGACAGGGATGCTGGGTGCCCAGGTCTGGCTCTGAGGCAGCGTTACTGTGCTGGATGATGTTCTGACTGAGATAAGCATTTCTTTATGGACCTGGCTCTGAATGACAGTGACGTAATGTTCCTGAAAGTCCAAATGGTTTAAGGGTCATGAAACTCACCCAATATTCACAGCATCACAAAGCTGACATGAATTTCTGTCTGCACAACTCCATCCACATTCTAAAGTGAGCTTCGAGCTCGTCTGCTAAATGCTGGACAGGGAGTGGTGTGCCTGACTGCTGACACCTGTCTGATAAAACGACCTGAGAGAAAGTACATTAAAGGCTTTGACTTGACTTATTTTCTTTGTTAACATTAGGATGGCAATTACAGATTATTTCAGTATGTGTTGATCTGAGCATTATTTGGGTTTATTTATCATTAATTGTTTAGTCTGTAAAACAAATTAAGTAAAATATTACTGATATAGCACTTTAAATAAATTGATTTATAAAGTCAGCCACTTCAAATTAAGAAATGAAAGAATATGATATGTCTAAGATAATCGAACCCTTTTCACCAATTACGGCCAATTTCTACTTTCCTTGCTCTTGGAAAAGAGTGCAAGAGTGTTCAAATGATACAGTGACCGTGTCCTCAACATACATGACTCTTTTACAACTCAAAGGCAGACTCTCCAAAGTTTTTGGACAATATGTTTGCAGTAGGTATATTCTTTATGATGTATTGAAGGCTTTTGCTACAGTACATCATAAATTTCGCATTCCAAACTTTATTGTTACGCCTTTCAGGACGATGTCATCACCTGGCAAAGTGACTCCCTTAAGAACAAAGACTAATATGTATCTCAGAATCAAGCTATGATGTGGAGTGCCTCAAGGATTTATTCTGGGGCCACTTCCATTTCTCACCATACAAATGATTTTTCTTGGATGTTTAATTCTAGAGTGCCCATAATTTTCACATGGTACCAATATTGTTATATCACAAGAGCAAAGTTTGCAAAATTTGTTCCTTGACTAGAAAAGTAAGTGGTATTCTATCATGTACTGAGGTTTGGTATGAACACATTTTACCTAAATGAAATAAAAAATAAAGGGCAGATGCCAAACTGTTTTGAAAGATTTCTTTCATCATATTTCCCCTCCTCCTTCTGTTATGTATACTACTTTTATTATGGATACAATTAAAGAATATGTCTGTCATTATTTATCGTTGTTTACATTCAGTCACATGACAATGATCATTTCTGAGCGTCAGCTTTGATATTAGTTTTTATCATTTTCCCTGAAACATTTCAGGACACCATAATCATATTCTTAGTTATCCGATAATGAATTCACAATCAGAATGTCAATTGATACAAATGAACACATTCCGCCAGTGGAAATGATTCTGTTCCTCTAAGCAGGACACAATATGAGTACAGACTGCAGGTCGTTCTTCAGGTAGCAGAGAGGAAACTCTGCTGCTCCGACACTGATAACTGTCAATGTCTTTATTAGTATTGAACAGTCCACATATGTGCAGATAAAGACTCAATCAGCTGATCCAGCTCTCATCAGCTGTTGTAGTCATCAGAAACATGCGACACTTCAGAGGAAGGACGTCAACAAAAATATTTCCTTGTTTCTTCTCCCCTTGCAGAAAGATGCAAGTAAGGAAAATGTTTATGCAGAGGTTTGGGATGTACCGCCGTTTCAGTGCCACTTCATCTTGTCAGTTTGTGTCAGGCGTTCCAGTCCTTTCCCCAGTGTTCCCTAGTGTTTTTGGACTTTCTGCTTGATTTATTGGTCTTTGGATTTCCTTCTTGGACTTCCCCCTTTGGATCTCTTTGCCTTTTGGACTGTTTTTCTTGGTTAAGCCTGACTTATTCTGAAGCTTTGTTGTCTTTACACTTTTGCCATTAAATCACTGAACTGCATTTATTTCTGCCTCCGAGTTTGCATTTGCATTTCACTATGAAATCAATCACTGTATCCATACACGTCATATTGTAACATTGGTTGGGTCGGTGGGGTTGGGTTTTTTTTTCAACATCTCCAAACTATAACAGGATATTAGTGTCCACATACTTTTGGCCATATAGTGCATTATTTTACAGGTAAAAATAGCTGACGCTTTACTGATACAGCACTGAAGTCCCTTCTGCTGCCACTATGAGACAAAAGCAGCGTGACAAACATGTCAGGAAGAAAATAATCCAGACCTTCAGGGCAAGCAGCCTCTGTGAATTACTACTCATGAACTCAAGCTGAACTTCCACAGTGCTCCTTTAAAGGCTTGTTTGAATGGTAAATAAAAGAAAAGATCTTCAAGTAACTAAATGTGTAAAAACTGCTCCGTTTCAGTGACTATGCTGCAGAGTTTCGTGCTTCAGGACATTTGAGGAGAATAATAGTTAGCTGACACTGGCTGCAGTTCCATGTTTAATCACTCCCTGTCCCAAGAATTTTACCAGGCTGACATTGTGTCATCTTTTAAACCCTGAGATGATCATAATTCATTTTGATGAGAAATGTCTAAAGCAGATACAGCTGCAGTTCACATTGTGACAATAAGTAATAAGAGTCAGTGTTGGCTGCATGTGGAACCGAAACATTTCATTCCCTCCTCCACATCAGAGCCAGAACTGAACTGAACTGAACCAGTACAGCCATTTCCCATATCAGTTTTGCTTACCACTTTAGTTTATCCAGAGACATCACACGCTGACAGGAGAGTGGTAACAACTTCCTTTTACAGTGAGTCTGAGTTATAAGTATCTGTCTTAACTAGTAATTAATTAATAAGACTGCAAATAGAATTTCTCAGTTGTTTGATTTACCTCATGTCGGAAGGCCTTCCTGAATCCCGTCATGGATGTCGGGGCAAAGGCTTTGCCGGGCACGCAGCTCACTACCACAGGCAACCCTCCACCACAGGTCCCATTAGACTTCAATGATGCAGCCTGACCCAGTTTACAGCTGGACAAATGGGCTTCATTGCCAGTGCAGTTCACAGAGTAGTCCCAGTATGTGGGCTTTCTCCTGCGAGCAAACATCCTGGACAAACGGGGGAGAAGGAAAGAGAGAGATTAATAAAGTTTTTAGTGTATCAAACAGATATGAGCTTCCAGAAAAAACATGCACTAATCCAATGACCATGTGCAGTGTGTGAGATGTTATTAGTGATGAGAATTCTCACCAGACACAGCCTTTAAGTGTCTGTTATTCTGAGTTTATGACCTGCAGCTTTAAAGGTGGGTTCAGTCTAATCCAGCTCATCCTCATTTTGTCAAAAACAAAGCTCTAATAAACGGAAAGCATGTGAACTGCCCACCACTAAACAGATGGCAGACAGACAAAGTTAGCTTGTGACATTTCCCTCACACTGTGGAGACCAAGACAGAGCAAAAACTAGAGTGAATTTACAAAAATACATATATTCACACTATATATAATATACCAATGACATGACTTCAAACCAAAGGTAATGTTACTATAATGTGTAAATAACATAATGTAAGCGTAATGAATTAAAATGAATAGCCTACATTGAATTAAATTAGTATTAGTATTATCAGAATATTTTATCTTGACACACACAAGAAATAACTAGACAAGGGCACAGACATCAGCATATTGTATAAATAATGCCAAAAGTGAAAGGTTAGCTAACAGCTAGAGAGGTCACAGTCTTCTATATGAACTTGAACAAACTGGGGCTAATGACACTCTTTCAGGCCCACTGAGCTGCTAATCTCTTCCTCCCCATTTTATTAGTGAGCCCATATTTTGTATTTAATGAGCCTCATTTGCAGGACAGGATGTCCTATCCTTGTGTCTCATGTCTGAGGTGCACGTGAAAAAAAACAGATTAAAATGGGACAGGCAGCATTTGTTTTTCATTTGGGAGCTGGCAAGTGGAAAGCTACACGCTGGATGCAGTCCAAAGCTCATGTTCTGAGCTGCAGGCAGCTCAGGACTGGCTCTGCTATCTCCTCCAATTCAATTTGAACCCAGCCGTGATGCATATCAGTGCCGTTCAAATGGAGCCATGATTGAATAAACTGGTGCTGGTGAGGCTGTGAAAGTTGACTTCTCACCAAAATCTCTCAGCCTAGTTTAGAATATGTTTACACCCCAGCTGTGTTTTCCAGAATTTTCAATGTTACTCTACACTGTCGACCTGAATTCAATAATAATGCACACCAATGTGGGTTTTTAATTAAATAATAAAATCGATCTACTCCTCAGCCTGTGAAAACAGTCAGAAAGCAGTCTTCTGTGGTTTGTCAAGTCTGAGAAAGCTGCATTGTGGGAAGTGTAGGAGTGTTCTTGAATCATGAGTTGAGCAGTAATTACCTTGCTGAGTAATGAGTAGCTGGCCCTATACATCGCATTTTGCAGCCACTGTAGTTTCTCCTTTATGCTTGGAAGAGGGTGAGGTGAGGCAGTTGCAATCAGCAACTACTGTATATCACTAGATGCCACTAAATCCTACACACTGGACCTTTAAGCCTCCTGTGCGTCTTTGTCACGTTAGCTTAGCATAAGGTTGGAATGTGTGGGAAGGCAGCTAGCCTCGGCCAAAAGAGGAGGAATACATCTTCCAGAGATTCCAAAGCTATCTTCTTCCATGTCTTTTGTCTTAGCCGGCTTGCTAATGTTAGCTACTGGTAAGTAGTTAAAGGAAGTTTTTCCTTTTTATTGTCGCCAAGTGCTTGCTCTTGGTGGGAATTGCTGGGTCTCTGTAAATAGAGTACAGTCTAGACCTGCTGAATTGTAATGAATTGAAAAGTCAAAGCCCTAAATTCCACCTGGCACAGTTCAGTGATGTCACAGCTGCAATGCTGTTGTGAAGTGGAGTGTTTTGCCCGCCAGACTTTAATAACTTGCTCAGATTTGGTTTTTTCTTGGTTTATGTGCTCCATGAGTAAGTATCTATGTAGTTAAATTGTTTCCATTTGTCTGTTTTACAACCTGGAATTTGCACAGAGCGTTTTATTTTGAAAATTGACCAGATTCTCTGTGCTGTTTGTTTCTGTGTCTGACTCTGATGGGTTCAATCTGCTCTGTGCTGCGTGATGCTCTTTTTATCATCTGTCACAGTCCCTCACCTTTCTGGCTGTGCAGTGATCGATCTCTGGTGTGCTGCTTTAAATACACATATTACTGTCCATGTCAATGATTCGCTGGATTCCAACAGAATTTATATGATTATGTAACCATTAATATTTCACTAACATCATCTTGTTATAATCATCATCATCACTATTATTACCATCATATTAGTGTCTGTCTGTCTAAATATGTGCACACTGCACGTTTCATGAGGTTAAAACGGGACTAGGCTGACACGTAGATGGAAAGTTATGATGCCTCCATGGTTACCTAAAGCAGAGGAAACTTCCAGTCCAAGCACAGAAAGGCTGCAGTCAGAATCTAGATTTAACTGTGCTGTTGTGATATTATTGATATAGATGAAAGCAGGTCTGATGAACCCACCTGCCCAGCACAAAACAGCACACAGATAAAACTATTACAGGTGAGCATAGTGTAAGCATTTAACAGCTGAACAGTTGGTGGAGACCAAGCTGGAGCTAAAAGGTGAGTGAATATTGGAGTTCTGCCTCCCCTGAGGCAACAACAACAAACCCACTGGCTCACAACTGGTGGGCCACATTGTTCCAAAACTACACAGTTACCCAGGACCACACATATAATAGTGGAATACTCACTTGTAGACTCTGGCATTGTACCTCCTCTCCCCAGGAAGCCGAACATGCCACAGATGACTCTGCTGCTGAGCTGCGTCCACTCCGTGTTACAAATCTGCTTCCATTTACCGCCATCTTTGACCTCCACATAGCCCTCTGTTACAGGGATCCGCTTACGGTACGATGACAGGATGGCTCGAATGCGCACATCCTCCACTTGAATATCAAGGTTCTGCGGATGAAAAATGAAGAAATGTGCTTTAATCACAGAACATGTAAAACCCATTTAATCCTAACAACAAATGATGCATGTTTATCTTCTGTGTAATTTACCATTTAACAATGTTCATGTGTTTATGTGTAACTCATTTACAAACATATGTATACATAGGAAATATATCAGTTTTGCACAGCACCATAAAGATTCTTGTGTTTTGTTATCTGGCTAAACAGTTGTCTGCAGTCTGACGTGATGTAAACAGACTGTACAGAGCATTTCCTGTGTTACATAACATGCAATCAAAGACCCTCACCCCCCATCCAGACTGGAAGCTCTTAGCAGCTTTTTCTCCAGGTTGCTCAAACAGTTTTACAGTGAATCACAAGCTAAACACCATGACCGGCTGCTGCAACAGTTTCTGGCTTTAAAAGCCAAAGGTAATTAAGGGGTTTCCATGGTGACACGTGCAACACACTTTAGTGCGGTAAAGAAAATGCACAATCACAGCATTGTGAGTGCGTGTATTAGGAGACAATTAAGAAACTGCCATTTCTTTCCAGACGCCTCGTGTCTACATCATTATCGACCACAGAATTGAGCAGTGCAGGCCTTGGGCAGTCCCACACTACTCAGGCAGAAGTCCTTGATGTCCTCAACTTTAGCGGGCCCTGTTGCTCAACTTCATTTTGTGACATTTTTAGACTTTACAAACCCACAGTAGAAAAAAATAGCTACATGTGTATGGCATTTGGAACTTCAGCTACTACAACAGTGAATTACAAGCGTGCCCAATGCTAACAAGTGTTAGCACTGTCAACATGAACTATTTTCATCATAGAGCAGGTCTATGTGCTACAGAAAATCTGTGAACGTGTCAAAACAGTCAGTGCATGAAGAAATTCACACAGCAAGTATACAGATACTGAACGTTAAAACAGGCTGACTGGACTTCTATAAGACTGTGATATTGTAGCTATACAGTCACCACCCTAAGCCACGGCCCCAGCACAGCCCGATCGGACCTCCTGTCCAATCTGTTCTTTAGTAACAACACAACACCAAGTGTTCAATCTGACACTGAGCGAGCAAGTTACAGGACCAAAAGATGCCAAAGAAACACTGCACAATCACTGGAAGTCAATATCATTATCAGTTATCAATATCATATGTTTGTACGGCCTTCCTAAGTTTTGCAGGTTTCCTCTGTTATCCTCGGCCTGCTCTGCCTGAGCTCTGTGATTTCACGCTGCAGAGTTTCCTGACGGACAGATAGCTTAACTTGTTGCTAAAGTAGCTTTATTTGTTAGCAACTAAAGAAGCGGCTAGTAGGTAGCAGCGCTCACAAGCACTGGGTGCTGATAGGCTTCAGGAAGTTGACCAATCAGAGGAATTCAATTCAATTCAATTTTATTCATATAGTGCCATATCATAACAAAAGTTATCTCATGACACTTTCCACACAGAGCAGGTCTAGACTGTACTCTTTATAATATTATTTACAGAGACCAACAGTTCCACCATGAGCAAGCACTTGGTGACGGTGGTGAGGAAAAACTTCCTTTAAACAGGCAGAAACCTCGAGCAGACCCAAGCTCATTGGTGGATGGTCATCCACCACGACCGGTTGAGTTAAAGATAGGAGGTGGGCTTTTAGCGACGGGGCCTTAAACAAGCAGGGACTAAAACAGCTTTGTCAAGCAGAGACTGAACTGAGGGGCTGCATAAAGGCCAGTATTTGATAAATAACTTTGAATCATGCAAAGCTTTTATTGTGGAGTCCCAGAATAAAGATACAGAGCTGAAAATTAACTTATGTCCCCTTTAAACCAACCAAGAATGATTAATCTATCAATATAAGCATCCAAGAGACAGTCTGAGTATCTGAGCAAAAGTGTGCAGTGTGAGGCTGTCAAAAATCAGCTCAGAGTCTTTCCTCTCTGACTTTTGCAGGATTAAATAAACATTTTCCTCTCCCATAGACCAAACCCACATTCTTGTGCTACGTGACAGTGCAGGCTGAGGGGAGGGAGCTCAGTCTGGCTAGGGGGGGGATACATTGCCTCACTCAACAGATGGGCTGTTACAGACGCCTCTCATATACAGCCAAGAAGAACCTACATCAAATAATGAGAAAGTAGGGTTTCCTAAATTAGCATTTGCCTCGGGGGAACGGCAGATGCCACCAGAGTGAAAACTACAAATCATCAGTCCTTCTATCCTCTGCTATTTTCTACCAAAGATAACCACATTAATCATTCTGGTCAGAGGCATGAGGTCTGGACTGCTGAGGATATAAAACTTTATAAAGACTGAAATCATGGACATGATAATGACTGGAAATGTGGTGATGGTGACCTTGTCTGGATTTACTGGATATACAGTACATGAGTCAGTGGCAGACATGAACAAGTTAGAGCCAAACGTTGTGAGGTGGGGTAGCAAGGAAATCCAGACTGTTTACACATTCAACCAAACAGGACACTGGGGTACTGACTAAATGTGGAGGCTGAATGTCTGATAAACATAGAAAGAAAACACAGACACCAACTTCCTCTAACTGACACCAAATGTTGGTGAGATGAACAACATCCATGCCAAAGCCTTATCTGTACAGTGACTAAAGAAAAAGTTCAGTTGTGTCTGTTTGTAGACAACATTTGACACTTGACTGCAGAAAAGAACTTCTAATATGTCTTGTTTCAGCACACTCTGGGAAGGGGCTTTTGCTTGTCCAAGAGAAAAACGTGGCACAGATGGAAAAGCCATTAGTGGGATGAGATGTACAAGAGAGGTGAAGGAGCCTCAATCTGTTGCAACTCAGCTCAGATTCACAGGGGATACTTTGAGGTTGTAATTCACAATTTTTCTATCTCCTTCACTGCTTCAGTCCTTAACTCGGTTTGGAATGCCACTACACTTCAGTTATGTAATGTCTTTCTAGACTTTAATAATAATAATAATAATAACTTTACTGAAGCCACAGGTACAGCCATTCTATCCTAAAACATTGCAGCTGTCATGTAACATTAATGCAGAAAAGAAAGGAAACAGTATCTGTAATGAAACTTGTGACTTAATGTGACCTCTAGGTCACATTATTATACAGCAACACAACCTCAGTTTCCATTTTTATGCAGACGATATCCAGCTATATCTAAGCCGTGACCCAGCAAATAAAACAGAGCTTTTGGTCATTGACTAAAACTGAAAATAACCAAATCTCAAACAGCCTTTTCCATAACACAGCATTGCAGAAATCTTGGCATCATTTTTGATCAGAACCTCAGCTTAGATAAACACATACACTCAATGGTTCAGTCCTGCTTTTCTCACTTGAGAAACATTTCAAAAATTAGATTGTTTCTGTCTGCAAAAATAACTAGCTGACTAGATTACTGTAACGCACTACTCTCTGGCATCGTCTTCAGCTCATCCAGAACTTGGCTGCCAGGCTTTTGACTCGAACAAAGAAACAACATGATCACGTCACACCTATTCTGGCTACTGGTTGTCTTCAGAGTGGATTTTAAGATCTTGCTGATTACACAGAGTTATTTAGTCAAACTTTTAGTACCATATGTTCCCTCTCGCTCCCTGAGATCCTCAGATTCTTCATTCCTGGTTGTCCCACGGTCCAAATATATCCACAAAGGTGACAGAGCCTTTGTAGTTAGTGCTCCTAAACTGTGTGACTCTGTCAACTTTTAAATTGCTTTTAAAAACTTTTATAAAAGGGCCTTTAGCTTCTATGTTGCACTTTATTTTTTTTAATTGATTTATTGCTTTTAACCTGTTGCTATTGTTGTTTTGTGGTTTGTTTTATTCTATTGTAAAGCACTTTGTAACTATGTTTTGAAAGATGATATATAAATAGAGTTCATTATTATTATTATTATTATGAAGTAGTAGTAGCACAGTAAGACCACTCCTAGACCGCTCTCTCTCTCTCTCGCTCACTCACACCTTACTACACACTTCAGCACAGCCACATCGCTACTCTTATAACACTACCCCCACTCTGGATAGCAAATTTTAACAAAATTCCACTCCAGCAAAGTAACATACATCAACATGCATACAGTATTCATTTCATTTAAGAGAATTCAGTATAACCAGTAAATTCCATCACTTGTGAGGCAGTAGCAAAAAGTGCAGCTTTCAGTGCAAATGCAATTATTAGCAATTTATTTGTATAGTGTGTACACATCACAGTGGAGTGAAGCAAACCTTGAGAAAAGGCATAAATAATGCCCATTATACAAGCGATGGCATATTCTGAGCTCTGAATTGGCTATTAGGAGTGCAATCACTAAACATTCTGTATTTACTCAAAGTATTACCTTTAGCTAGAAAATACAATACAGTTTGTTGTTTTCTTTTATATAGTGCACATGGCGATCAAACACTACTTCTCAAAGCCTTTTGTTTTGTTTATAAACTTATAAAATTAACAATTAGCTTGAACAGCATAAAATAGTGCAAAACAGTGGACCTTGAAAACTGTCCTTTAACTTCCTTTAACATGCTGGTAGCTCTTAGGTGAATCGTGTTCACTGTTGAATTGGGGTGTGGACACGCACTTACACTGCCATCTGGTGGTATCAGAAGAGTCTAACATACCTGGCGGCAAACAGGTGGCAGACCAGGTTTGTCTTATTTTATGGCGAAGCGAGCGAATTTAGCATGTCGCATGAAGGTACTCATGGACTGACTCTCCTCAAAACAGCTAATATGCTAGCCACACATGGAGGTATCTCTGGTGCAGCAAGCTGTAAATTGTCTAAATGTAATAAATAACCATTAAATCACTAAATACATACATACGAAAATGTTAGTCAAATGTAATATGCTAGTAAACTAAACAAGCTAACAGCTAACTCTGGTGCAGCGCTGTACATTGTACCATTGAATGCATAACTACATGAATGACATTTGTTTGTATTTGGTTTTGTGCAGAGCGTTTTCTGTGCAACAAGCTTTGGAGCTACTTTGTGATGGAGCAGATTTGGACTTGTCTGACAACGATGATCCCATCCTGGATGAAAATTGAGCAAAGCAGCAGTGAGGATGAGGGTGACAATAGTGATGATGAGGACCCCATTCCTGAGCCAACTGAGCACAGTAGAGAATGTAAAGCAGATAATGGTTCCAGTAGATATTTGTTCACTAGGGCCTCAGGGCTATTTTGGAAGCAAATGCTTATTTCAACACTTGTTGACAGGTTCATTGAGTACAGGTAAAGGTCCAGGTTCATCCCACACTCCCAGAGAGTTGAAACAATTGACACTGATAGTCAGAAGATGACTCTGAGGAGCCAACACCAGAATGAGCTTGGCATGCCTTGAGGGTCGTGATTCTTATGCACTAACACACCTCAATTGCTTACATGGGTTGTTACTCATTGGATTCTGGTTGTGCAGGGGGCTTACTCCATTGACACCAAACCTGTGAGTATCACCATCACTGATCAGACAGACATGGCTGATCCACTAGACTATTTTGAACAGTACATAGATAGAGATCTGATGCAGAATGCTCTAATGTTATGTCACTATCTGAGTGGGGAGCTCAACTGTCAGTCGATGAGGACCACTTTTTGGTGCCTGTATTCTGATGTCTTGCATCCGATACCCAACCATTAGGATGTATTGTCCAAAGCTTTGAGAATCACTGCCATCACTGGATTCACAGATTCTTCAAACTGAGGAGCATGCCACCATGGACAAATTCTGGAAGAGGCCTTTCTGGATCGCATTCTTGCAAGTCTCTGACTACCTGATTGTGCATCTATTGATGAGCAGATGATACTTTCACGGACATTCAGACAATATCTGCCAATGAAGCCAAATCCAGTTGGAGTGTTTGTGCTTCAGCAGATGGCATTGTGCGACTTTCTCTATCAGGTACAAATTCACTGTGAGAAGGTCAGGGCCTGGGGCTAGTCATGACTGTGACTCTGCAACGTGGCACCACTTCACCACCATCAACAGCTGTACATAACTGGTACAATAATATCGCTGAACCACAAGTTACCCAGTATGAAAAACACTGTACCTCATACTAGTAAATCATGTCTGTTGTTCATGGTACAGCCTTGCCAGCGCTTGAAACAATATGTCACTGTCTCATTGTCCAGTACAACATCACTTGATGGATAGAATGATCAGTTACTATCGCATCAGTGGACAATGCGGATGCTAATTTATCTGGCTTTTGCTACTCTTGTGTGCTCATCCAGTTCCTTCACGTATGGAAGTTCTTGGCCCAGACGGTGCAGATGCAGACCTATCAGAACAATGATTCTGTCATGTGACAGAGTTCTGGGCAGGAGGGGCCCACCTCCCAGAGATGATTAGCCTGATGCTGCGCTGCAGAGGCTGCACTCAGTGTTGTGTGACCTGCAAAGTGTTCTTGTCTTCCTTTGACTTTCACTGTGTAGGAATGTTCACTGTGGAATCTGCTGAGGTGCAGCGCTGGAGAACAGTTCAGGGTCTGCAGGATCCACAGACACTGCTGTAAGTTCCATGCTTGCTCCATAACCCAGGAGTTGTCAAGGTCACGGCAATGCTTCAGCTGGTCGTTGTGACTTTGGGGCTATACAGATCATCCAGCTGTCCCAGGACAAAGTATTTGAACTTTCTGATCTTGATTGTGCCTTTGATTTGCATAGTCTGATATGCAGCAGCTCTTGTCATATTGTCTCTTTGCAAGTTTCACAGAATCACCAAGAGCATCCCTGGCAATTTGATGTGCCAGCTCTAGGCGCTCTCTGAGGTTCTGCACATACTCAGGGACTGGAGGGTTTGTGTCAGAGTCTGGAGGCAAGGTGGCTACCAGGTCCACTGGCTCACTCACTTCCTGGCCAAACATCATGAAGTTGGGAGTGAAACCAGTTGCACTGTGTCTTGTTGCTCTGTATGCCATGACAGCATAGGGGATCATGAGGTCCCAGTCCCAGTGGCAGCACTCAGCCGTGGTGGCCAGGATCTTTTGCAGGGTGGAATTGAACCTCTCAACCTGGCCATCAGATTGAGATCGGAAAGGTGCGGTGTGCATCTTGTCAATACCAAACATTGTGCACATTTTCTGGAACACTTCAGACTCAAAGTTACGGCCTTGGTCACGGTGCAACGTCTGTGGTGTCAGAACGACACACCCACTCTGAGGCGAGCACTTCAGCCACAGTTGGGTCTTTGGGTAGAGGAAAGCTTCTACCCATTTGGTAAAATAGTCCTGTATCACAAGCATATATCTGTTGTGGCACTCTGTCTCATTTAGCGGCCCCATGATGTCCAAGGTGACGCATGCTTGTGGTGTCTTGTGTGGCCTGCTTTGGATGCGCAGCTGGTACAGGTGCCGCACCAGAGGCAACATCCTCCTGATGATCTTAAAGTTGTACTTGCAGAGTCTCTCAAGCCACCTGGCGAGCTGTCCATCAGGCTCCTTCATCTCTGTTAGCCACCGAACGCTGCTGTGGTTGGTGCGAACCATGAAGGGCCGCCCCAAACGATACTGCCGGAAATGCAATGTGAAGTCCACCACAGCTAGCAGCTCCCGCCGTGTGGTGCAATAATTTTGTTCAGTTTTGGATAGTTTGTGGCTCCCGTAGGCCAGCACATGCTCCCTGCCCTGCTGGATCTGAGAGAACGGCTCCAATGCCAACATCACTGGTATCAGTGTCCAACACCATGTTACCTTCATCAAGTGGATAACCTAGAAATGGTGCAGTGGTGAGCAGGCACTTTAATTCGTCAAATGCAGCCTAACATTTCTCTGTCCACTGAAAATGGGTGTGTTTCTTGGTCAGGGCATGGAGGGGCTCTGCTACAGAAGCAAAGTCTTTTACGAACCACTGATAGTATGATGCAAGGCCGATGAACCGGCGGACCTCCTGGAGAGATGTTGACGTTGGCCACTCCTGCACCTTCTGCACTTTACTGGGGTCAGTAGCCACACCGTCCTCCAAAACAATGTGGCCCAGGTAGGCTACCTGGCACTGGAAGAGGCAGCACTTAGTGGGTTTCAGTTTCAGGTTGGCCTGGCGAAGTCTGCTGAAGACCTGACCCAACTGCTCCAGCATCTCTTTTAACTGGTTCTCTGAAGTGGGTTGTGCCGCCTACCAGATACTCCTTGTTATGGAATTTTCTATCCTTAGGTTACACGAGGACATGTGGGCCTTAAGGTCCTCGGCAGTATTAGTTGTTTGGCTTTGATTGAGTACAGTAGGTGCCAGTCTATCTCAACACTGTGGTGACCAGGGTCGAAGAGACCTATTGCTGCCTTCCTAGACATAATAGATAGCTTGCCGTTAACTTTCCAATCTGCGTAAACAACATCTGTGTCTCCAGACTAGAATATGCTGACAATAACACCTGCATGGGTAAAGACATTCTTTTTGGCTAATTCTGGGCATATAGTATTTGTGGTGTTATCTTGGGGTTTAAAGTCTATCCACCAGGATAGCTGGGCAGATTGTGAGACCGACTCAGGCACTTCTGATGTATTTTGAGAGTGTCTCTAATTCTCCTTGGCCAAGCGTCAATAAATATTACAGCATAAGACATCAGAGGCTCCTGAACACTTTCTTCCCTCCTGACCTCACCATTGACCTTTGACTTCAGCAATTTCTCCACAACACTGCTGTCCTTTCCTGTCCGGGCCTCACTGCATGCACCTTTGGTTTGCTTGGTGTGTGGAAGTATGACACTTGATCTCCGAACAGCACAGCGGTGATTTCCAAAGTCAAGGCGTGCTTGAGCTTGAGTCACAAACGGGTGTCCTAGGAGGGCCTCATCACCAGCTATGTCAGCAATCAAGAAGTGCACGCTCACCTGCCGGTTGTTAATCTGCACAGAGATGTCAGCTTCCCCAAGCAAAGGGACTTCACCAGGTCCAACACCCAGTATAGCTGTCATTGTTGATGGCTGAAGAGGAGGCCGGACATCAGGGTGTAGCATTGTAGTGATGCATGGGCAGCTAATTTTTCCGGGCCCCACTGTCCAACACTGCACACACTTCCAGATCGCGCAGAAACATATGTTCATTTCCTGACCCTGGGCTTTAAAGTGAAGCACAGCGGGCTTTGAGGTTTCAGGAGGAGTAGTTGAAACTTTGGCTCTGACAGTTTTCTTTGGTGAGGGGCAATCTCTCCTCATATGGCCAAGGCCTGAGCAGTTATGACAGCGAATCTCCTCCCCTTTAATGTCTATATGGCCTTTTCCTTTGCGTGGTGTGTGGTTAGGGCTGGGAGGCTCAGGCTTCCAGCTGGCCGCAAAGGATGCTGTAACAGACTCTACCTCTGGCTCCTCTGTTCCCTCTCGGACCACAGCAGCACAGGATCTCCATTCAGATGTGCAGCGGGCCCCTGATTGCATGAGACTGGTGACATATGATGCTGCCCCGATGCTGCCCGCTTGGTGGTTTCATGGCAACGGACAATGTCATAGGCTTGGGCTAGTGTGCAGGGGCGCTGCTCTAACAGTTTCTGTATAATTTCTGCATCTCCAATAGCATTAGTGAAAATTTCAACGCCTATGGCATCCTGCTCAGTCTCAGTTCTGTCACTGTATACTACTGACACTTTCCCATAAATGTCATCTATTAAAACATGCAGGGCCTCACCCATTTTGCAGACGTGCTGTCTCAGTTCAACAGTCACTGCAGTGGCGTGCTCTGAAGAAGGGCCGTATGCAATCTCCATCTCCTCCACTAGGCGGCAGTAGTCCCACTGTAAAGAGCAAGGGTTTCTGTGGATGACTGCTCCTGCAGTACCCGCCAGGTTGAACTTTAGCTGGGCCGCCATATTCTTTTCTGACCAGTGATTAGCTTGGGCACAGCTCTCAGGTTTGGTGCCGTCATACTGACCAGGACGTAAGATTGGGACTTTCTCTCTGTGATCGTAGTCTTCCTCACTCTCGGATGATGACCGGTAATGTGCATGGTGAAGGTTGTGCACGTGACTTGGACTGCTCACGCTTTGTGGAAGAGCCCTTTAACTGTACAGTCTCATCATCGTGTTCTTGCTCTGCTAGATGTCCATAATAAATGTCTTTCGGTGGGTCACAGCAGGGGATGTGCAGCCCTGGGCATGTGGAGCGTGTGGGATGGTGGTCAACAGGTGTGCTCTGGACAAAACTCCCTGCGTGAGCAGGGGAGAAAGGGTTGGTGTGAGGCGTTGCAACCACAGCAACCAGTGGCATGGCTATGTTGTGCAGCTTTAATGGTGGGGCATGAGCTTGGTGATTTTGCACCATGGAAGCACTGGTATTTGCGTTGCATTACCCACACAGTCTTGCACACAGTAACTGTCCCAATCAACATTAACAAAGGGGTTTGTGCCGGAAAACTGGGGCTTATGTGGCGTTTCAGTTTCTGGCCGCGTTTTAACCGGGTTTCCCAAAAGTTGAATCTGGCTCAACTTCTCTCCCGCACACCGGTGCGTTTTTTTGGCAACCCCTTCGTTGCAGACTGCCGGTGCGGAAACGCGCGACCCCCACTGAAATGAACTGAAAGACCTCCGGTTTTGCCGGTTTCCCTGATCCTGTCTGAATGTCCACTTAACCGGATTCCTGTCTGGCTGCCGGACCGTAGTCTGGCAGCACATGGGAGAAGTTGGACTAGGCTGGACTAGTGTAACTCTTTGTTATCAGGCTGCTCCAATAAGTTTCTTAGGACTTTGCAGCTAATTCAGAATGCTGCTGCACGTGTTCTGACAGGAACCAAGATCAGCGATCACATCTCTCCCATTTTGGCTTTCTTGCACTGGCTAGCTGTTAAATCTAAAATTCTTAAAATTCTTCTCCTTACATACAAAGCTCTTCATGGTCAGGCACCATGATATCTAAAAGAGCTCATAGTACCTTACTACCCCTCTAGAACACTGCGTTCTCAGAATGCTGGGTTCCTTGTGGTTCCTATCGTTTCCAAAAGTAGATTGGGAGCCAGAGCTTTCAGCTATCAAGCTCCTCTTCTGTGGAACAAACTACCATTTTGGGTTCGGGAGTCAGACACGGTCAACACTTTTAAGAGTAGACTTAAGACTTTCCTTTCTGATAGAGCTTATAGTTAGGGCTGGCTCTCTGTCTCTTTCAGGGTTATTCCTAGTCAGGCACGGTATTGGTTGAAGATACAGTCACATCTCCCTTTACTGAAATCTCTCTCTCTCTCAATATGTCTCTGTTGATTTGTTCTATACACGTGACATCTATTGCACGTCTGTCCGTCGTGGGAGAGGGATCCCTCCTCTGTGGCTCTTCCTGAGGTTTCTTCCACCTTTTTTCCCTGTTAAAAGGGTTTTTTTATGGGCAAGTTTTTCCTCACTTGAACCGAGGGTCTAAGGACAGAGGGTGTCACTCCCTGTACAGAGTGTAAAGCCCTCCGAGGCAAATGTACTTTGTGACTTTGGGCTATACAAATAAAATTTGATTTGATTTGATTTGAAGCAGTCAAAGTCAAAGTGCTTCACCAGCCTTCAGGGTTAACCCCCTTCACTTTTCACAGCAGTGGAAAACAGACACAGGAGCTCCGTGTTGTCTTTGAGATGCGGTGGTCTTTATTTTCATCACACTGTAGCTACACTGGTCATTTTTTCGCTAAAGCTAACTCCAGTGCCAACTCGCTCTCTCGCCATCCGCACACTCACTCCCAGCCCGCTTGCTCTCTCTTTCTCTCTCTCTCTCGCTCATTCACACCTTACACACATACATACTTCAGCACAGCCACAAAGCTACTTTTATAACACCAGCTAACTTTGCTAACGTTGTCTGTCTTCACTCATCTGGTTTGAGCTCAGTGGGACCATCATTTGTTTTTCAACAGGACAATGACCCCAAACACAGCTCCAGGTTATGTAAGAGCTATTTCACCAAGAAGGAGAGTGATGGAGTGCAGGATCACATGACCTGGCCTCAACAATCGCCTGACCTAAACTCATTGAGATGGTTTGAGATGAGTTGGACCGCAGAGTGAAAGAAAAGCAGCCAATAAGCGCTCGGTGCATATGAGAACAGTATCTGTGCTCTGTATGCTGTATTTAGACTTTTTTGATTACCACACAATTAAAACATATTACTTGAAGTCTTTAATCTACAATGGAGAAAGTAATAGAAACAAAGAAAAACATTGAACGAGACAGCTGAGAAACGACCTATGAAGCTTCATAGCAGGAGAGCTGTCACTTTCTCTTCAGGCTGTTACATAGTGAAGTAATCCTGAATCAATCAATCAATCAATCAAATGTCATGCAATAATCATTCCCTTATTCTGTCTCAAACACCTTTCAATACAAACAGATCTACACTGTTTGGTATTATAATCAATGATGGAAGTTGCACCATGTACTATTTGTTCTTTTTGTTCCTTTTAACTAACTAACCCTCATAACATCATAGTCCAATAAGCAGGAGGAGGTGGACATCTGTTCCTGTGAAACACAAAGGCATTGTGTCTCGGTTAGCCTGTTAGTTAACTCATCTGTTTCTGACAAAAGAAAAACACCAAATGACTTAATTCCCTTTATAGAAGGTTGTTGGTGTGTGGACGATTAAAGCTGTGAGACATGGGAACAAAAATCCCCAATATGCTTTGCTTCAGCAGTCTGAGGTCCAAATCACTTGCGAATATTCCAACAGAACATCTTAGAAGAGAATCAACCTTAACAAACCAAATTTACTGTGGTTACCTTAAACCCCTATTTCTGCTTCCTCTCAGTTGGAATGATAACATGTTCAGGTCAGGAACCTGTTTGTTTCACCCCTAAAAAGAATATTTTTCTGTTGTTCCCATACTGTTTGTCTATGTATTTGTTGACTGTCTGTCTGCAAAAAGTTCCAAAATGGTAACCATGAAGGGCAGGTTCCTTTTAGCTACACTGGATAAGGGAAGTCCTGAAAAGGGGTAGGCCGAGGCCCAGAGGCCCATCGACAATCATAAGTCTGGTCATTTCTTTCTCACTTTAGATACAAACCACACATTGAAAACGTCTCAAACGTCTAAAGTATTGTTTTAGTTGGTTTCTTGCCCGCAGTCATCTGTGACATCTGTGAAAAGAATGAACCCAGAATAACCCATAGTTTTTAGTTACACAGTACACAACTGCTCTACACTCCACAGTGGAGAAAAGACTACATCTGCCAGAAAAACATAGAGTGTAAGGAGCCGAGGAACATATGTTTCCAATCGAGATCTTCAACAACTCTCTCTGCCAGCAGAAATCACCTCACATCCACAGGCCGACACACTGGGTTCATGTGCAGAGTGGTATTTAGTTGCAAGCCTCTTTCTGAGAACTGTAATGAGCCTGCGGACATTTTCAGGTAGAGTCCAGATCTGGACTTCAAGAAATGAATAGCTGTCTAATTAATACACAGTCTTTCTTGAGAGCTGATTATTCCGCCAGCTGCGACACAAATTGCGGATGTTTACAGAATGCCCTGTCATAGTGTGCAGTTCCGCCTACAAAATCCATTAAAGGGGCTTTTGTTAGCAAACTGAAAGCAGATGTTTCACAAAGTCGTGACAAACCATGAAGTGGAGTGTAAATTACAAAGACAATGATTTAATGGAAATGAAGTGCTTTTAAAAGTCATTAAAGCTGAAGTGACATAAAAACACGTGGAAAATAAAGATACACTCGAGAGTCATTTCAGTGTACGAGGATCGGGCTGGTGGTACTGTTAAAGTTCTTAGCATTGTTGTCTCCTGACAGCAAAGTAAATCAAATCTATTCAAGCTGACAAAGCTGGCAGACGTATTTAGAAATGAATCTACACTGGTATAGTGTTTCTCGGTACTGTATGTCTGCAAAACATTTGTGCACACAGCACATAGTTCATGAATATATGTACTGCATCACTGTGGCTGTATTTGTCCTTTAAAATGCAGTTTACACAATCCACATATCAATCGCATTATACACATCTAAAAAATATCAATTGGTCAAATATCACTTCCAAAATCTGAATAAAGAATGTGCTCTGTTTAACCCGCATCCACCGACAGTTCAAATATTTGTCGCTAGTTGCTCTGGAGGCTGTAACTGGGCACAAAAGTGCACTGGACTAAATGCTAACATCAGCAAGCTAACATATTCACATCGACAGCGCTAACATGATGTGTTCGCTGGCATAATTCAACTTATTAGCAGAGTAGCATCAACTAATTAGTGGTTTTGCAGGAATTTGGTTATAAATCAAAGTGTCACACATGAAAATTCTAATCTGATGTTTGCGTAAAATGAAAAGACAAGGATCAAACAACTTAAATTCCTGAAGGACATCCATCCAACAAATGATGACAAACAATGACGACCAAAATTTAATGGTGGTGCTAGAAGAAAAAAAGGATTAATCCTCTCAGGAAGATGAATGTGACACAGTGGAAAGCTCCATAAAAAGCTAACAGGTGACAGGACCTCAGATTGGGAACGTTCTGTCATAGTCAAGGATGAACTTTGATGTTCAGTTTTATGTCTGATTTAAACAGAGTATTCTTCTGTCAGCACAGATGTGACACATTGTGACAAAGAAAGTAAAAGAAAAGCAGATGTGGAGAAGAGCCCAAAAACAAACATCACATTCCTCTTCAGCAACACAGACACTTAAATGTGTCTAATCTGTTCTGCACATGAAAACAGTGAGAATAATCAGGACTGACTTCCTTCACGCTGATGTATGTTTGTCAGACTTTAAGAACAGTCTGGATTTTTACTGTCTGATCACAGTAAAATCCCCTTTCTCACTTGAACATATAAAAATCCCACTGTCTGTGAAAGCAACTCTGCCCCGAGTCAGATCCTCCGATTTCACTGATGTCAGATGGAGCATGTCATTTTAGAGTCCCCGGAGGCTAAACGTCCGCCCGCGCTGCACTGCACTGTGGGAATGTGATGCCTTGAGGCGAAGGCGTTTACATAGCTGCAGAAGCATCTACCAGCTATGTGAAAATTAATTAAATGGTTAAAAGCATTTGAAGACTGTGACACAAAGAGCATGTATTAATCCACGTTCAGAGCGCTAACATGCTGAAGGGCTGACAGGGCAATTTATGACACCACACCACAACATGGTCGGAGGTTTACAGGCAGGAAAGTGGAAGATTTGACCAGAAGACCTCAGAGGGAAAAAATGACTAAAGAGAGGAAAATAGGAGTTGTAAACTCTGCTTGGGGTGACTTCATGGCTGCCTGTAATCGACTTTGAGAGAGAGGAAGGAGTTAGAATGGAGGAAAATAATCTGCAGTAAAAGAAGAAAAGAAATAGAGAAGAGAGAAGAGGAGCTTTGTTTCTACTAATCCCCACAGAGAGATTTCACCACTACCTGTTCTAGCATGACAGCCACAGAAGATTTGTCCGAACAAGAGAGCATACTGAGAGTAAACTGAAAAATGGGATGTGGCCAGTAGGCCTCAGAGAAGGTTCATTCATCGAAGATGAAGGCAGGAATATGTTTTATTTTAGGTTCTGTTTATGTCCATACAGTTACAATAACCATGCCTTGACTTCAACAAGTCTTACAAAAGAATTAGAAGTGTGGACGAGATGTATGTCACATTAAATCACTGATCCTGAAAATGATGATGAAACCACACTGCATGTACAGTTGAGCCACTTGACTGAAGTTCAATTTTAGTGTCTGTTTATCATAATAATACATTTTTATTTTACGCCATAATATAGCTGAGTGCACAGCACTAGCTGACTTGCTCCATCTATAGAACTTGTTTTTATTATGATGATGGCCATCACAGCACCTACAGCCAAAGGCGATGTCATCAAATATCATTTGTCCAATCCACACTTCAAACCTACATATTCAGTTTGCTATGAACATCCACTGATGACACACTGAATGAACAGCACTTTCCATTATTATTATTTGATGGTAGTAGACACTGTTCAGAAAAGTGCAGGGAACACGTTGCCTGCTGGAAGTGGAGGTTAGTAATACACGGTATTTCACACTGTTTGAGTCCAACATTAGAACCCATTTCTGTCCCTTTTTCAAAAGCTTTTGATGACTTATAATTACACCACAAATGGCTACAATTACAATACTCAGCCCTAATTACATCTCTGCAGTTTTTCCTCTCCGCTGAGAGACATTTCTATAATGCTCTATTGTGTAGCCAGTCTCCACATCAGTTGACATTTCCCCATAAAGTCAAATTACTAAGAACATTCCTCTTTCACAGGCTGATCCTCAGATGTTTCAAATGTCTGTTTTTGTCCCTTTCTGAGTTTTGACTTGAATAAATCAGTGTGAGAAATCTGACTGCATCACTGTTCATCAGGTTTGGATAAATGAGGCAGCCTGTTGGACCCGTGTGGAACCAGGAACTGCCAACCGCCAAAAACATCACATTTCATAAACCCTGGAATTTCTTCATATTGAAAGTGGTTTGAAATGGAATGGAATGTATGTGCGTGATCACAGGTCAGACCACAGTAATTCTCTGTACTTCTGCATAAACTGAAATGTTTAGGTGAGGCGGCAGACTTCCTCAAAACACGACAGGAATAAATAGAAACAGTGGAGAGATGCCACGGTAAATATTCCAGAGATGCAGAAGTGAACACTAGGTGTCAATCTGTGTTGTTTACCATGCAGCTGGCTCAGACACTATGCTAAATATAGAGTCACATGCAGACCTATGCACTATGCTGACCACAAAAGAACAAATTCATGGAACGACATGTTTCTGCACGTTTACAAGTTGGTCAAAAAAGTGGCACCGGTCAAAATGTGACCAGGACAAAGCAGCCACAGAGAATACTCATGTCAAAGGTCAGCAACATGTGCATGCAAGGCTTCACATCCCTCTTAGCTCACTCTCTAGGTATTTCCTCTGTGGTGGACTGGCTGTCCATTGTACTGAGGTTACCATCACCTGAGAAGGCAGTGGTGCCTCTACATGTTGGCTCCTATGTGCACTTTGGAAGTCTACTAATCATCCTGTACCACAAAACCCCCAATGACATTCCATCATGGCTGTACAGTGGCTGGGTGAGATTACCACTTCCAGATGATAAGGCCAGGCCCGGCTGTGTGGCAGCAAGGCTCGACTGGCTGTGCTTTTATATACTCTGAGGCCACGTGACTTCCTTTAGTGAATGGAAAACCTGAGTCTGATTTTTTTTTTTTTTTTAGCCACTATGCCAGCTTGACTGCAGATGTCTAGACCTCTCCAGCCATGCTCTCTGGAGGATTGTAATCTCTGCCGTTTGCCTCTGTAAGCCTCTGCACAGGAGTCAGTGAGATGTATCCGCTCCCACAATGCCACAATTACAAGTCACAGGGAGCATTATTGTACAATGTGAAAAAACTATTTCCCGGGTCAAAATGAAGTCTAATGATGATTTTAAATGTCCTCAAGTGATGTCTCTCAAGTCACTGCTGGTTGTCTTCTTCAGACAGCTTGAAGTCAGTGGCTCTAGTCTACATCAGGCCGTTAACCGCTATAAAACGATCAGAAAAGAACTTTTTATTTTTCTGATTCACTGGCTTTCTCACTACTGGCATTTCCCTCACTCTAATTCACTGTGTATGGCACTCAACCACTGCTGTGTGTGTGTGTGTTTCTCTCTGTCTCAACAAACAGACATAAACCAAAGGAAACTTCTTGGTGTCAGACCAAGCCTTAATAAACAAGTAGAGTATCATAGTTTGGTCCATAAACTCCACCTGGATCCAACTTTCCGGGTACGTAGAAACAAACATGTTGCGTGTTTGTTTCTACGTACCCTGTGGCAACATACTCCCACTGCCAAACTCAGGCCAATAAATGAATGATACAGCTGCATCGACTGTCCACTGTGAGTCTGACTGTTACATTTCCACCTGTGGACAGCGGAAACAAGCTTGAACACAAAATGGACATATGATTATCTTTTAAGTTAAATGGATGAACTCAGCAAACACTTGTTAGCAACGTCCAATAGTTATGAAAAAACATTATCACTCATTCAGAGTCATATTTCTGAATCTGACTCTTCAGCTGTTAATTATTCCAGTCCACATTATCAATGCATGCCTCAGAGTTTTGGATTTCTATACATACTTAATTATTCGAACTGTGTAACTATTTGCAATGTTGAGACATACACTGTTTTTACCCTGGTACACTATACTACTACTACTATGGTATACACATACACTATCATTTTTACGTAAAAACTGGCAGCTGTGGTTGCCAGTTTTGTACCACAAGTTTTCTCCCATCAGTTGAAATGCTGTTTTTCCATATAATGAAATATGAAAATACCATATTAATGCAGTAAAAAAACAAAGGTTTTGCCATGAAATATTAGTGTTTTCTGTGCAATTAACAGCCTCAAATATAAAATACTACTTTATGTCCATAAATTACCTAAAAATGCTGTATAAAATAAAGGTTTTGCTATGAAACACGACTGTGTTTTATGGCATTTTACTCTAATGGTTTGGTGGTTTTTCACCGTACAATCTACAAACATTTTTTACCATGTAGCTTATTTGTAGCAATAATTTAAATAAACAAAATTAACTTCCATTATCTTTAAATTTAGTTCGGCAACTTGTACTGCATGTGTAAATGCAAAAATTATTATTTTTTTCTATTAGGAAAAAAACATTTAACAGTGGCTCACTGGTCATAATTCATACTGTAAGAGTTAAGTTACACTGTCAAGAAGAAAAACATGAATAACAAAAAAAAGAATCAGTTCCATCATAAGACTCTGACCTGTTCATAATTCCTGATCTGTTTGCGAATCTATTTTTTCCCACCCACATGCCATTTGTCATTTGATACATGTAAAAAAAAAAATCTATATCACAGCTGCTTGAACAAACTGCAACCAGAGGGGGTAACATCTGACAGCATCAGGGACTCAATGAATACTTCTACCAATTCAAGCCAAACATAACAAGCTCTGAATCCTGCCCGCTGCCTTTGGAAAAGAAAGCTCCGTTGAGCTGTCCACACGTGTTTGCAGGGCCGTCTAAAAAAATGCTGTATTACTTTTCAAACTCTCGACAGAGACAGAGGAGCAGGTCAGAAAAGAGAGACAGAGGCTGAGCGTTAGCCCTGGTCTGCAGTTTGCTCATAACATTGGAATGTGGCTTCATGAGGCCTGCACAGTGAGCAGAAAGATAACATTCCACTTTTGGTGGCAATTAGCTTGGAGCTTATTGGCCGGCCCAGAATGCAATGCTCAGCATGAGCCTTCCAGTGAACCAGCCAGACAACTCTGACAGTTATGAGTCCAACACCTAACAATTACCAGTTGTTAACTTCACGTTCACGAACACACTTTCACTGCAGGCTATTTAGAAAGGACTGTCATTAAAACAGAGGATGGGTTATTGACTTTAAGTGTCCAAGCTGTTTCCAACCGAAGTCAAGGAGAGATTTATTGTGTGACGTGCTGTTAGGAGTACTAATCCTGTAAAAACTGTGTGTAATGTTTTCTGTTCCACTTTGTCAAGTCTGAAAGAAAAACTCTAGTGATGGACTCGTATTTATACAGCGCCTGATCTGATCTACCGACCACTCAGAGTGCTTTTACAACACTTAAATACACTCATTCACACACACATTCACACACTGATAGCAGTAGCTGCCATGTTCATCAGCGGTACGCCGCTTCCTATCCAAGGCGCTCACACTGACACTAAGCTCTACCATACAAACACACTCACGGCACAGCCATCAGGAGCAATCTGGGGTTTAGTGTCTCACTCAACGACACTCCAACTGGAGGTACCGTGAACCGAACAAGCCACCCTCCGATTACTAGACCTGCTCTACCACCTGAGCCTCTAATGATGTCATCAGGGTTATCCCAGCTTGTAATCTACATATGTGTATAGAAAGTCTGCACCACTCTGCTTGAAAGGAGAGTTCCAGCAAAAAAAAAGGGAACTGTAAGAGCCAACGGTTTTACACAAGGGAAAGTCAGGATGTCTCCACCTGTGCTGCTTTTTGAATTCTGTTTGTAATCATGCTGTCACAGACGTCATAAAACAGCGAGAGTTTTCTAATAAATGATGAAGTTGATGACATCAGCGATACTGCTGTTCTCCAGCTGCTCCCTTTTTGTTCACCAGGCGACAAGTATTGTTCGAGCATTGTGACTTCTTCCATAACAGCCAGCATTAACAGTGTGCACAATAACAGACACTTATGTCTGAGTGACAAAACCCCATTACTTCAATAGATGGATTGACAGAGTGTGCAAGATTTCAGACACTGCAAGTTTACCTCAACATGGTTGGGCAGGGTGTTGACAAATTTGAATCCCGGGATTCTCTTGTCGCTGCACACCACGCCCACGTCTTCAGTGTGTTTGCAGTCTGAAACACCGATCCCGTTGGAGGGACACAGCGCCAAGGTCTTTTCTTTTCCAGTGCAGTGAAGATTATCAAACCAGATGGGTCCTGACCAGACAAAAGAGAAATTCATCAATGCTTCCATGGGGAGGAATTTTCCCTTTCATAGTGGAAACAACAAAGGAAAAATAGATTTCTTATGAAGGCTCCAAAAGTTGTGAAGCATTAACCATGAACCAGTTTCCATTGAATAAAAGTACAAATAAATATAAAAATCGGATGTTATATATTTATGTTTATATTTCTCTAACAGTGTTTTATGACACCTACCATCTCCTTTCCCATATTTTGAGGATGGTGACCATGAGATGGCTTCCACGTAGCCGAGCTCCCTGCACACCACCTGAGCGGCGTGGATAGTGAAGTCATCATCGCAGACAGTGCCCCACTCGCCGTTGTAGAAAACCTCCACGCGGCCCTCGTTGTGTTTCCTCTTATCACCCGCCAGTCGGAGCTGAATCCTGGGCGTGTCCGGAGCTAGCTGGGGGACAGTGTACTGTTCCTGTTCTGGGTCAGGGTAGCCTGGTGGGTAGCCGAGGTGTTCATACTGGGTTAGAGCCAGCTCTAATAGCACTAAGAGAATGAGAGTGCAGCAGGACAGACACTGGGTGGCACTGGGCAGCATTTTGGTTGGAACTGGTGAAAAAAATGAAGAGAGAGGAGCACTCATTAAAATCTCTCTGCAGCTTTCTCAGATGTTCTTCACAGGGAGTTTGGGAGTGGTCATTTTACCCGGCCGGTAAATGACTGATTTTGTTGAAACTGGATCAAAGAAAATGTTTTGTGGTTTCCCCTCTGATGTCAACTCTCTATGATTTACAGAGTTTCCTGATGGACAGTGAAGTAAGCTGCTGTCAACTGCAGCTGCTGTTAGCTAATGTTAGTTAGCTCATTTAGCAGTAACGTTACTACCTGGGACTGTGGTCTCAGTGTAGTCTTTGGAGTGCTATGTCTGTTGTTGGTGACCTTGTTGATGTTTGGCTGTTAGCAGTTGTCGACTCGCTAGTTTTTGATCAGAAGTAATGCAATCAGAACAAATACTCGAGTACAGCTGAACATATTTACCACAGTGGGATTACACTCTGAAACTGGGGGCGCTAGATCACAAAAATACCAAATCTGACATCATGTTGCTTTGAATGGAATCATGTGAAACGGAGGCTCGTAGTGACACACCTACAGAGAATTATAATCTGACCGCGCAGCTCTCTTTAGTTTCATTGTTTTTGGTTTTCGAGCCAGCAGATGTACTGTTTTCATTCCATCAACATCATTTCCAGCAGCAGCAGGCAGCTGTTCTTCATGAAACAGCTCTGACAAACCACGATGTGCCTCCTTAGCAACTAGCAGATGAACATAGTGGAGCATTGAGCCACATATTTCTCTCAGGAGTTAGCAGAGATCAGAAAAGAATGCTGGCTAATGTTGCTCTGTGTCTGCTGGCTGTGTAAAAATACTATTGGTTGCTAACATGAAACGTGTGGCCATTACAGCCCCAGCATCTAGCCATTTATAGTTGCTGATTGCAAGCCCTTAACCTCACCCTCTCCTTCCTAGCATGCAGGAGAAACTCTGGTGGCCATAAAATGTCAATCAAAAGACAGTGTTTATTTTGTCCTTTTTGAGCTACTGTAGAAACATGGCAGTTCAACATGGTGGACTTTGTGGAAGCCATTCTGACGTAACAAAAACATAACAGTTCTTATCTCTAAAACTAAGAGTTATGATTATTATATTCTATTTCTGCCGTATTGTGTAAATGGAGCCCTCTCAGTCCGACACACCGGACTTCTTAATGTTAAAATCTCTAACACTTGTGCTTGTTTCAAAACATCTGGCAGAAGACAGATGATCCTTCAACTACAGGGTTTCTAGTTTCCTCATCGTAACGTGGCAGTGGTTAAACAAGCCAGAAACAGCACACACATTACAGAATGAACAGATGAAGCCCACAGCCTCTGGCTCTGCTTGCAATGTGTCCAAACAGTGATGTTGTCATTAGAAAAACATGGTCAGCATGTACATCAAAACTAAAGTTCAGCTAAGGAAATGAAGTGCACTTTGTCAGCCCGGCAGCTTGTTTCTGAGTGTGAGCTCAAAAAAACAGACTCTTTCATGATTTCTCAGGCCAAAGACTCCATGACATTCAGAAATGATGAGGACTGGATCGAGCTGCAGACAAAACTCAAATCCAGGATGTTCCGGCAAGATCCTGACTGAACCAGAAACTTTGGAATCTGAAACCTCTGCTGCCCTTTGCTTCAGAAAACCCCGCGACATCATGCTTTCAATATTTTCACACTAATGCTATATAGATGAACTCTCTGTTTAAAAACTCTTCAGAAGGCCATCTGTTCTTCATTTATGAACCGCTTTCACCTTCATGAGAGGCAGACACACAAGTCCCGCCCGCTACTGCTGCTGCTGCATCTGCAGAGGGTCTATGCTTTGGTTGAAAAGGTCAAAATATCAGATTGTGGGGTGTTGTTTAGCTCAGTTGGTAGAGCAGCCGCCCCAGGTACAAAGGCTCAGTCTTTGCTGCGGAAGCCCAGGGTTCGAATCCGACCTGTGGCTCTTTCCTGCATGTCATTCCCCATCTCTCTCTCCCCACATTCCTGTCACTCTTCAGCTGTCTCTATCAAATAAAGCTTGAAAAGGCCAAAAAAATAATCTTAAATAAATCAGTTTGTGTAATGTCAGCTGCTCTTTTCAAAACCTTTTCTGAAGCACTCGAAGGAGAGCTTTACTGCACACACACACGCACACACACACACACACACACAGAAGAAATGCACCAAAAAGGTTAGGACTGGACATTTTCTCCTTTTTTTACAATCATTTTGACCAATACAAGAAAACAAAGGAGCTGAATCACATGAAGGGGATATTAGGTCATATTAGATCATAGGTGTATTTAGATACAATGCATGATTAGTTTAATGACTGACTATATTTCTAATCAAGTCATCGTTCAGTCAGTTAAATGCCAGAAAACAGTTGAGAGATAACTGAAAAGCCATATGTGTTCAAGTCCTCACTGTGAAGATAATGGAACAACAGTCTGAGATTTTTGCTTCATAATTAACGACTGATTGATGAACTAATTATTTGAACCACTCTATGTTAAAACTGCATAAACATATCCTACAACACAGACATATTTTACAGAGTTGTTGAACATACTTCGAGTTGAACTTACTTTCTTGTCCTCCTGAAGCTGCAGTCACAGACAGACTGGAGACTGAAGCAAGTCAGCTGCTCTCTCTCTCTCTCTCTCTCTCTCTCTCAAACTTTCTCCTCTCGCGCAGACTTAAAGTTTTGGACCGGAGCTGCGTTGGACCCGCCCACTGACGCCCACCTTTATGATGACCTCATCGGAGATGGCCCAGGACGTGGAAATAGCGGATCTGACCTGAACGCAGCATTGTTAGACAGTGCTGCCTTCAAAGACTGTCGGAGAAAAAACTCTAAACGAGTGATTCATTAACAACGTGCTTATTGTGTGGGGTTCATTATAAATGAAACGTCAGCATCATTAGATGACGTGTAGTGATGAAGCCACAGCTGCAGTCACATGCAGCTCACTGTTCCCCACAGCTTTACTGTGTTGGCTCACTCTCACTGCTTTCATGGTGTTGTGTTACCCCTGCAGCAGGCCGTGCAACCTGTAATAAATCTACAGTACGCTAACAGCCCAGCACTTAACAGCAGACAGACACAGTCTGCAAACAGCAGGAGAAAAAGTGAATATCAAGGACTCACACAGCCAACAGAGGGGAGCTCAAAGTTTCATTCATCAGGTGGCAGAAAATGAAACTCCAAATGAATGCTAACATTGCACTATATTTAACAAGTTGAAATGATGAAAAAAAAAAATAAATAAATCAGAGCTCTGGTCAGCTGCCCCAAAGTGTGCTAGAAGTTAACGAGCACAGGTTTAAATATCAGTAACCGTCAGAAGACTTCACAAACTCAGCTTTATGTCTCAAAAGTCTATTTATACATTGTAGTTCCATTTTTCTTTTTTCTCATTATGCTAACTGTAGTGACTCAGTAGAGACTAGAGCACTAGAACTCAGAACTTTTCAGTAGTCACATAATTAACTTTCTTTTTGTTTCTAAAGCTGAATGCTTTGTCGTGTTCTCACAGATATGATTTTTTTCCCTCCTTTTTTGTGTATGTGAGATATGTAGAAGAATCAGTTTTATCATTTGACCCACCAGATAAATAATTCTGCACAGTAATTACTTCAATAGATTTTTTTCTGTATACACCAAACAGAGTGATCCTTAAAAATTTGAAAAAATCAATAAAAAAATAAAAATCATGGATATTATTCTGGACATTGAGAAAAAATGCTTTTGGCTGGAAGATGATCATTAAACTAATAAAGTGTGTTCTTGTTTTGTCTGCGATGTACTTCAAACACCACCAGACATGTAGTTCAATGAGATTTTTATTCACTTATTATGACATTGTCTGTATAATATCAACATTAATAACATAAAAAGACACCTTTACTATGAATCGTGACTCTCTGTGTCCATTCTGTCAAATCTCTGCAGGTTAAACCTCATTTACCATTTCATCACCTTCTTCAGAAAGTATGAAGGCACCTTTGACCTGTTATGGCACTCTTTGGAAGCAGATTTGTACATTTTTAGATTACATGAATGCAGCATATGTTCAGACCTGACCTTGACTCTGCTGCCACCTTGTGTAAAACAGGACATTGTATCTGGCAAACTTTGTGTGCTTAGTGAAACCAATTCAGTGGTGCAGCTTTGGTGTGTTGGTCTGTTGTGAACAGGATGACACATCAAACAGTGACTGATCATGATCAGTGTAGGATGAACTCACTTCATCGTTCACCGTTTCATGTGTGTACAGCAGAGTCCTTACAGAGATTGTCACAATTTCAGTCAAGGTGTGACAAAAATCTGCTTCACACGTTCACCATTATTGTCAGAATTCTTATCAGTGTCACTTCATGGTAAGGGGTTGAGTTTGATCTGCTGCAGAATGAAGGGCCTACCAGCACCTTTAAGCTTACTGATTGCTACATTACATCTCATTTGTTCAGTAAAAAGGGAATGTTGTGGCTTTATGGAGGAAGCTAGTGTAAGTAAGTGTATGTGCTCAACTATTTCTCGGCCAGTAGCTCAACTGGATGTTGGGCAACCTCACAATGACAACACATTAAGAAAGTAATACTTATTGGATAACTATTGGACAGATTGTCATGACATCCACGCCCACAGGAAGAACTGCAGGCTACTTTGGTGATTCCTTTCTTTTAAACTAGCATCATCACCAAGTCAAAATTCTAATTTACTTCAGACCAAATATGTGCCGAAGAACGACGAGCGTCAGCCTCAGCTGGACTTTCTAGACTCTCAATCCTCACACAGAGTTTCCAGCATCCATCAAAGTAGATGTAAAGTCCTCATTAAGCTTTAGATACTGGAAGGCTCATTGTTATTATTATTATTTTTAACCTTGGGACAGAACCAGGCTAGCAGTTGCCCTCATTTCCTGTCTTGAAGCTAAGCTAAGCTAAACAACTCCTATGAAACAATGCTATTTCTACTTTGACGTTCTACCTTTTAGTTTTCTATTTGTATAGATGTTAGCACAGGATAACACAGTTATATATTTCATTTCTATGCAAATGTTTGATTCCTCTGCACATATTTAACTTCCATGCAAAAGTCTAACTTCTCTGCAAATGTTCAATATTTTAGCACAGGTTTTACTTTAAATTTAGATTTATCTCAGGTTCATTTTAACGTATGGCTACTGTGATATAGGTTAATTCTAATGCATGTTTAATGTATGTTTGCATGCTGCTACTGGATGCTTGATCTATACAAACGTGGTATCAGAAGTATTAATCTTCTCATGTAACTTTCTACAAGAAAGCAAATAAGCTTATTTCTCCAAATGTCTCAAATTCCCATAAACAATAGCAGAATAATGAGTTACAAGTCATCAAGTCCTGCAAGGTTACCACCAAGCAACAGACCTCGTCCACCAGAGCTCTGAATCTACACTCAGTGGTGTCCTTCTGGAACCCAACAAGCCTGCAGTCTGTCCAAAGCTTTTGTCAGTGACATGGATGTGATTTGTGTTTTGGTGGCTTCACTCACACACTTGTGTTGAGCCCTGTGGTGTACACTTCCCCTGCAGGGTTTTCTAGTTCCACTGTTTGTGGCTTCGGTGAACAAAATGGTTCAGCAATGATTTGTTATTCAGGTCAGCTGTGACAACAAAACCCTGGACACGTGCGTGTGGTGGACCAGGAAACATAATCACACCTGTGGCTACCTTGTATGTCCAGTTAGGTTTTGATTATACAGCCAGATTCCATCCCATAGTCGAGGGAAACATTAGAAGAAGTCTTGAAAGGATGATGATGCAGAGTGTCACAGCATGAACTCACTCAAAGCACTCAGTGCACAACATGTTTAGAGTTTATTCAGACGGTCTGTCGGTTGGTTTCAATGTATTTTTTAGAAGATGAAAGCGGTTTCCATGGTTTCCTAGGAAGTCTTACACATGGCTCACTCCAAGCATATGGCACTTAATCTGATGACAGATTCAGATGGTTTAATCAAAGTGCAGTTCTAACCTGAAAGTTCAAAATAAAGAAAGGTGAATATTTTTCTGCAGTTTGCTCAGAATCAAGATCGACAGGCGAGCTAAAGTCCTTACGGGAACAACATCACTTGTAAATCTTACTTTATTCAGACACAAGCTTTAATACCTGCACCCAGTTAGAGCTTTACTATATGATAAAGGCGCAGTGCATCATGGGAGAAAAGAGGAAAAATGCCATAACTTTGATCAAACACATTTTTTTTTATTCTTTGGCCAAAGAGCAATCATTAATATAATGCCAAATAAATAGTCACATCCACAACAACACAGATCATTGTCACTGTTTAGACAGCTGCTGGCACAATCAACACAGAACGTTTAAAAAATGTTTAAGCCACTTCATCATCATCATCACCATCATCATGTCTGATGACTGCACTGACTGTATGGATGGGTTTGATGCAGGGGAGCATGTTTTAAATGTCACTCATTCATTTTCTTCTTGAAACAACGGCTGTGAAAGAGAGTGGACAATGATGGTTATGAAATATTTGATTCAAATAAATTCTCTAATTGTTTTTATTGCCTATCAGCTTCACTGGTCTTCTCACCGTGTAAGCCGTGTCCTCAGGTCTGGAGTCTGGTCGCTGCCATTTAGGGTTGGATAAAATCTTTAGAACAACCAAGCCAAAGGCTACGATCAAAACTCCTAATGTGTTTCCTAACACAGCCTCAGGTGGAAGCTTAGAATATGGCTGGGTTCCATTGGTGTTTCCTTTGCTGTGGGAAAAGCATTTTAAGAAAAATCTGTTTATCTTGAAGGAAAATATGAATAAATTAATAAAAAAAAAAGTGGCACTCACAGAGCAAAGAAGAGTTTCTCGTTGATTCCAGAGATGCAGGCAACGATGCTGAGCGACAGTATGCTGCCTCCAAACCACACATGTACGGGCTTCAGGAGTTTACGCAGTGATATGGGGGAGCAGGGCACGAGGAAAACAGCAAGACCCAACACCCACTGGTTGGTTGGATGAATGCACAGACAGACATTCACAGATGCAGAGAACACAATGGCAAGAATCAAAGCTCAGTCATGTTTCCGAATGAAAACTGAAAGAAAACCATGCCCACCTTACTGAACCTGACTAATAAATGAAGTTGTATACCTGCATGGCAAAAAGAGCTGTGGCAGCAATTCCAATCCAGCTGTGCAAGGAGTAGAGGTTAGGGGTGTTTTTGGCATTGTGGAAGTCAAACACAGCACAAAGCCCTACAACTGATAGGACCAGGGCGAGGAGCATCACTGCAGCGTGCAGCAGCTTCCAGGGCAGTTTATTCTGACCCCAGGTCAGGGGGACGCGGTACAACACAGCTCCTGCAGGGAGGAGGCAACAACAGAACATGCTAAATTCATTTCAGCAATGATTTGTTAAGCTGTATAACTCTGTAGCTCCAGAGAGCACTGAGAAAATAACCCTGATGACCTGATGATGCATGTGTGTATGAGAAGCAAATTGCATTGTGGGAAATGTAGGATCTACTGATACTGTAAGGTCATTGCAACCTGAAGCATGTTTTTGTCCTTGAAGTCTGTTTTCTTTTGTTTCATGCGCCGCTCAGAGTGAAGCCTCTTTAAATCATCTCTCATGCATTATTCTTTCATGGTTCAAGTATGAAATCTATGTTAAATGTGAAGGATAAACATGTACAGCAGTGTATGGTGTTCCTGACATGACTGCCTGCCTTCACCACAGCTACAAGTTTAGAGGAGCTGCACAACATGCACACCAAAAAAAATTAGCTTCAAGTAAAAAAGGGTACCTGGGTCATCGGGCACACGAATATGAACGTACACTAGTTTGATCTCTGGCAGGTCTGTTGAAACCTAATCTTTAGGTTTAATTAGTGTTGGCTGGAGTGTACTGAGGTTATGTCCTCACCTGCACCAGATCTTTGATTTTATTTGGGGCATTATGGTGGCTTTGAATTGCACAAAGGAAACATGATGACTATCAGGACTTCATGTCCAGAAAAGTGAATCAAACTAAAGTGTCAGCATATTTAATCTGCTGTATTCATGTTTGAAACTCTGCTCAACATGTAGAGCAACAATACGTTATCTCTATCCCAGAGTGTCAGGTTGTGTCATGGCAGGGAGAGCCATGGCGTGTCAATGACTTAACCTTCGTTTTATTTTGCTGCTATTTAAAGAGCATTGTTCAGAGTTAGATGTGCCTACAGGCAGGTTCACAGCACATGCACACACACCGACATGCAGGGGTGCTCCTTCTCCTCAATCAACCGGAGAAGGAAAACAGAACTCTCAGTGGAATCTACCAACTCAAGTCACGGAGGAGATAAAAGCTAACACTGCACAGAGAAAATACAAACAGATGCTGATTCTGAGGACAGTACCTGAAACATGACAAATCATTAAGATCATGTTGGATAAAACAGCACAAACAGCACAAAGTCAGCGGGAACACGCCCACATGTTCAGCCTCATGATTTCAGTCAGCAGCAGCTGGTTGTGACAGGAAAGTGTTTTGTTTCTCCAGCGAGCTGAAACAGCATACGCTAACTTTACCAGTTCCTCACTGGACAGAGTGCACATCTTCAAGTACCTCGCTGTCCACATCACAGAGCTGACCTGGGCGTTATATACCGAAAGACAAGGCTACTTTGCCTCAGACACGTCTTCCTGCAAACACCGAGGACGGGGGGCGGCTGTGGCTTGGAGGTAGAGCGGGTCGTCCACCAATCAGATGATCGGCGGGATCATTCAATCATTCAAAAGGTGGTGACCAACCTGCCTGAAGACATCTGTACCAGATGCTGCAAAAATAAGACGAGGAGAATTCTTAAGATCACAACCACCTGGAACTTTGCTCTCTGCTGAAGAAGATTCTGGATCCACCAGACCTGCACTGAGAGGCTGCTTTGTTCCACTTAGGAAGTCAAGTTATAGACAACACAACATGTTGTTACTGCAGTCTGCTCTGAGATTCTACCATCTAATGTCACACAACAAATCAGTCTGAGATCAAACTGTCCAGGAGAAAGAGTAATGTTCATGGCGAACATGCTGCTGAAATGAAAATACCAGCCTCCAATAATATAGAGACATAATGTTCTCTGAATAGCTGGAACATTTTCGATGTAACGATGTAATAAAAAGTTGATAGTCATCATGTACATATGTAGTTATCCCACAACAATCAAGCAGCCAGAGATCTCTCTCTGCATCGAACAACATGAACAGGATCTTCTTTTTCTTTGTTGTCCAGCAGGAAGTTATCGTTCCATTTCAGTGCTTCAAATATGTGGAACAGGATTTAACGTGTGAAACCGGTCTGTGTGTTTACAGTCCTTAAACTAATGTGCAATTCAGCTTCTGCTGGTCAGTGTATACCATGTGATCATTTATCTGAACTGAATTATTCCTGATCTCAGTTCCAGTCATGTAATAGTATCTGCCCATACATGTCATAGAAAATACAGGCGCACAGGTTGAGCTTAAAGTACATTGCAGTTATTAATATCAATCCAATGTGTGAGAACTGATTTAGTGTAATCTGTGCTGTAATCTTTTTGGCCTTGTTTCTGTCTCGAGGACGTGTTACCTGAATGAACTGTTGAGTGTTTATTATCCTCCTCTCTGCATCGATTTGCACAGACTACATTAATAAATGACTCTTGATAGCTTTTTGCTCACAGATACGCACAGTGGAGAGTTGACTGCAGCTTTGTGAGTGAAAACAGCTGTGTGACAGAGGACGTGAAACAAAGGTTTGGATCAGTTCGATACACCCAATAATGACCTTTAAGGTCAGATGGTGAACTCCTCAGTGTGTGCATGACATGTCACACTGACCCTCCATCTGAATGCATCCAAACAGAGACAGACAAGCAGCCGTCAGTACAGCACATACCAGGGTGGAGATACATTAAAGTTTCTTGATGAACACCTTCTTTCATTTGACGCTATTTTGCTTTACATCAGACAAGACTGCAATCACCGAGGTGTGGCACTTCAAGCAAAACAGTCACTGTGGACATTACCAGGTAATCACACATTACAGGTTCAGTACTGAACCTGTAATGTGTGATTACCTTGATGCAGTCTGGCTGTCAGATGAAAGAACAGAAGTGAGAAACAGAAGTGAAACTGTGTGGGATCCAGATTTGAGAAAGCCACTCACCGTTGCCGTATAGCACGACCAGACCTGTTACCATCAGGACAGGGTGCCAGTTGAACTGCTCGGGTGAGCCGTCCCAGGCGAAGCCACCGCGCCACTGTTTGTTCCACAGACACACACACACCACGCAGGCCACGCCGAGGCCCAGGCACAGCAGGAAGCATACGTAGAAGCTCACAATGGACCTCATCCTCAAGAGATCTGTCGGCTAAACCGATTCAAATATCGACATGAACACTGTGTCGAGGCGGAGCAGTGTTAGACAGACATGTTTCTGAGTCTCACGGTACACAGGGATTATGAAAGGACGTCCAAGAGACTGGACACAGTGAACACAGCAAATATTAATAATATTATATGGTACCTAAATATCTGAAATATTTACACGTCACTCAAATCTACCGAGTGTTAACTTTAACTGAATCAATGTTAAACACGTTCTTGCCCATCATTTGTATTTGCAACAAATAAAACAAGCAGCAGACTGCTATAATCAAATGTATGATGAAATGAAATGAAATTTAAAAAGGACCACCAAACAATGAACTTCCTCATAACCTGACTTCTTCAAAAATAAAAAGACTACAGAGCTTTTCAACATCACAAATGTACAGCAGGGTTGTCTTACCTCGTCTACAGCTGCTCTGACACTCACTCACAACACTTCCTGCTCCACGGCGCTGAAGTGAGCACACCTCATGTAGGAGTTATTGTTTCATCTCATGTTTTTTTTTTTGAACAATACTCACAGAGTTCTCTGCTCTCACTTCGTGTTTCTCTGGCTCAGCTGAAGTCTCACTTCCACATTCAGCTGCACTGCGGTGTATGATGAGGGGGAAGCAGTCAGAGGTGGAGGAACAGCTGGGAGATGGAGGGCCGGCAGGCTGCATCTGCTGCAACTGCTGCATCTGCTGCCCGCACACACCAAAAGATGGAAAGTGAAAGTCGGGACATGATAAGAGCAAACCACACACACCTTCCTGTCCTCAGGACAATGACAGGACGTGACTCACAAACTCTTTGGTTGTTATTTTAAACGTATATTTTAAAAGTTCACGTCATGAAACGTCAACACTTGTTACGTTTTCTTGTTTTATATATATATACATGTCAGAATGTATAAGTGAATTAAAAGTGTGGAGTCATACAGGTGTTTTAAATGTCGTCCTTCATGTGTCTTCTCTTCTTCGTGTGTTTCAGTGAAGTTCGGAGGAAAGTCGCTCGCACGTGCTTAGCTTACACACAAAGTCACGATGTGTGTGTGTGTGTCGTGTGCCTCATATTCAAAGAGTCCACATCTCTGACGACAAACACGATGTCGACGAGATCTGCGTGTCCGCTGACAGTAAAACGTTTACTATCAGGAAGAGATATTTACCTAACCCATTTCCTTATTGACACCGCAATGCATTCTGGGTAATGGTGTTTCACTTGCCACTGCGCTAGCCAGCTGCAGACACGGCTTGTCATCGTCATTTTGACATGAAATAGTAGTTAACACAGGTGTTACCAATGATACTAACTAAGGTTCCGTTCCATTCTGGTCAAACAGAGTCAGGGTGCTGCTGTGGTGCGTGATGGCTCACTGAAAAGTCTCTGCAGGAGTGTCCAAACTTCTCTTAAAGAGGGCCAGATTTGACAAGGTGAAGATGCCCGGGCCCAATACTAACATTTTAAAAATGAAAGAATGAACAGTAAGAGTTACACACAAATGCACTGTTCTGTAATCATTTTTTATTTTCATTGTCAGAATTATCTTTAATGGCAATGTCACCAAATCTAAGCCAATCAGGCGTGAACAAATCTAAAAAGCAGTTCTTCCTTTCTTTCACATCTGGAGTCAGATAACAAAGAATAAATTGTATGGAATATGTTAAACTTGCATGAAGCTGATACAAATCTGAACCTCATGTTCATTCTAAACTTTTTACGAGTGATGTAAAGTCTGTTAACATTTAAGTTTAAAACGTATCACTCTTCTCTTGTCTTTAACAAGATCATTCAGAAAGTAATATTTTGTGTCACATCTACAGATATATAACAGCAGCAGTTATGTCCTTACAGGTTCAAATGCTTCATTATGTAAAAAATATGTATAAAAAATCAAATCTTCCAGCCATACAGTATCTGACAATCCTAGCAGGCCATAAATAATATATTATAAAAGTGAAGCTTCGGCCACATGAAATCTGACCGCGGGCCGTGATTGGCACCGGGCCGGACTTTGGACATCCCTTCTCTGCTGCACTAAATGGAACAGAAGCTTCATTAGTAGCCTGACCCTACTGTGTCATGTCAGAATGGCTGCTGTGAAAAAGGTCTATTCTCCGATTGGACTGGTTTGAAGTCAGTGTGATTAAAGTTGAAGCTCTGCCCTCCAGTTCTGATGCTGTCAGTCATCAAATCACACCATAAAACACTGATCGTCCCAGAGAAAGAATGCCACTGCAGCGCTTCTGGAACTAAAACTCAGCAAAAGGGAAAATTAAAATGGAATTTGAGCACAGGCATACAATATTAAAACAAACAATAAAACAAGGGAAATGATGAAATAACCCAAGAGTAAACTATAAACTATACAGCCAATAAGCACGCCTGAGGCTGAATTACTGATAATAAATACTGATGATGAAGTGGCTCGAGTAACTGCTCTGCCTCGCAGGCTGCATGAAAAAGGAGGAGGATGTCTGCGTGGTGGCTGACCTCTACACATCTGTTATCTTTCAGCTCCACCTGGAGGCAGTATTGCATGTATTTTGTTTGCTCGTGTGTGTGTGTGTGTGTGTGACTGCTCTTGCGTCTCTCTGTCTCATAAAAGCTGTGTTTTTGGTCACACAGTGCACAGTGTTACAAACAGATATACAGGACACAACGCAAGCAGACTAAAAATGTACATGTGCGGGTAATATAATGTAATAATTGAATCCTTAAAAGTAGATCTTAACTCAGGGCTCTTTGTCAATAATTCTCTCAGGGTTAGGTCAAAATGCTCAGTTGGTCATCCAGCACTGACTCATGCTGGGATGTCTGCACTTGCAACATAATGGAAAATCGGCATATTCATTTAGTGACTGTATAATCTTCAATGTCATTCAGGTGTTGTCATGTAGTTCCGTTCAGTCTTTTTTGTCCCACATGGGAAATCTGACACATTTAAAGTAGCACACACTCACAAATACCACAGAATGACTTCTCAGATGTTTTATAAAACAATCATGAATCAATAACATCAGACATACAAGGATTGCATACAGGCTCATTCCTGTTATGTGCTGCACATGTGACTTCTTCACTGTCACAAAATAATGCAAACAGTGTTCATAATCCCAGGTTTATGCTGCATGTACTCTTATTTCATATTCGTCCCGTTGTGTCTCACTCAGCAGATACAGCGGGTGGTGTCAGCTTTCTTCAGCGTGCATTAGTGTAGTGTAGAGTGGCAGAGTTGGCTGTGTGACACGGTGGGACAGCATCAGGTTTTTCTTATGGGACATCTGTTAATGTGCTATATTTCCTTTACTCCTTCTTGGATTCCGGCTCAGCATGGACTTTGTCTCACCTGTACTTTCATGCTGTGCTTTCTCCCTTGATGTGTTCTGAAGCCAGAGATACAGAAGTTGCTTGTGTCAAGACTTCAGTGGAAATCTTTAAAAAAAAAAAAACTAACTTGTATGCATTTGAAAAGTCACAAAAACGTAATGAACAAAACAATTCGAAACATGCTGGCACCTCTTTGAGCTAAATGCTAAAAGCCAATATCAACTTGCTGATATAGTGTTCACTGTCATTGTCAATATTAATGCCATTCATTTTGCAAGTTGTTTAGCGATAAACCAAAGTTGGTAGCTGTTGAGACATTTACTCAGCATTACAAATGTCAACGTCATGCTGGAGGCGGTGGGAAAGTCAGGGGATCACCCAAGTGATTATGATTTCCTTTGGCAAACATGAATGTCTATGTTTTGGAGTCTTGCCAAAGTAGAGTAAAGTGTGCACTGAGAGTTGAACTTTTAAGAATTTCACTCCCTTTTTTGAGTTGGATCAGAACAATGCCTCTCATCTGATTGCACGCTGTGAAGCCTGCATTTCCTGTCATCACTTGGTTCTGATTCTCTTCAGTTCCTGTAGTGACTCATACTCAGATCTCAAGCTGTAATTTGCAAATATTTACATATTCAAATGCGTCTGTGAATGCGCGGCATGACACCAGACTGAACTGCTGACTTGCAGACTTGTGCTAAGAATGTGTGATTGTAGAGTGTATGAAATACTGACATTTGGGTTATTATGCTGCAGAATAAGTACAATGAACGATTCAGTCCTGAAGCAAATTGAGGAGTCAAGACTTAAATCTGTGATGTCATACTGATATACAGCGTGGAGCCACTCTGTTGGCAATGAATAGAAGGCTGACTTTGTGAATCCGAAATTACCCCCTTTTATTCTGAGGAAGTCATCCTGAATCCTGTCACAGTGACCTTTTCTACCTTTTACAATTTATTCTCTGCAGTTGTACGTCAGTATAACAGATTCAGATTAAGGAATAGGGCAGATCTCCCCTAGTTTCCACCAAAGGACGCCATATATTTTACACTCTCCTATAGCTTCACATTTTAGAGCTGAATTTCACGTCTTCACTTAGCTGTCCGGAGTAGCCCTGGAGGCCAAAAAAGAAAGACTGAATGCTTTTTATCCCCTTCTTTACACTGATTAACAGAGCAGAGACATTTTATTTCCTTCTTACTTGGCCTGAATGGAGTGATCATCATAGCCCTCATCAAAATCAGGCCCCATTCACTCAAAATTGCACATAAGAAGAAGTTAGCACCCTTTGGAACAGCACTTCACATGGATGTGAGGGGAACTGTGTAAGATCATTCTGGAGAAAATCTAATTTATTATTCTTACTTGAACGTAGGTGCAATGGTCATTTCAAATCAAATCGAAGGGATGGAACTGAACATTGCCATGTTGTAGGTATTGTGTTGTGGCAACGAGAGAAACCCTAAATGTGTTTTCTTCAAAGGCAACAAATAGTAATATCACCGCTGGGTGTCAGTGTGATCCCAGATGCCTTTTGGTTCACAATCACACACACTTGATGGTTTGGGCCTCTGCCTTAGCTCCAGCCTTTGGCAGCTGTGGCGAGCCAATAGAGCTGTTATCACAGAATGGGAATGGATTCTCTGGAGTGGCAGCTGGGCTTCTTGTGGTCTTACCAATAATCACAGGAAACTGCAGTCAAATTGCTAAAATGGGGGAAAGAAAAGATGCTAAAGGAGTCAGAAGGTGTAGGGCGTTTCAGATTGCTGCCGATGGCTTGATAAAATCAGATTAATTGACTATTTGGGGAAACATTGACATATTCTCACCTTCTAAACCTGACATGGCAAACGGTGGCTTATTTACACATTAAGTAGATAAAGAGCAACATTAGCAACACGCTTAAATATATATAAAATATATATATATATATATTTAAGCATGTTCGTTGATTTGCAAGTAAGGAGAACTCGAAGTCTGAAGTCCGTTTTAAAAAATGTATTTGAGCATTGAAGAATTAAAAGCACATGCATATGGACTCTCTTTGTTCTGGAAACCACAGTTCACTTGACAGCCAAAGTCCCAAAAAGAAGTGCCTAACTTACAAGTAAACATAGTTTTGTATGAGAATGTGCTACTATCTTATTGGTCTAGAGGTGCCGAAGGGGAGGAGCCGTGGTTTAAACTTAGCTCCCCCCTAATTGGTCCATCTCAATGTCCGTCCTCTGCTCCGGTCTCCAATTGGAAGGGGTCAGCGACCTGGAAGAGCCCTACACTTCCTCTCCTGACTGTTAACTTCCTTTCACATTAAGAGCATGCTATTATATTACACTCTGGGTGTGCAGATATTTAACAACAACAACCTATGTGTAACCAACCATGCCCTTAATGTGCCAACAATTATTATGTGAGTGAGCGCATCATAACACTTATGTTAAGTAATATAACAACACTCATTGTTTTCTGATATAATACAGCACCTGTATTACTGGTGAAATATTTATCCCTAACAAAACACTGGAATTGAACTGAATTGAATTGTGAGATGTCAGGTCAGTGGCTGCTTCCGTCTTTGCATGTTTACACCTGAGCACTGCAGCTAACATGCACATTTTATTCTTGGGCTATTTGTCTTGGAGCATGCAGTGCATGTTCTCTAGCAGAGGTCAATGTTGCTCCATTGTGCCTGAAGGGGGTTTGGTTATAGAGCTGACTGAAGCTCAAAGCGAGACATTGAAATTACGTTGCCACTGGCCATAACACTGTACAGTATGATACAAGCATGCTCAGAATAATTCTGGTGTGTCATGTATCATATCTATGTTTGAGATCTGACAAATATTGTTTGGACAATAAATTATTGGTTTCTGATTAAACACCAACACGTTCATTTTGGATGATGATTTTTTTGAGTTTTTGTTGTGACGTACAGAAAGTGAAAGTGAAAGTTGGTGACATTTAAGTGGAATTTTGATGTTGAGCAACTTTAGATTTGTCATCGCCCTTGCAGCACCACATTCATTGTGAGTTACTCATAAACAGAGGAAAGTAAGAACAACCTCAGGTTTCTTTTCCAGTACTGTAGCCACACTGACAGAGAGCTGCCGCTCCATTGATGTCTCTTTAAGCGTCTTTAATGATACAATTATAATTATTAGAGACGTAATTCATCACCTCCTGCCCTCAACATGCACCAATTCATCTTCAGACACAGGAACTTCTATTCTGACTTGGCGTTATGTAAATAAAATTGAACTGAATTGAAAGTTAGAGCAAAAAGAGCAAGTGAAGAGAGATATGATGCCACTGACAGGTGATCAAATAAACAGACTAAATAAAATTGCAGATTTCTCTGGGTTTGAACATTGTTAGAAACATTTGGGACCATGTATACTCACTCATACCTATAACATACTGTAGGTCTAGTTTTCTGTGAAGGTTCTCAGTCATCCAGGTCATCTTTCTGATGAAAAAATGTAGGTCTAGTTGATTTTTGACATTTTGAGGTGGAAATGTTACATATTATCTGCGTGTTATCGGTGCCACAAGTGGCGATGCTACTGGTTTAACTATATTTCAGGACTGTGGTGGTACATTGAGTCATTTAGCTGACGCTTTTATCCAAAGCGACTTACAGGAAGCAATTTGTATCTTCTCGTTCAGTATCTTTCCCCAAGGACACTTCGACATGCAGACTGGAGAAGCTGGGGATTAAACCGCCGATCATCTGATAAGTGGACGACCCGCTCTACCTCTTGAGCCACAGCTGCCCCCAGCAGTGCTGCTGTCTGAGCAGCCCTTCAGTAGGTTAGCTCTTTTAATGATCAAATAGTGTAGTAGCATCCAGTTAAGCTAATGCTACATTTCTAAACATTTCTAAAGCTCGGGTGCAGCAGGGCTTTCTGCTGCACCTGGAATAAAACTGCTTAGAGTAAGTGTATCAGAGTAAGTGACGCCATGCTTACAATGTTTCTGTTGCAGGGGAGCAGACATGCAAGCTTGAGTTTACTCGATGGAAAGATGGCAGAAGAAAGAGAGCATACCCATGCAGATAAATGCACATAGGCACATACAGTACATGTACACACATATACACAAAGAGCTGGTTTTTGTTATGTGGTGAACATGTTCGGCACAAGCGGCAACCTCCGGCTGTGAAGTGGCAGCAAGGCTGAAGTGGCAGCTGAACTGCAGTTTCCCAATCGTCCACTTGAGGCTGGCTCTAGAATGAGTCAAGCTCCATAAGCCCCTGTATTAAACTTCTCAGCAGAAATAAACATATTTATAGCCTGGTACAAGAAAATTTCCCCGCTCATGACAACTGTACTGAGGGTGATTTTTTATACAACTCACCTGTTTAAATTATAGTAAGGCTTATTATGTGGCTCCCATTCACACAGCACATTCAGTTAAAAATCCTCCTCCTCACACACAAAGCCCCCCCCATCACCAGGCCCCCTCCTATCTAACTGACTTGCTCCATTGCCACAATCAGCCTCTGTTCATCTGATGCAAACCTCCTGATTCCACCACCCAGAACCAAGCACCAAACCCAGGGTAACAGAAACTTCTCCGTAGCTGGCCCGTCCCTCTGGAACTCTCTCAAAAAAACACACCTTTTCAAGAGCGTGGCTGCTTTGATAGACAGGTGGATGCTTGTTTGGCTTCATTCGGCCCACCTCAGCTCCACACACAATCCACGTCTTTGCCTTTTCTTTTTAATCAGCCGGGAGGCGGTGGAGGCAGGACTAAGATGGCGACACACTGAGTTTCACAATGGCTCCTCAGAAACCTGTCACAGACTACATCCATGTTTTATACAGTGTGTACAGTGTGGAGCTGAGAGCACAGCTTATTGTTTAATTTTTAGCTCTGATGTAGTTAAACTAGCTTGCTTCATCTCTCTGGAGGGTAGCTTCAGTGTAGTGAAGCTTGATTCTTTACCACTGAGAGTCGCCTGTGTTGTGTGTAACACTGCATATTATACACTGAAACTTTGAGTAAATGTTTTAAGAGTGAGATTCATTTGATGTGGTTTTCTGGTCGGATCCTTCAGTTTTCGTTACTCTTCTTCCTCTCTCACTGAGTGGAGTGAACAGAAACAGTGACGCTTTCAAAGGTTAAACACCGATTTTAAAGTTAAACACATTTGTATTTTATGTGACAAATTATATTAAGGCAGCAGAGCTCTCAGATCTTTTCTCCGTTTCCTGAGTGTTCATTTGGCTGGTAGTGGTCGGCTGTGACAGAATGTTTGATCATGTTCTCAGCGAACATTAGCTTGATGCATGAGAGTCAGAAAATGATTGGTTACAGCAGAGGTATCATTTAGCTGAATGTTTCTGTGACACCTCTATTAAATGCTCTGGCTCAGGCACACACTGTAGGGCTGGTATCTGATTTAACGGACACACTTATCCCATCAACATTCATAACAGTAATGTAAAATAAAGACGCTTGTCATCAGAGTAAATGAACAGCTAATGCAGCATGCCATGCAACCAGCTGAACGACGAATGAAGAAGAAAACGAGGCAGCAAACTACAGAGATTATTGGCAAGTGAAAAGAAGTCTGAGTAACTCATGAAGACAGATTAAAGAGTGGATGTAGAACTCATGTTTGTCATTTTAACTACAAGTACAGGAGCTGTGAGAGGTGTTTACTGAGCGAAACATCTGGCCAATCCTTCTTGACACCTTCTGGATGGACTCAAACACAGCAGCTTGAGGTGTCCTGTTCTTTCTATGATGTGGTCTATATAGAAAATTCTTTTGGGGCTACAGGTGATTATTTTTTTGCTGGAAAATGGGAAGCATGACTGAGCAGTGGCCAGTTTCAACAAAAATCAACCAAACAGGAAAAACACAGAGGATGTGTTGGTATAGTACATGTGTGGGACACTTCAATGTAACAGTGAAGAAATAGAATTGTTGTATGAACTGTGGTAACATTGTCACTATTAGCTTCATCATTATTATACCCTCCAGAAGGATGAAGGCAGTTGATCAACTATGTAATCAGAGAAGTGATTCCACAAGTTACAGTGGATTGTCATAGCGTGGCCCAGCTGGCACACTGACTCAACTCATATTATAATGCAGAGTATTACAGAAAGTTTAAATAGTCAAGACCAGGAATTTGCATCAGTGCACAACTCCCCACACACTGAAGACTTTATGTGAACAGTGTATAGATTACTTCCAAACAAGTAATTTGTCAATAAAGAAAAAAAAGTCGTGTGGGAAGTGTTTATTATTTTTAAACACATTGAGGTTACACACATTTTATTTGGTTTCTGAGGCCTTCTGTACTTCAGATGTTGCGTGAATGATTTCATTAAATATTACAAAGACTATCAAATTAATTTTTAAAAACACTTGAAGTCTGTAAAATCTTTAAAGTAAAAAAATAAATAAACATCAGAATGCAGAGTTGACTGACAGAGGGAAGTGAGACAGAAGGCAACAGACGAAAGATGTAAACAAAACTTGATGTAACGCTGCCTTAACCTCGACAAGGCAGACGAGGCACTTTGGTGGCTCCCAGAAGAACGTGTCATGATGTGTCACTGCTGTGATCACAATGAGAAGTGTAACACAGACAAGCGATGAATATGAATTAATTTCAATCAAGTTTTTGAGCAACAGGCATCCTGAACAATGAAGAGCAATCAATCAAGTGTACAATACAGTCAGGAGGAGAACATACTATTTAAATAAAATCAAATATAACTCTTACATAACTGTTCTCCACCATAGTAACTTCAAATACTCGTAGTAATTTCATTGATCCTGAGGCTTTTTAAATGCTTTACATGCTGAATCACTGTGACCACTAAGACATTCATTCCTGGAAACAGGGGCTGTGTCTCTACATAAATAAACATATCTTAAGAAATAAAGTTATCAGTACGGTCACTAGGACACGTGGAATACAAAACAACGAACACCTTAGAATTAATACTTCATTATTAACACTCAACATAGACCAGAAGGAAAACAATCACTGTGTCAGTCAAAAATAACAACTGAATTCAAGTTGTCATTTTAGAGTGTGTGTGTGTGTGATGTCATGCAGGCATGTAACTGAGGCAAGCTCAAACTAAACAAGTCCCTACATTTCCCCATCAGAACTGTACACCAGAGTAACGTGCTCTTACTGAAGCGGGAGCAGCAGCTTTAGGTAAACGTGCACTGTAAGTGTACATTACTTACACTTAGAGTGTTAGCTTACAAGAAGCAACAAGCACCTCACACCAGAAGTCACGAGACTACAGTACTGATGCTTTCTCGGATGAGAACTTTTTTTCCTCCTTTAGGGTAGTTTGGGAGTTGCTAATATGGCCAGTAGTGGACGATACAAAAGCTTACTCCTTTAACAACCTGATACCCTAACTGATATTCAGGACACTACAGTAATCTGTAGTTTCTCTCTTCTGTCTTCTTGTGCAGTGCTCCTCCAACCAGTATTGATGGTGCACCTCACACATTAAGTGGTATTCTTATGTCCCCTCTAACACTCGCAGAAGTAATGACCATAGTGAACAGCTTTCTCCTTGATGTTTTCAGCTGTTCTCCTTTGATTTATATCCATTAATGCTGCCAGCAGGTCATTTAAGATGGCTTCTCTGCCCTCTTTCTCCACCCAGACATTCAACAAGTCATGGATCCTGTCTTCATATGCGTAGTGCTCTTTGCTTTTGATGACATTGTCGAGAATACCGAGGTGACGGAAGAATCTCTTGTGGTAATCAACGTCGATTTCTTCAAAATACTCGAAGCATTTCCTCAGAGACTCCTCGCCTGCAACCAAAGATAAAGCCTTTCATTCATGCAGACTGACCTCACATACAGGTACTGCAGTACCATTCAGAACTTGTACATAAGTGAGAACATGTGACACCAACAGGAGTGTGGAGTGTACGAGTGAGTCACACTGAGTGACACAGGAGTGGTCTAATATTTGAGAGTAGGAATTAATATATCACTTTACCATTCACTGGAACAAGCTTGGGAAACGGTTCATCTTCCTAAAATAACAAAAGAGAAACAATCAATATTCAGAGAAGCCTGTAAAGTCACAAATCATTTCTTGTTTGGTTACTTGGCATGTCCAGAAATCCCATGAGCCCAGTGGGTGCTTCAGTGAGCTGCAGTGAAAATCATTTGTTTGCCAAAGAAATTTAGAAATGCAAAGATGTTTATTCGGGTTTGAAAGGAAAGAATGCAGGCCAGTGAAGAAATCCCCTTCAGATTAATCTTTAAAAAAGGTGCAGCAAGGAAAATGTGACTCATCAACCTCTGCTCCCATCAATAACTCTGAACACCACATTAACAGTTAGACTACAACTCAGTCAGTGCAGCCAACACAGACTAGCACTGAAACTGAGGATGCGTCACAATGTTTAACACAGGAAACCATCAGAATCAACCACCGCTGTGACTTTGTGCAACAGTGAAAATCTCAATTGAAACGTATGTATTCAAAAAAGATTGTGAACAATAGTAATATTACTAATGATGATAGCAACAGAGTTTAAGTCAGTTTCAGTTTTCAGCTCATCTCAAGGCAAAAAACACATTTTCAAAAGAACGGCAGTGCTGAATGGAGCATGCTACATCCTCAGGTACAATGATCACACATTTCTGATCAATTAACAAGGATCACAAATACATTCTGCCATGTAAGAATTAATGTGGAGGAGTACTGTTAGACCAGTGTAATCAGACAGCTGAGCAAGCAAGCAAGCAAGCATTATTTAATAGAAACAGACAGGAGCAAGCAGGGAAAGAACAAGGATGGAAATGAGCTGCTGCTCTCACCCTCCTGTCGGGCTGTATGGGGGCCGTGGGACTGGCTCGGGGAGGAGATGTGGGGAAGGCATAGGAGGGCGGGCCGGTTAGACTGTGCTGCGAGTTACTGGCTGAGCTGTTGAGGCTTTCACACAGCACTTTGCGCTCATCCTCCACATGAGTGGAGGATCTGGCTCTCACCGGTTGGCGGGGCAGGATCAGACTTGAGCAGCTCAGCCTTCCGGATTCTCCGTTCCTCCCTTCTTCAGTGCGACAATTGTCACTGTAATTCTGGAGAGGGTGTGGCACATGTTCAGCTTTTTTCTTTTTTTTTTTTTTTAAAGAAAGTCCGGTCCACTGTACATAACGTACAGGCATGTACATTCATCTTAATTCTTTGAATGAAAGAATATCCAGAAAATGTGCAGAAGCTTTGCATTTGTTTATATAACTCACCTGTTCTGCTTTCAGCCCGTCATGTAGATTTCTGTGCAAACCTGAAGAGGGGGTGTGAAAAGAGCATTATGCAACTATACAAAATTCCGGAGTCCACAAGAACCTATGTGATAACACACATGTAATATTATAATTACATAATAATGGATACATCAACACTGATGAACAAAAAGCTGCTGCTGCTCTCTTTGCGTTGGGTCATTGCAGCACCTCAGAGCTGGGATTCACATCAGTCAGCTCTAAACCAGGAGCGGGGGAGTTTCACAACACAGGAGACAGGCGTTTTACTGTATTGTTCAGTGGAGCGGTCCACGTTCGGCGAAATAGTGGTAACATGTTTGTTATGTAAGCCTGATGTTTACATCGTTTCCTACTATACCTTATTCCAACACCGTCAGCAGAAGTGTTAGCACATCATCTACTGCAACACGTGCTGCTGTGTGATCGTCAGCTCAAACGATCAACGTCATACAGTACCTGCCACGTGCAGTCCTGTTAAGCAGGTTTACGTATCCATACGTCTACATAAACATGCAGCATGTTAGCGTGGCTGTGTGGAGCACACAAAGCCGGCTGTGACAACTTGTTTGTGCGTTTAACATGAAAATGTGGTTCAATTTCCACCTACCTGATCTACGTTGACTCCACTTACACCCAGCAATCACCAAAACAACAGTAAGTCCAACAACAGCAGCCAGTACAGGCAGCACAATCACTGAAGCCCCTGCTGATAGAAAATAAAAAAAATGTAAATGACAACCATTGGCAACATAAAATGTTACAAAATATTTCATGATTAGGAACCATTTAAGTCTGAGTGAATGAGCCATGTTTACCAGAGGTTTCATACTCTGATTCTCTTCTGCTGGTCTTATATATGTAAAGTCATAGTATGCATTTTGGGCTGAAGTCTTTAAAAAAGTTAAAGTGATTTATGTATGTATATTTCCTTGTAACATGCATACTTTCATTTAATCATGTAATTCTGCACATATGTCTAACTTAAACCATGTACTCCTGTGCTTGGTATTAAGAAGGTCATCAATGGGAAACAGCAGATGAAAAGTATGTGTGTATAGAAGTTGCTGAAACTGAAATAAAAACTAAGTTAAAAAAATAAAAAAGTCATGCAGGTCTGCAGTGATGACTGGTGTCTTGATGATGAGTTTTTCAGGAGGCGCTAGCTTCCACTCGGTCATGTACCTGAGGCAGGGTCAGATTTGGGCTGGATTTTCTTGCACTCTGTGTTGGCAGTCGGGGTGCAGTTCCTCACTATCTCCTCACCTTCTTTACACCTAGTTTGGAGGCAAAAAGATGAAATAAAGCATGAAGGAATTTAAAGTCTTCGGAACATACTACAACTGAGAAATGAGTGAATTAAAAAGGATTATTCCCCCATCATGCATCAGGTTTGTTGTGGGTTGCATAGACTCACCTTAAACACATCTTGCACACCTCACATGCTTGGTCAGGAGCACAAAATCTTCCAGATTTGCACTGACATTCAGTATCTTGAGTGTGACTGCATGCCCTTACAATTTCCTGATCTGAGAAAGCAACATGAAAAGACCTTGTTAAGTCGGAGTTTACGCTCAAAGCACTTTGAAAAGGTTGAATATTGATTTTTCTTCCACAGTCATTTCAATCAATAGTGTAAAGTTGTCGAGCAGAATTACCTGAGCGACACTGTGTGCACTTGAAACAGTGCTTCAGACTGTTGGTGTGCTCAGTGAACGTTCCATCGTCGCATTCCTCACACACCCCCTTTCCTCCTGATGTGGTGCAGGCTGATACCATACGTGTACCTAACACACACACACTCAAATGAACCTATCACTCTAGTTAAATAATAACTAATCACAATCAAGCTCAACTGGTTTCATAGCTCTGCCGATGGATTTCTGATTCAAGCTGGTGACATAACTTAAGTCTCAGTGGACTAAATCAAGTATGGCTTCATGTGGCTTACCAGCAGGACAATTTAAGCAGCAGATGTTGCCGTTCTGGTACTCCTGGTCACTTTTGCAGTTGACGCTTCGCCATGTCCTGCTGCCTCCCGAGTCAAGGTCAGACTGTGGAAACACCCCTGTGGATCTGGAGGTCCCGATGAACACCACAAAAAGCTGTGGGGAAAAAAAAAGTGCAGTCAACGTGTTAGAAACAAATAATATACTTATTGTTTGCTCAGCTGTTGTTTTTATTGTTTTATTGATTTGTAGTGCTGTAGATTGACAAAACAATTAGTTAATATAATAAAACAACAACTACTACAACTAATAATTTTAGCAACTTTAAGTTTTGGTACACTCTTGAGTCATGGACTGGTGGACAGATAAAACCAGACATTTAAAACAGGTCAACTTCTGCCCTGGTAAATTCAAACCGGCAGTTTTAGCAATTTTATTGATGTTAATAAATAAGTTATAACCTTACATTTACAGGACAAACAGATTAGACAAAGAAAGTCATGGTCAAAATGATCGTCAGTCAGTCCTAATTTTATTTTCACGTTTTAGATCAGAGTAAAGTGAATTTTTTTTTGGACTGATGCTTTTGTCATCAATAAACTGAAAATAATGAGCACATTCATTGATAATGAAAGTAATCTTTAGATTTGGGAGTCTGTTTTGTCCTTTTTATAAAACAGGCTATAAGTCATTATTTTACATATCAGTGTTAGTGTGTCTCAATCATTCATATTAGTGGATTTTATAAGGTCTCCAGTGTAAACACGTCTGTTCCGCTTACAGGAAATGACTTGGTAATCCAGGAACACTTACTGAAAAGTCGAAAACGTTTGAGTCATTTTCTCTGGAACCTTTATTGTTTTACTTAAGATGGCGCAACACGGAGATAGGACTGTGCCCTCCAATGGAATGCACTTGTAATCAGACCATAAGCTTATAAACAAGGCCTTGGCTGAGCAGGTGGGTATGACTGAAGGAGGGGAATTCCTTTAGTCCTGTAGACCTCTGCAGAGCATGAAAACATCCCGATAACTGTGATGCAACAATCACACCCTAAACTTACAGCTCTGACAACAACTGATACAAAACTCATGTCAGCAAAACACAAACAGGACGTGTCCAAATACAGTCACTACCTGGCCAGGTGGAGGGAATAACCAAATAAGGCAATCGTGCACGGAACAGATTGTTGTCCACACCCAGGATTTCTTAACATCAGCCACACTGCCCTACTTTACAACAGGTCACATCTCCATAGCAACTGCACGTGCGCACACGCACCCACGTATTTTGATGCAAATTTATCACTTATCTTATGAATCATTAACATTTGAAACAACAACAACAACCACAACAACAACAACAACCACAACAACAACCAACAACAACAACAACCACAACAACCACAACCACAACAACAACAACCAACAACCAACAACAACAACCACAACCAACAACAACAACCACAACCAACAACAACAACACCACCACCACCACCGGGATGGAGGTTTTAGTAAATGTCAGGCCTGGCTCAGCTGCTGGTTTAGTCCCGTGTCAGAGGGTCACTTCGTGAGGACTATGAGGAATTTAGCACCTGGTCTTCAGACAGCGCGCGAGAGAAGCTGACAGATGAATGTGACATTCTGCAGAGAGGCTCGTGTGTGTCTACACAGCCCCAAACCCGGTTTAATTTGTGTGTCCACACTGAAACCATCTCTACAGAGAGCAGCCAACTTTTTAGGAACAACCGTTTAGGAACGCTCTGCCACTTTGAGGAAATGCCTTCCTCACGGAGCGAAACTCAAGTCCAGTCCAACAACTCCTACCTTAATAACTCCTAACAGTGTCCGCAGCTGGTCACACAGCACACACAGACTCACCATGTACTGTAAGAACGCGGTCATCTTTAAGGAGAGCTGTCACCATCCACACACACGCCTCTGTCCATTTATGCCGGTGTGCCGGCGCGCGTGCTTCTGTCTCAAAGTTTAGCGCAGGTGTGACGACTTCGAGTTAATGACGATGACGTATTTCGGCTGGGCGGGGCCACAGCCGGTAGTTTTCCGGGGTGGCTCGGTAGGATGTTTTGTAGTTCATATGTCTTCAACCTTTTTCAGCCCAAGAGACAAACAGAACAGAGACATGTCACTCATTTTTAAAAATGTCCTATAATAACTTTAATATTTACTTCATTCACCTTTTATTTAACCTTATGAACCTATTTATATACTGGGTTATTAGCCTGTATGTGTTTATGATTGATAAAAAAAAGTTCATGCATAATGGAGTCATTTATTTTGTAAATAGTTTTATAGTTTTTTTTAGTTATTTTTTTTTTAATTCTGACAAATTATTTTTAGTGAAAATGGTCAATTATTAATTGGCGGACCCCCTGCAGTCCTCTGCAGACCCCCTAGGGGTCACGGACCCCAGGTTGAAGACCCCTGTCTTAGAAAGATGAAAAATGAAAAAAAAGAGGATACAGTGAGAAAAGAAGAGAGTAAACTCATTTCAAAGGGGTGGAACTGAGTTCACTTGGGCCTACCTCTCCACTATGCCCCTGGGCTGCCAACCCCTAACCCTAACCCACAGCCATGGGTCCTGTAAAAAGACAGACCTCTGATGAAGGAAGTATTTAGATCCTTTACTGAGTAAGTAAAAGTGCCAATACGACGAGTAATATATATATATATATATATATATATATATATATATATATATATATATATATATATGTATCTTCTGCTACTGATTGTATGTCACCTTGGATATATGAAAGCGTCAGTGTTTACAGGCTGAGTAAGGACGGCATCACTAGTGCTCTTGTAGTGCAGAAGAACAGTTCCAAGTGGACTCTGCAGGATAATGGGGAACACAGACAGAGCCTCTCATCGCACACGGCATGAAGTCAGCCATCATCACAGTTTTAAGCAAACCTCATTCGCCTTTGTGTGCCAGTTTAAAATTATCTAATGAGCAGTTGTCTGTGGCAAACTGATATGCTACCCACAGGAAGGGGCGGTTCAACTGAACATCCCTGGCTGAGATGTGGAATATGTGTTGATGCAGACTGAAGAAGATGTGACAGGATAGAAATAAAGCTTGAGCCACAGTTTCAGTCTGTTGGTTGTGGTGCTAAGCTAATTGTCACAGTTTTTATGGCAGTTTGGACAAAAGCCATACGGGGCTGTTCAAATATTGGATTCACAGGGGGACTGATGGTTTCATAGGCTGCTTGGCAGAGTGAGAAACAGAGACTACAGAGATCATACAGTCACTCTGCAAGCCTACTGTGCACTGCAGCACATCAACATCTTATGTTTAATTTCACAATACATTTCTGTTTTACCAATTTTGTTGGCAGAATCATTTCAAGTCTTCTGCATGTGGAAGACGTTCTGCACCGTCTGCCCCTACACACTGCTGGAACTTGTGTTTTGGATGATAAGGCCAGGGAGGAGGCTAAAACCTCTGAGCCACTTTTTCCAAGATAAGACATAAATTTTGCATTCAGACGGACCGTATTGCTGTCTGTGCATCTGTTACACTGAGGATATGGAAATAGATTATTTTTTTCTTTTCTTCCAGAGTCTTCTGTGTATACTGAGAGGGCAGTTGTGTTGTGTAGGGTTAAGAGGATGTTAACACAGTGCATTGGGATATAGTGAAAGGTAAACCCACATTAAGTCCGTTTTCTGTCCTTTACAATGGAGGAATAGAGCAGCCATTTTTACATGAACTAGTAGGTGACAGACAGACAGACAGACAGACAGACAGATAGACAGATAGATAGATAGATAGATAGATAGATAGATAGATAGATAGATAGACAGACAGACAGACAGACAGACAGACAGACAGACAGACAGACAGACAGACAGACAGACAGACAAAATAATAAAAATATCTTGAATGAGAAGGTGTCCAAACTGTTGACTGCTACTGTAAGAGTCATTGTCAAATGTTGTAAAATAGTTGCTGAAAACATTTGAAAAGACTGAATGATATATTATGATATATTATATAATGTGGAGTTAGAGAGTAAAATAGTTTTTCAGTCCCGGATTTTGTGGGCGGTCCTTAAAGGATGGCTCGATGACACGCTGGGGCCACCCTGAGCATACCCCTGCACCCCTAGCAGAGAGACAGAGATTAATTACAGTTTTTCTCAATTGCTGAAACACAATTTCTGAAACCTTGCACCATTTTCTGAAAACATTCTCCTCTTGCAAAATGAAACTTTCACCACAGTTTTACCTGTGTTCAAAACCAAACACTGCTCTCAAATCATAAACACAGCGATAAAAATGATAAACACTATCAAGCAGTCAGTAAACAATACAAAAAAAATAGAAAACACATTGTTCAAAACATATAGTTCTCAGGGAGAAGTACATTTTTAATCTCAAAACAAATTTCATATTTTTCCATCATTGTCTTTTGATGAACGAAAACATGTTCTATCATAGCAGCTCAAAACTGATCAGAAATTACTACACTGCTCTTTGCAATTTTTTTGTTCTTCCTCCTCCTTGTATTTTTACAGTACTGTACCCTGCATCTCACAAACTTGTCCTTTGTCTCTGTGATACTGTAATTCTTGTTCTTTGTTGATATGAACCTGCAACCAGTCAAAATCTATTGAGCAGTCAGTACTGTAAACAAATGGAAAGCACAATGTTCAGGGCCAGACAGTTTGTTTATTGCAATTCTACAAAAAGTAGATGTGCACTTACAAAGAATATTCATGCAGTACAATACATACAGTGGTGAACTTTACAAATGTCTATTGAAACATATGAAATGGTTTAAGGCAGTGTTTTTCAATCCTGGTCCTCGGGGACCACTGCCCTGCATGTTTTAGATGTTTCCTCCTCCACCACACCTGATTCAAATGATCAGCTCGTCATCAAGCTCTGCAGTGGCCTGATAACGAGCCACTCATTTGAATCAGGTGTGGTGGAGGAGGAAACATCTAAAACATGCAGGGCAGTGGTCCCCGAGGACCAGGATTGAGAAACACTGGTTTAAGGTATTGACAACAGACTGCACAATTAGCTAAATGAGTTCAGGCAACTGAGAACTTTGCTCAGCCACTGAGTTTAGGGTTTTAGCAACTGAGAAAAACTGCAGTCTCACTCAGAGTGTTTCAAAGTTAGTCATGTCATTTTCTGAACTTGCTTGACTCCTCCCATGAGTGGGCTCCCCCACAGTCCTGGAGCTGAGAATTCATTTTTACCTGATTTTGACACCTAATTTCATAAACTTGTCGATATTTTTAATCATTCAAGTTTGGCTGGATGATTAATAACACTTTCTTCTTTGGTCTGACAAACTCAGAACACATTTATTTTTACTTTACATGGACTTTAAACACAATTTACTCAGGAAAAGTAATGTTGCATGTCACTTTTTAAAAAATAAGCACATGATAAAATATAGTCTTGTTTATGAAGATTAAACTTAAAATACTGAATGATGATAATAAATATAAATAAACTATAATAAAACATAGTGTAAGGTCAGTCCTGTTGGCATGCTGTTTGAGATACGTCTCTGAATCTTGAGGAAACACTGGTGCTGTGATCGTACATACTTTGTGTAAGCCAAGCCCTTTACTGTCAGGCCACATGTACTATGGGGTGGTATTTCATCAGCAGTGATATAATGTTTTTCACGGATCCAGAACATGCCACAGACCAGCACTACAGCTTCTGAACACTACCCATAGATTACTCATACACAGGAAAGCAGCAGCGCGATTGTGGTGAATATTATCACGCTTCAAACAACAAAGAGTTCAGAGTGAAGTCAGCTTCAGTGAGTGGGAGAAGCTGCTAAAGTCATTACTGTGATGATGATCGCAGGTGGACTGGTTTTACTGCAGGAGGAGTCAGAGTGAAAAAGTAGCATCTTTGGCAATACCTTTAAAAAAAGCCACAATTGAGCAATATGCTATAAAAAATATGTGTAAATATCCACACTGATCAAACGGTTTCATTTTCAGTATATTAGCAAGATGTAGCTGTTTCAGATACAGTAAACCACATTATAAATACACTGCTACTAAAAAGCTGCAGGACAGCCTACAACACTTCCAAAGCTGCCCACACACGATGACTCAGTTCTATTAAGAGTTCCAGTAACAGTGAAGCAACATGCACAATATCAGGGCTAAGTGGAATGTCATTATTACGCAACGGTGTACAGTGTATTTACTTGTCCTCATGCATGGAATGTGGAAGTGGAAAGTGTATTTACTCAAAAACTGTACTTAAGTACAAATTGGAGGTGCTTCTACTGTGCTTCTACTCAACTCAGAGGCAAATATTGTTGGTCATTGTGATTGGCTTCTCCACTGGAACCTGCATTGCTATAATGTGATGCTACACACTGCACTGGTTATAGTAAAGAAAGTCTTTACTCACCACTCTCACCAAGTGCTTGCTCATGGTGAGCCTCTGTAAACAATAAAGAGTACAGTCTAGACCGGCTCTGTATGAAAAGTGTCATGAGATCACTTTTGCATGTGATCTGTGTCAATCTGCAGCTCTGGTTCTTTTTTCACTAATGAACCTGTAGCTGATGTTAGCAGCAAGAGCTAGAACATAGAGCTAGCAGGCTAGCAGCTCGAGGCTACGAGGTAAAATACACCCAAAGATCTGATCACACTGTTGAGGGCTGAGTTGCATTGTGGGTTATGTGGGTGCCATGTTTTAACAAAAAAGAACATGTCTCTCATTCTGCTGCATTGATTTGATTTTTACAGACATAGCAGGTGTAAAAATATAAATATCTGTACACAGAAATGAGGAGTTTGTTCTTTGAAATGAATTTGTGCACACGTTAAATGTTTGAGAGCAAGAATGATTGATTTTTTTCAGTTTCGCTTTTGGAGTATCAAAAAAAAAGAAGAAAAAGATAATATTTTTCCATGTGTGCATGGATGAAGAAAGCAGAGCCTTGCGTCTGAAGGGAAACTTATCACCACTCCTCAAGCCCTGCTGTGACAAGGTCAGAGCCTAAACACCACATATCAACGCTGCACATGTTCAATAACTCACATAATTCATTCATGGATATATCTTTCCTGCATGATGCAAAATAACTAGCGTTTAGACAAGTTGAGATCTTTCAACTGTACATTTATTTCCAAAAGGCTGCATATACATTTGCAAATTCTACTGTACAGAAAACATCCAAAATGTCCATAATTATAGATACAATATACCACAAAGCTGCCCTGGCATTACCAAACATAGATGTTCAGCACTAGAAAAGCTCTGCAGCCTATTCAATATTATAATCTTAAATACTTCTTCAACTAATACCTTTAAATGTATGTCATTATGATTATTATTTTTTTTCATCCCCATCTGTACTTTACAACATTCACCATCTACAGTAGTTAAACAAGGCACAAGAATAGTGATATGAAGCCAAAGGCCATGCGTGAAGCAAAGAAGAGCATGAGACCGAACAACTGAGGTGACAGAAAATCATGGACTCAACAGTGAACTTTTAATCTCATAAAACAGGATTAGTTTTACACCAAAGCATTATACATAGTGAAAATACGTTTGTGTATGTATGTATGTATGTGTGTGTCTGAGCTTACTTAGAGTTTGAACACATTGATGAGATACAGTAACATAGCTGAAACACATCCAGAATGAGGATGAATGTTGAGTGTGATGGGGTGTACGGCACAGACAGGTTGCTCTTGATGCAACTTAAGCCACTGCTAAGCGTTACGAAAGCACACGTTTCCATTTTTGACATTCGTCGCTTGCAGGAATGAGAAGGAGAATTCAATTAGTTACAATTAAGGATCGATCAACAATCATATCTGGGAGGGGCTGCCGTTCACTTTCTTCCAGCTTGAATGACATAAAAGGTGAACATAATTTGATTAGAAATGCATAGAAATTATGCAGGGACGTAAAGATCATAGCAGGATGAAACCATTCACATATGTCAGAAATGCTCAGTGATGTATTCAGTTTCACCATAGCATTCCTGATAAACCACAAGCTTTCACTTCCCTTTATACAGGTTAATTGTGTAAATCAATTATGTAAGTCAGTCATAGTTGTAGGTACCAATCTGAAGATGAAGAATTGTCTCTTAACAGTTGATATTTGAAGTATCAGCACTGAGATGAGATAAAAACAAAGACTGACGCAACTGGGTGCTACAACTAAATGAAGTGCATACAGGAGAAAGCAGATCCGAGCCGGTGCTTTAATTTGTGCAACATTACTCATACTGTGTGCACATGGTCCCAGGTACTCTGATTATTTAAGCCTATTTCCTGATGATGATGTTTAATTTCTGTACTGAACATTGAGTGATATGTTTTTTTCTTATCTTTACTAAGGAAGAGTCCTCGTGAATGAGATGCATCATGTCAAAGTCTTCCAGTCAAAATGAGCTTTTACCTGTTTATTTGTGTTAATAATGATTTACAGAAGCAGGTGCTATCAACACAGACGTACAGTACATGTAGTCCCGTTGTGTCACCTAAGCACTCCATCGTATAGCAGGTCAAGGAAGCGGCCAAAAGTCTGTGTTATACAGGGGACTGCTCATTGTTCAGACAGCCCATTATTCAGAAACCCTAATAATCTGAAAAATGTCCTGTTGGACTAGAAGTTGATTAGCTGACAGCCTGTTATCCTGCAAACAAATGCCCACGGCTCAGAAAACCAACCAACCAACCAAGCTAAGGCATGTAATACAAATGCTGGTCCACCTAGGCAGGGTGACACTGACATGGTATCCTCTGTTGTCAGGTCAAGTCAAGTTAGAGATAATAAACATTCAATGTCAAAATAAAATTTCAGGTGATGGTTGCAGTTTTGGTGGGAACAGATCATGGTCAGAAAGATTATCAAGGATAAAATCCCAAATTCAGCATGGCCATGACAACAGTCACTAATCTGTCGGGATATCTGGAGCAATGTTTGTTTGATAAGAGGCTGTTGGACAAATGGGCTTCTAGTCCAGTGGGGTACTTTTCAGACTATTGGGGTTTCAAAATAATGGGCTGTTCTATGTTTTACCCCAGGCAAACATTTGAATATTCTGGGCAGATAGACATCAGGAAAGTAACTTGCTGCTATGCTGTGCGACCGAACCACAGAGGAATGTAGGGAGTGTGAGGTCATACCTTCAGACCATAGACTGTGTATAAAGACAAAGGTGCAGATGTGTGATTGGTGTTTGACAACAGGAAGGAAACCACATTTGGAATTGTATACAGTCAGCTCCACGTGTCTGACTCTCTCTCTCCTCTGTTTGAGTGTAAAATGAGTGCATCAGTTAGCCTGCCATATCAGGACACCAGGATACATGTATACACTTAATATACTTCTTTTAAAAAATGTGTCCAGGATTTAGACATCTGACACTGACATTTCTGCTTCCACTTCAGTACAACTGAGGTGAATGGAATATCATTTTGGTGTTTGCATGAAACCTGCTAACAGAATGTTCTGTGGGTTTTCCAGGACTTTTGTTTGTGGAAAGATACGTCGCTGCTCATGATCTTTCACAGCACACCAACATTGACATTCCATTCACCCAGGGCGCAGGCAGGAATCACAGAGGCAGATATCTCGAAAGCTGGAGGACAGAAAACAACACTATTTGCATGGCTAGAAACCACTAGGGGGTTTACCCAGCATGCATCTCTCTTGCAGACTGTGATTTGAAGTACAGCACGTAAACCTCTCTGCAGCATTGAGGCTGGATATTGTTTCTGAATACATTTCATGTAAAAAGGATCAATTCAAAGATTTGTATTTGTGTGTGTTGAAACTGGCACAGTAGATAACTGAACCTCGTCTTACCTTCATGACTGAGTTCACTGGCTTTCTTCATCTTTTTCCTTCATGATGAAGGTCAGACAGTTTCACTACTCGGACTAGAGGTCAGACAACTTTTCATTTACCATTACCTCAGTGACTGCTGTTGGATCTCAAGCCTCACATGCCCGGAACATCGTACCCCTTATCATCCTCTGTCAGTATGAGTGTGTTTGGTGTGTTGATGTGGCTGCATGTTGTGTTTTTCAGATCAGAGTTTCTTTTTTGTTTGTTGTACAATATGCAACTCCCAGTACGTGTGCACATGACCATCAAATGTCAAAGTGTGTGTCTGCATGTGTATTGAGAGCAATGAGGAGGTGACGAGAGGGGCTGGGGGGGGGGTTATCGGGTGTGTCAGGGCCTGATATGAGGTCTATGTGTCGGGTGTTAATGGTGGGAATTGGTTGATAAGATGCGGCGATACGCTCCCCGTGGTGCCAGGAAATGATGTTTTACAGCTTCCTCCCTCTCTATCTCTTGGTGGAGGAAACTGTAATGGACTGCAATGCCACGGTTAGAAATCTCACTCTGCCACGTTACGCCACAAGCATGTTTTTTTCTTCCATCAGAAGCCACTCTCTGACTGTGCTGTCCTTCAAGGTCAGACTGAGGCCGATTTCTGTTCAATTTTTTTTTAGAGATGAGGATACAACACTGACTGCCTATCAGAAACATCCAATAGACTAGATTTAGATTTTTTCAAGGGATGATAATGGGTGAATTTCAAGATACTTGGCTTTGAAAGTTAACAATCACAACATTTAAGCAATCAGCAGCTTCCTTTTAAAAATATAATATCGGACGTCAAAAAAGTAGCTTCTAAGTTCTCATTCATTCGTTGACGCTATCGCTGACATTATCTTATTTGCATATAAGAACTTCTATGCAAATATGTCCAGCTGCCACCACTGGGAACACCCACTCTCCCCCCCACCACCCCACCCTCTGAGCTGAAAAATGAATATACAGAGGAGCAGATTTAACTTCAAATTAATAACAAATAAATTAAACATGAACTAAAAAGAGAGTGGAAAGGCAGAAAAAGATTTACAGTTCATCCTCAGGCAGATTGTTATGAGAGAGGGATCGATCCACAGCAGGTACCGGCTCACCTCGACCTGTTATGATTGGTCGGCATGGTGACCGCTTGCATCGTCTACTCATTGACAACCTGATGACCTCCCAAGTGCTCTGCCACAGTGTGTTGTCCATCACCGGCTGTGCACGTACACACATATATGCCTTAGTTTGTCAGTTTTCACTCACTTTCTCTTTTTTTGGCTCAGCCTGTATATTCAGGAGCAGAGTCCTCTATCGTATTTGTTAGTGTGCCCGTTCCGCACAGACTGCCTGCTTGTATGTGATTGAAGTCAGACTCCGGCTCATCCTGGTCCTTGGGGGAGCTTTTGGAGTGGATCTTTCCAATCTCCTCGAGGGCACTGGCTAGAGAGTCAAGGTCAGCAGTGTCCTGGTGGCGAGCCTCCCACAGGCTCAGTATGACCGCCGACGGACTCTGCTGCTTTGCAAAATAACCCAGGTTTCTGTAGAGGAGCACAAAAGCTGGATTAATGAATGACACAGGAAGAGGTCAGCCTCAGAGACAGATTTGGACTGTATCCTTGGACTGTGCGTATTTATCTGGCATGAGTCATACTAAATCTGTAAACAATTCAAATGGTTTTAATTTCCTTTGAGAGAATATTGAGTGAGATTTTCATGCACAGAAAAACCGTGGACCTTAAAGGATGAGGCTCATGTGATTCTATATTTTTCTTTTTGACAACAGTGTAAGTCCACCTTAATATTTTGCCATACACTTGTTCTGACAAAAATCTCGATCTCAAAAAACACGTCACAAATACATCAAACAGGAGGAAACAGTATATTTGTTTAGGGCCTATCTTCAGCTGTGGATAAATCCACATCTAGACTAGAAAAATATAGAATATCATCAGACTTTCATATCCAGTGAGTGATGACATTCAGTTAACATGATAATCAGTGGCTCTCATGCACTGTACTCCCCAAGCAGACAAGAGTTCAAATTAGTTGGACCACAAAACTACATTAAACATTTTAACATGCCATGACAAATGTTGCTGTAAACATCATAAAACAGGTTTGAACTGTGAAGAGCTTTCCTGAAATATGAATATTGCGCAATTGCATCATTTTATTTATCGATCCATTTAGTGATTTAAAGGACTGTTGCTATTTTTCCACGGGAGAAATAAAAGCAGCTGTCTGATTCGGCCTGGTCCGGCCACGGCGGTGACACTAATATGATATACATATATGAGGATGAGCGATATGATAATGTCTCTCCTCAAACAATCAAAAGTAGCTCAGTCTGTAGGGACTTGGCTTGGGAACTGGAGGGTGGCCAGTTCAAGTTCAGCATGGACCAAAGTATGAAGGGTGGACTGGTAGCAAGGTACTGAACCCCTAACTGCTCCCTGGCTGCCGTTCACTCCACCAGCCATTGGCATGTGTATGAGTGTGTGTGTGTGTGTGTGCGTGGTTGTATTTTGGGTAAAATGCATCATGAGTGAGTTCTATTCTATTCTATTTACAAATTATGATGACATTCTGTGATAGTAGTTTAATTTCAGTCATAATCAATATACAATAATTAGTATTAGAGACAGGCAGACATTACTTTTTTAGGTTCTCAGGAGCTCTCAGACTCCTCGTACAAAACATGCTTCTATAATTACATGGACTTAGATAAAGTACTGTACAAAGAAAGATTATCCACACGCCCCGCAACAATCAGATCAGTCAATACTAACAGAACCCAGCTGAGTCTGTGATGCGCCCATTTAACTATTAAAAAAATCTACTTCTTACGTCTGCCTGTTGCCGAAAATTCATTGAGCACAAATTGTCTTGGTATGGTAAAGAAAAAAAAAAGAAAACCGTGTACTGGTTCTACGTGTAGGTGAAACAAAATGTTTGACCTTTTAAGAATATTAAAATGTTATCAAGAAAAGATACGTTATGACTGGGGATTTAATTCTCAGGTGCTGCTAAAATGAAAGAAAAGTGAGCTTGTTACCATGCCAATGTAAAGCCTTCATGTGTCATTACTTGGTAAATCCAGTTGGGGGCAGTGTTTCACTGCCACTATTTGCTGCTTCTCAGGAGAAAAAAAACCATGAAGCAACATAAAAGGCTGCAGCCATTGGTCACATCAGGCTCTGTTCAAAGCCGCCCAACTTGGAGAGGAAAGCTTATCTGGATAATTTGGAATCCCAGAAGACTCTTAGATACCAGCGTCTCATGAATCATGCACTTATAACAAGAGATTATCGCTGCCACAAGCTAAGACCAAGCTAAGACAACAACTGGACTGAGTAAATATTAGTATAGGGTCTCATCATAAACGGACAAGTCTGACTGATGGACATTAACAGAAATGTAACAGAGATGTATATAATGCATTCAAAAAAAGTAAATGGTATTATGAAGCTGGAAGAATCAGTCCTGTCTGCTGCTGCTGAGAGACTCACTGAAGAATAACACACCTGGCAACAGGCCACGTTCATGAGATCAACACTACTCTCTGGATTGTCCTCATTCTCATCATTGTGTGTTCAAAGAGACCATTTCAGAGGAAAAGGGTGCATGCATCCTGCGATCTGAGAGAGGATGCACATCATACGCTCACCGATCTAAGTGGAGTTTCTGGGCTAAGAGTTGCCAGTCCTTGCCCTTGGCGTTGGCAGTGTCGAAGGTGGCACAGATCCTCTGGCGGATGGACAAGGGGATTTTGAAGGCCTTGGGCCCCGTCTGGGACGTGACGGTGCAGTCTGTCTGCATAAAAAATGGAACTGACTCTTTTGTCTGGAGGAAGAGAACAGAAATAGACAATAATCAGAAGCGGGTCAGAGAGGATTTGTAAATGTGGCTTTGTGCTTGTTTTACGCAGCCTGCTGATCCAGACGGGCGGGGTTTACTGGGGACAGTTGAGACAGGTATGTTGAACATTTGAAGACATCAGTACATAGACTGTAAACAAATAATATGGTGGAGACATTTGGTAGAACGCCTCTTCCATTGGTCAGAAGCACAAACCAGCTCACACATTGGCTAGCCAGGTGAACGTGCCTCCAGCTCGTTGGTTGGGACTGTCACACGCATTTTCTTTCATTATAAAGACCATATTCAAGAAAGCGAACGGGTGGACTCACTATTGAACTACTAAAGCTTTGTGACAGGCAGTTTATTTCAGAGTATTGTAAAAAACTGCACCTCATCTTGGCGCTGTTTTCAGGTTTTAGAAAATCTAGCCCATGACAGGAAACTTTAGCCAATCACAGGTCAGTGAGATAGTTGATTGCTGAGGCTCGATAAAATACCGACACTTTGGGCACCGACCCAAAGCATTACTACACTTTTAAAGCCATCTTACAAGCCAACAGGTGGTACAGTATGTGTTTAGTGCTCAGAATCTCCCATAATTCTATTCTGTTCTAATGTAGCTGCACTGTTGTTAGAACACTTGTTTTTTTCTTCAAACTGGGTTTAAAAAGCTACAAATGTCACATATTTGCTTTCAAATTAAAGAGGACGTGTTTGTTCACATCTTCATTATATATCATCATTTCTGTCTGTTTTTGAGATCAACCAGGAAATGCTCATTTGAGTGACTGCAGCAACATTTTACAGCTCTGCTGGGGTTCATTTTTATTTCATTAGCAGACAGTGACTGAAGAGTGTCTACCCCAACTCTGAAGTCTGCCAAAAGGCTTGCTCCATCTAACATCCACTTTCACTGAATGCCATAAAACGAATGCAGACATACGTGTCTGCTTACGTATGTTGTGAAAAAGTGGATGTGCATGACTGGCCAATAGAAACACTGACTGAACTGTGTTTGGACATCCAGTACTGTTATTCTCCTGTGTGCCATCGCACGGTGAGACTACCAACAGCATGGCTCTCTTACACCGTTTACAGTCTGTGACGGCTGTGCTCACTATTTATTTATTAGCCTTAAAACCCTGACATCACACTCTTTGTCAGCGCTGGAGCGTTTTGTTAAATGGAAGGCTAATGTGACCGTACACCACAGCCCACTGCACACGAACTGCTCAACGTGACACACATAGTAGGATGCAGAGGAAACATACCGTGTAGTATTACTCTGTATGTGTACATCTGTCACCTGTCAGGCTATTATGAGCCCAGCTTACTTGAGCCACACTGAACTGATAATCCTAACATCAGACCATCTGAGAAGTAATATGAGGAAGAAGTTTGGATTCAACACCAGACATGAAAAGAACGTGGCTATACGAGAAGCTGTTTGCTGACTGTAAAGCCCACTAACGTTTTTACTCAAGTGAAGCAGCTGTGGTGCTGGGTGGGTGTTTCAGTTTCAGAGAGGTCGTGTTTCGTTAGTTCAGATTAGTCTGAACGTGATTTTTGAGAAAAAGTGACAATTAGTGATTAAAAAAGACTTTTATAACAGCTTTTTGATTTCAAAAGTTGGAATGAAAATTCAAAATTTTTGGTATCAATAATACAAGACTTGTTTCTTAAATGAATACATGAAACAAAAAAAGTCATATGTCCATCATGTTGATTTGTGCTCTTTTAATTACATATTTTTGTTGCGTCCTCTTCAACAAATGATGAATGGCACACGACTTGGGAATTAGTGTCATTAACTGTTTATGTTGATGCCTTCATCGCGTACATGTTATACTGTGCAGGCCTCCCAGCCTGTAGCAGCCCACATTAAACTGAAATCACTAATGCTCGCCTGCAAACTTGTCTCCGGTACTGCACCTACCTATTTGAACGCCTTTATACAGACATGTTACCTCACGTCCGTTGCGCTCCTTCAATGAACGACGCCTTGCTCTGCCACTCGTTCGCTCAAGACAATCCAGACTCTTCTCGTCTGTTGTTCCCCGTTGGTGGAACGCACTACCAGTTCCTACCAGATCAGGGCGTCCCTCTCTACCTTTAAAAACCTCCTGAAGACCTCCAGCTCTTCAGAGAGGACCTCCTCTGCAACACTACCAACAACTGGACATGCTAAATCTATCCCTTTAAGAATTGTCACAGCACTAACACTTTCTTATCGCACTGTACCTTCATTGTTTCCCTTCTCTGTAAGTAGCTTTGGATAAAAGCGTCTGCTAAATGACTAAATGTAAATGTCGTGATTTTCTTGAAATTTGGCTAAAATATCTGCTAAATTTGGATGAAATCATGTTGACATAAAGAAGCTCTGTAACTCTCTATATGTAGAGGATACTGCATGTTAATGCATGTTACTAACTAAACTTCTTCCCTGGAGTTTCTGTGCTCTCTCGTCCAGCAGGTTCTCATGGATCGTGGCTGCTGCTGTGGTCCTGCATGACGTCCACTACATATATTATTACTGTCATTATTGTTACCATATCTCCATTACAGTTTATAGTTAGTTTATGATTTGCTGCTGCTGTGCATCTGTGTCTCTCTATCTCTATCACAGGTTCCACTGCTACTGTAATCATTTTATCATTCATTGTAATTCATTGTCATTTTATCATTCATTGTAATTGTACAATATGTTTGTGTTGACTTGTTCTGTACACGTGACATCTATTGCACGTCTGTCCGTCCTGGGAGAGGGATCCCTCCTCTGTGGCTCTTCCTGAGGTTTCTTCCACCTTTTTTCCCTGTTAAAAGGGTTTTTTGTGGGCAAGTTTTTCCTCACTCGAACCGAGGGTCTAAGGACAGAGGGTGTCACTCCCTGTACAGATTGTAAAGCCCTCAGAGGCTAAATGTACTTTGTGACTTTGGGCTATACAAATAAAATCTGATTTGATTTGATTTGATACTGATCACAGCTGGTGACCCACAATGTAAGTGTGTAGACTACAAATTGTCATGTGTGTTTACTGAATCTGAAGATGATTTGAACTCCCAGCTCCAATCAGCAGTTTTAGGTAGGATCAAAACAAAGAAAAGGAATACTCTGCGTTTAAATAGTCCTGGTGGCCTTGAGGTAGGACAAGCACGTTCGTGAATGAGCAGTTGGGTGAAATCAATGAGTAGCACTCTCTTCTGCCTTAACAACTAGTGTCAAGGTGCTCTTGAGTGAGGATTTCTAACTCCTAGCTGCTCCAGTGGAGCTGCTCGGCAGCTGACAGAAGACTGTTGTTACAGCGGGCAGCTCCCAGGTGTTACTGCATGTGAATGTGATGCAGACTATTTGCTGGAACACGTCTTCCTGGACAAATAAAGGTTAAAAAAAAACATGTAGAGTAAATGTGAACAGCTGGATCTCTGATGTCTGTGTTTAGCATAGATTTGTGAAGAAAAGTGAGAGAAGTAAGAATGTCCTCCTCGCTCTATTAATACACAATGCAAGCTCAGGAGAGCTGTCCCTGCTGTCAGTGGACACACTCCAGGAAGGTTACACAAAGGTTGAGCGTGAAAGTGAAAGCCACCCCCACCCCACCACCAACACACCGCCTCCACCCCCCGGCAGCTGCAGAGCCTCACCTCGGCCACAGCCGTGTAGACCTGCAGAATCTGCTCGTGGCCTTTGACCTGGCGCACGCTGATTTTGCAGGAGAGCTGGGCGGTGGCAGGGCTGTATCTCTCCAGAGAGAAGGCACAGTGCAGGGGCTGCTGGTTGCTGCACCACACTTGGGGGAAAGAGAACTCCTAAAGAGACGGAAAGAAAAGGGAGGGACATCAGAAACACAACAGTACACAGCGGCGTTAACATATGCTACCTAAATGAGATGATTCAGCTCCCTGTGGCCACACTGTCACATGCGCAGCTTACATGCAGCAAAATGAAAAGGTAAGAGCCGGCTTTGAAGTCTCACTGATTCCACGGCTTGATATATTTAGGCACAGAAATAAGTATTTTGGAGGAGAGAGAGAAGATACCTGGATATCATTTACAAATTTAGTCTGATTCCTTCGTACAGTAACTCTGATAGCAGGAGCAGCTTGAGGGCTTTGTACTGTAAGCAATATATGCAGAAATATGTGCAGCAAGAAAAAGATTGCCTTTGATGTATAATTAATTTGCAGAGAACGGGCACATCTGTGGGGAAACGTCCTTGACCTCTGCTAGACTCAGCCTTATCTGCACATTAAAAGTGACCCGTAAACGATTCTTAGTGAAGACCGTGGCATTAAAAGTGGTGGCAGCTTCGCCTACTGATGACTTAACCCTTGTGGCTTTGGTCTTGGCTGCCCAGTGCAGCTCACAGCAGCAGATAATGGAGTCTGAGAGCAGTGGCGGAGCAGGAGGAGGGGGGGAGGGGTGATGGACGTGGAAAGCTCGGATGCTCTTTAGCACTAAAAGCTGACTTGATGTATGGCACGACGCTCAGCTATTATTCTACGCCTGCTCCACCAAAGCACGTTTGCGGTGCCTGCCTGCCTTGTCGTCCCGAGGCCCTCATAAATAAGGCTGCGGAGAGAGGGTGGGTGTCTTTGAAACAGAGCTTTCGCCCGCATTCAGATCTTTAAGCAAGAGCAGCGTACAGTGGGGACACAACAGGTACAAAACTGCATTCACTGACTGCTGCGCTGCGTTCCATCTAATACTGTTTGCATCTCAGTGCTCCTGCAAACACAACAAGCAAACGCAAGCTTGTTAATCTCAAGTTATGGTCCTCAAGAGAGAAATGGATTCACACAAACACAAATCTAAAGTCAAAACCAGAGGAATGTTATGAGCTAAAGAGACATTATTTTCATCAAGCTAGACATTTGACTTCTTCTTTGTAGAAGTTTATGTGATAATAAAGGATACCAAACGTTGTCGCTCATGTAGCGTCTGACCAGCTGAGCTGCAGTTTAGAGTTTGTTCAGCTAAGCTGAACATGAGCTCAAGAATTATTCAGCTTTCACATTTTCCATTTTATGTGATAGATATGATGTATTTCATACAAACCATTGGTTAAACATTACAATCCTTTGATAGAATGTATTTGTAGACAGTAGTACCAGATTACCTTCACATTAAAACACATACATAAAGTAAAAAGGGCCAAATGGAGAATCTGTAACTAAGAAGCACAAACACATCACAGCGCTCCTTACACTGTTTGATAAGTGAACCCTGGGAGGAGCAGTGCACAAAACACCACAGTAATTAGCTCTTAGCAGCAAAAACAGGATCTTGCAAATTAGTGCTTCAGTATCCGATCTCTGTTCAGATGTGATATTTTGTCAGTCATTGCCATGGTTACCTGACATGTGGTAAAGGGTTTGATGCTCCACAGGAACTGGGGAACATCCTGGATGGACACCTGGAGGCTGAAGGTGTTCGCTTGGAAAGGCAACATCTTTGGCTCCTCGAGGAGCTGACCCCCTCTGCTCTTCTCTGCTGCCACCACTCCCTGGAGGGGAAAGGAAAGGAAAGGAAAGGAAAGGATTGAATAAAAAGGGTCAAAGACAAGAGGCATGAGAGAGAAAGATGAAATAAAAGGGGGAAAAGGAGAAAATGAAGGTTACAAAAAGTCTTTCCTTTAAAGGTAAGCTATCTCTGCATATCGGCATGAACACCTGTTGCAAATCCTTTCCTCTGTCACGTCCACTAATTAACTCATCACATATATTAACACAGAAGCCAAGCGGTGACGTCCAGTCTCTGCTGAACAAATCATACGGCTCGTGCTCACGTTAGCATCACATTTGCAGAAACATGACAGATTGAAGCTTGAATTTAATGCTGGGGAAAGGTGTGTGTCGGGGGGGGAGGCGGGGCAAACATCCATCTCCAAAATTGAATTTGGGATGATGAAAGAGCACTTTGATTGTGGCTTGCAGGTATTCATCTGTCATCATTGTTCAGTGTCCTGGTGGGATGGTTCCACGTCTGGTCTGTCTGTCTGTCCTTAGCCATCTCAGTCACAAAGGGAAACGACGGAGAACAGAGCTGTGACTAATGCCAGGCCACACTGAATTCTTCTTCTGACAGCGTCCGTGTGTATGGCTATGCCTGCATGCATGTATGTATGTATGGTTTAGTGTGTATTTTACACGTGTCTGCAGAAAAGCGTGCACATGACATATCACATTCACACATTGCATAGAGAACAATAAGCTATTGGCAAACATCAGATGAGAGACGTTCATAGAAAAGACAAATGTGGCAACAGGGAAGCTGAAATATGGTGCTCCTCCTCTGCCATCTGCGTCTGTCATTCCAAACATCAAAACACTGAGCAGCTGGACAACATTAGGTTTCCATGGTTTTCCTATATAGCATGTTGCTAGCTTGGATCTGTGATAAGGTTCTCATTTAGACTCATCTGAAGCTGTCATGATGCCACGATTTAGGCTTTGTGCAGACTGTGACTCTTGCTGATCTGCTGTTTCACACACAACTGATGCGTCTTAGATCATGTTTTACAGCTAAGGGAGTGTTGCAATGTCACCCAACAATGAGAAATCCAGACAAAAGAATTGCAAAGTTGGTGGAGTTAAGGTTCCAAAAGTTCATTTCCTGCATGCACAAAGCTGATAACAGTGTTGCCACCACACGAATCATATCACAGTGCTCTCTTTAGCTGCATGCTGGCATTGAAGGTGAAGAATATTTTCTAGTATCTGCAGTTTTGCTAATTAATAAAAATTGCTAGCAGGTGAGCGTCTGGAGAAAGCTGAATTTCTCCTCGTATAGCATAGCTTGTAGCTAGCTTGGATATGTAATGTTGACATGTTTTCTGCAGATTGTGAGCCTTCCTGATCCAAAAAATGAGAAAACCAACAGGTCGAATGGTGAAATAACAAAATGCATTACCTTCTATTGGTTATGTTTCAAGACATACACAGAAATTTCTTTGACCTTGGAAATGTAGGGGCATTATTTCTGCCAAATCTGAATCATCAACGCTTTCTGCCTTCATTGTTACAGCGGTGATTTTAAGCTTTTAATTCAATGCTAATCTGTTAATTCTAAAATGAGATGAAGAGGTGATGAAATCTTTAAAAGTCCGTGAATCTGGTTATAAATATTTAGAAAGAGACAGCAGTGTTGTGCAAAATCAATAGAAAATATCAGACAAATTCCAATCATAACCATTCTTTGGTCTCAGCTGAAGAAAATGTCTCCGTCACACAAATGTTTGTGTTACATCAGGCTTCCTGTTGATCCAGAATCCAGTCTGTGATTGCGCCAGAGCTTGGAAAAACACACAGCAGAGATGTGGTGCTAACAGACAGGAGCCCAAGGGACGCGCAAAAGTCTGGCATCTGCTCGGCAGGCTGGGAATTCATAAACCAAATCCAGAATGCATTTTAAAGCCAGATGCCGCTGACGGCTGCGTCATGACAGAAAGGCGGTCGGGAGGCAGAGTCAGTCACGAGGCTCCTGGCGCTCTGTTCAGCTTGGCTCAGCTCTTCTGTTAGTCTAGGCTCTCCAGGGAGGATGGGAAGCTTGATTTCCCTGATGTTCACTGATGAGATCTCAATGCTTAAAAACTGTATAGGTCGCTGAAGGATAATCAAATCAAACAAGATAAAAAAAGGATGATTGGTTAACATATGAATGGCAGTGATTACAGCACGGCTGCCTTTGTCTCTCAATATTAAAACCTCTGAGAGAGTCAGGCTGTCAGGCTGATACAGAGTCGCCACTATCGGCTCTGCAGTATTGTTTCCCAGTGGTAATGAATCTGCAATCCCTCACATGGTTTAACTGGTAGACAGCACATACTGAGGTCCCTGCTGCCTCAGACAGCCCAGGCAAAAACTACAAACACACAAGACGTTCCGTTTGAATCTAGGCCATGACCTACAATATGTTCTTCCTAACAGAGTAAAATTTGCTAAAGTGAAAATGTGCATCCTCACGTTTTTGTGAAAGAGGTCAGACACAGCCAAAGTTGTGTTGCAGAAGGACTGCTGAATTTGCTCCTTTGAATTCTGGACTGTTGGCAGAATGAGTAAGAAATGCTCTCCTCTCTCTCTCAACCAGACAAACAAACAAAAAAACTACAATAGTAACATTAAAGCCACTCATCGGCCAACATCAAATCACCTACGATGACCCACTGCTGGTATCAAGCTAGAGTGTTGTTTTAATTTGCTCATATTGTGAGATATTTACCTCGGAGACTTTTGCCTCCTCCCTAACACAATGGTGATGAATGGAACTTAATTTGTGCTCGCAGCTTTGAGAAATGACATTCAAAAGCAAAGTGTCTTTCGAGAAATAATGACCCACTTACTGTGTATAATCCACAAACCTCATTAACAGTTTTCCTAGGACTAAAAAACAGTTCCTATGAGAACTTGAGAGTGTATTCTGTGGATTATCCGGAGTAACAAGGACACTGAGCAAGACACTGCAGACAAAGAGCAACACTCATTTGGCAACCTGACTGATGTCAGTCCAATATTCACTCTCCTTTTAGACTTTGTTTTCATCCTTTACCAACACCTGAGGGAAATATCTGTCTCTGTGGCTGCTAAATGCTCTGCTATGTTCACCAGCTAACTCTGTCTGTCCGCTGTCTGGTGCTTTTCAGGCAGTGTACAGTGGATCTACAACAGATATTTTGCTTTGTGCTGCTGGAAACACTTCTACTGAGAGTTGTGAGAGTGAAGCAAAAAGGTGTGGGCTGCAGAGACCAAAACAATGAGCTGAAAGAAGCTAAAACCCTCCGCAGAGTCTGCTGACAATTCTCTGTTTAGGTGTTTTTAGACAGTGTGCACATAATTACAAAGGACACATTTCACACCAAACATTTGTCTGAACATCCATCTGACTGATTAATGTCAGTCCAATATCTGCTAAAATATTAGATATTAAATATTAGCTACCTAACTAGCTATATACCGTCTGGTCTTGACAGCTCTTGTCTTGGTCTCAGTCCCTCAAGCTCTTGATCTTAGTCTCAGTCTCGATACACTGGTCTTGGATCCAGTGTGGGTGGTCTTGACTGCAACACTGCTACTAAAGCTAAAACCTAACCGGTGACCTCCCCCCACCTGAAAAGCGTGTGGCGTGTCGTCCACACAGTACACACGCAGGCTGTAGCTCATGTAGTCGGCCTCCATGCTCCCAAACACAGCCAGCTTCAGCCTCTTGACAGCAGCCTGCGTCAGGGGCTCGCCCACCAGGGCGTACGAGCCCGGCTGGTCCAGCAGTAGGTGGCAGCTTGTCGAGTCCATCAGGCAGTAACAGGAAGTAGACTCCTCCTCCACTGACATCACTTCCTGAAATAAAGAACAGAAGTGGTACCCATGATTGAGACTTCTCGGACCTGCAGAGAAACCCTTCAATGTGCTTTAGCATCTGTCATACTTACAGCAGCTCACAGAGTTTGTTGCTGTGGATTTGTAGAACTAAATATTCATGCCCGGAGCTGGATAGATATCAAGACTAGAAAACTGCAAATGAACTTCTGTATACAGTGGAATATATTATGTATTGAGTTCTGCTATGCTGCTGTTGAATAATGGCGTACGTAACATAACACAGGTTTAAATCACAAAGCAAAAACCCACACAGGCTGTAAGCAGTCTCCAGAGAATGTGGAAAAACATTTCCCACATGAGTGATGGTGTTAGTACATAGCAGAACACAAAATAGTCATTATGGACAATACTGAGTTTTATTTATGAGATGACAGCAGCAGCTGGGAAGCACTTTATTATTTCTGACTGGAATGAAAGAATACTTTATGTACTGTCTTTTTCTTTTATTGAAATAATCAGAAATTGACCTGGCAGGAAGTGGGACTCCCATCATACCACTGGAAGTAATGACAAGCCAAAGGAAATGCCCGAAAGCACTAACTTGTATCTGTGCGTCTCTGCAATGAAAGAATGAGCTCACTCCAACCAATGCTGAGTCATCTCGGTTAATCAATGCTGTGATGAAGACAAAATTAAAACTTCATTTCAAGAAAAACAAACTTTTAAAGATTTTTTGAACTTTATTTGACAGATACAGCTGAAGAGTGACAGGAAAGAGTGAAGACAGAAGAGGGGGAATGACATGCATCAAAAGGCCATGGGTCGGAATTGAACCCTGGGCTGCTGCATATCTACATAGCCTTTGTACATATCATTAGGTGATACTTGTTTCAACATACTTTGGAGACAAAAGTTAAGGGCTTCCTGCATTAATCCAAATCCACTTTCAAATATCTTCTTGCCATTATCCAAACCATCTCACAATATTCTCTCAGTGTGCTGCATCCCCCATCCTAGCAAGCAGATGGCATCCATGAAATACGTGTGATTATACAACTTAATGAGGAGCTGCGAGACCAAACAGCGTGCTAACCCACAGCCTGAGGAGCAGTGTTTATACCCTCACAAATAATCACAAGTTAACTGGCAGTATGGCAATCAAACGTCATGTAGATGCTGCCATGTCCTGCAAGACAGCAGACCTCCTCCTGATCACTCACTGCTGCGCTGATTTAGAATTGTGTTAGCATAGCACATAACTACAGTTTATTATCTTATCATGATAGCATGTGTTTTGACCTATAGGAGAGCAGTGCAACAACATGGAAATACTTATATTAACATATTAATATCTTCAGTTATTATTGACCTTAGAAACTGTCCATTCAGTCGATGTTCGAGCGCAAAATGACTTTGTGGCGAGATTATTTTTCTCAATTATATTTTTCTCATTTTTAGTTTCTTAACATGAAAATACCCAAAACAACCATGAAGTGACCGTAGAAGGATTGTCTGTGTAGTCAAAGTCTTAAACTTGTTCTGCCCACAGAAGCTACAACATCCAACTGAGCGCTGAATGTGAAGTAGGCTGAAAGAGTCCTCAACAAATCTGTTTAAGTTCAGGGAAGAAAAAATATATATATATCAAGAATCCACGTGAATAGTTCAGACATTTAAGGAAACAAACCTGCAACCAGGAAAATGAGCTTAGCCTGAAAGTTTACTGAATCAGCTGTTTGCAATGTACACATCGATATACAGGTATCAACATATTACTTTGACAAGTAATAAAACTTAAAGATGTGATGATTAGCAGTTCTAAAGTTTGATAGATCATCTTCTTTTAAAGGAGATGGGGGAGATGATTATATCATCTGAAAGTGCAAAGAGAATGATCGAAGGAAGGAAGGAAGACAAATCAGCAGATGAACTACAATGACTGACATGCAATTCCTTTGATATGCATGTATATCAGATATTCTGTGTAGCTCAGAACAGACAACTTGAATAGTGGCTGTATAGACTGTAGTTTCACCATCATGCTAGTACGAGAAGGGTGAGTGCGGGGGGTTGCAATCAGTACCTACACTTAGAGTAGAACTACAGCTAGGTGTCTCTAGATCCCGCGCACTGCTCCTTTAAAGATTTGCTCATACATGTACACGTTGAAAAGTAGTGAGGGGCAGATGAACACATTATTCATTTTGTCTCTTAATGAGATTTGTTGACAATAAAAGAAATACACAATAAACTTATTCTCTGACCGCCATAATAAATTATCCTGGCATTTTAGCAGAACTGTATCACAACTTATCAGGAAAAATAAAACATACAGAAATGTATGAAGCCAAATAAACACAATACAGTGTTTAATTCATTTTCTGTTGGCAAACACAGTTTATCAGCTCATACATTAATCAGGAACCACTTCATGTGATGTAACATAAAGTGAAAAAAATGTTAGCACTCCGTTTAGCAACGTTCATGTCGGGCTCCTTCTGTGAATACTTATGTTTATGCGTTTTGTACTTATGCTTTCTGAATCCTCATAAGCACAGCTTAACACACTGCAATATGGCACTGAATAATAAAATACTGTTGTGGGAAGTGCTGTGGAGTCTTCTGTGGGTGCTGTGTTTTAATGACAGCTGAAATAAGGCTATTTTAATGGCACTGTGAATTTGCAGGTATTATGCATCTTCAAAACACTCCCGTCTCTCTCTCTCTTTAGGTTAGACCTCAGAGCTAAGTCATTATGTCTAACCAAGAAGCTCTGAAGATCTGCAGCCTTTTAATATTAGAGTAAAATCTCAAAGCGACATGAATCTTGTATTTATTCATATTGCCTCTGGTCTCCTTCCATCCCTCATTTGCAACACTTGCACATCTTGAGAAATCGCCCTCTTATGCTGAAAAAGAAACCTTTTTTTTTTTTTTGTCACAATAGTGAACCAAGAATGTTAAGTGAGGTTACGTAAACATGAAGCTGAGCCCAAATGACAGAAAGTGGTGACACCTCTGTGAGGAAATAAATGTGGGCAGAAGAACTCAACAAAACGTCATTAATCTCTGACTGAATGAGCCCACATGGTTTCTAATATCTCTTTAAATTAAAATGATTAATCAGTTTAAAATTCAATATTATTATTATTATTTTTTATTTCTTAGGGATTTATTTCTTTTGTTCCGACGGTGTTTTGACTATCTGTAACTTTCTTACTTGAGCAGCAGAAACGGCCTTACTTTAGTTCAGCTTGCACTCTTGACCTTGGATACAGCAGCTGCAGAGCAGATTAAGACTTCAGAGTGCTCAGATAAAATGTATTTAAACAAAAGTACATTTTCATGACAACTGGGCCGCTCTGCCGAGGAAGATCCTGCGATATGATCGAAAGCTCTAGAACAGCATATCTCAAGATTGTGTTTGTTCTTGCTTTAGTTTTTTGACTTTGAATAAGTGTTTCACTTATTCAAAATACGTTGTTAAAAACACACAGAGTAACTGACCCAGAATCAGCAGCGTTAGGTTTGGAGAAGCTAAAGAGAGCCAGAGGTTGAACAATCAAGATCTGTTTAGCATGGCATGAAGACTGAGTGTGCACAGTGAATGTTGTTTGTTAAACTGAGGTTTTATGGTGAGCTACGGGCTGCTCTGAGCATCTACTGCTACTATTCTACAAAAAAAAAAAGAACTGTGACTCGGACTGAAAGACATTTAACTCAGACTCTGGTAGAGGTACAATCATACCAAACTAAACCAAGCAAATGTGCACGCTGAGGCTGCAGCTCTTGCAGATGGTTTAGAGCAACAATCTGATCGCTTAGAAAAACATTATGGGGACAAAAGAAGACGATGAAAGCAGGCAAATCACGCTGGTCTTCCTCTAAATAACAAGCTCTTTTAAATGCTGACCATCACCACAGCCGGGGGTAAGCCTGCAGTATTCATTATCCTGACCCATGCTCAGCTTGGCAAAACTTTACATCAGATTTACATTTACATTACCGCCTGACTGAATATTCTCTTCATTACCCTACCACACCACCCCCCCGTCTCTTGTCTTGTTACCATCTTGCTGGTTATCGTTCAAAAATGTGAGCAAATAATGCGGAGCGACAACAGTGATTGTGATTGTTATGTCTTTGGGTTTGGGATTAAGGTCCCAGGACTTTATCCAGACCAGTAAAAATCTTCATTCACTGGAGGGGAAAAAAAAGAAAAAGCTGACATTGTTGGATTGAAAACACAAACACATAAAGAGCTGGAGAAATACAATGTGTCCGGTTCCAAAGCATCAGAGTGAAACTAACAAGAAATGCAAAATATTGGGTGGGAGTTGCACCGCTTGGTTGTGTTAGCTGTCGATGGTGTCTTGTGTGTGTGTGTGTGTGTGTGTGTTGGGGGGTAAACGGAGAGTCGTGGTCAGCAGAGAAACAATCTCCATGACTCTCCTCCTGATTGCCTCACATCTAAATTCACCATGCCATGTCTTTCCTGATCCACTAATCGATACTTCCTTTGTCTAACGGTCCGTTATACCACCACCACAAGTTACCCCCACCTCCCCACAGAGTGACAGCAGCCATGCCTCTTCCTGGCCATTACACGCTGTAATTGTTTCTTTATTTTCCTTCTGCTGGACTGGCGGTCTTACCTTCTCGTGGCCTTATGTCACCCTCTGGACCCACAGAGAGCATAAGGCCGGATCAATCAGCTCGCCCACAAAGCCCCAACAGTACAACAGACATAATTCACCAGCCACATGTCACACTGACTAACTGGACCTTTTATCACACAGAGCACATATATAAAGGTCAGCGGACAGAGGGAGAGTCAACAGTCCATGGCATCTTATGTCAAGGAACATGACTTTAACGTCCAGTCACTAAAATCACTGTCTTACATCGAGTCATCCAATATGGAACGGTAAAAAAAGAATCCATGACCTCTATCATCAGGGTATGAACAACCAGCTAAATATCAACCAACCATGAGCTTAAATATTATCTAGTGTCGATACCACACGCAGCGCCACGTCCGGTTTGGGGTAACAGTTGACATCATTGCCTCTAACAGCTGCTAATATGGATAAAATACTGTAAGCTCTGCTCCGTCCTGCTAGCATACATGTAGTAGTACTGACTGTTGGTAGCTAGTTTATGTGAGATATTCAAATCAGACTGCAAAGATTGGTGTTAATTATCTGTGTTTGTCATTACAAGTAATCCCTGTCGCATGATACAGAGTCATTTACACACAGTTAACATGAAAATAACATAGAAGAGCCTCAGCTGGTTGAGATTCATCCAGCAGTTGCATTAGCTAATTAAGAAACAGACGAGCTCGAAGTGGGTTGAACTCAGGGGGTACCATGCAGGTATCGCTATGATGTTGTGTGATAAGTTTGATCTGTTTTTCTTTCTTTTGTTTCTTTGACATCGTTTCTAGACATTCAAAACTATTTCAGGCACGTAAACAGCAGAGCAGTATGCTGGTCACACACAAAATACTGATTAAAGTCATGATAATTAGCCACTGTTATTTATAGATGGTGACATCACAGCACTTTATTTTCATCTTTTCTCATGTTAACTTTGTCTACACAATCAATGCATCTGCATGCAGTGTCATTTATAGTGTAGTGCTGGGGAGCAGCACAGGCTGTGAACTGCAAACACAGACAGGAGCAGCTGAAGTTTTGTGGCTTTAACCTGCTTCATTCCTGTTGACATTTAGCTGCAAACAACAAATAGAGCCATTGAGGAAAAGACAACCGAAGGAGAGCCAAGCGCCATGTCTGAGCCAGGCTAAGATCTGGATGGGTTGTACTGTATTTGACAGGCGTGGGCCTGAAGCTCTCACCTCCCATTTGCTGTCCTGGGTTTTCCTCTTGAGCTGGATGTTCCAGTTCTCGGCGTCCACCTCGGCGCAATGAGCAATGGTCATGGCCACTGGGCAGAAGGGATCCAGATCTGGAGGACCATACGTCACCTCTGGGCCCAGGAGGATTTCACAGCCTTCCAGTGTTTGGACACTTGGCACATTGTGACACACACACACAGGCACAAACAGAGAGAATAAGATACATTGTAAAAGAGACACGCAAAGAAACTATGGTCCTGCTGAGAAAAGACACAGCCTGTGTGTGTGTGTGTGTGTTGATGTGTCAGCAGAATGACTGTTCTGTAATGACGTCCTGTAATTGGTGCTTTGATAGCTGCTTCCATTCAAAGTGCTTCATAAATGTGTTATGAATAGCAGGGTATTGAGTATCCTGCACGTCACTCTTAATAATTAATGTGTCCCTGTACTTTTTAATTTTTTTTATCTCAATTACATGATCCATAATCTGTGAGAAACTAAACCTCTCAGTGAAAAAACAAACAAACAAACAGACAGATGGAGTCAGGGACTGTCCATGGCAGCATATTTCCTGCTGTAAGCACTGTTAATACTGTAGGCTCTGATCTTCTTGACTTTCCATATTTAACAGTTTATATTTCATACCACAGTGCTGCTGCTGCTGCTGCTGCAGCATGAACAACTCCACACTTGTGGACTCACATGCTCCTCAAGTTCAAATTATTTCTACTCAGCCAGGCTGCTGGAATTTGTTCCAGTGCAGGTGAAAAAGTCACTGCGATTTGCCGGTGAGTTGGAGTGCGCTCATTAAAAGCGGCTTACAACAAGCAGGTCTTGCCAGTGGCTGGTGGCAGCAGCAGCAGCAGCAGCGAGTGGTTTTTAGAAAAAAAAAGGGCAGGCGGGATCATGGCAGAGGAGATCAATGCCTCAACAAAGCTCTCTAAGCTCATCAGTCATCACAGATCAGAAATGTTGGTTTGTTAAGATTTCTTCTTCTGAATGAGGAGTGATTTATAGTTGTCATGGGAGCAGCAGCTTTAACATAAGTACGCTACACAATAACTTGAAAGTGACAGGTTGATAATAAGGACACATGCCTAACAGTGTTGTAGTGGATTAGTGTAGGATTCAAGACAATCTGCTGTTACACAGACCCTGCATCAAAAAGAACAGTTTTAGTTCAATGTTTGGGTTCTATTTTTGTATTTTTGAACATCAGTTATGATTATATTGTAACCATCAGAGAAACTGTTGAGATCTAGAAAACACAATGACAATGCTACAGTATATGTGAAAACCTACTTGGCACTGATTTTACAATGACGTCAGAAGGGGAAAGAAGCATGCTCAGTGAGCATGATCATGCAAATCACTTGATTTAGATGTACGGCTTTGTCCTGAAAGACAGTAGCACCATTCAAAAATATATTGCGCCCTCATTCATTTCAGTGAGTTGGCATGGGAGGTCCTATCACAGACAGCCTCTGAACAGAACACAGTGTAGAGACAGACAGGAAATAAGGGGAGAGAGACGGGTATGACATCCACCACAGTCTGTGGCTGCAACTGAACCGTGGTCTTTGCAGTTATCTGATATTCGCCTTAATCAGTAAGCTATCAGGGCGCCTCGTCGAGCAAACCAATTCTACTTAGCTCGACTTTTGCCACAGTGCAAAACACTTCATCTGCACTGCTGAATATATACCAGGATAGTATTGTACCATTCACTGTTTATACATGTATTTATGTATGTATTTATTTTGTGTTTATAGTATAGTTTTATAGTAAAGTCTTTTGTGACATCTGATCAACAAAGGTGCTATAGAAATAAATTGCTCAAATTGGCCAATTTAGATTTCATTGGCTCATTGGAACCTCGAGCAACACACCTCAACCAAAGCAACTGCTTCTGTTTTTAGTTTTTGGTCGAGCTAGCAGAGATGTCTGTTGGAAAACAGGTTAATAACTGGTTTAATTTTTCCTCTTCCACAACCAACATGTGAAACTTACATAGTCTGCATAGTCGAGGGATGGTACGTGTATTCATGATCCCCAAGGCTGAACCCTTAATAACTTTGAAGATTCCCAATCTTCTTCTTATCATCAGGGACAATTTTTAATATGCCTTTGTTTATGTGATATGCAAAACACTGCAGGGTGGAAGTAGGCCTACTGCCGCACAGAGCCTGTAGAGTTTGAATCTAACACAAATAACATCATAACATCTGACATGGTGATGCATGGTTATTGGTCTGAAGGAAGTAAGCACACCGAGAAACCAGTAATAACTCTCCACTGCAAAGAAAATGTGCACACACAACTACAGCTAATACGGTAGGGTTAACGATTTTTCTTGGAGGTCGGTCTATAACTTGTTTGTTTGACAGCTCATGTTTCCTCTCTGTCGGATGTCTATTCTGTGCTGGGATGTACCACATCCACAGGTCTCAGCAGTTCATAAAATAGTGCTACTATTTACTAATTATTGGAACGTTATAATAAACCATGATTATTCTTCGATGTGTAACAGGACATTTCATATTGCATGAGTACCACTTTCCACATTTTCAATGGCTAATCAAAGCTAACACCATGTATCTCATGTTGCTAGATACAGCATGTCACCATACCATAGCAGTTTCCTACTGCGCCATGCTACAAATGTCAGCTCTGACTCTGCAGCTTTTCAGTATTACAGTAGCTTATCTGAATTAAAAGCTGCTTCATGGTAAATGCTCTTTCAGGCTGCTGACATTCAATCCAGGCTTCCCAATTACTGCCTCAGCATCTGACCTGGGGAGGGAGGAGGTGACAGTACCCATCTGGCTATTAGACCTTGTGATACCATCTCATTGCACAAACACCTCATTCTCTTCACCATGTCTTTCAGCTCACAATCAGTTTTTTGTTATCAAATCAAATTTTATTTGTATAGCCCAAACTTACCCACAAAAAACCCTTTTAACAGGGAAAAAAGGTGGAAGAAACCTCAGGAAGAGCCACAGAGGAGGGATCCCTCTCCCAGGACGGACAGACGTGCAATAGATGTCACGTGTACAGAACAAGTCAACACAAACATATTGTACAATTACAATGAATGATAAAATGACAATGAATTACAATGAATGATAAAATGATTACAGTAGCAGTGGAACCTGTGATAGAGATAGAGAGACACAGATGCACAGCAGCAGCAAATCATTAATTAACTAAGAGAGAAGGAGTCCCCGGCAGTCTAGTCCTATAGCAGCATAACTAAGGGATGACCTGAGCCAGCCCTAACTATAAGCTCTATCAAAAAGGAAAGTCTTAAGTCTACTCTTAAAAGTGTTGACCGTGTCTGCCTCCCAACCCCAAATGGTAGATTGTTCCACAGAAGAGGAGCTTGATAGCTGAAAGCTCTGGCTCCCAATCTACTTTTGGAAACTATAGGAACCACAAGTAACCCAGCATCCTGAGCACAGTGTTCTAGAGGGGTAGTAAGGTACTATGAGCTCTTTTAGATATGATGGTGCCTGACCATGAAGAGCTTTGTAAGTAAGGAGAAGAATTTTAAATTCTATTCTAGATTTAACAGGTAGCCAATGCAAGGAAGCCAAAATGGGAGAGATGTGATCTCTGATCTTGGTTCCTGTCAGAACAAGTGCAGCAGCATTCTGAATTAACTGCAAAGTCCTAAGAGACTTATTGGAGCAACCTGATAACAAAGAGTTACAATAGTCCAGCCTAGAAGTAACAAATGCGTGGACTAGTTTTTCTGCATCCACTTGAGATACAATGCGTCTGATTTTGGCGATGTTACGTAAGTGGAAGATTGCAATCCTCGAAATTTGTTTTATGTGGACATTAAAGGACAAATCCTGAACAAAAACAACTCCATGATCCCATCTAAAGTAACTAAGTCTCTAGAAAGAGAGTTTCTGAGGTGTTTGGGTCCAATTACAAGAACTTCAGTTTTGTCTGAATTTAACATCAGAAAGTTGTAGGTCATCCAACTTTTTATATCCTTAAGGCATGCTTGGAGTTTAGTTAACTGATTGGTTTCATCAGGCTTGATCGATAAATATAATTGGGTATCGTCAGCATAACAATGAAAATTAATGGAGTGATTCTAATAATGTTCCCTAAAGGAAGCATATATAAACTAAATAGAAGTGGTCCTAGTACAGAACCTTGTGGGACTCCGTGACAAACTTTGTACGCATGGAGGATTCATCATTGATGTGAACAAACTGAGATCGATCTAAGAAATACATCTTAAACCAGCTTAGGCGGTTCCTTTGATGCCAATTTGATGTTCCAGTCTGTAAAAGAATTCGATGGTCAATGGTGTCAAATGTGGTACTAAGATCTAACAGTACAAGTACAGAGATGAGTCCTTTGTCTGATGCCATTAGGAGGTCATTTGTCACTTTGACTAATGCGGTCTCTGTGCTATGATGCACTCTAAATCCTGACTGAAAATCCTCAAATAGACTATTGTTATGGAGAAAGTCACACAGCTGATTGGCTACAGCTTTCTCAAGTATCTTAGAGAGAAAGGGAAGGTTTGATATCAGTCTGTAATTGGCTAAAGCCTCTGGATCCAGAGTGGGCTTTTAAGAAGAGGTTTAATTACAGCTACTTTAAAGGACTGTGGTACATATCCTTATAATAAAGACAGATTCATCGTATCCAATAAAGAAGGACTAACAAGAGGTGAAACATCCTTGAGCAGCCTTGTTGGAATGGGGTCTAAGAGACAGGTTGACGGCTTAGATGAAGAAATTATTGAAGTTATTTGATGAAGGTCGATGGGAGAAAAACAGTCTAAGTATATATCAGGTTTTACAGCTGTTTCCAAACTTGCTGTATCAACAACATAACAAATGAATGGCCAAATACACTACAGAATATGGCACACTTGAACACAGGTGTCAGTCTCTTTTTGAAAATGATGTGCACAACAGGTCACAGTGTCATACAGCGTGCACAAACAGAACAAGTCTAAGGATAGTGTAGAGATATGTAGATAATCGCTGATGTGAGAAAATCTGTTGAGGTGAGCAGAGCAGAGAGCCCCGTGGCAGTAACACCGATAACCGGAAGTGACAGAACACGCTTACTGTAGTATATCAGCACTTTCAGATCATTAGCTGCAGGCTGCTACGTCAACAGCAGCCTGGCTCTTGACTAGTCCAGAGAGACCTCTGGATCCCTCAGCCAACAGCACTGAGCCACTTCACACATGTAATGTAAAGTGTAGGCAAAGAGCAGATTACCAGCTCCTTAAGTAGCCCGCAACTTGGGCCCAAGAGTCCGACAACCTTAAAGAAGCGGTCGAAGCTAGCAGACTCTTCTCAATTCTACTTGTCATCACGATGAAGGGCTCTATACGGCAACTTCTTGAGCCCCAAGATGAGGTGAGATGAGGAAGTGAGCAATGACTCACTCCTCATGGACCCAGGGAGCCGTGCAAAGTGGCAGATTGGGCCAGGAGAGGAGATGGTGACTTAATAAATGCACACATTAGCACGCTCCATTAGCTTCACCTTTATTTGCTTGTAGTCTCCCACCTGTTTGTCCCACTGTGCTTTTCTCCATCTATACGGTGATGCAGACACGTTATGTGCCGCATGTAGCTTAGTCCTTCTGCTTTAATCATTCATAATATCTGCACGAGTCTTCTTTTAGCTGCAGTCTGAACTGCAAAGCATTCATCAAAACAACTTCAGTAATCAAGGCCGACAGTTACATGATTGAAAGAACAAATCTGTAAAACATTAACAATAACTTAGCAACTAATTACCAGTCCGTCATCACAAAGCACTGTGCCTTGATTTATAATACCATCATAATGAATATTCAGCTAACTGTGATACCACTTCATCTCTAATCCCAGACCTTGGTGTACTACACTTGACTCGGAAAATGAGTGTAAGCAACGAGGCTAATCACTTGAAGTGACTCACCATGCTATTCGGTGACTTATGATGAGAGTGTTACGCAGATAACTCAAAGAAAAACACTGAAATCATTGAACAAGTTGAATACACGTTTGAAGCACGTCATTGGTGTACAAGCAATCGTATGTTGTTAAGGCATTATTGTGTAACTGTTGCTTTTTCTGCAGACAGTGATTTGATGTTTGTACTGGATGAGTCAAGAATCAAACGTTAGACACTTACTGTCAGGGTCAATGTCTGGCTCATGGTGAACACTTCTGTTTGTAGATGTATTGCTTTAGTACTAACACTATTAATATATATTGGTATAATAACATGTATTTTTTGATTATTGTGGTATGTATGCACAATATTCAGCTTGTCATTGCAACTTATCAGAGTTAATCAAATGTCTGTGTGTGTGTGTGTGTGTATTAGCTGAGTCATGAGTCTGTTTCAACAGGAAATGGAAAAGATGATACTGACCATACTGAAAACAAACAAAAAAATCAATGTCCAGTTTAATTATCAATCTTTTTATTGCCACAAAATAAAAGCATAAAACCTTTTAATGTATCAATACAGGTTTTATTTTGAAGATTTTGTTGTGGGCCTCGCATTGTCAGTTGTCGGGTGGTCAGACAATCTGTTTCAACTTTATTTAACGCAAGATATCTCAACATCTCAATAACTATTTCTTTATGAAATCTGCTGTTAATGTCCACGGATGACTCATCAGCATTATTAGGCCAAAGTTTGCCCTTGTACAAAACCAATCAGTTCTGCACCATTAGTACAGAGAAACATTAAAACTGAATTAGCTATGAGGTATATCTATGTGGGTTTTGTGATTCTTCTGTGGATCGGTCAGAGATATATGTGTTTTGTCACAGCGCAAGGACATTTAACATTCCACTGCAGGAAAGAGAGGAAAGTGTGTCCTTGATGGTAGCTTAGCAGCAAATAGAAAAGCAACTAAATGTAACTGACTGCATGCAATTTTTAATATTTCTGAATATTATGTGACCATGATGCTGTACTGATTGATACATGATGTGGAAATGTGCATTATGTAGACAACAGGAAAATGAGGAGGAAGTCTGGAGTTTGCATGAATAGCAACAAGAGCAAAGTAAATGAGAGCAGTAAACACATTCACAGAATCACTCTAAGCCTTTAGTTCTCTTTCACAGTGTTGGAATAATAAGAAGTGTGTGAGGAGGTATATACAGGCTGTAGTTATCACAGTGAAATCACGGACATGCAGAGGTACTATCTGGCTATTACATTTCAGTTATTCATAGAAACGTGTAAAAAAATAATGAGAGGGTGTCCAATGCTACATCACAGAAAGCAGATGGTATGACAGGCAGGCGGGGTGTCATTGTCTTCAACATACAGTAGATGGATAGATGAGTTCTTCTAACTCTGGAGCAGCCAAACTTTTCAGATCAGGATGGATCTCAGACAGCTGTTGGTTGTAAACATGTAATGTCACCTTGGCGGGGACATCGAGTTGTACGTTTTGGATTACAAACCATGCACGACATGTCCATCCAAGAGATCCGTGCTGCGAGATCTGTGGACCATGATAGCTGATGGCTTAAAGCAAGAGCTGCCACTTCCAGAAAAAACAGATCAGCAGGGTCAGTCACTGTGAGCCCACACTGGACTCTGACTGGAGGGCCAGGCACCAAGCAGGAAAGCCATGTCACACCTACGCACTTGGTGCGTTTCTACTGACAGACATGCTTATTAGATGATCATTTTAGCCCTCAAACTCTATCCAACTGCAGTGCACTTTGTAAGTTCAGTTTTTCTTCCTTTGATTATTTAAAACTTAACCAGGGGCATCCAGACAACAATAAATAACAAACAATACTATGTCCCAAATGTTCAGCTGGGCACACACATGGAAACTAGTTTCATCATTAATAGCTCCTTTTCTTCCAGGACAAAGCTGTTTCTGCCTCACTAGGTTGAAGGAATTATCTCACAATACAAAGCACTCACAGAACCTTGAGGCAAAGGGAATATGTCCGACCTAAGCAAAACCACACCTTCAAAAAGATTTAGATGAGCCTTTGAAAAAAAAAAAAAAAAACACATCATTTTAAAAAGACACTTTAATCTCAGTTTAATGAGACTCTATCAGTGTGTGGAAAAGTAGGTTGGACAGGGATTGGGCCTGGATGCTGCAGTGGGTAAAAGAAAGGATACAATTCTCTGCATGTCCCCTGGCCTGCCAGGATGTAGACAGTGATTGACAGCTGGTGAGATGACAAGCACAACAGACCACAGGGAGAAATATGGCTGTCTACAGTAAACACCTCTCCGCTCACACACACAGTGATGGAAAAAATAAGCACTTTGAAAAGCACCTCTGTGGTCCAAACCAAAATACTGCCAGGGTGGAGTCTGAAACACATTGAAGTGTTTCAAAGGTGGATAAAGCAGTGGGAGAAAGCAGACGCTCTATGCTGGCAGGTAAGAATCTATAACAGGAGATGAAGGTAGCTCTAGACCTTCCTGTAAAGACCGATGGATTACACATGAACTATACATTTCAACAACAAGCTTGAGATTCATGGGTTTCTATGCACTGTATTGTAGTGCTGCTGTCAGCTGCTCTGCATTCTTTCAGGTCAGTAAAAAAAAACATTTATCAGAACTCATTTAAAGGAAAAACTCTGTCATGACAGGTGCTGTTTGCATCTTATACTTTCAGTGGTGGCGTGGTGTTCCGCTACCGTTTTCACCGCTAATGTGTGCATTCTGTGTGGTTTCTTTTCTTCTGTGACTTTGTTCAAGCAGAGCAGTGTCAATAAACAGCGACACTTGAGAGGAAACCGGAGACCCTTGTGGCTCTCCACAGGAAGAGTGTGCAAACACCCCCTCCACCACAGAGAGAAGCTCAGCCCATCCAAGGGTCATTACCTAGCTGTGATCAGAATAATAATGTGCGTACTGCCAAGATGAAAGGCCTCAGGAGACGTGTGCGCCTTCTATTCCGCTGTGCATGTCCATCAGTGCACCACGCTCCATTCATCACTGCATTCATCATCGTTTAAACAAGCTTCCTGGGTCGTGACTCTCTCCCAGAGCGCCACATTGTTGACACCGAGTGGAGTACATAACTACATATTGACTCTCAGCAGAGTAGCAGGGACGAAAAAGAGATTGGAGGATTGGAGGTTTGACTTTGCTTCCTATGAGTCCGTTAGCTAAATGAAGGAGTCTATTGAAGGGCCCCCTGGGGTCTCGCAGCGTGAACTTTAGTTTCTCCACAGCAGCTGGGACATCAAAGCCCAGACTACCACCTGTGAGGGGCTTCTGGAAATGAACACCCATATCGTGACATCTAGAGGACTCCTATAGGGAGTGGGAGATAGGCTGCGGTGCTTGCTGGGCCCATCTGTCACACAACCTGCCAGCAAACATAGAGAGATGTGGGGATGGCCACAGGGAGGGTCACACATCTACCCTTTGTATGAACTACTGCCCACAAATACATTTATTATTTATCTCTTTATTTTAGGGCCAGTACTGATGACAACTGCATTAGAACTGCCCATGGTTAAAATGACCAAAATTAATGACCAAATTAGCACTACCTCTGCTACTGCCACTGCACTGCTACTAACTTTTAGTTAACAGTTAGTTAGTTAACTTTATTTTTAAAGCACTGAACATGCACTCATGAACCATGGCTTCGGTTGGAGTAACATTTACTAGAAACTGCAGTACCCAGTTGCTTTAGGGAATTACACAGCCTTTTATAAAAAAATAATATTTGAGAGTTGATAGTAAATATTCACATCTTCAGTAGGAACCGGTGAAGTTAAAGCTGAGAGCCAGGGAATGTAGGAACGTCAGTAGTATTGAGAGACAGACTCACTCATTGGTAGTTTGGATTTTTCTGAGGAGTTGTTGATGAGTAAAAGAGTGTCAAACAGAAGAGCAGCACATATAATGGATTTGAGGGCAAACTATTAAAATGAGAGACATTTTAAAAAACAGCTCTGAGATCAAATACCGAGCACACCTTTATTTAGTGAAAGTAAACGTTCTGCTCTCACACCCTTTTCTCTCACTTCAGTTCTCTTGCTTTTGCAACCTGTAAACTACACAGACACAAACATACAAGTCTGAGTAGTTAATTCATTGCATCAGGCCTAAAGCAGAGCACCTAATGGTTTGAAAGGAAATCCATGAACAAAACCTAAGTAATAAAATATAATATATATTCTAGAGCAGCATGTCCAGATCAACCTGCCGTCTTATTACAGTTTTTAAAGACAGTGACAATAAATCCTCTAATTTACTTTTCTAAGCTTGGATATCTTTGAATGTCATACTTGGAAAAATGAATGAGTGGAGGAGGCATGATAAGAAATAACACACATCATTAAGCTGAACTCAGCACAGATAATAAATGGTATGAAAACATATTTCTTTGACAGCAGCATGCTTGGATCTAATTCTGCTGTAATTAAGCCACCCATGATAGAGCGCTTTAAACTTGTAACTTTATAATCTGCTTCGAAGTCTTGGGAAATGAAAGTCCTACTGAGTGTGTACTGACTTACCACTGCAGCTGTGATGGAAGGATGGTAATTAATGAGAGAAAGAGGAAACAGGACAGTGAGTACAGAGGATGGAGAGTCAGGGGAGATGGATGATAAGATAGAGGGAGACAGACAGATAGATGCTTGAAATGATATTTGGGTAAACTCTGGCCTCACCTTGCCTCTCCCTGATTGATCACCATGTACATCTCCCAGGACACATTTTCAGTTACAGCTCCATGAGGCACCAGCAGGCTGACCCCTGGAAAACACACGCAAACATGTCAACATCAACAACTCCAGCAGCCCGACAGTGTAGGACAAAATAAGGGCTTACAGCATGTCGTACACGCAGGGGTTATGGCAATATGTATGAGAGCTTCATTTTGTGGCTTCTGAAAGAATAAAGAGAAGCAACTAAAATATGACCTTTAACAAAAATACAAGTGATTTGAATGGAAATGCACTGAAAACACTGAACACACATGCAAACGCTGATCACCTTGAGTACATTACAGAGTGCAGGAGGACGTAGCTGTTTACAATTGGATATGAATTTAGACTACAGTTTTAATATGCACGTACTGTATGTATTCCTCTCATATTAAACATGCCTGTGTTTTGTGGACATGTCTGATAAATATTTTAGTGACCTTGCCTGAACCTGAGTGTTCACAGTGCCTTGATAATTAAATGTTTTCCTGTCCGAGAGGATCAACGGTCCCACACAGCATCCTGTTGATACATGTTTGAAACAACTCAGCAGGTAACGTTAGCTAAACGTTGTAAGTAACCAACCTGTTCATGAAACCGTTGGATCTCAGCACAATGTCCCTTACTCTAAATGTCCTTCAGAATAAAAGAGGTAAAAATACATGTTCCAAAACAAATTATTAATATGGCATGTTATGGTTTAGGCACACAAACTGCATGTTAGGAAACCTTCATAAGCATGATTAATAGAAAACAACAGTGACTGTGAAAAGTGAAAGTCACATTGGCCTCGACCTTCTCCCTTCACCTCCTGTGACCAACAGCAGTCACTGATGGCTGATGTGATAAAAATAACTTTATTAAAAGTGTTTCACGATGTAAAAGTAACTCACCAGTACACTTTATTTTTCTCTGTGTCAATAATATGAATACATGGTGCAGAAAGAATCTATCTTATTATTATTATTATTATTGTATTATTCAGTTTAGGTTTCTTAAGATACAAGATGAAGTTCTGCATGCCTCTATCGATGAAGACTTTTATGAAGTATATACAGTATCTGAATGATTTGCTGTCTAATTATGAAACTGCACAGCCTCACTTTTGGTGCTTAACACATGCTGAAGGTGTCAGGTTTAAAGAGTACTGAACACACATACGAGGGTCTGCTGATGTTTTGCTCACTGATCAGATAGATTTGATTTGTCACCAGTTGCATCAGTATTAGATTTTGCACTCAGGAGTTGAGGAACATTTTGTGTCTAAAACCGACCAGCCATGAAGACCGAGAGGACTTTTTAAAACACAGCTTGTCAAGGGAGACCAGACTGCAGATCGTCGGTAGATGAACTTTGCAAAGTAAGAAAGTGGAATAAAGAATTTAGCTCTCAAAAGAGGGTTGAGAGGATTTTATTCCGACAGTAATCCTACAGTTTTTAATTGAAATGTTGGTACTTGATAAAATCTGCAGACTGATCAGCCTGGATAGAAATAAACGTGTACAGACCATAGATGGATTTTGGATATGGAGATTTTTTGAATAAAGTTGTAAACACAGTTTGTCTGACTCTTTGTAGAAGAATTAAACAAGTATTTTTATTTATTCTGATCTCTCACCCAGCAACATGCATCATCTTTCAAGAAGCAAGTAGAGACGTGTGCAGAGCAACACTGTCCCGCCACTGTTGCCTGACACTATTCATCTGCTTAGAGAAGCGTTCACATTGAAGAGAGGAGAGAATATAAAAGGCCTGCTTTACAAATCAAAGGTTCAGAGGAGCAGAGTGGAAGATGACAGATAAAGCTGTTTTTTTGGCAGCTCTGTTGAGTGAATTTTTGAATACATCGGCCACGTCTGAAATGTTAAAAAAAACATTTTAACCTGTTTGTTTTCTTTAAATGAACACTCTGCACCACATGTTAGTGCAGGCTGCTCTACAGTGCGGGAAAAACATAATCAAGGGACACCGTTACGCGGTATCTTAGTCAGCTGCTACACTTTGCTGTTTAGTTGTGTTGGACAGTCAGACACAAAGAGAGAGAAAAGAGCCACAGTTGTTTCTGTGTTTTGTAGCAACAGATAATCTGGATAGTGTCTTTGTTCACCAACTTGTAGCACAGAGCGCTTTATAAGATGTAAGCATGTGTGTGAGATGCAGAGAATGGAAAAAAAATAACTCAAGTCAGAAAAGAGGACCTGGACAGATCCATTAATGGTCTATTTGAATCATGAACTGCTCTTAACAAACAAATGTTTGATTTATTAAATACACTTATTATCATTATCATTATCATTATACTGCTTCTTTGTTTTCACTAAGTCTAACTTATTCTTTAATCAAAACTGAATCATTATTTGACATGCTTTTATTCTCTCCATACTTTGTTCCATAGCATCAGTGACAGATTTTCATGTCAGTGTTTTCATAAAATCAAACTGAATGTGTTGAGTCGCTCACATGTGTGGCTCCGTGGCCCACAGTCACATACAAGTTTGAATGGTTTACTGAACTGGTGACATTTGTTTCTCATACCACACGTAGCATGTCAACAATTTCAGAGGTCTGTCAAGCAGCAGAATCTTTTGAACTTAGGTCAGAACCTTTCAGAATAAAAGCTCTCATTTCATCTTGAAATAGTTGCCAGTTGCTAACGCCTGGTTTTAGTGTGTATATTAGAGTTGTAGCCACAGAGGAAAGAAAAATCGAGGAGTGAAAAAAAGGATTAACTGTAGCTGCTGTTAGCTAATGTTAGCTCAGTTTGTTAGCCAGGCTGCCAGGGCTGTGAGCTCAGTGCACCAGGGGATGTTTGTACCACAGGCGTTTGGAGAAGCAGCCTCTGTGTACAACAACGACAGAGGCAAAATTACCAAAAGGATGTTGATGGAAGCTCAGAAGAGAAAAAAAGAGTGAGTGAGTGTGCAAGAAGCTGCCGGACAAGAGTAAATGTGGGACTGACTTTTAGTGGTTGGTGAGAGCTTGGTGAAATAAAAGGCTGAAAGACAGACGCCGAGCTGGGCTGACTGCTGTTGGACTAGTCAGTAATATTAGCTGCTGCTGTGTCTGCTGTTGGTGACCTTGTTGATGTTTGGCTGTTAGCAAAGTTGTCGACTCGCTAATTTTTGATCATAAGTAATGTAATCAGAACAAATACTCGAGTACAGCTGAACATATTTGCCACAGTGGGATCACACTCTGACACTGGAGGCACTAAATCAGAAAAAAAATCTACACAATCTTGCTCTAAGAAGTACATTTACCTATTTAGACAACACATACACAGCATCCAGAAAAGCGCTGTATATACAGACAGCTCAAGAAAACCTAGAGATGTAGACAACAACAGAAGGTTCTTAGGTTTTACTAAAAACTGACAAACAATGCTAATAATTATTGAAAAGTGTGGTTGACTTCATCAGTTTATGTACCCTTGAGATAGCTCTCACGTGTTGGGGTTTTCCTCTTCACACCGTGTTTCTTCAAGATGCATATGTGTTGTCAGATTGGCAAGTGTTTGGTTGGTTTGCAGCATTTTATGATTGTATGTGTGATCAAAGTTTCTTCAAGTGCTTGCATTTTGTCTGTTTGTATGGTTGCCTGTTAAGTCTCTCAGTTACCGTAGCTTTGTTTCTTTGGTAGAAAGTAGTTGTGTAAAGTGTAAAATTTTCAAAGTGTGGTCAGTGTAATCAGGACATTGCGGGGGTAAGGTGGGGTTATAAAATCAAAAGCATCTACATGATTAGACACTAGACAAAAGGCTGTTAAACGCTGATTGAACTGTTAAGATGCAAAGAATGTTTGTATTTCAGTTCCATATCACTAAGATGACGAGAGAAAGCTTTAGTAATCTGCAGTGAAGTGTTGCATACGGTCTCTTATTCAGTCTAATGAATAGTGGTCCCTGCAGACAGGCTGTGTGAGTGCTGCACTCGACAGCAGTGACTCCTCCACATGGACCATCAGCCTGAAAGTCAACTGCAGGGGGCTGATTTCTCTTCACCTCTTCACGCCAGCTGAGGGCCACCACTACTACGTACATGAGGACCACAGAAGGAGGATGTAAGTGCAGCGGCACGCATGGACTGTTGACCTGCTGATAACTGTAACGGTCCACGCAAACTCCTCCCGCCGCTCCATTTGTGATGGTGCGACATGATGACAGTGTGACCCCTGTTTGCCTGAGAGAGTTAGTGAGGATGTGGAGGAATAACAACGAGCTACCTGCCTCTGCAACAGCACTGATGGATCTTAGCAATAGCTTACAATATATAGTGTCTAAGGAGTGGGAAGATGTAGTCATAGCTGTGAAGGACAAACTTTGACAAGCTTATCAATGCTTGTACATTACTTCTTTTCTTCACATGTTAGATTCTTCTGCAGATAAATACAGAGAGATAGAGAGAGATGTGTTTATTTTATGTTCTAATGACTTTTTTCTCTTTCCTCTTATTTATTATAATTATTTTATTACTATATATATATAACACAACTTTCTCCATTGTCTTTGTGGACTGATGTCTGAAAGTCTGAAGGATGTGACATTTATGTCCTCTCTCTCTGCTTCCCTACAGAGTGCAACACTAGCTATTGTTAGCTTAGAAACTAGCAAATGCATCACACACAACAAAACATGATGATGAAGCATGAATTAATATAGATGCATCAAAACTTCACCAAGCACATATTAATGATAACTTATGACACTGCATAGACTGTTATAGCACACTATGAGTTCTTACTACAGCTGATTGTTGAGGTGTGTGTATAGGTAGTCATAATGTGTTATAAGCCTCAACAGTCAACCTCGAGTTTATAACTGGCCCAGAGCATCCATAAGACACCTGAAGTCATCATTCATTATAAGTCACATCTATAATGTTTTATGACATGTCATAGAGCATTATGAATGTATTATAAATCAATATGGATCCCTATAATGCACTAAAGATGTGGTCTTCATAGAGAGTGTTAGCAGAGGTTTTCTGTTTTATTGTATTCATACTCATTTTGCACTGATTTGGATCTGGGTTTAGGATCAGTTTCTCCTCCCAGAGCTGACAAAAGTTCACTGCACCACTTTTCTGTGTGCTGACAAAATGGAACAAATGACTGTACAACAACAGATGGAAAAAAGTTGATTTGTTAGATTTTTGTTGTGGTGCGAAACACTGTACAAAGGCTGCACCTCATGCTAAATAATGCTGGATTATGACGGCTAGTATAAATTACTGGTGCTTTTCATGATGTTTTATGACTGAGGCAGTATTTTTTCTTCTTTTGTACACAAACTTTTCTTTTCTCTCCTTCCTGTGAAGCTCACCTGTGTTTGGCACCACCAGACGTCCTCCAGAGTGGCCGAATATGCCGGTGATCCTCAGCTGCTCTTTACAGGTGCTGAAGGGCCCATTGAGGGTGAGCAGGCCCTTCTTGCGTCTGTCCACAGTACTGCTGTAGTCCCGGCTCAGGTCCCGCGGGAAGGTCTCAGCAGGGGCTTTGGCGTGGAACTCTGCCCGCTCTGCCACACCAAGTGAAACCATAAAGGAGCTCTGAACTTTGACCTTGATGTCTGGCAGGGGTCAAAGAGCTCTTTGTCTGCATTGTCCTGGAAGCAGAGGGAGTGCTGTATGTCCGTCCCACTGTTAAATCAGGCTGCATCGAGGAGTTGAGAAGCAGTGGGTTGCCTACGGAAACAGAGATATAGCACAGTCACATAGTCCCCTAAAAGCCCTGCTCACATGAGACTCACATTATGTAGGGAAGTCGTTTAATTAATGAATCAAAGCCCAACCTGTGTGTTTCCTGAGCAGCATTCACACTCGATAATGGAATTCACTGGTGTCCCAAATACAACAGAATAAGGTCAAGATTGTTATTTTTTTATTTCTTGATTTAGCATAGCAAAAGATAAAATTTTAAAAGGCTGAAAAAACTCAAAAACATGCCAAGAATTCTTCATTTTCCATGACAGAACAAAGATAAAAGGAGAAAGAATATGTGCCACTGCATGGATTAAGTATCATCAGTGATATTCTGTCTGCAGCAACAAGATAGCACCGGTAGACTACACTATTTGACAAAAAGCAGATTTGAGATTAAAATCACCTTCAATCTCCAGAATTAATAGAAATTATTTAAGAGGCACATGTCTGGAATTCTGACTAAAGTTTCCTGCAGCTGACCAGTGAAGCTCCAGCAGTAATTAAAACAACATGTCCGGGCAGGTGACCAGTGCATCAGAGGTGAGGGAGCACAACCTGGGCAGAAGGTCCAGGGCTCAAAGCCACGGTCAGAGCGTCAGATTTAATTACCAAGCACACACAGCTTGATCTCCATAATCCATCTGCTGGAGTCAGCTCCACTGGACAATGAGTCGTCCTCCAGAAGGACAGGAGGGAGGGCCAGGAGGGTGTAGGTGACTGCTCTGTAAATGAGGGGAGTCCTTCAGCTCCCAGTATGGACTCAACAGCCTGTGGAGGGGGGTCTTCATCTGTGGCCATTAGTCGTGACGACGCTGCCAAACGGAGCGAGGAGTGTGCTGCATCTATCTGGCAGACTCCGGCATGTGGTGCCCCTGGACGAGCTGTGCCAAGATAACGGCGAAGTCACTGAGTCCTTGCTGCCCAGCTGTTGCCTGCTGCAAGGCGGAGGCTAATGTTGTTTTATTTTTAGGAAATCGTTAATTACCAGGGTGTGATTTGTGATGAGCATTATGGGCTGTGTTGGTTTTGACTTGTTTTTCAAAACTCAACTTTTTATCTTTCCAACAGAATTCTTGATATGGAACATGAGCAGGAATGTATTCACACTTACCAATCAATGCTTTCAATGAATATGTTGAATATTTTCTTGATTCATAAATTAGTCAGTATGTATACCACACATTTCACCTCAGAGCTACTTCCTAATTCCTTCTGAATGTCTGAATTCAAACTGTGAAACACAAAATGTCCTGCGTGATCACATGTTCAGGCCTCACAATGCACACGCGAGTTTCAGTGTATTACTCAGACTTGTGATCACACATTTCATTTGTATGGAAGTAGCAGAAAATCAAATGCAATTGATTTCCTTTTAATTACTGTCATCCTGTTGCAGCTGCTGTACCAGTGATCTGCTACAGTAGTAGTAGTAAATATGGTTTGATGCTTCCAGCATTACAACACTGGAAGTTTTTATATTTTACACGAGTTATGTTTCCTGAGTCATTCATTGTCAATATTTCCAGTAAACATGCAAAATGAAATAAATTCTAACTCTACATCATTTCAAACATTCGCTTCTTCCTTCATGAATATTCTTCAGGAACTGAACAAACAAAAGGAGTTCTATAGTTTTTTGCCGTGTGTTGTCCTTTTTGTATGTATTAACTGACTTTGCTGATTAATGTGTTGATTCATTGATTACTAAAATATTTAATGATAATTTTCCGTTGATCACCAAATCCACTAATCAGTGAGCTTGGTTTTATTTATGTATTAATATTGCTGCTGTGATTGAACCCACACATCTGTATTACCGCTCATGAACTTGGTCACCATGCTCCTTGATTGCACCTGCATCACAGTTGATGCAAAGCATGAGCAGATATAAAAGATAACATTTTCAGATAAACCTTTCAAGATAATGTTCCATGAAAAATGGAAAGATGGATTTTTCATTTCTAAACAGTTTTATAGTGACAGTGAACCTATAGGCGACTCTGCGGATATTCCAGCTCTCGGTCAGAGCTGCAGCCCAGTGGACATTACCTCTCTGCTGCTGACATTCGATCACTGTTAAATTTTCTCCCCTCCGGTCGAGTGGAGAATGATCTGATTATCGCTTGAGTGTGCATCTTTAAGAATGGGGCGGCGAAAATGGAATGGCAGTGGTGAGATGAGAGAAGTTAATGAAATGTACCTCAGGTTGAATACCTTGAGGGATAGGTTTGGAATTGGGCCTCTGATTAAAAATCACTCAGAAGGAGAAGTAATGCGGAGAGACAGGGTCAGAGCCAGAGACTCATTCAGCACTCAGCACAGCCGCTCTGGCAGCAGAGAGCCATCCGAGAGCGTTTAAGAACTTTAAAAATGTACCTTTTTTTCTTGTGATTATTAGCCATGAAGTGTTTAATTTCCTGCCATGTTTATGGAAAGGACAGTAAAATATTAACAATGTAATCACAGCAGAAGTAGGCTAATATATAAAATACAACAAGTGTTCCACATTTCATGGGGCGCCTCGGCATCGCTCAAAGAGAGGAAAATGGAAAGGAGTGATGGTGGCCGGTGGAGGGCACAGCAGGCGGGCTGCACGGAGAGCTGGCCTATTTAAATAGGATTGATGACCTGCTGAATGTACACCCAGCTATACCCCCCCCCTAGTTTTCCTCACACCTTTTCTATTGTGACGAGGGGTGGGGCTTGACCGACTCCACATGCCTTGGAGCGAGGGGCACAGTGTGGGCTCTTCTCACAGTGCTGTCACTGCGGCAGCGAGGATGGATCACCCTTCGCCACGATGGCTATCACTTGCACTAACCCAGAAGTGTCAGTGACAGTAATATGAATGCCTGTTGCGAAGCTGGCCAGGACAGCCGCAGTCACATAACCAACAGAAGTTATTGCTGTGCACAACAAAAATTGAATTGATGTTCACTGTTCCATACCCCTCACATTTATCCATCAGTGGTTTAGGCCAGTGTAATCTGATGGAGGAGATTGGTTGCCTGACAGTCAAATGTGTGGTCTGCGGGGAAAGGGTGGTCTCTATCAAAGATTGATGCCTCCTGCTTCCCAATAACAGAGGAGCAGGTCTGTCAAAATAGAAGGACAGGTCCTTTCACTGATTATGGAGGTATAAATCCAAGCAGATAGGAGGCTGCACGCCATGCTGCTTGATGCAAACAAATGCCATCAATCACCAGGCGGCCCTGTAGCTGAGGTCTTTGATGACGGCGCCTTTTGGCCTTGTGGTCATTGGTGTGTGTCAGCGTGGAGCTGATGGCACTCTCTCTCACCTTGTCTAGTGGTCTTGAAATTGAAAGACTGGAAACCCCCAGCGAGGGCTGAGGAGTCGATGACGTCCACGCCGTATTCGCTGTGATTCTTCCTGTACAGCATGACGGCCACTACCAGGATCGCCACTGCGATGATGCCAGCTCCAAGGCCCGAGTACAGAGCTACATCATTGGAGCTGTCCATACCTGAAGCACATGAGACACACGAAAAAGAAGAGCAAACATAAATTCTCATAAGCCAGTATTAAAATAATGGCCAAATTATACCGGGCATGGCCTGCACGGACAAAAGGAAACTCCTCGATGTTAAACAGAAACTCCTGTCTGTTTCCAAGCTGCTTCAGCCTCGTGGCTCAAAGCTACGTTAGCTATTGTTGGTGGTTGAGTAGCACTGTGGGTAATGTAGGTGCCAGGTTTTTCTTCTTTCATATTAAAAGCCCACATAAGACGGGAAGGCTGTAAGACCTTTAATGTGAAAATTCTGGGCGGAGGGTCAGTTTCATTCACGATATCTTAACATCATTGGCAGAAAAGGGCTAAGTAGAATAACTGATGTAACTCTTGTTCTGTTCTGACAGAATTAGTGATGTAGAAATACACATAATGAATTTATTAGGACAGCAGGTAAACATGGAGGAAGTATTGCGTTTGCATTAACTGGGGAAATTATTAATCTAGGCCTGCTCCTCCCTGCCACCGAGGTAATTAAAGGCCCCAGTCATGTACTGTAAATGTGTTCTTCTGAGATTTCTCCAGCATCAGGGTCTACTCCTTGTTACTGTGATGAAGGCAGCATTGCCAAAAAAAAAATGAATAGAAACAGCCTAGTTTTTGTTATATTATATATGATAAAGACCCAGAAACAAAGAATAAAAGAAAATACTGTTATTTTGTATACATACATTCAAGGTCAAACACAGACAAGAGTTACAATATGTTACACTGGCACCAGCATGGAAATGAAACAAGAAGGATGGAAAGTGGTAAAATGGAGCAGACCATCTGTCTCATCTCTCTATGCTACATTATGCACCACAGATAGGAATAAATGAACATGTCCAGCCGTTACTCTAAACTGTTACATATCACACTCAAGCTGCTAACATGGAGGGTGATTAGCCTAACTGCCTTTAGACCCACCGGTCTATATCCAATAGCTCTGATGGATATCTCACAGTGCAGGCAGTCGGAGCCCGCGGTGTAGCTTGTGGTCACTGGTCGTTTTGCGAGGACGATAAGAGGCAAATTAATTTAGAGTATTCCTTCCAGGGTGATCACTCGCCAAATACTTGCTTCATGTAGTCCCCATTCAATCGTTCAGTTTTCCTTAAAGCCTGTGAAGAAGGCAGCAGGCACGACTTTAACACTGACGTGACAGGCTAATGAAAGCGCTCGAGCTAGTACCTGACAATCACTTAGTCAGGCTAACTCCAGCAAGTGATTGAAAGCCGCCACAGGAATGTGAGGACAGCGCCGTAAATTGGTCAAATTAGCTCGTTTGCAATGATTACAACCCATTAATCCTCCACAACGTAGCACATGTTCACTTGTCACAACCAATAGATCTCCTGGCTCAAAGTAAAGCACAGCTGTGATGTCACGGCTGTCATAAAAGTCGGGCACTGAATAATGACATGAATGCATAATGAGCAGTTGCTGGGTTAAGTCTCTCAGATCAAAGTGAACTAATGGTTGGTAATTCATGATGTTTCTCTTCTAGAGTACGTACTGAGGAATGCAAGCCGCTGTCACTCCTTTCTCTGGCTAACTTAGAATATGTCATCTCATGTCCCCAATATTCAGGGCAGTAAATATAAGTGGCAGGTGGGGAGCGAGCAGGGGTTGAAGATGAAAGGAATCACAGAGGAAGACTCACTTTGAGGTTTAACGTCATGTAGCAGCTTTCGATCTGCAAAGACAGAGAGATAGAATGAGACAAAGAGGAGAGAAAGTGGTGATTAAAGTCCAAGCCTCTGTGAAGTGACTAACAAGTTTGGACTCAGATCCAACACCCTGAGTACAGAGAAGCTCTTCTGCTGACTGTACAGTATCTGATAATGACCAGGCAGGCATCATTACTGCCCTCATATCACCACGGATTATAGTGGTGAGGTGCAAAGTGCTCAGAGGCTCTGAAATATTTCTAAGTGGGCTAATAATCCCAAATCCAAAAGTTTGATTAATTTAAGAGAAAGGAAGTCACATGTTTTTCCACCCACCTGTCTCATAATGTATGCTGTGGAAACCACAATAAACATCATAAAGAGCAGCATGTTCTAGTAGGGCTCTATAAATGATTGTGTATTGGTAGTTTACATAATAATAACCAGCATACATTTGTGCAAAGCATAATATAATTTCACATTTCACACAGTGATGTAATATTTGTCCATAACAGCTGCTGCTGTCTGGCTGAGAAGCCTTAATGACACTGTTGTAGCTGCTGAGCTAACGTTAGTTTAAAGTTCACAGATTCAGAGCTTTTCTGTTCTACGTCCTGAACTGAACGATGGAATACTGGGCTTCAAAGTTGAAGTGGGAGATTTGAACACTGTTTACTGCTCACATCCTTTCTCTCATGGCTGATAAACACTGAGCTACCCCTCACCACCCTGTTTCTCCACTCCCCCTCTCTCTCTCTCCAAACACTAAAATGATACAGAGTGGTATTTTATTATGGACACCAGCATGCAGAGAGTCTTACATTTTGTAATATGAACTCACAGAATTAACATTAATTAGCTGCTGGAATTATTTGTCCTGGTAAGAAGAACTTTTATTATTATTTATAAAATAATTTGATTGTTACTTTACAGTTAATTTCAAAATTAAAGGTCCAGTGAGTCAGAGTTAATGGACTCTATTTATAGTATATCAGAAATGAAATATAATATTTTGAACTATATGTTTTCATGAGTTTAAATAAGAATCTTTGTGTTTTTTGTTATAGAATGAGCCTTTTACATCTACAGATGTAGGTCCGCATGTTGAACCACCATGTTTCTACAGCAGACCAGAACAAACAAACTTATTAATCACAGGATCTCTTTTAGGTGAGGTGAGGGGCTTGCAATCAACCATCAGTGCAATCATCAAGTAACTATGCCGCTAAACGCCACCAAATCCTACACACTGGACCTTTAATGTAAGAAGATGGTCACCCACCCTCACTTCTTCAGATCACAGCCTGTGTTCAGCCCTACACTGTTGTCAGTATTCACTCCAGTGATGAAAATATTGAAATGTTTAAGTCATTGCATGTGCACGACTCAAACAGTGCAATGACATTTCATTCCAAACGTCAAGCATCATTCAAGACTGTCTGCACGTCCTCCCCTGTGACAGATTCAGTCTGACATACAATATGTCAAGTGAGCAGCACACAGGAGAAAGAGCGCTGACATTATCATGCACTGGGCATCTGTGAGTGATTTTTTTCCAACGCACACCTCCTGTTCAAACATGCCTGTGATGCTGTGTTACAGTGAGTGTATATATGATGATGATAATGATAGAAATATGATGACAATGACAATGATGGTGCCCTGCAGGGACAAAGGCCTTACTCTGGGTACATAATCCATCTGTGCAGTTCTCAGTGGCCTCGCTGCTTCCTTCACACATCTTGCCTCGGTGTCTGGGTACTGGGGAGTTGCATTCCCGACTCCGCTGTCTCTCGCACTGGCTGCTGCACACGGTCCACTCACTCCACTCATCCCAGCCTCCATCAACTGCAACACAAGAATATACACGCAAATGTGGACAGAGAGATTAAAAGACATAATGCATGTGTGTGCACACACGCCAAGATGACAAACAGAAAGACAAGAAAGTACGACATTACATAACAGCCTGATCAACATTCGTATTACAGATATTCTTAGAGAGACTTAGTTCAACATTTTGATAACTGAGCAAGTTACCTTTCAGTGAAAAAACTTCATCTCTGGGCCAGGCCAGCCGATTTCCTTCTTAAGCTAAAATGCTAAGCTCTACTGTTGAAAAAGAAAATGTCTGCCTGAAATGATACTCTTAAACGGATATTGATTCTTCTTGAGGTGAGACTATTATCTGGCTAAAAGGAGCTCATACAAACCCACTTCAAAATACCAGAACTGCCCTCAGAAACACATCCTGACTCTGTTCTTACTCTACAGAGCCATGAGGTTTATTTTCACGTTCCTATGACGACCTGATGAAGATATTTACGTCCAGCATACCTGCTATGTAACTGCAGACACTGTCTCAACTTTCATTCTGATGCTATATTGACGAACAATAAACATCCAAATGCCTCACACACACATATTGAGTATGACACACAGTACACAGGGTGATGTGGGGATACAGTTTGAGAGACATGTTCTCCTCATTAATCCTCGGGCCTGTTTAAATAATCGAGTTTGATGCAAGGCTACAAAACCAAGATAGGCTGGTGCATGCTAATAGATGGGAGTCCTCCACCATGCTCTGTCATCTGATCAAGGAAGAACTCGTCATGCCTAGCTTAACAAATATTTGGAGATCCTGAAGATTCTTTGGCAGCAGCTGCGATGCCGATAATACAAAGTTGTGGGTGGTGGAGAACGTAATCTTCCTTTGTGGTGTTCCATAGTCCCGACCTACACTCTGCATTTGTTTGTGGGTTCTTCTCAGCTACTTGAGATGCAAATGATGTGTTTGTCTGATGCAGAGAGAATGTTGAGTGCTTCTGAGTTTGACCGCAGTCGCTAGTGAGTGTATACATATCGTTTTTCCTGACAGTTCCCAATGACTTGTTGCTGTGATTCTGTTGAATGAGCTCATCTGCCTACTGGTAAACAAACGATACAGTCTGACAAACTGTAACTGCAAAACTCTGAATCACTTCTAACACCTTGTGGAAACTTTTCAAACTCATTTTTTGCTGTATGCTGAAATCTTTATATCAAGGTTCTTCAAATGGTTCACTTGGTTCAGGTTCTGGTTGAACCTCCAAACAACCTTATGCAAACCCCTGTCACGTTACATTGACATTACGTTAAACTAACAACAGACAATAACCCAATGTACATGTCCAAAACTGCATGAAGGATTGTTATTGTAACTCTAAGATCTAATAACTGTGCCTGTTGTTACAGTATCTGCAGTGACAGTCTGGTCTTTTGGCCATTTCAGTCACAATGTAACAACAGCAGCACTTCACTCTGAAACCAAGCTACAACCTTCATGGTTGTGAAGTGAAGTTGATCAATCGTCCACTTGAGGCTGGCTCCAGAAGTGAGTCAGTCTCCATAAGTCCCCTTGTTCTGCTGTCCAACTTCACAGTAGAAATAAACATGTTGGCAGCCTGGTACAAAAAAGATAGAATGGTTTGTTTTGGTCTCTATAGCTAATTTCCCCGTTCATGACAACTGTACTGAAGGTGAATTTTTATAGAACTCACCTGTTCAGATTATATTAAGGCTTAAAGTTATGCAGGATTAAGAGGGTGACCACTTTGACTGACAAGTAGATGCTGTCACAGGTGACTTGTTTGAGGAACCAGGCTTCATTCAGCCCACCTCATTTTTGGCCATCGGAGCCGTCGGAGGCAGGACTGCCAAGATGGCCACCACATTGAGCTTGACAATGGCTCTTCAGAAACCTGAGGTGGATGTCACAGAGACTACACCCAGGTTTTATACTGTCTATGTATAGAACACCAAAAATATGTTAAAAAGGTTGTGTTTCACTGGGACCAGTTTGAGGACCATTTCCAGCCACAGATTTGGTGTTCTCTCAAATAAACTACAATGATGTTTTTCATAGTTTCTGGACAACAACTTATCCCAGCTGCACTGCAGTTACAGGATAAGTGCACAAAACACTCCCTGTTTCCTACTTATTATCTGACTGATGTGGAAATTATAGTCATGTAACACTACACTTGTCAGTGCAACAGGATGATGATTCAGTGTTTGGAATAATATTTGTGGTTTCAGAGAAGAAGTGTTTGAGAGTTTTTTCTTTACCCGAGTCAAAGGTCTAAAAGCAGAGGGTGTTGTACACTGTGCGGATTGTAAAGCCCCCTGAGGCAAATTGTAAGTTGTGATTTTGGGCTGTATGAATAAAATGTGACTGAGCAATATTTGTGTTACTTGCTTATCCATTTGCTTTAAACATATCATTGTTTGGTGACCGGAGTGAGACAAGTAGAAAACAACAAACCTCTACCTTCATGAGGTTTGGCGCGTTTTCTCCAAATCGTTGAAATGTTTAAAGGTCCAGTGTGTAAGATTTAGGAGTATCAGCAGGAATGGAATACAACATTCATTAGTATGTTTTTATCAATGTATAATCACCTGAAAATAAGAATCATTGTGTTTTCGTTGTCTTAAAATGAGCAGGTCAGCTTCTGTCTGCCATGTTGAACCTTAATTTTTCTACAGTAGCCCGAGACAGACAAATCAAACACTGATCTAGAAATGGCCTTTTTCCTACATGATTGGAAGAAGAGGTTGAGGCATGGGAGAGTTTTCATTTGGTTGTAATCTGTAAATCCTACACACTGGACCTTTAAGGTGTGACATGCTAAAACGTTTAACATTAGCACAACAAGAAAAGAATCAGAGTCATTGGACTAACAGCAGCATCACTTACACAGCAACATCTACTCAAAGTTCGCTACTGTTAACTAACATTAGCCACATGGTGACCAAAACAAAACCCTGAGCGTACATATGTTTGAGCAAGGATGCCTTTTATTGTTTATGAAGAATATGTTATTCGGTCTTCTTTTGCTTTGAATTGTAAAATGCACATTCCAAGTTGCAGATAAAAATAGGAAATAGAAAAATAGAGGGACAGTACGGTGTACAATCAGTATTTACTTGGATTGAATCATAGCACACAATAATATAAAGTTTTGTGTCTATCAGTATTCTCTTCTCTCTTTACTGTTTCTTGTTAACTGGCTATCTGCCTCGTCATAGTACAGCCTCTGACCTCATCCATCCTCTGTGCACTGCCTGCACTCAGGCCATCATTAAGACAATGCTCTGGGCTAGCTTGTCAGAACCGGACGGGCTTGTCAATCAGCAGCTCAGACAGCTGGGTTCATCGCAGCCTCACGCTTCGCTCCTGTCTGCATCTCCTTCCTCCCATAAAGACATGGATCAGAGGGCGACACCCGCTCTCTGCTGCATGTTACTTCAGTCATTCCTCGAGGCCTCCAGGCCACCGTGTTGCTGCATATCTGCTTATCTCTGCCTAAGTAGGCAATTCTTATTCCTCTTCTTTTGCACTTAATTATTTTTTATGTGAACTCCACACTGCAAACATGACCCACCCTCCTCCTCTTGGCTACATTTAACGTTGACAGCTTGAATTGGCAGCGAGAGGCAGTTAGTTGAAAACTTACCCATACCATACATCAGTCAGTGTCTAGAAATTCTATTTTTTAGACTGCGAGCCAGAAAGTGAGTTTTGAAAGCCCGACATCACAGCACCTTAAAAAGCAAAAGCTGAGTCATTGTTATTGATCACCACCTCATCAGAGTTTCTCCTGCACAGGAATCCTAGGTGGCTGACAGTGTCATTTTCTGTGCAACCTTCATAAAAAGATGCATGTTGACAGCAATTTTAACTAGAAACTGTAGCACGAAATAAGATAATGACACCCACTCCCCCTTTTTGGTTAAAGGAACAGGGGAGTAGATCAACACTTTACAGTGTTAAAGCTAAGAGCTAGATTATAATATGTGTCTCTTTAAAACTGAATTATTTATGCAATGCTATGTGGCTTGTACAAATATTCTGAAGCTGACAGACTTTATTGTTGATCAAGAGGAAAGAGCATTTTTATAATAGATGAGAAAGTGGACCAAGACCAGGACCAAGATATTGGTCTTGGATTACTGAGTACAAAATGAGGGTAGCTATGGGATAAGAAACTCTGCATTCTTAGATCATTTTGATCTGTAGAGTTTTCTTGTCCACAAAGTAATTGTGAGGATGCATCATTGCCTCTATCTCATATAATATCAAACTATAGCTGTGTCTCAATTCTATACTATACTAGACTATAATACTACATCATGTCCTTCTAAGCACTGCCACAGCTACAGAAGAACCTTGGAAAGTACAATGGGGCTCGTACGCAAGTTTGATTCTCTGCTCAAATCGGAGTGTCCATTAGCAGGATACTGTTATATACTTTGTTATCTGGTATTATAACTATTAATGAGGAAACGGGAGACCAGGAAGAATTGCACGGCTGCATGTATTGCTCTTCAACTCAGGACAGAGAACTCAAGAAGTCACTTCACAACGCATAACACGGGGGCGTAACTGTATCCCTGGAGGGACAAACTTAGGCTGTCAATGCACAACAGATACTGTACCCCAAATTGCATGGAAATGTGTGTATTGGTGAGCTTAGTCTCAGTTTCAGTAGCAATCACACCTTGCATAGCAGCCTCCACTATTAGCAATTGAAAGTGTGTGAATGGGTGAATGTGACAAGTGTTGTAAAAGAGCTCTGAGGGGTCAGTTTAATTAGTCGTGATATTCTACATTCAACAGTATGTTGATTTCTTATATGATAACTGCAAAACCTGTATACCATAAAAATTTGTATGGAGTGCATACTGTATATAATTAGTATTAGTCAATGCGTGCAGATATACAGAGCATTCAGTGTTGAAATTTTATAGTATGTTTGGAAACATCTCTGTACACAGCTTATGTTTTGTTTTCTGTTGTCTTGTTGACTGGGAAACAATGTAAGACTGTTTAGTATGGTAGATGATGAACAAAGACTATTCAGATGCAAAACATTAAAGTTAGCCAGCATGTATGTGTTTATGACATGAAAAAATCTATATTGGCCCACTGTGTGGGGCTACGTATCATCTTAAACATTAGAACCAATACAAGTACCCTTAAAGTCAAACCAACATCAATGGATTACTTTGATATCTTATTTTTTGTGTGTATCAAATACACACTTGGGGTGCCTGATAGCTCACCATGTAGAGAGTGTGCCCCTTTTACCAGGAGTGAGTCCAATTAAGTTGACAACAATAAGAAATAAGAATTACAGTATATATACAAATCCCCTTCTCACCCTATGGTGGGTGGTGTGTCTTCCTCAAGCTTGGGTCCTCTACCTGCGAGCTTGAGGGTTCTGCTCAGTATCTTAGCTGTTCCTAGGACTGCACACTTCAGGACAGAGACCTCAGGTGTTACCTGTACCTGGAATCTGCTGTAGAATCTCATCCAGTTTGTGGGTCACAGCTCCCTAGCTCCCTATTACCACTAGCACCACTGTTGCCATTACTCCACACATCTTCTATAACTCCTCTCTCAGCCCGTGGTATTTCTCGATCTTCTCGTGTTCCTTCTGCAATGTCACAATGCTGGTGGTCCCTCACCTTCCGCTACATAGCCAAAATGGTGACCACTGAGGTCAAGAAATATCAGAACTTATGTACTTGTTAAGTATGCAAATGAAGACACAGTCAAAGTGTTGGCATACTTTCTAATTCCCTCCACCTGACTTCCGTACCCTTCTCCCAGTTCAACATCTCTTTCTCATGCTGGTGTCACTCTTGTCATTAAAAGCTCGACCTGACTGTTTGTCCCCATCTGTGTCTTGGCAGTCTGAGACCCTTACAAACCGAACAAATTCGCACCAGGCATGCTTGTTGGATGACCTCACCAATTTCTAAACCCCAGCTTCCAAGCTTCTGAGCTCTTTGGGAAGACAATATGTGGAAGCTTACAGTGTGTATACGAGATGTGCAACAGTGTATGCAGGGGCCCAACATCTGCACAGAGGTGACAAGGCATGAAGACGAATTCTCTACCTTCAACATATGTTCACTTCACACATGTTGATAATGGGTATAGACATGCAGACTTGAGTACACTCAAGCTGAGGACCATGCTAACACAATGTGGCGATGTGAAAGACAGCTGCTAAATATACGGTTTACCACTTTAGAGTTTAACTTTTTCATAAAACCTTAACATCTTCCTTGAATTTCTACCAAAGTGTGTCACATATTAGTCTGGCACCTTCCAGAACCTGTCATTTGTATTTTCATATACTGATTAGATTAGGAGATTAGGTAACAACAATTAAGCTTACTTATAAAGGCTTTGCTTTCAACACATGACGACTGGAGGTTTTTGCATTCAACTTTTAAGTCTGTCATAGCTCTGCAGAGAAGTGGTTAAATTCTCAGAAACATTTACAGTAACTGGTGCAATCTCTCTTTTTTTTGTTATTATTTATGAGCAAAACAACTTCTTCCGGAAGCCTTTTATTTGTTCCTTTTATTAGTTCCAATCATTTTTCTATTCCCTTTCCTCTCACAAAGTTATGTAGATTTCACAACTGAGTGTAGACAGCAGAGGAAATGTGTAGATAGAACAAAGATAATAAGTATGTCAAGTCGTACATACCAACCATACGTGATTTTGTCCTACTAGTGATGGTGTACATAGCTTTCTGGAACAAATCTTTCTCATATGAGTACTTTCATACAATTTACATTAGCAAATAAATTTTGTAAGAAACTTGAACAGGAAATATTCCTATTGAATGTATCTGCATCCTGTTCAATGCTAGTGCAAAATGGTTGAGCATAATCCAGTTATAAATGATGGTGCATTTCCATGATAATAATCACAGCCAAAGCTCTAATAAAGAATAAATGGCTGATCTGTGCTTTCTTTATTTCACGAGGCAAGTCAAAATACAAAAGTGCCACACTGAAATAAAATGGTGACCATGGTAAGCATTTCCTGTTTAACATCCGCACTTTAGCATTACGTTCAAACATCTGTTGTGCTTAAACTAATAGCACTGTAGTCTTGTTTTATTGCCTCTGACTATCATGGTCAAATGGTGTATTCATATTATATATGATGTGCAGTATATTCATAAACTGATAGCAGAGGCTGCCAACTGCTCATCAGGAACGATACAGCGGTTCATATACAAAGCGCTCACACTGATACTGAACTCACCCATACACACACACCGATGTCACAGCCAATAGAAGACTGAGGTTCAGTATGTTGCTCAAAGACACAGACCAGAGGTACAGAGACGTTGTCAGGTCACACATGCATCTGTCCCATACTTTTAATACAATAATCTTAATTATATGATTGATTGATATTCCTATAACTATAATGTTTGACCTCTAGAGAACAGTAACTTTTGTATCTGTACTACTCCATAAACTTGTACTGTAGTGTTATACTGTATTTGCGTGCAGAAAAGTTAAAGTGGAACTGACTTGGACAGAGTGTGTTGCAGGTGATCTTCTGTACGGACATGCCCTCGCAGAAAGCCCCGCCGTTGAGTGGCGCAGGGTTAGTACAGGTTCGAGATCGCTTCTGGACACCTCGCCCACATGGCACGTTGCATGCTGACCACTCTGTCCACAGGACCAGCCGCTCACTGGAGAGAGTTCAACAAAGTTAGAGAATAAGAAGAGGCAGAACAAGCGGACAACACATATTACTTTTCCAGAACTCTGGCATAGTTAAATACTCTAACAAGAGCTGTGGTTATTAATGATTATGCAGGCTCCGAGGCACTGCAAAGTAACAATGCATAACCGCTGGAGCAGATTGAGCACAGCACATTCATTGTGGTGGATATACAGCTCCCTCTTTCCTAATTGCCAGTTCAATGTTCCTTGCTCTTGGATTAAGATAAAAATGTGAAAATGTGCAGGAGCAAAGAAAACAGCCATTAAAGGAAATTGCCATTTCTAAAGGCGACACTGACTCATACTGGTGGACAGGTTGGAGTCAACCACTTAGCGCTCTGACTGAAGCGGTTTACTCAATGATCACTCTGTCTACTGTGCACGGAAGCTAAATGTTTGGCAGTGCAATCAAAGCTGGTGAACCCAATCGCTGGAAGGCCTCTGGCAAATAAATACTTAATAAGCAACACTCCTTTTAAATGAGATTAAGACACAGTGGCTTATTTTCTTTCATAAAGTACACATTGATTTTAAATGAGAGGCAGTAAATTGAGTCTTTGAATAATACATTCATTGAAATAAAGAGGAAACATCGCTCTTCAGAGGAAACATGGAGATAGGTCTCTTAATCACTTGTGTAGTGGTGCAGGAAAGCAAACAAACTGATGTGAAGTGCCATGTAAACAGTGTGTCAGTACACTGCAATGTGTTGTAACAACATCTGGGAGGACAGCGTACCAAAGACTATCACAGTGGCTGTGGCGCTGCGTCTCTTAGCCACGATGTTGCTGGCCAGACAAGTGTAGTTGCCCGAGTCTGACAGTCGCGCCTCGTTGATGATGAGGTTGTGGTCTGCTCGGGTGTCGATGTTGTCGTCAGTCAGAGAGCTCAGCAGCTCTTCATTTTTTAACCATTCCACCTGTACAACAGAGGTGATAAAGGACAGAGATGATACCATGCACATATAACTATTCTTAAACATTAAGCAACTATTAACGGATTATTTTGGTTCATTGCAAGTTGTATCTCATGTTTGTAGAAGGATGACAGGACAAGAAGAACGAGGAGCAGATGATGAGACGGGTTGTTTAGATCATCGAAACCACTTTTTTTTGGAAATTAATTTATTATTGAGAATTTTTTTTTTTTTTTTTACTAATAAGTTTTGCTAACCACTGATCGTCTGACTGCTTTGTCTCATGGGGAACATTACAGCTTGGAGCGTTCTAACAGGAAGTATGTAATGCAGAATTCATTACATACATGGACATGGAGTTTGAGATGTGTGGCGGTTTTCCAGGTGGAGAACGGTGTTACAAGTTACATCATCAGAAATGTGTGATCCAGCATTTTTGAAGATGGGGGCAGTCATGAAAAGTTGACTTTGAACTTTTTTTTGTGTCCTTTGTCTCCTGTGAGTTTCACAGATGTGAAGGTCTTTAGTGTGTGTTAGTCAACTACACAATCATTTTTTAACTGTTCCACTAACACAGTGGTAGAAACCCAAACTTGCTTGATTAGCCCAAATAACATTTAGTGGTATTAACCTTCTTTGTCTTCTTTCCTCCAAATCTCTCATTCAAATTTTCATTGGTTACAAGTTATCCACTTTTTCACATTTTGCATCAGTTCTGAAGGCGTCAGCTTTAACATGTGGGCTATCCGTGCAACATCCGTGTCAGTGCTGCTAATTTGACGGCTGGAGACCAAGGATTTGGCAGCAACAGTGACTTGTGAATGATGTCAGGTCACAGATGAAACCAGTCAGGTCACAGAGCTGTGAAATAGATCCACAACAATACAACTGCATAAACTCAAGGTAAAAAGCTAAAGCACCATTCAGACTGCACTTCTGTCCCCATGGGAAGGTGGGGTGATTCAGGAGAGGCCCTGGACTGGCTGTTTGTTTGCAATTCCATGTGTTCTACACAGGTCCAAGAGCATTTTTAGTAGCTTTTAACAGACTAAAATCCTGCTTTATCTGTATATTTGTTTATAGAACAAATGGCATCAGTTTGATCCATTCATACCTTTTATCATTTATCAGAGAAATGTGTTTGTTGAACGTAGAGCATGGATCTTCCAATCGAACACATACAACTGATAATGCATTAAACATCTGCAGTCACTAATACAGTGTGTTATTTTTCAGAAGCATACTTTTACCTAAGTATTTTTAACACCTGTAGTTGAGTAATATTTCAATAATGTACTGTAACAGTACAGATTCTTTCCACCACTGGTGAATATTGTATTCTCACCTCCCCTACAGCACTAACAGGCAGGATTATTAAACCAATCAAGCTCAATTTTCAGTCTTGACACAACTAAATCTGTCAATCATCGACATCAACCCCATGAATACCTTCAGTGGTGGAATGTTTGAAAGTGTTCCGTGTTATCCCAGTTTGCATCAAGTAGATGGGTGTTCTTGGAGAGAGAGAGAGAGATCAGGGAGATGCAGTCAAGAGTGATAGAAGGCCCTTTCCTCCACCTCTGAGCCTTTCCATTGGGAACACATTTTCCTTTAGACATGGTCTGACAACACGTCATACCAGCTAGTTTATTACAAGCATACTCAACCTTCAAGTCTGCCCTTCTGAGAAAATGCAGATCTCATATTTGGATTTACTCCTCTATATATAACCACAGCTATGCAGCACAACCACCACGACTAAAGCCATTAGGCAGTCAAGAGAAGTACTATAACCAATTACCAGCAAGAGAGAGGAAAACTAATTATGAATTACAAACTCAGTGACGCTTTAGTGCTTCTACCCTGGTAAAGGAGCTGCATCACAGCATTTGCAAATTATATTCATGTTGTGGCAGAATGGGCTGGGCTGATGGATTTATAGGACGCACACAGGCACCCTTTATAATAAACAACACTCAGGCAGGATGCAAATAGGAAGTGCCTGTGGCCATGCACACACTGGGTAAATAGAAATGACACACAGAACCCGGGGATGATGGATTGCAGGTATATATTGACACAAATAAAAATGATAATGAACATCAGAACACAGTAATCATTTCTCACATTCGGTATATTTCACACCTGTTTGAGTCAATTGTACCGCTGTTAGCAGGAGTGGGAATTTTTCTGTTACAGAGGAGAGGAATACAGTACAATCACAGTGGCTGATCTTCAAAGGTTTCCAGATTCTCCTCTACAATTACAAGATAGCCTTCAGTGCGCGTTTCATCAGAGGTAAAGTGCTAAGCATCGTTGATAGATAAGAAAATAGAGAGACAGAAGACTGGGGGACAGAGTTTAATTTCTCATGATTAAAGTCATCTGTCATTGAATGGGTGACACATCCTCTGACTCTTTATGTATTTATTCCAATTTTATCCTGGGAAATTTGTGACTTAAAGGAGGCAATTAACGTGTGGCACGAGCTGGTCCTCACAGTGTTTGGGGCCACGCCGCACATTAGTTGTCTGTCTGCTGCTAACAGCCCTTGGGTAATAATGAAAAGAATCAGTGGGCAGAAGGGAGAGAGAGAGAGAGAGAGGCAGAGAACGAGGGGGGGGGGATGAAGGGACAAATACAAATTAGCCTGGCAAGTGTGTGGCAGAGGATGTGAGAAATGAATTGCCTAATTGGCACATTTGTTTCAATTAGGATGCGGTCATCAGTGTCAGCTTGACGGAGGGGTTTCCAGGCGGGGCCCCACATCAGGGCTTCCTCCCTGTGATTTCAATACACGGACCACCCCTGAAGGTCACCTCATCCAGCCCTGCACAGCAGCCAGGTCCTCTCATCTACTTAAGTACACACACACACACACACACACACACACTCATTCAGATGACATTTGCTGATGATTAGATGCTGAGAAATGTGGTGGCTGAGGGGCAATTAGAGGACAGAAGAGCAATGTAACGGGTGACACTGCAGCCATCATCAAGACTTATGAGGAGCGCGCTGATCAAGACCTTGCCAGCTGATACTTTTCCATGTGCCTGTGTGCCTCATCGCCTCACTCTTGGGTCTAATGGTCATTTGGTGTCAAGGTGACGCAGTACAAACGGTGCGCTTCAGTGCAGTAGTAAAATCCGCCTGCTGGGTCATGCTTAGGTGTGATAATTTAGCATGATCTCATCCCCTTCTGGCTACTATAGCGAAGGTGGAGTAAGGAGCAGAAGATTTTAATTACTGGGTATCACAATCAATGCAATCACATGATATAAACGTCTCCAGGTCCCCAGTGCGACCTTGTGAGCAGCATCAGAAACTGTATTTCTGAGAATGGAGCTAATCCACCCAAAGATACCCCCACCTGCAACCATTCAGTAGTACATGTAAAGAATTACATGCTCATGCCTCACCCGAGATACCTGCAGACACTTTCAGAGAGCACAAAGTGGGAGAACACAAAGTGGGCCTGCGTCGCCCAGCTACCACCCCTGCTGCTTCCCAAATGCCAGCGCGCCTCCCCTCTGAGCTATGTGGCACAGCATTACTATTCCACCCCAATCTGTCTTATCTTAACGAAATAAATAGAGGGAGCTCCTGGCTTGGCTGGGGGTGGGGGGTGTAATTGCTTAGCTTAATAATGAAGCTCATCATCTACACTCCTGGAGACTTTCTCTGACCTATGCGAAAATAACAGAGGCGCTCGGCAGCGGGATCAGAAAGTAGAAACAAGTGAAGGGGAGGCAGGAGGTGGGACTGAGTTAAATGCTAACTTGTTTTGGAGTAGCATTGCAAATGTCTTTGTGAAGCTCAACAGAGAACAGCTTGTATCGCAGTGCAGAAGCACTTAGTTGATTCCCCTTTGTGCCGTAGCCCGGGCTGTCTACCTGAGCTACTGTAGATCAAGGGGATTCATCTTGGATTAAAGGCTTTCATTCAGGGAAGTTGAAATTGGCTTCCAGTTTGGCTGTTCATTTCACACTTTCTCTCAGAGTAACCTCTCAAAAGAAACTCATTATACAGGGTTCTCATGGACTCCTTTTCTCCCCGAGTTAAAAGATCTGCTCTGCATTCACACCCCCCGATATCTGTGAAGTATAAGGGGGGAACTGGTTTTTGATCAGGAGCACAGCAACGAAATTACAAATAAGCTGTTCCAACGTTCTATTAACCATCGGAAATGATGGTCTCTGCTCTTTGAATATGATGTATGAAGGAATTTTTGTAGCAAAACACTCAAGAATTTGCATATTCACACACACCTCATCTGTGTCCTAAATCTGAATGAACAACACCTACAAGTATTTCACTGTCAATTAACTGTTGAATGGATGTATGGGCATTTTGAAAATGCAGGAAGACAATAACTATTGATTTATAACCGTTTCAATTAGAATAACAGACAATGAAATTCAACAATTTAACCAACTTTAGCCAACTTTTGAATTAGACTGCATCACATTGTACAGGTGTACCCAAAGTGGCCACTGAGTCAATTATCAGTTGCCTGTTTGAAAACACACTTAGATTAGCATTCATTCATTAGCACTCTTCTGTCTCCCTTGCTGTGGTCTCTAAAGTACTTGCTCCTGTGAATTATCTGGTGTGTTACCTGCTACATGTTTAACTTTCTTCTCCAGCTAGTTGCTAACTTTGCATATTTGGTGCTGAGATGCGCGTGTACATTGGGCTTAGCAGAGCATTAGGCTCAAAACTTGATGACAGTGGAGTTTACTGGCTTGAAAACAAGAACAATGAGTTAGAACAGAAATATTTAGGACAGCTTTTATATTGTTTTAGTGGTTTTTAAATATGGAAAAACTTGATTTCACAGCATGGGCTAAAAGTGATTTATTCTTAGCTGAAAAGATATTGGATAGTAGGGAAATGAAGCTTTTCTTGTCTTTTTCTTTGTAATATAAAACAACATACAAACCTGTCAGTCAGGCTGAGATGTCCTCCAGTTATTAGCTATATTTTTATCATTTGGATATAGAGTGGGTTTTAACAGTGATCTCTACTGTCATGGAAAGGTCTTGTGGTTTTCTGTGCTATGTGTATGTGTATCTGTATTTGTTGATGAGTATTGCAAAATTTAAATACAAGACCTTTGACAAGAGTCAGCAAGGAGTTCTTACAAATAGAGTGTGATGGGTTTGTTCTGGAGTGATGTTTGTGATGAATTACTGTGATGTGTTATACAAGATAATGTGAATTACTGAGGTCTATGGTGTTCACATGTAACTCTACCAAATGAATATTCATTGCACAAATGCAATACACATTTTGCTTTTCAGTGTAACATTTTTCATGAGATAACACTGTCTAAAAATATTTAATAATCAACTGCTCTACAATTAGAGTTGCAGCCCTAATTGCAGAGGCTTAAATCTACTGACAGCTTTGCAAGGTGCTGATGTTACAATTGAATGAACAGTGTTAGACTGAACTGTCAAGTCCCACAGCAAGCGTTTAGTTTGGTGTCAGCATGTAATGACGTTTCAACCAGATGAAAAAGGAGTTTTGGAAAAACATATTATAATAAAATTGTTCTTCATGCCATCTATATAACTGATGGAAAACCGAGACTGAGATAATGGAGGGTTATTAAACAAGTAGGTCGAGCAATCTGATTGGTCAACTAGACACTTAGAATGTGCTCAAATCAGCATGACAGCACACCTGACTCATCACTAAAAATATACTCCACCATCTCCACATTGTCACATCCTGAAAATATATGTATGTATACAAATACGAATAAGTCCACTGGAAGTACTTTAATAAAGTAATACATCTTAATTAATTAATTTCAGCTTTCTTTAATGGATATTCTGTGTGTTACAGAGCTGTTGGACCGCCTCATTAATACAGATGTGTACCTCGTTAATACAGATGTGCACCTCGTTAATATAGGTGTGCACCTTGTTAATACAGGTGTGCACCTCGTTAATACAGGTGTGTACCTCGTTAATACAGGTGTGCACCTCGTTAATACAGGTGTGCACCTCGTTTAACTTATTATTGGCACTTCAGTGATGCTAATGGACTGCATCACTGTCGTGCCAATAATAATGTTAAAGCACAACCTCTCCTGTGACAAACATAATCAATTTAAATCTCTCATTTTGTGACATCAAAAAACAATTTACACAAAATAACAACAGTCATATCCATAAGCAAAGGGAAATTTACACTGTTTTCTGATATTTTGAGAGAAATTAGATGATCTTTAACTGCAGGCCTAAAAGTTAGAATATTATAATAATATTCAAGGAATTATAGAAATGTCTTCCCAGTCTTTGCCAAGCAGCAACCTCTGTGGCTGGGAAATTAATCCAATGCGCAAGTCCTAAAAACTGTAATTCCTCAAGCGGCCACTTGAGGCTGGCTGCAGAAGTGAGTCAGTCTCAATAATTGCACATATTAAAATGCACAATTTCACACCAGAAATAAACATGTTTACTGGTCTTTGTAGCTAATTTCCCGTTCATAACAACTTTGAGGGAACTTTGACTGACAGGTGGGTGCCATTAAAGATTATTAGAACACTCAGGCATCATTTGACCCGCCTCAGGTCTGCTGATGAGCCACATCTTTGCTGATTTTTAGGTTAACTGAGAGGCGGAAGAAGCAGTACAACCAAGATGGCGACTTTAGAAAAAAACGGCACTTCGGAAACCTACAGGTGACATCACTCATGCTCTATGTATGCACTACTGTCATTGTTATTCGCCCAGTGTAGAAAAACAAGTGCTAAACAAGTGCATAAACTGGATATCAGCAAGATTATCAGCCACTTGATAATCTTGCTGATATCCAGTTTTTATGCTATTACTGACTCCAACAAAACTAAACTGAAAGTGAACTAAGTACTAGAGAAACATTACAGTCTAATGGGACAAGTGTTCCCAATGTGTTGCACCTGTGCCTGATTGTGTTTCCCTCCCTTTTCCCTCTATTTAGTCTCTGTGCTCCCTTTGTTTGTCACCAGTTCGTCTTGTCTTGTACAGCGTCCCAGCGTTTCTTTGTCTTGCATTCCTAATTTTTGATTACCTGATCTTTGACCTTTAGCCTGTTTTTTGACCACGATTTTTGCCTAACGGATTTGTACTTTCGCCTGTACTCTTGTTTTTCCTAGCTTGTCTAGTAAACTTTTTGAACCTTCACTTTTGTCTCTGAGTTTGTATTGCGAATCCCTCTGTGAGCCCCTCTGATAGTACAAACTGGCAATAAATGGATTCAGCGGACTCAGACCCTGTGCACCATCCAGAGACTGCACAAGCAAGAGGAGGGCCTGTGTGCTCTACGTCAGGAGCTCCAGGCCACAAACACCAGGCACGAGCAGGTGCTGACTAAGTTCTCCAGGAGCCACAGGCGGGACTCCTGCGCCGGTTTCAGCCTCCTCACCGTTCTCGCCTGCGTCCAAGGGACCCTCGATGGTTTCGGTAACACCACAGATCCCCATTTAGCTTTCCCGACCGGGACTGTCGGCCATTCCTCACCCAGTGTGAGCTTCACTTAGAGCTTCAGCCTATGTCCTTTCCTTCTGAGCGAGCCCGAGTTGCCTACGTTATTTCCCACCTGTCCGGCAGAGCGGAGGCATGGGCTACAGCAGAGTGGAGCAGGAGATCTCCGGTATGTGACACTTTAGAACTATTTACTAACGCATTAACCAAGACTTTTGAATGGATCGCGCCGGGTCGGGAGGCTGCCCGTATGTTGATAAACTTGAAGCAGGAGGGAAGGAGTGTCGCCAATTATGCTATTGAGTTCCGCCTCACCTACTAGGGAAGTACTGATGAGTCAGGCCAACCTGCCCCTGCCCGAAATCCCTTATCGTCCGTCTACCATAGTAACAATTTCCTCTGCTTGTTTTATAGGGTCTCAGGCAGTGCTGGTGGACTCTGGATGCAAATTTTATGGACTGAGGGCTGGCTGAGAGACTCAAACTGGACTTTTCCACTCTGCCCAAACCATTGCAGGCCACTGCATTAAACGGTCGTATGCTATGTCAAGTCACTCACATCACTCAGCCAGTCCAGGTAACTTTCCCAGACCACCACACTGAGACCCTACCCTTTTTTTTGTGTCGCTCACGGCAGTACCCCCTGGTGTTAGGACTCCCATGGCTCCTAAAGCATAATCCTGTTTTTAATTGGAGATTGGGCCAAGTTCTTAAGTGGGCAGATGACTGTGCCAAAAACAGTTTTTGTCAAGATGATTCTGTTCTCCTTGGGGAGATCTCTGCCATTCTACCTAACATTGATTCCGACTACCCCAATCTCTCCAAGGTTTCCCAGTGCTACCTAGATCTCAAAGAGGTTTTCAACAAGTCTCGTGCCGCCTCTCTTCCTCCACACAGACCATACGATTGCACCATAGATCTCCTGCCAGGCACTTTCCCACCCAAGGGAGGCCTTTACTCCCTTTCTGCACCTGAATCACAGGCTATGAACGATTACATTGACACTTCTCTGAGAGCAGGCATCATCAGACCATCATCCTCTCCTGCTGGTGCTGGGTTCTTCTCTGTGGGTAAGAGGGACGGCACTCTTGGCCCTGCATTGACTACAGGGGTATTAATGAGATCACCATCAAGAACAGATACCCACTCCCTTTGATATCCTCTGCGTTCGAACTGTTACAAGGTGCCAAAGTATTCACTAAACTTGATTTACGCAATGCCTATCATCTGGTGCGCATTAAGGCGGGGGATGAATGGAAAACTGCATTTAATACCCCCAGTGGACACTATGAGTATTTAGTCATGCCTTTTGGTTTAACCAACGCCCCTGCTGTCTTCCAGTCCCTGGTGAATGATGTGCTCAGAGACATGTTAAATAAGTTTGTTTTTGTATATCTGGACGACATCTTAATCTTCTCCCCAGATGAGGCCACCCACCAGATACATGTTCGTCAGGTTCTGCATCAGCTCCTCCAACACCAACTCTTTGTCAAAGCCAAGAAATGTCAGTTTCATGTGCCCACAGTGTTATTTCTAGGTTTCATCGTGTCTGAGGGAAGGATCCAAATGGACCCTGAAAAGGTCAAGGCCGTTGCTGAATGGCCCATACCTGAGAACCGTAAGCAGGTGCAACGTTTCCTGGGATTCACGAATTTCTACAGGAAGTTTGTGCGGAACTTCAGCACTGTGGCTGCCCCGTTGCATGAGCTGACCTCCCCAAGAACAGGTTTGTCTGGTCATCTCGGGCAGACCAGGCCTTTAACAAGTTGAGACAGGCCTTCACCACAGCTCCAGTCCTTGTGCTCCCAGGTCTTCGCTGGCAGTTTGTTGTAGAGGTGGATGCCTCTAACATCGGGGTGGGGGCCATCCTATCCCAGAGGTCAGTGAAAGACAATAAACTTCACCCGTGTGCTTTCCTTTCCCGTAAGCTGTCTAGCTCTGAACAGAATTACGACGTGGGAGATCATGAGCTGCTGGCCATGAAGATGGCCCTGGAGGAATGGAGACACTGGTTGGAGGAGTGGAGCAACCGTTCCTGGTCTGGACCGACCACAAAAATCTCGAGTACCTCTGCAGAGCCAAGAGACTCAACCCAAGACAGGCTAGGTGGAATTTATTTTTCACTCAGTTTAACTTTGTTGTGACTTTTCGCCCAGCTTCTAAGAATGCTAAACCTGATTCCTTGTCTCGGATTTATGATCCTGACAACACCTAAGTCTCCTGAACCCATTCTGCCTAATACCTGTGTTGTGGGTGGGGTTTCTTGGGAGATCGAGGACCGTGTCCTACGGGCCCTGGAGGGGGTAGATGTCCCTGAGAACTTTCCTACGGGACAGCTGTTTGTGCCTGACTACCTGCGTTCACAGGTGATTCATTGGAGCCATTCCTCCCAACTGTCCTGTCACCCAGGGGTCAAGAGGACTTTGTCCCGGGTTAAGCTGAGGTTCTGGTGGTGGGAGATGGAGACTGCAGTGGCAGAGTACATGGCAGCCTGCCTGGTTTGTGTCAGGTGCAAACTGTCCAGACAGGCTCCGGCAGGACAACTTTTCCCTCTCCCTATCCCTTCACGCCCTTGGTCTGAGATCTCTTTAGACTTTGTGACTTGGCCGCCCTAGTCCGGAGGTGCCGGCGTACCTGGCTTAATGCTCATTGGACCCTGCTAAAAACATCCAGCAGTTAGAAAAAGTCTGCTGACCGATGTAGGACCCCAGCTCCCACCTACCGTTGCGGCCAGAGGGTATGGCTATCCACCCGTGACTTCGCCATTCGAGGGATTCCCCGTAAGTTGACACCCCGCTTTGTGGGGCCTTTTCCAGTGTCAAAGGTCATTAACCCTGTGGCTGTGAGTTTACATCTCCCTAGATCGATGCACATCCACCCCACCTTCCATGTCAGCAAGATCAAGCCTGTCAAGGAGAGTCCCCTGATTCCCCTCCAAACCCCTCCACCCCCAATTCATCGACGGAGGTCCAGTGTACTCTGTCAGGAAACTGTTGGCTGTCCATCGCAGAGGACGAGGCCGGCAGTATTTGGTAGACTGGGAGGGGTACGGTCCTGAGGAGAGGTCCTGGGTGTCGTCAGGCAATATCCTGGATCCCGAACTTATTAAACAGTTTCATGACTCTCACCCTGAGGAACCTGGGCCATCAGGAGCCGGCCATTAGAGGGGGTACTGTCATGTCTTGATAAATCATGTTTTCAGTTATCCTCCTGTCTTGTCTTTTAGGTCTCCGCCTTCCCCTGTGAGTCATCCCTGCTCCCTGATTACCTGCCTCCCTCAACGTGTTACACCTGTGCCTGATTGTGTTTCCCCTCCCCTTTTCCCTCTATTTAGACTCTGTGCTCCCTTTGTTTGTCACCAGTTCGTCTTGTCTTGTACAGCGTCCCAGCGTTTCTTTGTCTTGCATTCTTGTTTTTGATTACCTGATCTTTGACCTTCTAGCCTGTTTTTTAACTACGATTTTTGCCGGATTTGTACTTTCGCCTGTACTCTTTTGGTTTTCCTAGCTTGTCTAGTAAACTTTTGAATCCTTCTGTGAGACATTCCTGCTAAGTGTTAGACTCTTGCTTAAATAAACTGTTGGAACCACACGCTCCAAAATGATTCCACTGTGAGTGACTGGAGACTCATTAGCTCACTCTGACATGCTTGCTGACGAGGGTGATTTCCAAACACACCCTTCAGAAGCACAGTGTTTACGCTGCATTCCCAACCGCAGGCTCACATTTTGTTGCTAAAGTAGCATCCGTCCTGCAGCTGCACTCTGAAACCTCACACTACCACAGTCATGGATGCCATCTCAATATTTCATGGACGAGGTGCGCTGATATTGACTGGGCTGAGGGTATCTGCCATGTGCTCTCTACATTATTCACTCAAATCTCTTGTGGCCAGGCTCATTTGTGTTGACAAAGGACTAGATGGGAGGATGTGATTCAGTCTGTACTGCTCAGATTCTCAGATACTATTTTTATCCCCATTGTGGACTCAGTGCTGGAATGACATCACTCCTCCATTTCCATGCTGAATCATTTATACAGTGCAGGGTTGGAGGTTGACCTCCACTCAAATCTGTTCCCTGCACATGTCAATTACACATCCATGCTGATTACCACAGGACCTCATACTGTATGACAGGAGACGGTCCACATTTGAAGAGGAATGTGACATCTTTTCACAGAGGAATTTAAAAGCTATGTTTGACCCACAAGTCAGCCTCGCAGGTTGATCACACTGAGAAACACCCGTTCTTCGTCTCACTGGAAGCGCAGTTTCACTTGCCACCAGGTATAATTTAAATGTGGAATGCAATCAGAAAAACAATTCACAATCCACTGCTCTTTAGCAGGAAAACAATGTTAAATCCTGGAGAGCTGACTGCTGTGGTCCTGCTAGGCGTAGTTGTTTTATTGTGAAGAAGTTAGTAGAGCTTTGTTAGTGGTGCTATTCTTCAAGGCCGCAGGCTTGCACACTCTGACACGTCATCAGGGTAAACTACTTTCATTTACTCGCCCTGCATCAGCATGGTACAACTGCTCGCTAAGGCTGGGTCAGTTGATTCAGGTCCAGTGTCTGAGCTTAAACTGGTTTGATTTAGTGCAAACCAGCTGACACGGCATTTGTCATTATGAACCGTTAAATTAAAAATGAAAAAGAGACAAGAAGCAGCGATGTTAACTCTAGTGGGCAGTCACTTCAATCCTCTCAGCTCTGTCTGCAGCACATGTAGCATTATCAGAGTAGCATCTATATCTGAGTTACAAAACAAAACATGATTAAAATGTAATGCTAAGCTACAATCTGAAATGGATGGCAATGCACAAGATTAGAAGTTGGCAATATGGATAAAGGTTCTCTCACAGTATATCATATCATTTTACACACATAGTGTGTAATATAGTAATATTGTGGCTCTTATCTCCTATTACAAATGATTAGATGCATAATTTTGATCCAGCAGAAAAGTAAATAAAGTAAATGAATAACAATCACAACTGGCAGCCACAATCCAAACTGTTCATTTGTGGCTGCTGAGCTACTGTAACCCAAAGTGACACATTTGAGGCATGATGTCAAAGACATACCTGCACTGACGCAAATCACAGATTCATGCATTCAGGGACGTGATTAATCCAGTGTCTCATTCCATAAATGATCCACAAGAGGAAAAAATTGGGGGGGATAAAATGTGACTCTAGTGTGTAAATAATAAACTAGCTAAATAAGCAACCAACACCTCAATATCTTTCATGGATGATGTCTTAGATGCAGTGATGCAAAGCACCCTCAAAGGAGATTCCCTTTCATGACTTTTATCTCTTAACCAACACACAGTAGCAGCTGATGATGGATCAAACTGCAGAAGAGCAACAACCCCCCTATACCCACCCCTTAAATCGTCCTCCAAAATTGTAATTGGACCAACCCACTTGAAGCCAGATGCTTCTCACAGTGTGAACCTGCGAGGCTAATGGTGTGTATATATTTTGCTGATACATTATACATTTGTTTAGTGAAGATTTGATTCAAATGTATGCAGCGAACACTCTTCATCTCAGTTTCACTTTATACCAACACCACATTTCTAAATGTTCATGTGCACTTATCGCTGGTATCCAATGCAACTGTATCAGACTGTTAAAGGTCAGAGAGAGCAGAGCTGAAGGGAGAATTTGAGCAGAAATTTTTTTCTCGCAGAATGAGGAAGACCACTCTGATGTGATCTCCTCCGCTCAGTGGGGGTATCAGCTTCTCCTCTTTCAGGAGAGGAGGAACAAGGAACAATGGCCTTACCTCTGCCACAGGCACTCCCTCTGGGGGGCGACAGTGCAGAACGATCATCCCGTTGATTGGCACCTCCTTCCCCTGGGGGTCCTGCTCAAAGTTTTTCCTCAGGTCTGTGTGGGGAGATAAGAGGCAGCTGTCAGGTGTCAAGTGTAACGGTCAGCCCGGCCTCAATCCTCTTCAGCAGTTAACACGCCGGCCTGCTTCCGGCTCTGCGTGCCACGACCTTCAAAACCCACTACAGCCACTATAGGATAGAGAGGATCCCATGGCCCTAGGTAATCTGTTGACAAGGTGGTTTGGAGGATACAGTGGATAGAGGATGTGCATGAGATTGCTCTGATCATCCTGGGCATTCATGTGCATACAATAGTGACAGAGCCCATTCTAGCCATTCTCAAAACTGCCTTTGACAGGTTATTGCATTGCGCTGCTGCTTTCCACTGAAAACCTTTAAAACGTCAGCCTTTTTGGAAAGCCCAATGTGCCTTTGAAATGTCAAAGTATACATCGCTTCCATGTACCCTGTGATCATGTGAGATTATCTGCATATAGGAGGACTAAATACAAGGGGGGCATACCATAACAGAGCCTCAAAATCTCATGTCAGCTGGCAGGTGCTAAGTGCTAAGTAAGTGCAAACACAATGATATTCAAATGATGAAGACTATGACATCATAAGTCAAATTTCAAGTCAAAGAAAAGACTTCTTTGCTTTGGCTTTATCTCGGCTCTCTCTTCAGGGCCATATAAAATCCAGTTGAAACACTAAATTCCACACAGAAGAGCGTTCTTAGATAACCTATAACACCCTCTGGCAGCAGTATTGGATTTGGACAACACCAGCTGTGAATAGCTGATTGTGCCTAAACTTGATCAGACAGCATTTGTTTCTGGGAATAGATTATTTCACCACTGATAAATCCGATTCATTTTCTGTTAAGATGCTGTGTTCACAGAGTTCACTCCAAACCAAAGGAAAAAAAATGAAAAAATGCCTTTTAGCCTTTTTCCTGGGTTAAAACCACATGCACAGACATTATGAATCAGTTTTGGTCGTAATACTTCAGCAGAAGCTTTTTCCCAGTGACTGACAGCTAGTCACACTTAACTGTACTGCACTTATCTGCTTTTATCTTTCATTTATTCTTCCATTTCTTTTCTGATCTGGTGCCAACAAAACAACTGGATACAAACAATAGTCATACGTCACGTCCTGGACCACTTGGTGTTTGCACCATATATGAAAAGCATGTGAGTTTGATTGGAAGTGGGTCAAGATCTCGGTTCAGTTCTTCCATTATTAAGTGCAAAGAGTTGGAAGAACACACCAGAAATCACTTAATGTCCGTCTGAAATTACAATCACTCAAGTGCTGACATTCTCAGCAACACTAAAGTGCCGTGCACAGGCAACTCAAAGTGACTTTCATAAAGACAGTATGATGGATACAATAGTAACCGATAGACCAGATGATTAACAAAGCAGTTCACTATTTTGATAGTTTGCAATCACATAATAATATTAATAATAATAATAATTAATAATTATTTAAGTGTTCTTCTTTGTCAATATTACACAATGATCCCGATCTTTTGCCTTAATACATTCTTATTTATCACACTGCAGGGGGAGATCAGGGTAGGATGAACACTTTTTATATTTACATTACACAGTCATGGTTGGACAAACACAAATTTGATCTAATAAATATTGCTTTGTACTTTAAATTTGTACAATCTCATAATTCTTATAATTTGTGACCAGGCGTAATCCTATAAATCCTCAGGAATAGTGGACTAGCTCCAGGGGAGAATAACCCTGAACAAGGTCTGTCTTTTTCTCTGCTCACGCATTCCTAGCTTTTTTCACCCCTAACTGGTTTGCATGCTGGGGTCCAGGTCTGGGAGGTAACTTGATTTGTAAACTAAGGTGCTGGACAAGACAAAGAAAAGAAAAAAAAAAGACATCAGCTAGAAAGCTAATGCGGATTATTGCTTCAACATATTAGCTGTTGTGTGTTTCAGGCTGCTGTCTGGTTGTTAGTCTTTGTTATCGTTAGCATTTGATGGTGATATGTTTCCATACTCACAGGCAATGCGGACAGTAGCCTTGCGACTCTTGGACGTGCCCAGGTGGCTCCAGGCTACACAGAGGCACCAGTAGTCCTCCGGGCCGTGGAAATCCTCAACCTGCTGACGGGACACGTTGATCATCACTTCACGCACCTTCAACCCTGGGACGACAGAGAAGATAAAATCATTAGAAACAATGTGCACAAAGTATGTTAGATGGCCTGTAAATGGAGTCAGATTCAAAAGTATCAGGTTGTGTGTCAGGTTTGAGCCATATTGTTATTTCAAGCTTTGGATGAAGTTTGAATTTGGATAGTTCGGTTAGTTATTAAAGAACTCCAGATGATAACAGATAAAATCATCACAATTTCAAACACATTTTTTGGCTCATTACAACATGAAACAGTGATGTATGTATTTTAATGATCCATAACATCACCGTCACAGACCCAGATGAATGTTCTATGATCATAAACATATTAATTAACAACAGCTCAGTAACAATATGTACATTTTTATTTCATTTCAAACATCTTCAACTGCCCACTCATAAAAGGAGGAGACTTTACCACAGTTATTAATGCATCAGTGAACAGAACAAACACTTATACATATCTGGCACTTCACAGAAACAATAAAACAGTTCATGAGTGATTTGGATAGTTAGCGACTGCAGGAAGTGCTGCTAGAGAATATTCATTTTTCTCACCAGTTCACCACTTATATACTTTTATTCACATACTGACTTCTTCCTCACCAGCAATTGAGTTATATCTAATATTTCAGACTCTAAATTCCATCCCATCATCATTAGCAACTATGCACCCGTAACATTTACAAGGAATGAAAACAACCTGCAAAACCCCATCACCATATGGCGCTTTAACACACTGCTTTGACAACAAGCTTGACAGATATATTAAAAAAAAGCATGGGCGTCCTTCCTATAAATAAATTACTCCCCAAAGTCTTCACACAAACTTCGATGTGAAACAAGAAGAAGTACGCTGTAAAATAATTTAATTCTCTGTTTGTAAAAAATGAAAAACAGCAACAAAAAGCTGAAATGGAACAAAAAACAAATAACTCGAAAATATCCAACATGCAAATATTCCAACAGCCCAGAATGAATTAAGGTATAATTCCAATCAGATTAAATCTATCTATCTATGTTCACCATTTTTATCAAACTTTTAAGAGCAGCCATTTGTTAGCCACTGTGCACCATGCGGACAGAAAAAGGCATCTTAAACATATCGTTCACAATAATACCCAAGTTACATCTCACTTGGCTCCAAAGTATCAGATCAGGAGCAACATTTGGAATATCTGCAATTTAAATTGTTTGTTCAATCTAAATTAACATTATGCCCACCCATCTAGATCCTCCTCACTTAACCTCAGACTTAATCTCTTTTCCCAAAACAGAAAAATGTATCTAATATATCACAGTCTCAGAAAGCAGTAGCCATACCAGCAATAAAATAGGAACAGGACCTATCCATCACTCCTGATGCCTAGTTCTGGAATCAAATCTGCAAAATCATCTACTTCATAACTAAAATTTCCAAACTAACTCACACAGAACTCATCTAATTATGCAAAAGATGTTTAAAATGTGATTCTCATCAGAAATCTGTTCACATTGCACACAAAACAGCCCAGATGCACATGTTTACGCCACCTGGCACTGAACACTTATGTTAGGAGACATATCAACATTTGACTTGAACAAAATAAACAGTAGATTACTCACTCATAGCACACTATCACTATGACCTGGAAATGAAGGAAACCCACATATTTTACACACTTAATACTTACCACCATTACATTACTGAACCATATGGGAACTGTTAAGTCTGTGCCCTGTCCCTGGTGACAGTGAGTTTCATGGAGTTTCAGTGGAGAAGGAACTACCACCAACATTACCCCTGACTTGGTTGTATACTGTATAGCAGATAGTAGTACAGTACATAGTAGTCTACATTGCAAAATGAAGCATGGTAGCACCACGCCGCTAACATGGCTAACATAGCTTTGGGTTAGAATTGGTATGGACTTTCAAATGGTTTTAACCAATCAGGTTCATGAAGGTCAGGTCATAAAGGGGCATTTACAGACTGGGTTCAGGCCTTTGTTTTTAGGCGTGTGCAGTACAGTTATTTACAGCCACGCATTCTAAATAAGGGTCCTTATGGAATCTTTGATCAATCCTTCGATACGTCTACAGGCTTGCAACAGTGATCAATGGGTTTTACAGGATTAGTTATGCATAAGTAAGGCTGACACACTTCCTAAATCAGTGCATTCTCCCCCTCTCTGCTGAGCTCTGAGAGCATTGCTAAGGAAATTGGCAGAAACACAGTCCCTCGGGGGCCTCTGCTGTATGTTTTGAGTGCTCAATGCTGCTAACAAGAGGAAAGCTAAATCAGCTGTAGCAGAATTAGCATTAATAATTTGGAGTACACTTAACCACTTCAAAGAGCACATGTAGGCTCGCTGTGCAAGTGACACAAGGACAATATACCATATTATGTAACACAAAAGGCATGTGAACACAGCACACTGCACAATGCACTCATTCTATTGAATGCATTAAAGAAGAAGAAGAAAAAGACACCGTCTATTTGAAAATCCTCTTAGGCAACAAGCTGCAAGCCTCGAGTTGGAAATGTTAGTCACCCTGTCATACAGCTTCATATGGGTATAGAGCTCCCATTTTTAATCTGAGTCATCGGCTTAGGGCCTGTCACATGTGTTTTCTCACTGCTCTGAAGAGCTTTTTGCAGCCTGCAGGCCTCATACCCACAGCTGGATTAAAGGCAAGAGATGTGCAATGTGCTGGGGACTGGAAAAGACCAATACCCAAACCCTCCACCCTGACTCTCTTGACTCTCTTATAAATAACACTTTAATCTGACATGCTTTTACTAAAGTCATACAGTCTCATACTGCGCCTGCACAGCTTGGGAAGTGCTGAGCAGGCTTCAGAGTGAATACCAATTAAACCTGAGTGAATGGCAGCGTGGCTACGCCGATGGATCCATGCTGGTGTTCGTGGTAAAATTAAGAAATGGAGAACATTTAATGGCAGGCGGTCTCTACTGTGCCGGTATAAATGACAACAACAGAAATGTTGGCGTCTTACATTTTGTCACACCAAATGCGGTTGACAAGTGAAATGCTGATACAAATTAGGTGCTTTGTCACATTGTGGTGCACTGCAGTGTATTTGGTGACCGTGGTAGTTTAAATTGTGATGGACAGGCCCGAGAAAAAAAAAAAAATCCATGTTTAAGAAAAGGAATAAACACAGCAGCAGCTCTATGGCTGATGCCTCCTAGTCGCAGCCCCTGCAGAGAGTGAGACACAAGCATAATTCATAATTTCTCGAGCAGCGGCAGAGAGCTGGCAAGTGACAGTGTATGAGTGGGAAGAGAGAGAGAGAGAGCGCAGAAAATAATGACTAATGACTTTCCATGATGCCCTAAAAAGTGTGAGTCTGTGTTTTAGAGAAGACGAAGAGGAAAGGGATGACAGACAGACTGATGGAGAGAGAGAGAGAGTGGTGGTAAGCTTCCTCGACAGAGAGACACATTTCCTGGAGTCCAAACCAGCATCGACAGGTGGTTTGCCGGAGAGATGCAGTGCTACCACTGTGTCATCTGTCAACCCTATTTGTTTATAGGCAGAACACTGTTGACAGGGCTCATTAGAGTAAACCACTTGATCTGTTCTCCTCCCCGATCCTCTCCTCACTGCTCACAGTTTACTGAGTCACTTGATAAATCCATCCAAAGGGCTGAATCACTCACAGAAAGACTGGCAAGACGACTGAAATAAGAACTGAGTTTTGGTTGCTCTGAGATCCGGAGAAGAGAGTGCTGCTGCTGCTGTAAGCGTCGCCATAGTCTGTCTTATTAACTTTGGATGTGGATGACAAGAACTTCATTAAAATGTTGACTTTGGTTCAGCTCTGCTTAAAAGCTTTTAACGTAACGGGTTCAAGTTCAACAGAAAACCTTCGTCCTATCTTTGACCGCTCTTTCTTTCTCTCCACATATTACACCCACATATATCCACATATCCTGTAAACCATCCAATAAAGGAAAGATGGGAAAGGGGTGCTATCCAATAGATCAATATTAGACTTTCTAGAAAATGGCAATATCTACCGAAAGGTAATGGCAAAATACTGGTCCGCTGGCTCTGAAGCTGAAAGAATTAGATCTGTGACTCTCACTTGAAATGTCATGCCCTCATTGTTTAGGTGATATATGGCAAACCCTTTTATTATTTTTAACCTGCAGCGCTAAAATGATGCTAATATAATTGCACTTGCTCGACAGCCGTCCATCAGCCATTCATTTCTTACTAGTAACAATGTTCATTGCAGATGTCTACTAACAGTTCTCACATTCCAAACATCATTAGTGGAATTCTAGATTCAGTCCTGGCATTTTTTTTATTGACAAATCAGCTTAGAGATATTTTCAGGTATTTAGAATCAGATCAGATTTTAGATATTTGAAATCGTATTGAAACATAAAAATGACTAATTACATGATTTGTTATATACTAGTAACAGTTATATGTGAGATATCTACATTCACTGGACACAACAAGTCAGAATTGAGTTTGAACTATCAAATGTATGAAAAGGTATCTTCACAAGTCATAATGACTTTTTGACTGACATTCACACAAGTGAAAACTAAATGGCTTCTTGTTGACTACTGACTGTTGTTAATGTTAAAGTGACTTCTTGTGGATGATGCCATCAAAAATCACTTTCAAAATAAAGGCCTAGGATAAGAACTTCTATTTCTGCTTGTGTTTTTACTCATTTCTAGGTCTTACAGCATAGTACTACATATATAAGGCTGTTCAGAAATGGTGATGGAAATGGTACGAGACACGTGTAGGACACTTTTCATGAAAAGAGAAAACTTTCAGGCAATTTGAGTGTGCTTTTTTGGCCTAGATGTCCCGAAGTTACACACAGCAAATATGTACAAGAAGATTCTCAATGTTTTAGGATATCAGAACTGTATTGATGGGACATTCTTTGCCTTAGTCTAAGTAAAATCACAAATGTTTACCCAATTCTTCCTCTACATTTAACCAGTATGGTAAGTAGAGAATAAAACACACAAAAAATTATTATTATTATTATTATTATTATTTATTTTTGGCACCAACACAGCAGAGCTGACAAAATATTGCTCAGTAGTCAATATGTTGCAAGGAAAACATCAGTCACATTAATTAGTTGCAACAGGCCTCAGTGCAAGCTATTAATATGGGCCCTGTGGCCACATGACTACCGTATTATGTCGTCACATGATCAAATAGAGATTCAACATTGGACAAAAACAACCTGCAAACTACCCAGAAACCATTACCATATAACTGTATATGACAAAAACAAACAAACAAATTTGAACAGATTTGAAAAAGGAGTTCACAGTATAGAACTCAAGTTCAGTTCTAAACCTAATGTCTTCTCTGTAGCTGCGTCCCTATTCAGGGGCTGCATGCTTCGAAGGACATGCTTCCTGGTTGCGTCACCAGCTGCGCCACCTGCCGTCAGTTGGTACTTTGTAACGCAGCCGTTGCCTGTCAGTTAGTCGTCAGTTGAGAAAACGTAATAAAATATAAGTAATTAGTAAAAGTATAAGTAGTAATAAGTAAAAGTAATTAAATATAAAACCCCAATACTTACATTTAAATGTAAATTCATCGCTTAATGTCGCCATTGTATTTTTCCGGCACTGAACAGCGGCGCGCAAAGGATCTTGGGATATGGGAGGCCGCAAAGGATAGTTGGGAGACAGCTTGTATCTTTAGCACAAAGGGCACTGTCTTTTACCACATTATGTTTGACTGATGATCAATCAGACAGTAAGAAAAAATCGTCTACTAGAGAATGAATAAAACCGTCCCCTCCATCCCTGGTGGAAATTACAGCCTTGTATGTAATACATCTCAAACACAGAGAGGATAAATGTCACTGGTTTGCACTGTTACATAAAATTTGCAGTGCACATAATTCAAATGTTACCACTGTTCACTGGCTTCAAAAGCTTCAGCAGAGGTATGTGTTAGATCCTTCATCAGCACACACAGATTAGGTAACAGTTGGTTTAGATGTTCGATGCCACCTTCAACTGTTCTCCGATGTCTTAGAAGCCAGGTGTAAAATTCCTGCTAACCTCCAAGTAAATTACGACAGTGACTGTTGAGTTAGTGCATTTGACAGGTGCGACCCATCTATCAGAGCCTCTTTTCCACACAGTAAACCTCTCCCACACACACACACACACACACACACACACAGAGCAAATCACTGTCCGTGTACGTTAAGGCATTCTTATCAGCATGTTTTTTTTTCTGTGTCAACTCCTTTTCAGGGGCCGTGCAGATCCTATTACTGATGCAAGCAACACTCAATGCAAACACGTGTTTGTATCTCCACCGGCTGTAATGGTCTGCTGCACTGTGTGCTAACATGCTAATGGAGCTAATCAAACCGAGCTTAACATGTTGTCACAGGCTGTTTCTTGAGATGTTTGAGATAATTCATTGTGAATAACCTGAACACGTTCACTCCTCATCAGCAGCTATTGTCTTAACTCACTGTTACATCTACACAGTTCCACATACTGAGGTCAAATCCCAGTCCAATCCAAGCATTTATTAATTATAAATGAATTGAATTTCAATGCCTGTGTGTCAAAATGGTTTGTATGCTTTCTTTTGGAAAGAGATGGTTAGCAGTCATAGCTCATTGTAATATTTGTGCTGTAGTGTCAAGTGCTGGCAGCAGCATGGCTAAGTACAACACTGCGATTTTTCCACTGGGTTGTACCTCAAATGTGAACCACTGAACCTTGATTTGATATAGTTTTTTTTTAGGTTTTACGGTAACTTCATACGTACCAGCTCTGAGTAACTTATTTGTGGAAGATCTTTTGTCGTTTATTATTGATTCTGCAGTTCATTAAACAAGAAGATTATATTTTCCGGACACTTCCTCAGTTCATGGGCTGCAGAAAGAGCTTCGGGGTGACGCCAACGTGGAAATGTGTGAAACCTGCATTCTCTCTGATGACCAGCAGGGCTGCAACAAAAATGTTCAATTGTATGTAACCTCATAAAAAAAGGAGTCTACTTCTCACTCTAGATTATGAGCTCAGTTAACAGTTTCCTCATGAATTCATAATTATTATGAATTGTTATTATTATTATTATTTAATTTTATAATTATTTTCTATAGACTGTTGAATAGTTTTAGCCTTGGTGCCAGACATTTTGGCCGCAGTGCCTCCATAAATTAGTTTTTTATCAAAAGCCAAAGTGGCCTTGCACTAAAAATGTATGAATTATCAGTTAATTATTTCATCACATGCATAATAAACCACAAGGTAAGTTTTTGCTGGGATATAACAATGTTTATTATGTGAATTCTATCAATAATGGATGTGATGGCTCCATGCATGCTCAAACAGCAGAGGAGAAGGAAATATTTTATTTCAGCATCAGTCCCAGAAAGGCCCCGCTGTGCCGCCTTTTCAAAATCAATAGACTCAATATAATGGTAACATTCTGAACATGCTAAAAACCAAGAGGACAGTTTTTTAAAAATGGCTTTTTATCTCAGCTCACTGAGTACGGCTCGTTTCCAGACCAGGACTTACTGCTGACAGAAGAGTCTTGCAGGTAGAGTTGTAAAAACTCTCCCTGCTGTTCAGTAACCGGAGCACTTCAAGTACTGAGGCTTTGTTCCCCAAATTAGCCGCCATTTCACTCTGCCCACATTCATAATGCATACAGAAAAACTGTCTCGCACAGAGAGCCCGGGCACTCAGACACACTGTACTGTACGCATCCATGCACATGGAGCAATTAGAATCTGTTTCACCTATATTTTTGGGGAAAGATATTTGATAGCGCATAATTTTTTATTCCCCTCACAGAAAAGAGAAACTTTAATCTCCTGACTCCATTAGGCCCCGTGCCCACTTCTTAGTGTTGTAACCAGAGACAGTCTCAACCCACAGCCGTGTCTCCTTGAAATGATACCCAGATTTAAGCCTGCAAAACATGAAATTTAGCCTGACAAACTCAAAACATACCACTACCAGCTGACACATCTTGCAATGTTATGAGACAGTGAGAACAGAAGTGACACTTTGCAGTGATGGTGGGAAACAGAGGTAATTATAACACATAAAAAACCAACGAGGAAAAGTAGTTTGGTGTTCTCTAGCTGTGTTTAAGTGAGGAGCTAAATGCAGATTGATACATCAAGTAGCCCACTCAAGTGAAAAGTCATCACTAACTTCAGTATTTTCTCTGTAACTGGATTCAGCAGTGGTGTTTTCGGGTGTAGTGAGGGAGGCGGTGTTTTGTGTTTCCACATTCATCCTTCTCCTTTTCTCTTTCTGCTTCAGGTAGCATCTCCAGGACGTGTTTTAAACTACACCATATTGAGCGCATTAATTCTAATCATTGGGACTAACATCCCTTTGTGTTTTAGAGCTAAATTTGTCTAAATTATACCTGGATTATCCTAATTTTCCCTGCAAGTGCAAGTCATTTTGATCGCTCTACCGTGGTGCAGCACTGCCAAATGAGCAGAGAGGAAAACAGAGCAGACCAGCCAGAAACCTTTGTCGTATATGCCCCCTCTACAGTTCGGCCCCTCCCTCTTTCTCCCCATATCAACTATCAAATATGAAAATAAAAGTGAACCTTCCTGTCCTGAATTTCGTCCTGCTGACATCATGCAACACTGAGTGGCTCCTGGAGGCGTTCTGCATCTTCACTTTCTCGGGTAAGTGTCGCCGAGCACCTTCCCAAGGGTCAGAATTGGATATAAAAACACTAGTGCATGCATCGATACTCCTGTGACGGCTCAGGTATTAAAGCTGAACTTGCTGACTCATCAGCAGCAACTCCTTCCTCTCTCGTAAAAAAAAGAAAAGAAAAATCAAACCTTTACAGCCCAGTCCTCAGCTCTGGTAGCAAACATGCGCTAAGGCTAAATAAAATCATCTCTGGGAAAAAGAGAAATTATAACCCCCCCTGCTTTCCCTCCAAGAGTATATAGTGGTGGTAAGAAGGCGTGTGTGTGTGTGTGTGTGTGAGGTGCAGTGTCTGGGCCACATTCGGTTAACAACCCCATTAACTGGCTCACAAAGCAACCCTGTGGCAACGATAACATCAATCCCGGCTTTAGAGGCCATTATGTTTCAGCCTGAGATACACGCCGTGCTGGAGAAGGGAGGTCAGGCTGCGGCAGCTGAGTAGCTAGAAGGGCGGTAAGGTGTCATCACCTGTTTGCCAAGCTCAGCCCTCCGTTCACCGTGTAACCCCATCCTGACCACAAGTACACACACACACACACACACACCAACAAAGCTACAATAAGCAAGCCCCCACCATCCCCTCACTCCAGGCTGCTTGGCAGGTTAGGACCGACACGGTTTATCTGCCTTAGTCAGGCCTTCACACTCCACACACACACACACACACCAACAACAACGCATATACACTCTAAACTATGCAGGGATACACAAACACGCACAATATAAACATTCATGTGTGCACCAACTCACATGCATTAATACATACAAACACACACCTAAGCACTATACACACTATACATACCCTTACACACTGTCATTATGTACTTACGAGTACATACAATACCGATACAAATTACATACAGACCCAGGTGACCACGCTGCACACGTAATGCACATTAACTCTGACACAAACACATATGTACAAACAGATAGTGATCCCCCCACCCACCCACTCACACACACACACCACCCACTCACACATACATGTGATTCAGATTCTGTGGTGTATGAAGGCGAGAGCTTTGTCTGCTCGCTGCTTACCGATGATAACATTCACACTCCACAGATGCTGAAAGAAAAGGTCAATGACCCCCTCCCGTTCCTTTGGCTCCATGGGTAAGTATTGAACACCGGGATTCTATATGGAAACATGTTTGTGTGCAACTCCAGTGCTTAATAGCCAGATTCCTCCAAGGGAGGCTTAACTGCCTCAATTAAAATCACATAAAGGAGAATGTGCGATTCCTAACAGCATAAGCATGTCTCCTCTTTTAGAACAAACAAGGATAAAGAGTTTCCCCTGATAGAGTCAGGTGGATGCTGATTTTCTCTCCCTCTCCCAGGTTGGAGGCAGTAATCACGATTAGGGAAGTGCCAAGAGAGGCGGCGCAGCTGAGTGACGGCTCCCCCTGCTGTCCCGGACATATGGGTGGGAGGGGACCGGTTTACACCTAGCACCCAGGGGATCAGTCAGCTCTCCCAGCGGGCACCCCACTGAGTGTCTACAAGATTTGGTGAGACGGGAAGGTTTTCATGGCAACTGTGTAAGGAAGTGCTGAAGGTTTCTTTACAATGGGAACATAGAAAATAGGACGGAGTTTACTCAAGGGAAAAAGATTTATCCCTGGAGGCTGACATAAATCTTAATCATGTGAAAGTAGCATCAGAGTGAAGTTTGTGATGATTGTATGTTTTAAGGATTCATTTTATTTTATTCTGATTTTGATGGTCAAAATGATTCAACCTTTTACACCTCCTTTTTTATAAAGTAGCTTGTTTTCCCTGCGTTGCCTGACATATCACAATTCCTTGAGAAGATAAATGGGCGTACAGTTCTCCTTGTGTCTGCCACATAAAGTGAAAATTTGCTTCATGTTTAATTTAAATGCTCCGTTGTTCATGTTCACTACATGTGACCAGCAGAAACCAGTAACTTTAGATTGCTTCTGCCAATATTCTGTATATTGTCCTGCACATTTTTATTCCAGTGATCATCACACTTGAACTCCCCACTGTTTGACAGACTAATGAAATTCTTTGGCTGCAGCTCCTTATGGCAGGGTGAGGCAGATTCTATTACAGGCTTTACAGACTGACACCCCAAACACTGTTGAGTCAAATCCTAATCCCATATTGGTCTCAGCCTTGGTAATATTCTTCTCATATAACTCCCCTCATATTTCTCTCACTCTCATGTCTCAGATAGATATCAGCAGAATTACTAGAAAAGCAGAAGGCATTAAAGATGGCTGTAAAAATTCCACAGCTGTACTGACTTTTCCAAACTCACAATATACAGATTTACTTGACTAATAATGTGTCCAAAAAGTCCTCTGATGAAGTGACTGGTATCATCACAAGAACTCTGAAATATAATAAAAGCACCTGTCACTGTTCCTTTATTTTTATTTAACCGTGAAGCCAATGATTAAAACTCCCCAAACGACAAAGCAATGTCAACTAGGAAATGTTTTAATGAAAGGTTCTGCTCTTCCTCAGAAAGTGCTCATTTTTGAAAACATAAAAGAAGATGTGAATTCAATATTTCAATTCGGCACCAGTTAACACGTGAACACATATAGGGTTTAGCAGCTGAAACACGTCTAGGACCAGAGGGGAACCTTCAGGGCTGTCTACCCCTTCAGAGAAGGCCTAAAACAATTCTGGACCAAAAAATAGGAGTATTCATTTCTATCTCATTTAATTTAATACAATACATTTACTTACATTTAGTTAAGTTTACTGTCAAGTTCACATCAGCAATGAAAAGGTTACTGTCCTGAAAACATGTTATCCAATCAGAATCGTCCATCTCTATCAAGGCCCGGTTAGCTGGCTCATTAATTGGTTAGCACTTCACAAATCCCGGGAAGGCCAAGCTATGTGTTTTGGTTTGGAGAGTGAGGGGCAAACTGACCAATCACGGTTTGATTTCAAGTGGGCGGGACAAAAACAAAAGATGGTAGGCCTTCGTGAAGCAGAGTGGTGAGAGCGGTTGACAGAGTTAAACGGCGGAAGACGAGAGTGACGTTGTAGCTAGCTAGCTTGATAGCATCGCCTTTTTCAAGGCGGCCTTTCACAGAAAAACTTCAAATAATTAAAAAAAATGGAAGACCAACTCCAGAACTGGAATTAAAAGAAAAGGTTAAGAAAGTGGAAAGGCATTTCAAGACCGAAAATTATCAGTGATATCCATGGATGACGGGCTGTAAGAAAACAAACAGGCTGTACTGCTGGAGTTGTTTACTTTTCACAACTGACAAGTCATCCACCAGAGCTGCATCGACTAGTGTCATTTCACTTTGTAAATCAACTTTATGGAGGAACATGGTGTATTAGAGTCACTCAGTGAGCTACATTTATTTTGTCTTATATTTGCCCAGATTTCAAAAGGCTGCCACTAAATTTCAGAACCAGTGGAATAACCATGGTCTTCTGACACGAAGGGACAAACTCCTCTTCAGCTGTGGCAAAGGGGCATAATCAACAATGCAGGAGTGCATAACCCAAGTATGAATGGTATTAGTGACAGAGACAGTGGCTTTGGTATTGATGACAACACACCACTCTCAGACAACCAATGCTGTTTTGTTCCATCAATTAACATTACCATCAGTGAGACAATAGTGAATACACTGCACACTGCACAGTTTGAAACCACATTTTATTAAATGTTTTGGTTCAGAAGAGAGCAGGGGTCAACAAATAGCCCAAAATTGGCCAGCAATTATATCTATATCTAGCCCATAGATGATGTTGATTTATTTTAAAACATATATATTTTTAATATATCTTTTAAACCTCATGTTTTCTGTCAAAAATACAACAATTCCACAGATTTCACAGCATTTATTGAGAAGTAGCTGATAAGTAACGTGACAAAACAGCAGCCAGAACATCCTTGCAGCCTCTTTACTTGACGCACAGGTTGAACGCTAATTGGCACATGCATGCGCTGTAACCTGTGAACAATAAAGTGTCCTGTGTCCCTCTTGCAACGGACAACGTGAACAAATATGTTTCATTAAATAAAAAAAAAAAAACAAACAAGGTCGGCTCAAATATCAAATAGCCTAATTAAAAAATGTGAATGCACATCAGCGGCATGGGGAAACAGATCTGCGCTGCTGTATACATTAGTTACGGCAGGTTGCTAGGGCAGGTTGCCTGTTTCATGACAGACGCCAGGAGATGCAGCAGTGGGCGTAATAACAGCACATAGAAGCAAATTAATGTTTTAAATTAAATTAAATGCATTTTTAAAGTTAAATAACGTTTATTTTTAATAGAATAGAAAAAATAGAAAACCTTTTTTTCCAGTAGGAAAGCATGGTCATGGCCCGCGATGGAATTGTCAGAAAAAAAAATTGGCCCGGGTCCAAACTTATTTGCCGACCTCTGGTATAGAGCAACATTATGCTCATATGCAAAACGTATAAATCACAGCCTGATTGTGGTGCTACAGGAAAACTACAAATCATTCACTTTACTACAAATATACAATATAAAATAAAACAAAAATAAATATATATATAAAAGATGGTTCTGTGTAACAAACCATCTGGCAAATTGAGGTTACAAAAACCAACCAGTTTTTTTAAACATAACTTTATTTATTTCTCACCATCATAGATTTTTATACTTCATAAGAACAGGGCCACAAAACTAGAAAAGAACGAAGGTTTTATTTACAATGTTCCTAAATAAATCTTCAATATATGGGCTTAACTTATCATAGGCATTATATTGATACCAACATAAAGTACAGAAATGCCGAGCACATATGTCTGAGGTAGGTTGTGACCAGTATCTTAATTACATCATTTGTTCACCAAAGAGTGATGACAAGACTTTTACTTTAGCCACATGTGACTCTAGCGATGGTAATATTGGTTAATATTTGTATATCTGTTTCATGCAGACAGACATTCATCCACCACATGTGACATCTGTGACAATGTGGTGGACATATTTTACAAATATTTTATGTTCAGAGGCATGTTCAAACTGCCACACAGTGCAGGTTTTATGATTTATTTCTAATAATTTATATAAGGTCTTTACAGATATAAAACTTTTGCCTAAGTTTGCATAACCTGCATCAAGTCCAAAACTGGAGACTGTATCTATTTTACATTGCCAAACAGCTTTTGTATTTCAATATTGCCTTAGCATGAAAATAGGTGGATGAAGCCTTTTTAATAAGAAGAAGGCATTTACTAGAGACTTCATCAGGATATTCTTATAATTGCATTGAGCTGCATTAAGTATTGCAGTGTGTGTATGCTCTGAGAATAAAAGGAATTATCTGGCATATCTTATCATCTCTCTGCATTGTTAAGCTGTTACAATATGTCTAACTGACCTGATGAGAACTTTATCATAGAGAAGGAGAGGCAAACTAAACCTTGATTCACCCAACTCTGAAGTCTCCAGTCAAGTGTTGAAATGAGTGTTCAATGATTGACAAGAACATCAGTCCTGTCTTCAAGGACAGATCCATTCTCCTCCATCCTTTTATGCGTTCGTGAAGTGAATTCCAGAGGTAGTATCTTTGGCGCCCCCCCATCTCTCCTCAAACTGCCTTTTCTACATTTCCCACAATGCCTTTCAACAAGGGGTGTCATCCTTGCCTTTCATCTCAGAGGGATTTGTGAGCAAATAAATATATTGCTGCCCACGGCCCAAACCACTGTGAACATCAGGGTGTGTCTGCAACCTGGCCCTTGCTCAAAATGTCAATTGCCTTGTAGCTGCATTGCATTCTGGTCCAGTGGGGTTACTGTGGGTGGAAGAAAAGGTATCTCTTTTTCTCTGTGATGGATTTCTCCCTGTATGATTGTTGAGTGTCCAAAATGGTGAAATATAGCAGACAGATATAGATTCCCTTTAAAACCTGAGGTTTACAATCACAAGCAACATGTACAAGGTTGGTATGTCCTTTAATTTCTGATCACATTCAAGTGACATTCAAATGAACTTGAAATGAAATGAAATGAATCAAATGAATTTTTATCGGCAAACAGCTGCTGACAATGTTTTTTTTTTATAGATGGGACTGGAATAATCTATTAAAAAAAATGCAATCAATATCCATGCACACACTTTGCAGGATTGCCTGTCAGCCATTGTACAGCACACAGTGCAGATATACACAGTCCTCCGTTAGCCTCTACTGCTGGGGAAGTCAAGGGCATTGTCAGCTTTATCAGTGCCTAGTGATTCATCAGGCTAGTTGGTAAATAAGAGATGCTATCAGGTGCTCCTGGTGGCATTGAGGGACCATGTCCTAATCAATAACATTCCAATTCTTCACTGATCTCCTTCTCTGATTAGCCGTACTAATCCAATACACAATGTTGCTGTCTATTACTGAGTCAGGACAAAGCCTTCCCGTTAAGACCGCCCTTATCTGTGGTTGCGTTTACTACTGATATAAGGCAGGCCTATGCCAGGAGCTATGGCGAGGACATCCTCAGGCTCTTCTAATTGTTAATCCACTTGGGCTGGCAGATAGCAAGGAGATTTCACTTGGCGTGGCAGAGGCACAGGCAGTTAAATGTGGTGATTGTAGTGAGATGTAACCAGTCGGTGCACAGACAGAGCAGGTTGAGGTAAAATGGCTTGTAATTTTTCAACTCCCTTAAATGGGAATAGGAGACAGTAGAGTGGCAAGGATAATGAAGCAGGTTAAGAAAAGGAGGGCGGGCAGGCTGTCAGTCAGCAAAGAGCGGCGATGGCAGCAGGCACTTACTGATGTGGGAATGCTGATGAACAAGCCGAGCCTAATTTAAGTTAATGAATATGAAATATGCATCAAATTTCCCTTTCAAAATGATCTGCGATGAGCATAACGGAAGAAAGAGGAAATTAATCTGCATTAACTAGTCAGAGTTTAGCTTCTAGAGAATGATTACACAATGAATGTGACTCTCAAATGGTCATGTTACACACATTAGTCCATAGATCTCTGAATTATGCGGCCCACACACTAGGTATGGGAGATAACTACTAGCTACTTTCGGTTGCTTTTTTAAAGCAGTATCTAATTTGGATAATTCCAGTGAATTAAACTTGAATTACGGGGGCTGTAACAGTACACACAGTTCACAGCCCAGTTTAGGAGTTGCATTAGGATGTTTCTTTTCATATATTTTAAATAGACAGTGGTGTCAAAAACAGACACAATTCTCTTTGCTGGACACTGAGGTAGCATTTTGCCCAACTTCAGTACATAATTGTTATTCTAAAAACATTTCTATTGCACTGTGCAAACAGTGAACAAGCATTTAAAGGTCACAATAGGCAGGAAACTCGAACATTCAAAGCACCCAAACGTGTATGTATATATTGCACTTTATGAAGCAGCAGAATTAGCAGCATCCATGTGTTTCCACTCACATACACTACAGCTGTGGAGCACACTCTGTCTGTTGTTTTTGTAGCTAACCTGACTTATTCCCACACAACTAATTTAATGGTTGCAGGTCGGTTTTCCAGCTCCTCTGATTCATTTGCAACAGTGTGACTGCTAACTTTAAGAGTCAGTCAGATTATTGTGCTAACTTTAGCACATGTTGCTAACAGTGTACGACTAAAGCAGAACTAGCACTTGTAAACTGTACATGCCGTGTAAGTCTGTGTGTGACTGCATGCACTGGACCATGAATCCTGTATTCTGTTCAGTGCAAATACACAAAAAAGCCAAAGGTTATATGAAGAAAGACAAGTAGCAAACAACAAGCAAGCAACTTTAGGGGTCCTCTAATGTTATTCCAGCTAGCTGCTAACAGGTGAGAACACGCAAAGCTATATATAAGGAAAGCATGTCCTGGATTATCATCACAAATGTGTCTATTAACATACAGTTTCATCATTGATTAGTTGTTTGGGAACTGGAGGTGGGTGGTTCGAGTCCAGCAATGGACCACAGCGTGGAGTCTGGTAGCTGGGGACTGAAGGCACTGAACCCTAACTGCTTCTAGAACGCTGCAATGTAAGAGCCCATCACTCCACCATCTTTCAAACATACAGCAATCACCAATCCAATCAAGTTAACCTCTGTTAGCTACAAAGCTAGTAACAAGCTACCATTTGATAGTTGATGCTGAGGTAAGCATGGTTGTTAACTGTCCAGGTGACTCACCTATCCAGGTAAATTTCGTGTGGCTGATGAGGTTTGATAGCTCACTGCGCATTGCATTATCATTATCAAGTGCATTATTACATTATTTGGGTACTAACACTTTTAAGGCTCCTTTCTTGCAGTACTATGGTGTCCATTTACTAACCAGTGCCTTGTCTGCATATGCTGAAAAAGAATGACTCAAAGCACAGTTTAATTACAGCATCTGCACAAAAGGTAGCCACGAGGGTATCACAGGAACATCTCGACAAAAAGCTCAGGTTTGAGGGTGAATACTGGAGGGAAACTGGTGATGTGGAGGAGGCATCTCAGCCATTAATCACACACATCTTCTGTAGCATAGAGACAGGATTATTAATAGAACCCACCTCATGCAAACAACTCAGAGTAATGCCTTAGTGGACCTATTATTGGACATGGTTGAATTCTGAAGCACACGTGCTTTTTTGTTTGTGTTTGTTTTTTGCTATTGACAGCCTATATGAAATCTGCTTACATATCATTGAATAAATTACAATACAAGTGTGTCATTTTAAGTTGCTTAAAACAATATTTTTGGATTAGTTATGGATTTAGTTATTATAAATGGGGCTGCTCGTAGTGTTAAACCCACAGAGAATTATCACCAATTATGCAGGTCCTATCAGGTCAGATTTGTGTACTTTTGTGTATTTCAGCTCATTGTTTTGGTTTTTACTGTTGTGGTTCAGTCTTACCACATACATCAGTTACGCTGCTTTGTAAGCACACCAACTGGCTGGTGAGAGCCAGATATAGAAATAGAGCTAATAAGCACATGACATACTGACATATTACATTTGTCAGGTGGCCTAAAACACAACTCCAAATGAATGCTAACGTTATTGAAATATATGTCACTATGATTGTACCCGTATGATTATATATGGACATTAAACAGAAATGAAATTCATCTAAATACTGTATTAATTTAGAATTTAGAACATTAGCTGACATTAGCCACCATAAGCTAGTGGTCATACTAGAGTATGTAAGAGAGGAAGAATGTGTTATTCGTTCTTTTCAAAAAGTTTCCATAGTCTTGCTTTAATTCTGGAACCAGAAATTTCAGATTTTACTTTGGTGGTTTGCTAACACAACAGCTGCACGTTGTAGCCTTAGGGTGAGGCAGGCTTTTGGTATAGTTTCTCACTCTTATCTGTCAAATCCACTGATTAGCTTCCCCCCTGCCGGATGCTGGATGCTGATGTGGCATACGAAGTGAGCTGGCAAATACCACCGAGTGAACTTGTGCTTTTCCTCTGCACATAGAACAGCAAACAATTGCAGTTCCAAATTTCATTTTGTCATTATCAAGCTTACAACAATTTCACAGCACAGCAATCACACTATAATGAACTTCCAGAAGCAATTAAAGCCTCTTTCCTGTGGAGGGACCTTCATGAATACAAGAAAGACGGCTTTCTCACAGCCTCTAATCACAGAGCATTCCAGCCGAGGTGTCACATTGGCTTTGTTGTTTGCCAGAAATCCCTTCAGGAAGCCTCAGTCAGGTCCTCTAATCAACACGCTTACACCTGACAAAAACTAATGGGACTTAATTGGTACGGCATGCAACAGCTTCCTATACACCCCAAATCATAACCTCCACTTTAATCTCAAATTAGAATTAGCTGAACACATGCTGGATGTAGACCTAGATGAAACAGTGTTCAGACATTATTTAAAGGTTTCCAGCTGAGGCTCCACATATGTGATTATCCTGAGTCATGGTCCAAACATAGAATTACTTAACAACAACAAAAATAAACAGAGTGCATCTAGGGCTTAAACCCAATGAATATAAAGAGCAAATTAGGCTTTAAAACCATGAACTGAATCAGGGTTATTGGGGCCTCTAAAAAAAAACTTTAATTTTTAGAGCATCACATTAATTATTGCCTAATAAGAGGGACCACGGGCCAATAAAGCAGGTGTTCTTCTGAGATGGATAAAGAGAGAGAAAGTCATGTTCAAGACAGGTAGGCTTATTATGGTAGGTCTCTACTAATAAAAGAAACGTTCAAAGGGCCACTCCAGTGATTTACTGTTACACTTCCATAAAGTTGAGGAATACAAAAGATAGACATTAAAAAACTAAAAGACAAATATTACATCTTCCATTTCCCACAATGCAAGTTGGTAGCATCTCATTAAAACCCCCCTGGCTGGTTAACCCTTTGGCTTTTAAACCAGTTTGCTAATAAACAATATATCTATAAACGCATGCAGTCTCTGAAGTAATGATGATTTGATGATTTAACTTTTTATTAGCTCTTTAAAAATGTATCTTCTTTTCTTTATCATATGCAGATATCTGTTTATACATGATGTGTCCTTCTTGTCATTCTTGTATATCAAGTTGCTAATCAGTGTGCAGAGGAAGTCTAGCCATCATCTGTTGTCCAGATATGCGCTGGCTACAAAATATTTGCCCAGAAGATAAATTGTGGTCAGACTGCTGTTGGGTTTGCAGATTGCTGGTTCTGTTAAGAATTTCTTGTCTCCAAGTCCTAGTCTTTTTCAAACATATGTGGGCTCCTGCCAGAGGCACAGAAAACGTTATATGCCTTCTTTCACAGGCTGAATACGACTGTAAACGTTAAGTAAACCGCTGTACATTTGATGTGTAAAATCAGTGCCCCTTTAATATGTTTTATTATAAAGAGAGAGCTTTCTCTCATGTCTCCAACATAAAACAGTACTTTAAAGTGAAAGCACTGTACCTAAAATGTTTTTCTTTTGTTTGTGAAATATCATGGTCATGGTTGAAAGAAACCAACGCTGAATGTTGGCAGGAAAGCAGCAACCAATAGCAATCTCACATGTCATAAGTCAAATGCTTTGTTTACCCATCCGTTCATTCTCCTTAAAAGTTCTTTTGGCACTGAAGAACATTACCCAACTTACTTCCAACTTTGCTCCTGACAAGAAATAGTCCAAGAGGTCCAAGATAAAAGTAAAACTGGTTGTTTAATCTTTGTGAACAAAAATGACTGATGCCGTTGTTTCTCTTGGCAGTCTTGACTCCATTGCCATCCACTCAGTTCAGATTGAAAGATCTTTTCTTAAAACCCCTAAAATTATTATTTTTTTCAACTTCTTACTGTACAATGGAGAATGGAGTCCCACACACATTATTTCTGTTAGAAATTAGAAAAGTTTTGGGGTATTTCATGTGACAGTCATCTGTCTGTGTTGTCTTGACTGTGTGTGAAGTGGACAGGACTCATTTAGAGAAACATGATATCACAAATTCTCAAGCACCAATCAGGAAAAAAGTAACATCCGGATGAAAATGTATAAGTTATGACGGTTGTGGAGTTCAGGTGATACAATTCTAATAAATACTGTAACTATGAATGTTTATTTTTTTCCCCATGAAGTTAAACTTTAATTAAGACTTATTTAGTCATGATTATTTAATATTATCAAATAACACGTGACATTAGAAGAAATTTAAATCAGATGGGGCACTGACAAATAACCACTAGTACTGCCTTTGATTTGTCAAACTAGGACCAGTATGCAGTTACATGTGTCATATCATTAAGTTTTTCTATTTTCATGCCACATTAAACGGTGTATTCAGTGTTGCCTCTCAGAATTTAATAAAACTCTCCACTATCCACCCACACTAATGAAATTCTTTCAGGGTATGTGTGGTCACCCATAACATCTACTCACTGGTAATAAACTCTAAGGTAGCTGCCCTTAAATTAAATATGAAATTAAAATGAATACTAAATGACACATGCTTGTACTCGTCTTAATTAAAACCTCTCTTCGTCTTGTTGGTAAAATTCAGTGTTAACAGAAGACAATATCTGCACCCTTATAATACAGTAACTTGTCACTAAAGAAGGAAAAGGAAGTGTTTCCTCAGTGCTAAATCAGTCAGATCCAAAGTTCACCATATTTTCATAAAATAAAAATAATAATAATAACATAGATAATAAGACTATACTTACTATACTTAACCAAACATATTTTTGTAGAACACAACACTAATCAAATGGTTTTCACAACATAACATTCATAACCTCTAACCCTCTTCTAACCCTGACCAATTACTTGCATGTATCAGTTGTAGTGTGTTTTTTTCTGTGCAGCATTGTTGCAGTTGGATAGTGGTAATGTGGAGAGCTACAGAATTGACACTCCATAATATAGTAAGTAAAGAAACCACTGCAGCTGAGTAGTTGATTCAGTTCCATGACCATAACCATGTCATACCAAACAAGCACATGATGAAAATGGTTGCTTGATGCTTGGTGCAATAGTGAGTCAATTTTTATGAGAAATAAATAATTGCTATCTGAGTCCCTGGTGTCCAACACTAGTTGTGACCCCAAAAATTCTGAATCACACCAAATCAACAGCTTACTGTTTTGTTACACCTTTTATGACTGCACAACCTTTCCTATATATTACATGTAGCACAGCACAGACTGGAAAAGGTCACCAAGCTCCATCTTACCGGTGTTGAGGTCCTTATACTCCTGTGAGGAGTGCTCATTCTGGTGCACCCACTCCCCGTTGCATTTGAAGAAGATCTGTAAGGCGGGTGCTGCTCGGCAGCGCAGCTTAATGGGGTTGCTCTTGACGATGTAGGCATCCTCTGGCTCCTGGATGAAGTGGGGCAAGGTTCCCTGCACTGACGGTATGGTGTCATGCTGAGCATCCCCCGTGGCACCTGCAAACCAACACCTCAGTTACTTCATCATCCCACATCTCTTTTATAAGAACAATATAGAAATGTCCAGCAGCATAGGCTTACAAAAATAAAGGCAAGTCGAATTGTTTTCAGCTGGAAATGTATCAATAAAAAAACACTTTACTAACACTACAGTAAGTATAACAGCAATAGAAAGGCAAAGCATACACAGTACTATCTGTCCTCCATTCTAGCAAAACTGTTCTCCACAGAGCAATTTGCAGATGAATGAAATCAGAGCAGACCAAGTGGAGAGGAATTAGGAGGGGACTGATTACCCAAATTGTGGCTGTGGAACGCGAATACATCTTATCTCAGCAACAAGTCCTGGATTTTGGTCCATGCACAAGCAGCCTGTGTGCTGCCGCCAACGTGCCACCATCTTTAATGACAATTCACAGCAGGTTACCTCCTCTCCTATCAGTTTGGAGAGCACCTGGCCCAGTTCACAAGTATTGTTCATCATGGCAGCTCATCGATCTAAGTGCAGTTTTGGAAACACCGATCAGAGAGATTGTGAGAGCGTGACTTTTCATACAGGATGTTTTTTTTTAGTTTGACGGCAGGTCTTGGCCTAACATGGCGTCCTGTGCTGGCCTCCACTGCGTGAAGCACAGAGAGCTCTGTAAACTGGGACAAAAAGGAACAGGATGTTTGTGCTCCTGCCATCCCCGGGATCCTTCTCAGAATTACACCTCAGTCCCATCAAGGCAGCTCCAGCTAAGCTATTCAGTGCTGTAAAAGCCCATGAAAGCTATTATGCCCCACCATCAAATCCAGTTCTCTCCCCTGAAATTGAATCGGCCCTCTCACCACCTCTCTCAATCAATGTTGTCCTTGTTAAATGGGTAAATGAATGGATGCAGGTGTAAAGAGAGACCACACATAAAACGAACAGTCAGGGAGGTGAATGAAATAATATGCTGACATTACCTTCTGTAGGACAGGTAGATGTCTTTATCATATTGTTACATGTTCTTCCTTTAGCTATTCGTATCACCATTATAGCCTGTTTGTGTTCAGAAAATGACTGAAAAGGAAGGCACTGACAGGGCTGTTACAGATGTATCCTAAAAAGAAATCTTCCATTAGGCGACATGGTCAGTTACATTGTATGTCAAACCTCCATCCTTGATGATGTAAAGGTAAATGGCATTGAATTATGGGGGACCATGAAAAGAAACCAAACAGAAAAAGAAAACCAATTACGTTTACTTGTTATTGTAAGAAAATCATATTTCTGTGTGCAATAAAGGCATGACTAACATATTATCAGGTACTAGATTTAGGGGGCTGTACTTACAGATTATTATATGTTAATTACTCTGTTTTCATTAGTGTATAATCACCTTAAAATAAGGATTGCCTTATATCAACAGACGCCATACTGAACTACTATTCATCTACAGAAGCCCAGAATGGACAAAGTAAACACTGGCTCTAAATTGGACCTTTAACGTTAGTTTCCATACTAGGAAGGAGAGGTTGAACAGAGGGGGTTGCAACTACAGAGCTTGATGCCATTAAATCCTACACGCTGGACCTTTAAATGCTAAAACGCTCACAGTGGACTGACGTCTGTGTTGACTTCATAACTTTTACTTTCAGTGAGGTGTGTAAGGGCTTGTTGGTTTTTGATGTTTTTGATAAGCCCTGTCACAGCTGTGACTGCAGAGCGCTCATTCGGCTCAAAACCTGAGTTAGAGGAGTGAAGCGGCACAGAGTGGACAGGTTGTAATAGGACGGAGAGGCTGGGAGGTATTCTTTAAGAACAGAGACACTGAACCAAGAGCTGACTGAGGAGGACACACGTCTCACAACAAAGTCGATATGTGGAGGAGGGTGTCAACAACTACTGTTTACTACTGTTATCTTAAGCTATCATATTCAAGTCAAACTATTCTGATGAAATCCTCCGTTCAGTGGCACATGTTACATGTTTAAGTATGAATATTAATTGCATGCAGAAAGATGGTGGTGTAAAGGCAAGTAGACGTGGGAAGTGGAGGAAAGGAAAAACACTGCACATAGAGGTGTCATGAGGAACATGACAGACGGCTCAACACTCGCAAATCATCCATAATCACATAAAAGCGTTTGAAAGGTTGATAGTCCTACAAGCAGATGGGGATTAGATTATTTCTTGCTAATATATGATGAGAGGGAAAACAGGATGATATGTTCACAGTATATGAGTCAATTCATTATATCTGTCTGTGAGTAGGAACTCGGGCCAGTGCACACATCTGATGCAAAACTGACTTCTGTCAGATTTTAAATATCTTCCCAGCCCTGCTTCAAACCTTCTCGCCTTTAACAGATTTACAGGCAATTACATATTCATGTCATATTTGACATTTAAAAACAAACAACAAAACAATAAGCTGTCGCGATGATTTTCAAATTTTTGAAAATTGCAGGCAGACCTGGGGTTTGAGCTGGACTCTCAGAGGGACGTCAGTATTTCTTTGCCCATACATTACACCACATGTGGAGGCAAGCCAGTACATGAGCTACCACAAGCTGTGTTCACACACACTGAGCTTGTCTCGGCTCTTTAAATTATGCATCAGACAGTCACTTTATTTTTTATCCTTTCTTATTTTACATGGAACAATTTATTATGACAGCATGCAGGTAATTATCATTGTCATCTTTGGCCAAACGGCTGGATTTTCAAAGAATGTAAGGACTTTGTCTGACCTGATGCAACCCGTGCCTTGTCAACACATGTCTGTGGGAGAGCTATTTTAAAAGAACATCGCTGGGGCCGTGCACACTGTGCTGCGTCTCTGGCAAACTTTAGCAACATTGTTCTTGTTGTGCGCAAATTAATGAGAAAAGCAGACAACTCTTACATGAGCCACTTATCATGTATCATTATCTTTTAACAGGAGATATTACTGTCACTACTATCACCAGTAAAAATATTACATTTTGCTATATAAATATATAAATAATGGCTACTATCATCTGTGATGCAATTTCAACAAAACAATTTAAAACTACTTTGGAATAACCATAGAAGGAGGATAATCTACGGGTTGATTACAGCAGCAGACAAGCAAATGATATTCACACAGTGGTCCCTGTCTTTGTGTTATCATTTTACCACACGTTATGACTTACTTGAGGGATTTACATACTCTTCAGTGGATTAGGAGGTTTGTGCACATTCATAACACACGTTTAAAAAACACACATACATCGTGGTCAAGTTAAGAACAGAGCAGCTTCATTAGCTTTTTAGAAGGTCACAGATGAATCTAGCCAAAGACTAAATCAACATAATCCCAGTGGAAGTCTGAGTTGTCCAAATCAGCTAACAGACATTAAGACAAAATTCCTCCCAGACTGCAAAAATCAATCTAAATATGAGCATGTGACTATTAATTTATGATAGACCTGAATAACTGTGAATAGCTTTCCTCTAATATTCAATATTTACTTCACTTCTATTTATTTGTTGTAATCATAAAAGAACAGTTACAGTGCCCCCCTCAGGACCCGTTGATATTAAGGGGGGTCTAAGTCTTTTGCTGCTTCTTCTACTATTACTACTGCGTCCGTAGTCTTGTTAATGTTCGGATAGTCATCTTCACACCAGCGGGTCAGATTCTCTCCTTTCTTCAGACAGACCTTTTCAGTGTGTTTAGTGATCAGACCCACCAACAGACTTAATAATAGTGTTGAAGTCAAAAGTAGCTACACAGTCATTTGTGTACAGGGCGTACAGGGGAGAACACGGCCCTGTGGTGCTCCGATGTTATGGATGAGGTGTGTCCGCCCACCCTCACAGTTGCAGGTCCTTGAGCTTTGTGACCAGCCTGGATGGAACAATGTAAAATGCTGAACTATAGTTGATGAACAACAATCTCACATAGTTCCCTTTCTTTGGGTTCAGTGTGCTGGGTAATGAGGAGCAGAAATAATCCTTGAGCCGGTTAAAATACTTAGAGTGTTCATTACAGAGGTGTGTGGCACTAACAGTCAGTCAGTCAGCCAGGCTGGTCTTGTTTTCTTGGACACAGGAATGATGATGGACTCTTTGAAGCATGTTGGTGCAACAGACTGAGCCAGAGACAGGTTGAATATCGTTGTGAACACTGCCGCTAGTCAGTCGGCACAAAGTCGCCCACATGCTTCTTGTATTCCTGGAATTGTTGTTGTAATTGTTTTTTTTCCTGAAGTTTCTTCGTGTCTCTTTTACTGCTCTTTCATAATCATCCATAGCTCTTATTTATAGGCTGCTAAGTGTACGTTTATGGCATCCCAGATGGTTCTGGTAATCCACAGTTTTCTGTTTGTCGAAGGATTTCACTGTTTTGGGTACAGTTACTTCTGTTGTTTTACAAATTGATTTTAACACAGGCTTAAAAAAAGCTTTAGATTCATATGTTGATTTTCATTATTCTCAAGACCTTCAAACCTTAGAGGATTACCATACAGTATATTTAGTAATGACTCTGAGAGACAATTTTATTTTATAAAAAAACAAACAAAAAAAACACTTCTTTAATTTTGTCTTTAGTCTGTTAATTACTGATAATGAATGTCAGAAACAGAAGCATGAATGCCAGTGCTGACTACAGATCAAGGAAACAGCTTTTATTGCTTTAACAAATTCATATGGAAGCCTGCTAATAAAACTGGGATTGTTCAACCAGAAAGAAACACTGCTTCAACATAATTTAAAGTACTAACACATTTAATGGTTGGGGCATGTAATCCTCCTCCATCCAGCACCTTCCTCGGCACTACTCTAATCAGCTAATTGCTGCTGAATGATGACTAAAAATAGTCAGACACTGCAGAGCCCAGATGAGCCTCCCCTTTCATTTTTTTTCCACATTGCACAACAACTAATGATGTGCCATGTTCTTTTCTCTTAATGTTCAAACATTCAGCACATTCAAAGGTAGCAGATAATTGGAACAAGGTGACAATCCACGCTCCATAAACCTGGAGCCATAGAGTGGACTGCTCCACTCATGATGGGTGCTCATAAATATCAGCCTTAATGAAGGAAATGACTGCGCGCCAATAAGTCACTTATTTCCTCATTACGCTGGTTAATTTTAACACTGCCTCTAAAATGCTCTCTCACCCTATCTGCTGCCAGTCACAGGTTTCCACCTGACTTAACATGACGCTCAGTGCAGTGGACCTGCAGCTGATAAATGCCCTGGGTATCAATCTGCATACGGGGACACAGACGACATGGCGGTAGTACTGTCGGCTCAGGCTTTCTGACAGTGCTCGGGAGCCAAGGGAGCATGTTGAACAAAACAGATTCAAATCAACAATCTCTTTGAGATGTGCCAGGGCAATAAGCACCACAAGGCCTGTTTGGATATGCAAGGAAGGATTGAGACAATACAGGTTTTAATGACAGTCATGGAGATTTAAAAGAGCAGCTTTGGACTTTTGAATATTGACTGCTAAGCCAACAACAAGATCTGCTAGAAGACCTTCAAGACTGCCAGGTTCATCACATCCCACTGTACAAAGCTGGTGGAGCACAAACAGCATATTGACAATTTTGTAAAGTTCTCTATGGAGGTCATGAGGTGTTGTTGACAGCATGAATTTACTCAGCCAATGCAAACACACCTTTTAAAGCTGAGTGCATATGACAAGGCTTTTAAAACCTCGGAATCATTGTTTTTGGTCCCAGATAGCTGTTGTTGGTGATGTCCCTAACTGATCTCAGACGAGACACTGTGTTGATAAGACAAGAAATCTGTGAGTGGTGTGAATGAGTGCAGGAGTCAACAACAAATGACAAATTAGAAAAGTCTGAAAAATGTAATACTGGGACAGCTGACACACTGATGACACAATGTGTGAGTTGTTGCCTCAGATCCGAAATTAGTTTGGGACAGGCTAATTGTTGCTGAAATGGTTATGTTTGCAGTGTTTCAAAATCATTAGGATTCATCATCCATTCATTTCATGAATATACCTTGACCAGACAATGACACTAGATTACAAAGCGCATTAGAAATCCTCTTCGGATCATATTAAAGTTCATGGTAATCGGACCAGTCATTTTTGAGGTATCTCACTGAAATGTGTTAGCGCTGTTCCACCAGAACAATGGGCACCGGGTAATGTTTCAAAAAATCTGAGGTAAACTACACAGAAAGCTGCAACCGAAAAACACTGACTCTGAAAAATGGGACTTGGCAAGAGCTCAACTGAATGTGATTCTGAAACAGTTCCTGTTTAAAAGGTAGATGATGTCGAACATGGCCTGTGATTTATTAACTGGCACTGGTTCGTCTCCAAACCACAATCCATTTTTGCCGCTATTTTGACAGCTTGCCTCAGCATCAATCCTTTGCAAACCCCACTGAAATGGACACTGGAAGAGAAAGATCAAGCTGACAGCCCTATACGCTTTTCTTTGCCAGGCCTCCTGACTGAGTTGGACATTACTATTTCACACAGCTCCTCCACAGCCAAAGTCCTTGAAAACCACACATTCTTACTCTCACATCTGCGAGATCACTGGGGACTTCTCATGGATTTTTTACAGGAGCTGAGATAGGCGGAGGGCAAGGATGAGGAGCGTCAGCAGTGTGAGTATCGGCTTTACATGGTGAGCACCCTCTCAGCCTTTCAGCAGGAGTCCTCCTCATTTGAAAGGCAGAGTCAGGAGATGTCAGACTAATCCTCGACACTAAAAGAGAAAGAGTGGCTGAACAAAAATGCAGCAAAAGGCTCCGCACATGGCAGGATAGGGAGACCGCTGAGTGAACTCCAGAATAGGCGCTGCACTGAGAGGACAGAAGCTCTAGTGAACACACACTCAAAAACACACTCCCATTTCTGATACTTGTGGGTAAATTCACTGACATTCACTCTCACGCTAACCTTAATATGAACTCCAAAAAATCTGATTTAAAACTCGAGGGACCAGTAGTTTTGGATGCTTAGCTCTGTAGTTTATATTGGTGCCAACCACTTCCCAAAGATACATTTCCTATTTTGCAGGCTTCCTCTGGGTTCAGTTAATACTAGTACAGCATGAAAGTCAACAGACTGCGTAACTATGTGAGGAAGACCGTTTTATAAAACTCTCACAAATTGCCGAGTTCTAGTTCTGATGCGGAACAGCAGAATTTGAGACATGAACATGGCTGACTAGCTGCATAGATACACAAATCTTATGTACAAAAGATGTAAACTACACATATAGTATGTATGTATGTTCAGACAGGTGGGCTCAAGAACATCCCTGGTTCCCATCTACAAGCATCCGCATCTGCACACCAGACCACAGAGCAGCTTCTCTTCTCAGAGACTCTCAAGTCAAACTCTTCTGCTTTCGGCCATAAATAATAGTTTTTGTTTGTTTGTTAAATGTCACTGTACAACCCTGTAGAAAGGGAAGTAAATGAACCTTGAACTGGGAGTCTTCATAAAGGCCCTCTTTACAACATTAGGAAATCACATGGGAGCACATTAGTTGATTTTGTATTTATTGTGTTCATAATAAACTGACCAAAACAAACAAAAAGTGACAGGATGGTGAAATAATAAATGGACTGTACAGAGCGCATTTCTAGTCGTCCAGTCAGTCCAAGTGCTACACTACAGGTCATATTCACACAGTGATGGCAAAGCAGAGGCTGCCAACTGTTCATCAGAAAGTAACTAATCACATTCACACACACACTCGCACATCTTTTGGCAGCAGTTTGGGGTTCAGAACCTTTGCAGACTGAGACGAAGTGGACATCAAACCGCTGATCTTCCGGTTAGTTTAATTTAACTATCAGCGTATTCATCCAGGTTACAGACTTGGAAAGATTATTACATTTACATTGAGTCATTTAGCTGACGCTTTTATCCAAAGCGACTTACAGAGAGCAATTTGGGGTTCAGCATCTTGCCCAAGGGCACTTCGACATGCAGACTGGAGGAGCCCGGGCTTGAACCGCCAATAATGTGATTAGTGAACGACCCGCTGTACCTCCTGAGCCACAGCCGCCGTACAGAGCTACAGAAAAAACACTTTCGATAAACAAACATCATATTATTACAGTATTTAGGCAGACATGGGCACGACTGCATCCAGGACAGCTCATCTTAATTAATGGTATAAATAAAAGAAATAAATTTCACTTCAGTGTCAGCCATGAAAATCTTTAATCAAGAGAAGATCAGCACTGTGTCCTTTGCTGTGTTCTGCTTCTTGGTCTGTTATTAAAAATGCAAGATTCGTGTCATTGTCCTACAACGGCAAACACATGCATGCAAAAGAGCACACAAACCGACCGCATTCATCTTAGAACGCACACACGCAAGCAAGTACAGGTATCCATACACGCTATATATTTTTATGTACACCACCATGCCCACTTGCACAAAGACATCAGAGCATAGCAGCTGCGTCTGCTAAGTAATTGAGGAGAAAATAACTCTAAGAGCTGCGAGAGATTTTCAATTTTTTTCATTTGCTAGGTGGTCTGTGAAACACAAGCCTGGGGGGATTAGCCCCTTTGTGGGTGATGAGTCAATGTGTGCAGCCTCACCGAATGAAAGAGGAGCCGGCAACATTGTTTACAGATACACATTTTGTAGCATGACATTGTCAAGCAATATTCCGCCCCTCACCCCGACTGTACGCTTCTCAGTAAAGCCTCTTACATGGCCTGTAATCAATTTTAAAAGGTTGAATGGTATGAAAAGCAATTACATGGCACATGTGTCCACTGTCAGGCAGCTGGTGAGGCTGCAGTTTGAGAGGTGGGCTCCCCAGTGATTACAGAGCATAGATCTGGAGCTGTGTCAGTTATAGGTTGTTTCTGTTAGATCCTCCTGTTACACCCGAGGCCCAAGCAGCCTTATAGGCCTGATTGACTGAGACAGCCTCTGACAGTTATTGACAGGCTGCTGCACTTCCCAGAAAGGGCAACAGAGAGAGAGAGGGGGAGAGTGATTGGGAAGCAAATCCTGATGTTAGGGCTGTTCACATATCCTGTTTCTGCTTCGTCTCAAAGTAGTATGCTTTCCTTTGTCTTATTTGAAGGTTTTCCTTCTGGACTGATGGCCTGATATTGGCTGTTTATTAACTATCAAATATCTACCACTCACAATATCCTCACCTCAATGACCCGACAAAAGAAAAACAATAAAATGTTAAGTAAACTTACCAGTTTACAGCAATTTGTTCAACTTATTAATGCTTCTTTGGCTGCTCTTTATGACCTACTACTGACAGACACCGCACAATATGTCCTCAGCATAGAGAGCTTAAGAAGGCCTTTTTCCTCAGAAGAAATCCTCTGCCCTGCTGCCTTTATTTTGATAGTTGGAAAAATCAAGTTCAAACAAACCTCAATAGTGACTGCTTATTACCAAACTCGAGGTCACAAAATCTGGCAAAGGTCAAACCTGAGAGTCTATGTGACACAAGTTTTGCAAAATTCATTTATATTCATTATTCTTCATCAACATACAGCTGAAATGATTAGTCAGTTATTGGCTGGAGTCATTTTTCAAGGTAAATTTCCACATATCATCCAGTTCAAGCTTCTAAACTGAGGATTTGCTCCTTTTCTTCATCTTGTGTGACAGTAAAGTGAACGTCTTTGTGGCTTTTTAAAGATTTCCGTTTGGGCTTAAGGAAATTGTGACTGAGAAACGGACTGATCGCCCAAGAAAAAGGAGAGCATCAGTCGTTTTAGAAAATGCCCCAAAAATGACAAAAATAAAGACTCAGCGTGGAATGTTTGAGAACAGACAGCACTGTCAAATACACACTGGCTGTGCTCTGAAAAGACGTGGAGACATCTGAGAGCAGATTTACTGCTGCTGATTTTGCAAAATTTTATACAGTGCAAGTAAATGAACCTTTGCAATTTCCCTGAGAGCTAGTGGGCCACACCATTAACCGTGCCCTTAACAGTCAACTGTCACTTGCTGTAAATGTCAACACTTAACCAGCCGCACCATTAACAACCAGCATTATTAGATGGACAAAATATAAGACAATTAGTCCAATAGAAGGGCTTGGACATGAGCCAGACATATTCAAACCTGAAAACTACAGTGTATTGGTCCACAATCTGCACATGTTCAACCCCTCACCTCGTGTCAGCTCTTATTCAAGCTCAGCATATTTTCCCTGTCAAGACGGCGATAGGTGAAATCCTGTGAAATTCCAGATCACACTACGAGTGTGAGACCGGGAGATGTTTTCTCATCAACAAGCATTCCACTGCTGTCTTCAGTCTATTCTTCACAACACATCTTTAACACGTTAGGAAAGATGTCACAAGTTTCTGTGACGCAACATTCACTTGCCTGACCAGTCTGCTCCCACACGAGGGCTTTTCCGTCTGTTAAACTGGCACAAGCTTCTCCATTTTTTTTTTGGTTACCAGGGTGATGAGAGCTCTCCATCTAATATATGAATGGTTGCCTGGAAAGGAGCGACAGTGACCGCACCAGCGGGTTCCTGAAAATTTTTTCAACTCAAAGCACTCAGAGAGGCCACACAAAGAAGATGGAGCGCTCTGAAAAAAAGACGCCGGTGGAGTTCGTTTTCTGCAGGAGGCCAGATTCACTCTGCTCAAAACACTGTGACCACAGGCCCTAAAGAGTTCAATATAAGACATTAGGAATATGAATACACTGTGAAATAATTATTAACAATCGAGTAATACTCAAATGTATTTTGTACAGTTTCTTGCATGTGATGTATTTAATTTATTTAACCCTAATCATATTTAATATTGAACACTTTGGGGGTTCCAAAGCAAAAACAAGCAATAAACCGCTGCAGCAAGTCACTAATACTCCATCCAAAGACAAACACTGCCGCTTCAAAAGGTGATTACAGCTGTAAAAACAACACACTTTGTCATGTTCATTCATTTCCCCAGGCGCTTGGCCCCAAAACAGAGAAAAAAGTTCCTGTATTAGCATTACAGTTCACTGAGAAATGGCTTATTAGTATTGTTAGCAGTCATAATGGATACCGATGGTTCAACCAGTAAGCCGCAGGCTCATCAGCATTACATTTGGGTCTCATGTATAAACATGAGGTGTCTGCTGTCCTAATCCTCACAATTCTGCTGAATCAATCTGTCCTTTATTAGACTTCAAGCCACTGTAGAAATGTTGTTGCCAGAAATACTGATGACACTGATTTACATATTACTACAAGATCTATCCCTGCCATGGATTGTCTGCTAGGCAAGCTAACCTTGCTTTTATGATCACAGGCTCATGAGATTAAAAAATGAATCCCAAGGCACCAAATGAGAATAGACAGGCGCAGATAGATATGTTGTCAGGTTGATTCATAGACACTGACACAAGCCTTGTGCAATAAAGAACTTGTTTAAGACAAATTGAATTCATTTTACGCTTTAATGTCCTCTGTTTGATGATGTGAGGTGTTTGAAGAGCATTTTGTAACTAAATTAATTAGTTTCTTCGTGAAATGATAATCAGAGACTTCAAATATATTTCAGAGGGGGTAGCTTTCATGCTTTATCTGCACAGGCTGGGAAAACATGGACAGTGACACATTTTTACAGTGTGTTGACTTTGCACATACACTGGATTTGAAATGGAACAGTGACTGTGAGTTTAAAGTGCTGACTGACTCTCTGCTGCTTTAATTTGAGTGTGCAACATCCACATGAGATAAACAGCATCGACTATAGATCTTGTTATGCACTGTCCCCCAAATTTAATGGCAAATGGCAAAACATTAATGTGACAAGTTCACATAAACTAAAGTAAAAAATAGAATCCTTTGCAGTCAGTGACTGTTTCAAATACATGGGCAGACACTTCATATCTTCCCTGGAAATACTCTGCCATGCCTTCATGACAGGCACAACTTGGCACAGAAACCTTCTTCATAATGATACTTTGAGGCTGTTTGCACTGAAATAATTATTTTGCAATTGTTTTTGACTGTAATTTATTGAGGTAAAAATATTTCGAGGAAAACACATGCATTTATTTATTTCCTCGCTAAGAGTTTGATGAAAATATCAATAGGTTTGGGCCAGAATTATAGTATAGTTAGTTGAATATTAAAAACATTAAAAAACGGAACTAACATTATCAACAGAACACTTGACAGATATCATGTTATGTCAAAGATGCCTATGAATTGTGTTGCAGAGACATCTACTGAAATTAGCATGCTAAGTAATTAGCTCTGGCCCATACTGCCCTCAGTCCAACATGAGGACGGGCCAGGCGGAGCAGAGGGACAGAGCTGCTGAAGCTGGGATGAACAGTTAGCAGGGTCAAAGCTTCTTGAGGAATAAACAACTGGGGTTAACGTCAGTTTTCCACCTGCCTTACAACGTCACAGTGACAACAAGACTCTTTTACATTTCAGTTTGTTTGTTGTTTTTTTAATAAGAAGACAACAAAGAAACAACGTGTTAAGTAGTGATCTTTTTCTGTTAAGTGAAAAAGGGATTTTTGGATTGGTACCAACATTCAGGTATTGTATCTATACCTGTATGGAAAACAATGCATGAACCCTGAAGGTTCCACACTTCTGAATTGTTGTCTGTATTTCCAATTTGATCAGCTTTCCAGTGTGCTCTGTGGATTAACAATGGGTACATCATCAGACACAACAGAACAATGTAAAAGGAGATAAACTTTGATTGGTACCAAGCAAATAAATAGGTTATTGTAATTCATCAGAAGAAAGAATTCATATACTTTGACGTGTGACTGAAAATGACGTGAATCCAAAATTCTGTTGAATTATTTGGCTATAAAAAGTATAACACTGTCACACACTGCGGATGCAAACACCTTCAAACACTAGGCTGTGTGGCGTTCCATTTAGAGCGTGACATTAGAATAAAAACAGACATAAGTCAAATATCACATTGACGATATCTCCCTAAACTGAGACAGTCGTACTTTGTTTGAAAAAGGGAAAAGGTCTGCAGCCCCTTTGGAATGGAACGTGTCTGCTTGACTGAATGGCTTTGATCACTCTTTCAGTGATGGCAAATGCCTTAAGCGTTACCTGTGCCGTCTCCTGGCACATTTAAATTGAAAGGCCAGAAACTAATTACCAACTGCGACTGGCTGACAAAGCTCCAATTCCAACTCATTTTCCCTGTCAAACAGAGAGAGGGGCGGACGGAAGCTGGAGCCTGTCAAACTCAAGACTCGCTCTGCATAAGCCTGCCCCCAAACATAACTGTCCAGCTTGCTTCTGTCTCCTGATGTGAGAAAAGTGCACAGCGGCTCAGCGGTCGTGAGGTAAATTGAATCTCAAAAGACGAGAGCCATACGGTTGGGGCTGATTTATTTACAAGCTGGCTGATGAGGGCCACAGAGGGCCCACACTGGGATTCAGGGGAAATGGCCTCTAAACCCGAGCTGAGGCGGCTCTGATAAATCTTATTTAACACTCTGCTTTATACTGCGGAGGAAAACTCAAGGTGCTTCCACCACGGCTGTACTCACACAATCACAGATACAGACAGAACAGTTTCTATGCATTAACACAACCCTCTGGCTCTGCTGAATTTCCATTTCTTGTTCCTCTGTGGCACAACAGTAATTGGAGCATGCTGTTTTGTAGTCTACACAACATTTAGTTTTGTGAGAGTCATTGGGTTTGAACTTATGCAAGCATTCACAGGGTGGACAGTCCTGACAGGTCTATCACAGACATCCCCAATGCACATTTCACTTGGTTCAAGACTTTTGCCTTTGGATTTTAAAACAAAACCCCACAGTCTCGTGCAAATGTGACGGGATCAAACCCATGATCTTTTGGCGCTTCACTGACAGTAACTACATAACATTAAGCTTATGTTACTATGAACGGCAGCCAATGTAGCTTTTACAATTACAGCAAAACAAAACATTATTTGGTTCATCGGCTATGAAGCTTGGCCTTTACCAGTAAAATGCTTCAACATCTACAAGATGTATGTACATTCATGTTCCTCAGAGGATGAATCCTACAGATTTCGCTCACCTCTTTTTTTTTAAGCACTTCCATGAGGTCAACATTTGTGGTTTTGAATGTAATGTTTTAAACCCCACCGCCTCCACTGCAGTCCAGTTCAGAAGCGTCCCAGAAGCTGGCCTCTGCTCGGCTGTTCTATTTTTGACGGACGCCACGAGCAGCCCGCCTCAATTTACAACAGAGCAGCTCGAGCTGGACGGAAGCCAGACACAGAAACAGCATAGAGAACCGATCGATTCTTAAAATAAAACGCCCCGTGCAAACGGCAGACGTAAAAAAACAGACAAAGCGAGCGAAGCAAATTAACTACGTAGCATATTTACACAAGTAGAAGCATATTTTAGAAGCACATAAACCAGGAAAATGACCAAATCTGAGCAAGTCAACAAAGTCTGGCTAAACACTCCGCCTCTTCCGGTGGGGTTTGAAGTCATGTAAGGGACGGACCAAAACCGCGATGTGAGAGAGACGTGCCCGGTGAATCCTTATTACTTGGTGATCTTCTCACTTTGCATCTAGAGCCATCACAGGTTAAAACTTTAATTTGTCCATTACTTTAGTTTATGATCAAACTAGTGATATTCTCATGACATTAATCTGTAGTTCGTATTTTGCATTAATTAGCAAATGTTAGCAAGATGTATTAACTTTTATCCCAAAGCAACCTCATGTGCAGCGGCTTGTCCAATGGCGTTAGACTCTTGAGTCTTATTTAATGAAACGTGTCGAATTACATGGAGCATGAGACAACACGTTTAAACCCTCTTCACCTCCCACACTTGAACTTATGCACATATATGGCAACCGAATGATCTCACATATTATGTACATAGATCACTTACTCTAAGAGGTCTTATTTGCTTGGCAGTTCCAATTATCAGCACATGGCTTATGCAAATTTATTAGCAATTTACTTTTGAATTTGAATGTATTTACTGATCATATCTAGTATCACTCAATCCTGTGGTCTGTCCAGTTTTGAACTGGAATCACATAAAGACCAGTCTCTTCAAGAGGCATGCTAAAGTTTCAGACCTAAAAAGTCATAAAGTTAGCACGATCACTCAGTAATACCAGTTTCACAGCAAGTTTGATAAAATTTGGTACCACTTGCCAATATAAACTACAGGTCATACAATGCTGTAGCAGAGTGTATTGAATTTGAACAGAGAATTTTGTTTTCTTTGAGCCTCTCACTTTGTGCACTGTTAATTGTATCTATAAACTAAAGACATACATACTGCTTCTCCCTCAAGTCAAATGTAGCAGGACTGTACCTTTGGACTCACCACAGTGACACATCTGGACTCAAATCACCTCAGAAACTCTCTTTCTAGAGACTTAGTTACTCTAGACGGGATCACCCTGGCCTCCAGCTCCACCGTAAAGAATCTTGGAGTTGTTTTTGATCAGGATTTGTCCTTTAATGTCCACATGAAACAAATTTCGAGGACTGCATTCTTCCACTTACGTAACATCGCCACGTAACACGATGTGTCGCATCGTGTCTCAAGCGGATGCAGAAAAACTAGTCCATGCATTTGTTACTTCTAGGCCGGACTATTGTAACTCTTTGTTATCAGGCTGCTCCAATAAGTCTCTTAGGACTAAAAGAGCTCTAAAGAGATCTTAAAGAGCTCATAGTACCTTACTACCCCTCTAGAACACTGCGCTCTCAGGATGCTGGGTTCCTTGTGGTTCCTATAGTCTCCAAAAGTAGATTGGGAACCAGAGCTTTCAGCTATCAGGCTCCTCTTCTGTGGAACAAACTACCATTCTGGGTTCGGGAGGCAGACACGGTCAACACTTTTAAGAGTAGACTTAAGACTTTCCTTTTTGATAGAGCTTATAGTTAGGGCTGGCTCAGGTCATCCATTAGTTATGCTGCTCTCTCTCTCTCTCTCTCTCTCTCTCTCTCTCTCTCTCTCTCTCTCAAGGTATTGGTTGAAGATGCAGTCACATCGCCCTTTACTGAACACTCTACTCAAACCTTCTCTCTCTCTGTCTATCTATCATTCATTGTAATTGTACAATATGTTTATGCTGATTTGGTCTGTCCGTCCTGGGAGAGGGATCCCTCCTCTGTGGCTCTTCCTGAGGTTTCTTCCACCTTTTTTCCCTGTTAAAAGGGTTTTTGTGGGCAAGGGTCTAAGGACAGAGGGTGTCACTCCCTGTACAGATTGTAAAGCCCTCAGAGGGAAAATGTGTTTTGTGAATTTGGGCTATACAAATAAAATTTGATTGATTGATTGAAATCAGAGGAAACTGATAATTTTGCCTTGAACATGAAGAACTAGCCAAGATGAAGGAAAATGTTAATTTGCTCCAGAAGCCAATATGCCAATCTCCCTGCAACGAAGCATTTTGTCTTTCAGCTGTCAGCTCCATCTCATTGATTTATGAATATATCATTTAGTAATTGATTGAGTGGTTTGCTGGAGGCCCTTGTTAATATTTCACTTGACCTCTCACCAAATTGGAGTTTATCATCTCTGACAGATGACTATGCTATACGAAGGAATGCGAGATGTGAAATGAAAGCTGTTGCTCCCCGTTCCATTTCATTAAAAATGCAACAAAGATCCTGCCGGAGGTGGAAGCGGAAGCAGGCACCTGGGTCCTCAGTCCATCCTATTCAGATGGGCTACCACACGGCCTTGTCTGGGAAACCTCATATTTTCCATGCTTCATCACCAGGGTTTAGTGCATAGCTTTCCTGTAGGATATAATTAAAATCCGATTGGCAGAAAGCTTTGCATGTGTAATGTACTGTATATGTAGTATTTAGCATGTATGTGCATGCATGTTGTATTATGTATAAAGGGTGAATATATAATAGGTACATCCAGATACATGTAAATGATGTTATCATGTAATATGTAAGAGGAATTATCATGTAATATAAAGGCTATGTGCTTCCATATCCATTAAAATGTGGATAATTCAATCTTCATTACCATCCATTATGAACAGCATCACATTATAATTATGTGAAATGAGATCATATCATGAGGAGGCAGCGGAGGAAGGCGAACTGATAGGCCTGTTTTGAAGTGTTCCCCCCAGCAGGGATGGGATGGTTACAAGCGGGTAGATATTATCTCCTCTGACACCCATTGTGTAGCTGACTCCCTCTGCAGAGGCACAGGCCTGGAAGCATTGTTGGAATTGATTTAGTGAACGGGGCCCAATCTTTGGACACTTTGCTGCTATTGACTGCTGCTTCAAATCAGAAATTCGAACAGAACTCAGTCGGGGATTTAATTAAAACTCAAAAGAGGGAATGACTGACATTGCGGACAGGGTAGTTGCGAGAAATCAATTGTGCAATGCAAATGAGTTTCAAATCCCCCCACACACCCGCCCCCCTGGATTATTTCTTTTTTTTTTCTCCTTCACAGCTAAGAGAGATAAGAAAAGCAAATGTTTTTAAGATCATTACTAACATGTTTGCATTACTGTACACTTGGATTGCCATCCCATTTTCATTTCAAAGATCCAATTAATGCGAAAATGAAAGCAAAGATACACCCTGAAACAATTTGGAATGCATCCTGTCTGCCTGGGTCCATTTTGTTGTGTGCTGGTGTATTTATCATTATTGTAACACTGTTTTTTATTTTCTGGATAAGCAGTCAAATGTAAATGAGATGTCAGGATATTTCCAGCGCAGTGACAGCACAGTCTGACAGCAGAACATAAATTTAGCTATCAAAAATATCAACAGGAAACATCAAGTTTTGATCTCAGAATGAAAGCAGCGGGTTATTCTAGAGTTGCCATTTTGCATCGATGTTAAAAAACATAAGCCATAGAGGAAGAAATCCATCCTCCATCGGTGTATATTGAGGAACAGGGTTATTCCTACTGCTAACTATTCCTATTACTTTCTCCACATTGGAAACCGCAGACTGAAGAGGAAGCAGACCAGGCAGACTGAGGAAAAGTCCAAGACCAAAAAGGCAAAAATTACTGTTGCCTGGCAACGCCAGCCCACAATTTTTACTTTGCTTATTGTAGTCTGGCAAGACTGAATAGGCATATTGCTTGGGACAGAAGTAATTTCAACACCGGCTGTACAGACAAAGAATAGATGATTGGCGGTTCTCTTCCTGTTCAGACATCAGCAGATACATCTCATTGGATGAAGGCATGTTTCTCTGAGCTGCCATTGGTTTATGCTTTTGACTGTCAAACTGTGAGGAACATGGCAGCTGTCAAAATAAGTTCATTTGTAACACCAATTATTAGATATTAATTTGCAAGGTTCAGCCCCACAGCTGCACTACCGCAATATTTTTTCATATAAACCATGGATCAGTGTGATGTTAGTAGAGATCCAATCAGAGGTAAAAGGTGAATGAAGATTGGATTTACATTCAACAGAAACATTTGAACTTTAAATGGATGCTAATGTTGCTTTGTGCACATTCAGTGTTTCAGCCTGTTTGTGCAGAGTGGCCAAAAACAGTGTATGAACACAACTTTAAATACAGCTAGCTATCTTAATTAGTTTGATAAAGTATATGCAGTATTTAAATTTCATTAATTATTTTTCCTCTAAACTTTTTTGATTGGCACCATGCAACACAACAACTGCCCAATCAGAGCTCCTGCTGGACCTTTGTGAACTGGATCTCATTTTATCTTTAGATAGCACATCTCATCACTAAAGCAAACTACACGAACAATCACTTAATTCCCAGTCTTGTGTTCATTACATTATTATGTTATTTTATTATGTGCTTTTTCTAGAGAATCATTAGTAATTCTGTGGGGTCACGCATCGAATGATAAAAATTCTAATAAAAATAAATGCTCTATGAATCAGATGTCATATCTGTCTGCCATTAGCCACGAGGAGAGATGGAGGAACACTTGAATAGCCAGCTGATAGAGCATGATGGGGCATCAGCCGTCACTTTTTCGTGTCGAATAGTAACTGAAGATGAATCGATGAAATTACAATAAAAGATTTACACGACAAAAAGGACGAAGAAAGTATATGATGAAAAAATGGCCAGTTGAATGGTCTTAATGTTTCATTAACATGCAAATGTATAATTGAAAGTCACTCAATGAGCATCACAGGGAAAGTGCAAACAATGACAGAAATTCATCCATGTTGCTGTTGTGAATACGACGACAATCCAGGATACTGCTGGTGGCACATTTTTAAGCTAAATGGTCAGTATGATAAATATGTGTCAAACGTTTTTTCCGTTGGTATTACCATCCAGCTTTCTACTGCGTAATGTCCAGTGAAAAGGGCCAGCCTTGACCCTCCTCACCTTCCCAGCAGCTAACAGTGCGTAATCATTGATAATTGGCAGCCAGCAGCATTTACAAAAGGGCCAGTGATTAATGCTAATTAAGAATGGAATATGTGTGTGTGTGTGTGTGTTGTCATGTCTGAGTGAATACTTGTGCAGCTGACCTTGCCTGTTCACGGTGCCTGCTCCCAGCAGCTGAGTTCAGCCCTAACAACCAGCCTGATGAAATTAAATATGCTGTTCCAAAGGTGGCTGGGCTGCAGCCTGTCTGCTCAAACACTCCGCCTGTGTCACACGTGAAGTAAGAAAGAAAAGCTGACAGAGAGAGAGAGAGAGAGAGAGAGAGAAAGAAAGGAGCGGTTTCTGAACGCCCTGATCTCTCCCGTGGCTCTGCTGACGTCTCCACGCTCCCTGAGGAGAAGTGCTGAGTCAGCAGAGAATTGAATGACAGACAGAGACAGAGCGAAATCTGGTAAGTGTCTTGGAGTGCATCTCAAAGATGAGAGAACAGGCAGGCTTTTTGTTATGTCACAACTGTCAAAGAGAAGGTGAGGGGTGCAACTTTATTTGCAGTTTGCCTTTTCTTTGATACTGACCCTCATAATCAGACAGTGTAAGATTCAAGTGCATCCAAAAATACCGATGCAGGTATAGAACACATCATTAATAATTTGTGATCTCTGCGCAGACAGTCATTCTATCAAACAGTGAAACGAGAAACCAAAGTGTACTGAAGTAACTGCGCAGCTGCTCTTTTAGTCAACATTTATCATCTTTGTTTGTATGATTAATAAGTAATTAACAAAAATCCACACTTCCTGCTGAGTAATCGTTGTATTCACAGTATTTATGAAGTAAATCAGTCACAGCATATGCAACTACTTCATTTGTATGTGAATGACATGCATCATTTTGCCAGGAAAATTCTGCTCCAGGTGAGCTGCAGGCTCTCAGGTGAGCTCTGACGTCACCCATCCATCCATCCATCCATCCATCCATCCATCCATCCATCCATCCATCCATCCATCCATCCGTATATTCCCCCACATCCCATTCATATATTCATATATTTCATATATATATTATATATATATATCATATATTATCTAGTCATAAACTCATGAGCTGATTTAAAAGGAAAATACAAGCAGGAGTTTTTGAGATGTGTGTAGCAGTAGCGAGCTGTGTCTCTTTCATGGTGCATCATTTTAGAGGACTGTAGCACAAATCACAACGGTGTTAAAAATGGTTCTATTTTAACTTCCTTGGAGCATCATTTATGCGCCTAAAGGAACCATTTTTTTATACACCTTTCTTAATGATTTTATCTCATCTGTATTTCTCTTGTTGTTTTTTCTCTCTTGCCATGTCACGTCTCGTGTGTCTTCCTGTTAATTGCTTGTCTCGCACTATTAATGCAAAAAACAAAATGCTAAACAGATTTTTGTGCAGCTAACTTGATTAACATGCACAGGAAGTCATTAATCTGAGAACTTCTTCGCTTGAGTAAATCTCCAACATCTGTTCATTTGAAAATATAACATTGCGAACAGGTTTTTGCATCATGCCAGCACAGTCCACACTCAACCAAAGCAAATTGCCACGGTCACTGTTGCTATTGGCAATGCAGTTTCTTTTACTGTGCTGCACATTAGTGTTAAATATTACTGTGATCTTGGATTTGAATCCTGTGTTGCCAGAGCTTCTTTGTTTTGTTCAAAGCGTCTGCTGCCTCCCAGGAAACACTGAACATACTCTGCAAAATTGCCATCTTGAAGTTGTCATCTTTGACCTTCATGCTAGGTCGGCTTACTACTTAAAGTCATGAAGAGTGGCAGCCGTGCTGCGATGAACAATCTGTGTCTTTTAAAGCCGTCTAAGAGCTGGATAGGATTTCTCTACCATGACAGACAAAGATGTTCTGAAGACAGGGCTTTAAAAGGCCTTAATAAAAATATGCTCGCCTCATGTTGGTGTGGACAGCTTTGCCAAAAGGTTTTACTCCATTTCACTGACATTTAACAAGAGCCAGGAGAGGACCCCACTTATTCAACATTACTTCTCCACTGGCGGCCTCATTATCTTCCACAGAGAATCTGCTTAGTGGCTATAGAGACAAATACAAGGGGAAGACAGGATTCAGCTTTGACAGAGTTAAGGCTGTCAAACCAGAGATGCAGTATATATAATGGAGTGGATCTATACATCCTAAACATGTACAAGTAGCATGTACAGTAGGTGCAACTAGAACAGCAGCATCCACAATGTAAAGTTCTGATTTAAGAGTTTGGACCAATTTAACAATTCTGCAAGTGTCCAAAAACACGTTTTTGGTGGACGGAGCTGAAGAAACAACAGAGTCTACACCAACGTTTGGCAGAGTGAGTCTTGTCTCAGCCCTGTGGAGCCTGTTTGAAGTAGCTACTGATGTGCTGTTATTTATGCAGAGCAAAACCACAGAGACCACAAGCGGAGCACTGTGACCCACATTCGACAGACTTGAAAGTGCTGCTCATTGCCAAGTTTAACAGAGGGCAAAAGTACACAGAGGGCACGACTATTTCATCGAGGCCGCTCGTCCTGTGCAGCCAGACTGTAAAAACACACAGCACCTAAATGTTTTACAGTGGACAGGGAATGAACAATGATCTTTACAGATACGTCAGTCTGCTTTAAAGATGAATAATTGAGGGTTCTTCTTTGATTTTGGTCATATCTTTGGTGCAAAAGGGTCATTGCTTTGAGATGTAGCTATAAAGGACACTGGAGTCTATATTAGGTATCAGTGTTGCACCAATATTAACACTTAAATCACCCAAACATGATCAATATTAAATCAAACACTGCAGTGGGTCCACATCTTCTTCTTGGATGTTAGAAAATTCTCAAAACATCACAAACCAAGGATGTCAAGCTCATGAAGGTGGTGGAGGAAAGCCACGGGGATCCATCCACACTCAGAACACAGACAATCAAAAGTTGCTGAAATATTTCAGTCCGGAACAAAGCTGGGTCTACTGACCAATATCATGCTGCTAACAGACTTAAGACAGGCTTACTCGCCAGTTAGAGATTCACTGCAAAGACAACTCACCATAGCCGTTAGGAACTTTTATGAGCGGATGTCTATAATATGCTGTCCAGCTCAACATCAAGCACACAGCCCGGCTTAAAGTCATTCATGAGGAGTTTGTTCTCTCAGAGGCGACCTGGGACGATCTGTCTCTGCAAGGACACGAGTACTGACTCAAACACCTTGGATGTGATATTTAGCTGCAGTTGATGCAACTGCAAATGGTGACTTTGGAACATAAAGTTTAGTCTGGTGAAGTACAGCAATGAGATATTAAACATGAGCCTGGCAAAACTGTTATGGAGTCAACAGTTCAAGTTTAATCTAAAAATCTATTTTTGTGTGGTTTCTTGACAAACCACAACAACCATAGTGCCATTTGATAATTATGAATGTGTAGGTGTTCATCTATAGACTTCAGGGAGAGAGGCTCATGTATACTGTGTATAAAGAAAAGAATAAACCTGGTCATACTGTTACATCAGGCAGTGATGGAGAAAAGCAAATCTTATTTCCTTGTGTGTAAATGATGCATACTGTAGCTGTAAAGTTGAAAAGTACATTCCATCGGGTCTTTTTCCAAGCGGGTCAGGAAGTCACTTAAACAACTGCTGTGTTCCACACTGTGTCGACAGAGCAAACTGGACTCCATTTTCCTCCCTGTGCATCAGAGGCCAATGCTGGCTGGCAGTCAGAAGGGAATTAATTACCCACTCACAGATTCACAGTTCTGACTGCAAACACAATGAGTTCAACACAAACAAACACTGGTCAGCATTCATTCCTGCAGATGAATAAAACAACACCAGTGATTATCTACGCCTCTCATCTCTCCTTTGTCTCAGCTGCTCCACTTTGCCCAGAATTTGCTGACAGCCTTTATTGTGTGGTTCAATATCAGAGACAAAAATGCATCCGATTTCTTTCTCCCAACGATCGTACTGCCACAAGACGCTCGACTATCATTTAACTCCCTCGCTAATGAATAAATACATAATGCATCATTGTAATGTGAGGCATTTTCTCTCTGAATAGCCCAGACTGAAATAAATTGGTTATGATTAAACTTATAAAATCCTTCTTTGTCTCTGCAATAAAATTAAATGCTTGTTGATGATCAAACAAAATCACACTATTGTGTGATTGTGGATCATTGTTGCACAATCAGAAAATGGATATGATTATGGCCTTGCATTCATTTGGCGCTCTCATAGGCTAAAACACACAAAGCTTCATCACAGGAAGTCTGAATGAATATCACTCCAGTGCATGAAGTAACAATAGAGTATGACTTACTGGTCATTTCATTGTTACCTTCATATCAAACACAGTTCCACACAATTCCACAGTGTGTGCCTCATTTAATTTATCAAATATACTTACTCATGAAGAGCACATCCATCTAATTATTAAATAACATATTATTTAACTGTGTTTTTGGTGGGAAAAAAAGATTTTAAAATTGCCCTAATCCTTGTCTTTATATTAACACATGAAATAAACCACACACACACACACACACACCTACACACAGCCGTGAGCAGCCCAGAGGAATAAACTGTCCTCTGAGACTGGGAGGTGATGCAGCCATTTGTGCTGGTTGTTTGACATTATGTCAATTATTTTGGAGCTGAGTGCATTTTCAGGAACTGTTAAGACTAGCAAACTCCATTAGGTCAGGCAAGTACAAAGTTGTGAGAACACTTCCGGACTTTTAGCTCTCATCTATCAAACCATGAAATTACTTAAACAGAATTTATTGACCTAACCTATGAGAATTTGGTCAGACAAAGAGCATATCAACCAACCAACCAATCCTCATATTATTTTATTTTATTTTATTCTCAACAACCATTTGGTGACCTGCGGAAATGACCTCACAGCCCTCTTGGGGTCTGGACCGCCAGATTGAAAATCACTGTTTTAGCTCCTTGTTTTGATTTAATGAGCCACAACATTAGTGTTTTCGATTACTATCACTGCCCTAATCAACCTAATTTTACAGATACACTAGGCAGCTGAAAAAGCTCTACGTGCCCAGCACCAAGAAGCAGACAGACAAGTTTGCACTTACTGTACCCGAAGAACATGCACTGGAGCTTTCCAAGAGTTTGTAGAGACATGAAGCCACATGGATCATGAATATTTGTCTGGTGGCCACTTATACAATTCCCAGATGGAAGCTAATGTTGCACTATATCTGCTGGTTGTGTGAACATAAGCTAACATGTTTGCTAACATGTTCAGCAAAACAGTTTTCCAAGCTTGATATTATAGTTAAAGGTACAGACATACATACATGAACATGTTTATATGTTTAGCATTGTTAGCTCTTATTTTTTTGTCACTGTATTGAACAATCTAAAAATCAATATCTTTATCAGATATTACTTTGTACTCTTTTTGTATTGAGTACAAAGTAATATCATGTACTCATGATGTGGAGAAGGTTCAACTTCATGCAAATTTCCTCTGAAACGAGGGAGTGACAACTATGTTAAGGTATTTCATACAAAAGTGGGGAAAACTGATCCTGAAAACAAATAGAAAAGGCTTCCCCATTCAATATATATCACTTTAATGACTTCAACACAGCACTCTAGTGGAAAAGGGAGAAAATTACTGTGAGTATGTGAACACCCACGAGCTGCAGACTGGTGAGAAGCCAGAGAGCCTGCTGCCCTCAGAGTGAACGTGTGAATAGAGGTTTAGTCAGAAGCTTATCTTTAGCCTGTAGCTTATCTTAACAACAATGGTAGGCCACCTGTCATTGATGCTAGCTGTACTAGCACTAGCATTTTAAGCACTTGTAATTTACTGCTCAAGCAGAGTGAATGTATCCAACATGCATAGTCACATCACACACACACACACACACACACATTCAAACACCTGTTCAGGAAGTCCCTCCCTTCTGCCATAGTGACTGCTCATAGTGACTGATATTAAGCTGACAATGGATCAGTGTCTGGTTAGACTCAGCAGACATAGTCTAGAACTTCAGCCCATGCAGCTGCAGAGCAGCCTCACGCTGCCTTTAGACATACGGATACAAAGAGGCAGGCTGTCTCCAGCCTCTCTGAATCTGGAACTTTCGGCCATGCTTAGTTCTCAGCACATCATTTGCATATTTCACATAGGCAGTTTTTGACATGAGCTCGTTGAGGAAAGGAGAGTTTGCGTATCATGTCATTCAGTGTCTACTGACTAGAGAATCTATTTGAATCCAAATACTGTTAAAATATGAAAGTGGCTGATGGATTAATCACGATTTAGACTGTTTCAGAGTGACAGTAGCTGATAGATGTTCAACATTTTAAACAGTTAAGATGATTTTAAGTTTCTTCAAGATTTATACTTTTCAATGGTCAATTCTTCAATTAAGCTGCACTAGTATTTAGTACATAAACATCACTGATTATCTGGGCTATACTTATATTTAACATGTACTGCAGAGATGTGATAATCAACATGCATCTGCTATAATTTGTTGCAGGCTTCTGATTATGTTCTACTGCATGCATGCAGAATCATCCATATCAGTTTACATTGTACCATACCTATTAAGACTGATTCATATTATTGCTCAGGAAGGCTTAAAGACAATGATGATATTGACAGTTCAGCAAGATTATATTATCAGGAAGCGACATACACAGCAAGTCAGTAAAAAAAGAAAAGAAAAGTGTGTGACACTATTAGTACTCTATACCCTCTGCATGCCCTGCCAGGAAAGTGTGGAAGGGGCAGAATCGGAGACGGTTGTGTTTTTTTTCCAGTCGAGCAGGGCCTTGGATCCTGAGCTGAAGGAGCTTTGCTCTCCCCAGATACGCTTCCTGCACATGCAGCAATACTGGGGAACTCAAGCCTGATTGGAGAGGACAGACTGGTCAACTATTGCCAGCAGAGTGTTCAGGATTCGGCATATGTGACCACGTCCTGGCAGGGACATCGGTCCACTGGGCTCTGATTGGCAGCAGGAGCCACCATGGCTCACTAGCAGCACACCTGATGACAGTGAGGTTCAGCCAGATAAGGCTGTCTTGATGCTGCCCGCATGACAGCCAGCCATAATCATACATTCTTCTGAAAGTGCTGCCCATACCCTGGGTATATCTACATCAGGATAGAGGAAATCAGCCAAACATGGCTCTCTCCAGCTCAGTGGAGTGATGGAAGGCCAAGCAAACAGGGCAGCCTGGTGGACAAATAGCTTGTGCTCACATGGTCTTCCACTGCAGAGGACTTGTGTCAAAAGCAATGCTTGACACCCCAGCTTTGAAGCCTAATGGCATTAGGGTTGTGAGCAGACAGCTGGTTAGAGAGGGGCGCATGGAGCCTAGAGTGCATTATTAAGTGTAATGAATGTCAGTGTACCGAGCTCATCCGACACATCAGGTGCCAATTATAGAAGCGAGCCCTGATTTGGTTCTAAACTCAATGCACAGAGGAAGAGCTCCTTTGGCCTAACTGACATCTGCCTCATTAACTTGGAGGAACAGGAGGAGAAGGCTAGCGACCATCCTCGCCTCCAGGCCTCCGTGGGCCCTCACAGGGGCAGAGGGACACACATTTTCCCTGCTGCGTCTCCACTGAGTTCACTCCTTACCTATTATTGATGAGGTGGAGGGTGAATGGAATATGAATGGGAGACAGCCACAGTGACATTTGGAGGTGATTAGATACTCTTGTGCACCATAGCTGGAGTGTTTGGCAGGGCAGTTCATTCATTAGTCAACACTGAGCAGTGTTTCAAATCTTCACGCATAAAGAGATAAATAAAGCATTCATGGATATCATTGCCTTGGGCAGACGGAGCAAACACTATTGATTTTCTGGAGTGTTCTAAAATAATGGTCACAGATGTGTCAAGACATTCATCAAACCGTCTCTATGAACCAAATCCTCAATGCAGTAAAAAGCCAATATGCTGCTGTGTTTTCTCAGAGTAATCGGAAATCTGTGCCAGTGTTTAGTGGTGACAGTTTAGCTATTTGGTACAATATACTCCCAACCAATCACATACAAACACACACACACACACACACCAACAAGAACAACATAAGCAGCTTTCCTAAACTGTATGTTTCATACTCCAGTTTTCAGATAGCCTGAACACCAGGTACATTATATTCTCGTTCTCTTCAAACTGAGGAATATAGCACCTACAGATTTATATATCCAAAAGTCGGTCTCAGACCAACAATCCTCAAGGTACATGTTGTCTACTCTTTCAATAAGATGTAATGTACTCACCACTATAAAGCAGATTCTCCCAAGGCACCACCAACTGTCTCACAATATATTCTAGGTCGGCTTGGTGGCACTCATTATTAGGCTGATACATCACAGCCAACAACAAAAACAGAGAGAGGAGGTTGACCGTGGGGAGCTTTTATAACTGTCTGCACTGAGCATTATTGGAGGAAGTATAACAGGTCATCTGAGAGGTGACCAGATGATTTGACCTCAGCTGACCACAAGGGAATGCACACAGGAAAGAGACAGCGACTGGCGTAATGCAGTGATCTATGCATCGCTTCTGATGTACACACCCGTGATCAAATAACCACCCGTCAACAACTCAGTGGAAGGAGGCATGTTGCACCTTTAGGCTGAGGCACCGGAGATGGTGGTGGAGAGATTTTTACTTAGCTGTTTTGTACTGACAAGTCAGAGGTTTCCACTGTGGAATATTGCCAGTTTGCCCCTTTGGCAATAAAAGCAACCTCATGAGGCAAATAAGTTCCTATAAAGGGTAATCCCAGTAACTTCCAGCAACAGATTATTTTGATTGTTTGCAGATCTCATTATACATCTCACGCTGTGCAATTTTCATTTAAAGACTAACTAAATTATATAAAAATGTATATAATTTGTATATCTATCTGAGGAGAAGAGAGAGTATGACGTGCAGCCATTGGGCTGGAACTCCAAAGTCTTGGTAGAGGACCTATTTGCTGACCAGCCCAAACGTTAACTGTAATGAAATTTAACATGAACAGCAACATCTTGGAAGGCTTACTCACCTAGTTGAGGAGTCGGCGGATGGCGACAGTGTCCAGCACATAGCAGAAAGAGAAGAGAAACAATGACATTAGCAACGTATCAATGACCTATCAGGGTTGCTACTGTACAGTAACTAGCGACCCTTTGAAAAGCCTTGTTGTTCCATCCTGCCCTGTCCGTTGTCACACTTGTTCCATCAGCACTCATCCATGATGTGACAAGGCCTCTGGAGGTCTACGCATGCTGTCTCTCTGCTGCAGTCCCAATTAGAAGGCTTCACCTGCCCAGCAGGGGATCGTATCAGAAGTCTCCCATCCGTCAGAACTGTGCACTTCCACATTCATATCACTCTTCAGACCACAGAGGCCAACAGCCACTGCCTAAAAAGCCTTATGTTTCAATGGCTGTCACGGCTTGGTTGAAATGTTTGCCGCACTTTGGCAGGCTGCTGCTCTCGCTCCTTCAAGAAAGACACATACATAGTAAATACAGCATGTCAGATAATTCCTGAGTACTCTCTACTCAAGCAACCTGAGGGATACTGAGTGGGGGGGGGGAATCTCCAGGCAACTCAAGAACAGGGAAGATTGGAAATACTCAGCGCAGGTTTGTGGGGCATGGTTGTTGAAATATTTTTTAAGGACCCTAATATATCAAAACTAAGCTGGCATCCTGCCCCCCCTTTCCTTTTTTTTCTAATTCCATTTTTTAAGTAAAAGGCTGTTCAACCCAGGAACAGTTCACCAACCTTCAAATTCCTAGAAGTTTACCATGGCATTGCAGCCAGCCCAGCCTGGAAGTGGGATTTTGGGTGGGTCTCCGGTCATGACCTAGCGGTGGAAGCTTGCTCCCAAGAGCCCGGTGGACAGTCCTGGCCAGTGACACATTGATGTATGAGCTCCAGTTTTTGCTCGCTCTCCCTCTAAGCACAGAGAAGCAGGTGTGCTGATCGGTGCCACTTGATCTGTCAGTCGGATGGATAAAAATAGCCTTGGAGATTGAGCTGGGAGCAGGACTCGCCTGAATCTTTGGTGGAAACTCAATTGACTTTGAAAGGCTCTTAGAATGTTCTTGACCACATTAAATGAGCCAAAGTCTTCTCAAGGTCAAATCTCTTAAATGTGGCTTTTCAGTTATGTGTTGAGATTATTGATATAACATCACCACTAAATTGCCACCTTATTTTCCTTATTTTCTGAGAATAAGTACTCTGCTGTAACACAACTAACATCACAAACAACCTTGTAAATAAAATTTGTTTGATGCAGTAAACATGTAAGTATATAAAGCCAAGCTACGATCCATCAATGCAAAAGTTTCCTGTTTTTTTTTTTCCTTGCTGGCCCTTTGCTGTCAGATTTACTTGGCATATCCTGGGCTATCCTCTCCGGCTCAGAAAAAAATGCATAACTTTGCAAGATTTCTCTGAAGTTCCTGATCAAGAGAGATTGCGGGCAGAGATTCTACGATGGGAGTGAAGCTGCAGCATCAGCAGCTTTCATTGTAGGGAGGCAGAAGAGGCTCTGCTAGTTGTTTGAACAGCAGGCGGCTATTACACCACATGGATGCTCAGAGTAATTAAATGTGCTCTGTTCCCCTCCATGTTCCTTTCTCTCTTCTCTACCGTGCCTTAAATGTGCACAGATAGGTTCAAAGAAGTGTTAATGTCAATGTTGTTTGTTGAAAGCTTTTTTCTGCCAAATGTAGCAGAAGAGTTTTATTCACTTGTCTCACAGCACAGTTACAGTGGGGCTGATGAAAACGCACCAAAGTGAACATGCATGTTGGTAAGGCTGTATGATTAAGTCATCCATTAAGTCCTCAAGTGAATTGGTTATGTTGTCATTGCGTTCCCTTTGACTGGGTTCACTTTTAATGAGCAATTCTCTATTTCATTTCCACTTGACACACTCCTGTCTAACTTTGTCAAAGGTACAAAATGAGGTGCTAATTAGCTAGCCACTTGTGGTGGTCCCAACGGCAACTGCCATTTCAAATACTGAAGCTATTATTATGATCACTCTCACCATTAACATAAAAGCAAAGCAATGGGCCATTTAATATGACATCCTAAATAAACACATTGCAAGGCATATTCAAATCACAGGGAGATACAGGCTCAGCAGGTGGATAAATCACACGTTAGGCTAATAATGCAGTAATCTGGATATTTGCCTGTATTATGCATATATTAAGATGATAAATTAAGGCATTACGTGACTTCAATTTAAAGTGCTGACTGACTTAGTCCACAGAATATTTCATTCATAACTAGAAAGACTACGCTGATCCATATCAACAACATATATACAATACAATATACAATACATATTCCATCTAAGAGGGACATTGATAGTATTAACCATAGACCCTAAAATAGTTTGGAGACAGTCGTCTGTTTCCTGTTTGAGAAGAATATGGAATCGAAAAAGGCTGTCATGGGTGTCAAGAGCAAAATGTCTGGGTGTACTAGGATTAAAAATCAACCAGTTACCTCAGGTAAGAGGTCCTGGTATTGATCAAGAAGGATTAATTATGTTCATATGTAAAACAGAGACATGAATTGTCTGATGAAAGTGTCTTCCACCCCGACATGTGCTGGAGAATTTCTCTTTAGTGTGACGTCTTCATCACTGTAATGTGTAATGTGCTTGTATGAGGAAAGAAATAAGGAGAGATGCAAAATGTCTTTGTATCGGATAGATTGTTTCACCATTCTGTTTTGTTCATGGCCAGGGAATATTCAGTAAGCATAAACTGGAAAAATGCTGGCTTGGAAACATTTTCACAGACGTAAGAATTAAGTGTGAGTAAATAATTCCACAATGGAACAGCTTGGAATACAACAAAGCAAGCCAAAAGCTATACTACACTGAGGGCATGAGAGCCCTCCCTCTGTTCAACAATACATGGCGTGTTGGAATGAAGATGGCACCAAAATGGAGAGCACTTAATCTCTGAAGTGTTCTGAATGAAGTCAGGGCTTTTGTCATTGGCTTCATGGCAATAAGTTATGTAAATCATGTCCAACAGCTATGTCCAACGGCTTTGACTGGTGCTGTTTTAAGGATGGTTGGGAAAAAGGGGTTATGAGGAATATTTTACACGCATCATCTAAATTATTGTCAGGGGAGTCAGTGTGGAGGACAGAAAAATCTGAAGGACGCCTACTGTAATCGCTGCAGAAAATAAATAAACCAAGCATGGCCGTTTAATTGCTGCCTCTGACTTGGCCTCTCTGTGGTCTTTGGGGAGCTGAGCTGCTGCAGAGCTGGATGGATGAAGAAGAAAAAGACAGGAGGAGAAGAGAGGGGGAATGTGGTGATGGTGATTCAAAGGCTTAAAATTTAACCTGGCTGGTCCAGAGCCCTGATTCCAGTTCATACTTCATTCATAGCCATGATTTTGCCTTTATATGTCACCAAGGGCATTTCTGCTGGCTCAGGATTCAGTGGATAGAGATCTAGGGAGCCCAACGCTTTGATAAAAGACTGATATTGCAGTGGGGACAAACCCTCTGTGGAGAGGGCGTTGAATGAAACGATAACAGATGAGATATTGATTCAGCGCTGATTACAGCCACACAGATGAATGTCAAAATATTGTCACGGTCTCATTCTTCATTATATTATCACTGCAGGGACAAAAGGACGGCCAGAAGCAGAATAATTCCACTGGGAGATATCCCAAGCAACGGTTTTCATGTCAAGGTTAGCTAAAGAGACTTTACTGTACATGATGATAGACTTACCATACGCACCACAGTCAATTAAGTGGAACATGTTATCACATCGGTGCAACCCTACAATGAAATGGCTGCAGTGTGGTCCGAACATATCCGGGATTAGGGGTTCTTAAGGGTTAGGATTAGGATTAGGATTAGGGTTTCCTCTGGGAACCATTCAGTAAAGATGTAGATGCACACAAATCTATAAAACCGTCAACTAAACACTAGATATCACCATATCATTCTTTTATTCAAGTCCAGCAGCGCTATAAACATCTGCAGATATTATATATCCATAGCACTTATTTCAATGCATAATATGTAATGTTTATGGTTATTTTACTATTAGAGCTGTTATTGTACTGCTGCTGTGCTACTTTCTGTTAACAAACCAAAGGTCTGGGATCGCAAACAATGTCTGGATCCCTCAGGAGAGATATGCAACGCAGCTCACAGTCCATACTTAATACAGAAGCACAAAAACAGGCCATTTATTGAGAGACAATAGAAGCAGTTCTGACCAATTATCAGGAAGAAGCCTCAAAATATGAGACAATATAGGGTCTACAAAACAACCTGCATAAAAATAGACGTGCGAAATATGAGCATTGTGAAAGCACGCCAGTAAAAATACATTTTAACAGAAGTTGTGAAATGATGGGTCTAGTCAGTTTGATCAAAGTATGCTGGTAATTATTTCAAAAGTTTCTTTAACACATAGTTCACCTTTGCTGGCAAATACTTGCCTATTTACACATCTGGCTAAATAGTAACATTAATTTGAGTCTTGTTTCGGATCAATGTAAGTCAAAAATGTATTTTCTTTTACCTCCGGTTTTGGTCTCTACCAAATCCAGAGGGACATATCAGTCTCTTCAGCTGGTAGATGCTCCACTATGTTCACCACGCTACATGCCCGTTCACCACCAACCTTACTTTCCACCTCACATGATCGGCACACTACTTCCTGCGGTGGCACTGAATGTTGGCATTGTAATAATCATGAGGAGTGGAGCCAACATATGGACGTAATTTCTATGGATACAGAGCAAGACATACAACATACAAAAGGCTACAAATATACAGTACATTGTATCTTAAATCAACATTCAATATGTAAGCACTATAGTATACACAACATGCAATATTATGGGTTCTTACATGGCCATTTATCATATTATCAGATTACCTCAAAGCAAGACTTTCTTAGTACCTTTGCACCAAATCTTACTAATACTAATACTTTCAAACCTTAGTAGCAGTAATATGACTGTTCTTGTATATGTTTATATCATAATAAATTGAACTGGCAATATCCAAAAGGCAACCAGCTAGAAGTATTTCAGTCATCACAGTCTTGCAACTGTAATAACATGATCATGGAGAAAACTAATTTTCTCCACTGTCAAATGAGGTGATTCCTAGCCTCATTAGTTATTCATAGCCTCTAATGTCCACCCATCTGGTCAGTTACCACCAGTGATCCTTGCATAACTGTCACTGCGCGTAACACCCTGACCACCAAAAAAAATCCATTCAGGCTGAAATCCGGGAGCCTGCGGGGGGGTTTCTCCTCCAGCATCTCTGCATCCTTTAGCTGATCAGCAGCTATTCAAGGTAGCCAGACCTCCTGCCTCCAGCTTATGTACTGGAAATCAGAGGAATCACACACCGGAAATCACTTCAATCTGTATGATAATTTGAGACTCTCGTCTGGGATTTGGTGTGTCGGTCCAGTTCACTGGTAGAAAGTGTCAGATTGGTCGGTGAATTAATCTACATGCAGTCAAAGTAATGTTTATATGGTGCAGCAACCTTCTGTGAAGTAAATGATACTTTAAAAAAAAATCTAAATCTGGTTTCTTTTTTGCACATAGGAACCATAATCTGGCACTCTATCTTAGAAGTCAGGGAGTTTTAGGGAGCCTTGAAGTTCTGTGGTATAATACATGGATCACATCTCAGGTGAGCAGTGATACCAATTCAAAGAATCCAAAGTAGAGAGACAAAGCCAATTGAGTGCTACAGCAGCTGGCAAGAAACTGCCCAAAGGATCCAAATTCTATAAATGCCTTGAAGCAAAAAAGTCACAACGAAAAGTGCAAAGAAGCGAGGAGTGTACATTGCAGTGCATCTGCACAAATCTCTCGTAAGCCGAGGCACCTGAGAGCAGGAGGATTTTAGCAAACAAGAAAAGCCCATTTGGACTATCACAGTGCAGCTCTTTTCTCAGAAGAGCTTTCAAAGGCTGCTCGGGAGCAGCTTGCATGTTGGCTGGGAATTAAACTTTAATTATCTTGATGCTTCCTTCACATTCCTTGGTCTCACCAGCGATCAGCTGACCCCATCCATCGGGAGCCACAGGAAGGCAGGTTAATAGGGTGCATGATGGACCGCCAAGTAAATCAGGTGGGGTAGGAAATCAACCCCCCCACCTCAAAAATGGATTGTACTTACAGTATATATCTCCTTTCTAGTCTTCTGACCACTCAAAGTGCTTTTACACTACATATCTCATTCACCCATTCACACACATTCATACACTGATAGCATTAGCTGCCATGCAAGGTGCCAAATGCAGTTTTAGGAGCTAACCATTCATACACATTCACTGAATTTGAGGTTCAGTATCTTGTCCAAGGACACTTCAACATGCAGACTGAAGGAGCCGGGGATCGAACTGCCGATCATCTGAATAGTGGACGACCTGCTCTACCTCCTGAGCCACAGCCGCAAAACATTAAAACCATAGACTGTATAAACACTGCCATCTTGGCAGTCCTATTTCTGCTGCCTCCTGGCTAATCCAAAAATGGGCAAATACATGGAGCGTTGGTGGAGCTCAGGCAGGCTGATTGAAGCCTGGTTGGTCAAACAAAGCACCTGTTATAGCACCCACCACTCAAAGCAGCCACACTCTTAATTATGTGTAACTTTAAGCCTTAATATAAGGTGAGTTATAGAGCTATAGAGACAGAACAGTTTATTGTACCAGGCTTTAAACATGTTTATTTCTACTGTGAAATCTGTCATGGCTTCACTTCACAGCCACGAAGGTTACCACTTGATTAAACTCTATTTGAAATGATTGCTAGGTTAGCCCTAAAAAAATTGCAGAAAGAAGAAAACACACAGACATGAAGATTAAGGGTTGCTTCATAATATCACATGCTAATCAAAGCCTTAAAGTAACATGGTTAGATTTGTCTGTAAACATATAAGCTTGAAACAACAACACCTACTATATATATATATATATATATATATATATATATATATATATATATATATATATATATATATATATATATATATATATATATATATATATATATACATCCCACACAGTGAGTGTTTGGATTTTATTCATGACTTTCATTATGTGCAGCTCTGGAAACCACTTTTACTCCATGTGCAGCACTTGCTGTTATGAATGGCTGTGTTGCTGTGTTCAGTCACTGTTGCCTTCAGCTTGAGTTCCCAAATACCCTCCTCTGCGTTCCCCACGCTTTATCATGTTTGGCCCGGCTGCACAAAGCATATCCAATGGTAATTAAGGTCAGACAATTAGATTCAGCCAGCCGCTGTCCTGGTGACTTAATAAGTATAGACAATTATCTGAAATTAATATGATAGATGCCATTGTCTTCTGCTGCTCTGCTCAGTCAGATCTTGGCAGGGCTTCAGGTTATTATTACAGAGCATGCATTCACTGTGTTAGTTTGAATAATGACACTCTCCATGCGGCTGCTGCTGTTTCATCACAGAGAATGTGATTATTAGTTAGAGGTGCTATGTTCCCAGCTAAACACACTCAGCACTCACCAGAGGGGCCAAGGTTGATGCCTGGATGCAGCGACTGCTATGTGCTCTGTAAAGAAAATTCATGAATACACCTCAACCAGGTTCCAAACTACCTTCATGACTTAAATGGCACAGTTGAAATAAAATGATGTAAAGGAATTTGGGAACTGTACAGTTTTACATGAAGCGTCTCTCTTTGGAGAGGATTTTTCAGAACACCGCTTCTTCAAGTGGCTTAAAATCTCAGAGGAAATTACCTTCACAAGTGCAAATGTGCATTCACATTCACATTTTGTAGAGCAATTTGCACTACAGGGTTCACTGTTTTCTAGCATCTTTAGCTTTTGACACCTGTTGTCACACTGTGGTTTTAGCATCTGGTACCCAATAACACTTGAAGAGCTATTCCTTGAGAACAGTAACAAAGGTACTGAGGGACATATTGCTGCAGCTGGCTCTGTCTTATAATGAGTACTGTCAAGGATTTGCAGCACTGAACCTTTCCGCCCTGATCTGTGGCGGGTCACCGCCGAGTTCATATCAATAATTCATCTCGTAGCTCAACTCCCTTCCCTGTTATGAAACAAATCTTGTTAGGAAGCCCTGCCAACACTGTCTCCATCTCACTAACTGACTTTATTTGTAACTCTCCCTGCTCAGACTGGAAGGAGGTGGAGGAGGGGAGGAATTAGCCAAGTTCATCTACATGAAGCATTTGTTTGGCAGCAGGGACAGGAAGGAAGCTTGAATCTGGTGTGTGATCAGAAGAATGGAGTCTCTCCACAATGGCTTACTTCTCCTCTGAGGGCTAGAATAGATGAGTTCATGAAAAGCAGATACAGTGTGGCCCTTGCTCTTTATCCTTGCAGTATAGCTCCTACACACCGTTTCTCTGGTTTATTGTGAAACAACCTGGAGCTGTCAGAGGCTCAGTGGAGACCCAGTGAGAAGAGGGCAGAGAAGTGGAACGCCTTGCTGGATGGGTTGCTCTGATAAGATCCAGGGAGACTCCCCTCCCTCCTCCTCTGTATCCTCTCAGCTGGCAGCGAGCAACAGTAACCTTTCCCGTCAATGACAGTCGCTAAAAGCAGCAGGGGGATTTGGAGGCATTATGTTTGACTTCTTCCAAATTAGCACCATTTTTTTCTGTTGTTGTCTTCTCCTGGCTCTGCTTATCAAGGTGGCCACAATCAGTCAATGCACCGTGAATAATTGCACGCCTGGGGACATTGAACACATGAAGAACAGTCTGTAAACACTTCATATAATGCTCAGGTATTCATACAACCTAACAACAAGGTAAGACGCGAACAAATCAAATGCACCACTTGACACTCCTTACAGGAGACTTCAGATGTACCACGCCTTGATCACACTGCAGTTTAAACGAGATCCATCCACCAGAGTACAGGTCTAACAGTTCTCTTATATTAGCGTGCTAATGAGGTCCCAGTGTGATACTTTTTAATGAAACCATCCAGGAGACCAATTGTCCATAACTAATTATCATATGCTAATTGGCACACCAAAGTGCAGAAAGAGGACTGATTTTGTTTGTCTGCACTTCTCATTTCTTATTCCTCTCTGCACATTGCATTGTATCAAAAATCCTTAATGAGTGTAATTATAGCTAAAAGACGGTGCAACTCAAATGTTTTTTTTTTCCTAACATGATTACCACTGCAGTGACTCTAAACACCAAAGATCTGGCTGCATGTTGGTGTGTAATTTGGAAATGTACAAAATGTTAACATCCAGCTAATAATAACCTTGGGAGTGTACCTCAGGAAAAACAATAACTTTGACTGTTATCCAGTCAAACTGAAGTGTGATTATTATTTTGATCACAGCGTTTCGCTCTGTGTGGTCTTGATAAGCCAGGTGTAACCAATTCTTCTTGCAATATTGCACATTATCCTCATTTGCCACCCCCGGCGCTCCCAAGTATGAAATAAGGTGAAGAAGAAATCTATGATAGATCCCACTGATCTGAAAAAGAATGAACCCTGATGAATAGCACCATATTGAATTGCGCTCAAGTAAAAGAAAACATTGGGTGGCACCTGGCAATGGACCATATTGGTTCAGTTCTGGTTCAGCGTGCCAGAAAATGGGACAGGGACCACAAACAAATACAAATAACTGCTTTAGAGATTGTGGCTGACCAGCTCTGCAAACTGAAAACAGCAACAGGTTCTGGTTCAGAGTGCAACACAAAGGCGATGGTCCTGCTGGAGACGTGCGAGGAAAGCTGCTATAGTGAGAAACACAATGTCAACGTTGGTCTCATCGTGCCACTGGGATGAAAATAATCAAAGTGTTTGACAGCTGGACCAAACAACACAAACCAACTGGTAGTCCAAATGACACCCATTTTTTTTTTCCATGGTTACGTGTTCTTGTTTTTTGAAGGTTATTTTTACTATTATTATTTTGAGCTTTTGGAACTTCGATAGTGATGGCTGAAGAGTGACAGAAGGGTACAGAGACAGAGGAGATGACATGCAGCAAAGAACTTCAGATTGGAACAGAACCCTGCGCCATTCGAGGACTGGCATGACTGACGGTACGCACACTACCGGGCGCCTGTTATGTGTTAAAATCAGAGGTGTCAAGTAACAAAATACAAATACTTTGTTACCTTACTTAAGTAGCTGTACTGTAGCTGTAAATTATCTGTACTTTGTACTCCTTACATTTTTAAAACAGCCTCGTTGCTAAATTTCCGTCATTCAGACTTGACACTTATGAGATCAACGTAGATCGGAGGAGAACAAAAAAGTGTTGCTGATGGCTGATTTATATTGACAGATTGTCACACTCTACAGCCAATGGTATCGTTTACAACGTGTGTGTGCATGACCAATGACAGTATAATGACCCACACAGGGCGGGATCTAAACACGGAGCAGCTGCGCGAAAGTTTAGCTACTTAGCTAGCATGGACTCGTTGTGACTGCGACACAGAGCTGTGACGTCATTTTGAGACTCACTTTGTAAAGTTTAGTGAACATGTGAGAACTCGTCTGACACAGAGAGTCTCCTGTTGCGTGTCTGGACTTTGTCTGCAGTGTATCTGTGTGAACGGCTTCATTCAGCGTCTCTCCTCTGGCACCGTGAGTTACCATGGTTACTCGAACGCCCTGAAACTTTATAATAACGATCAATAAGTTGTTAATTAGTATGATTGTACAAAATCATGAACGAAGCCTGATTGTACCTCAACGCTGAAATCTTGTATTCTAACATATGTAACAAATGTAAAGCCTCAGAGCTTCTTTGATTATTAACAGTATGTAGTGATGCAGAAAGCTGAGAGCTCACCATCACACTGAAACTGTCACGAGGCTGAAAAAGTTGCTCTTATTGTTATTTTTCTTATTGTTGTTTGTTTGATGTATTTTTCTGTTAAATGATAAGAGGCTCACTGGAAACAATATTCATAATAATAATTAATAATAATGATGATGAGAAGAAGAAGTCCATGATAGAGTGAATTTGATTGTGATTGGATGATAAGTATAAACACCATTCCGACACACTATTGGTTTGTACGTGATGCATCGCCCCTGCACATTACAAATCATGTCACACGCAAGCATTTTGTCAGCACTATACTATATAGAGCTGTTATACATAGCATGTATACCATTACAATACTTATAGGCATATAACTAGTCATCATATCTTCCGCTCCATGAAACACGTTAATGCTCATTAGCACACATATACAGTATGGTTCTTTGATTCTAAAATGCTTTCATTATCATTGGGCATATGAGGCTGAAACAGGTAGCCTAGTGCATCCCAAATTTTTCAACATTAACATTTTAATATAACATTATAGTCATTATGGCCTTTAGAAAAGTGATGTTATCATGTAGAGAACTATAGGCCCCTGTGGCGCGGGGCCTATAACATTTGATGGCTTTTTTTTTCTTCTTTAGATTACTTTTACTTTTATACTTTAAGTAGTTTTAGCTTGAGTTGATACTTCAGCTTCTACAGAAGTCTTTTTAAACCCTAGTATCTATACTTCTACTTGAATGTGAATACTTTTGACACCCCTGGTTAAAATGTATGACTACACCCAGTGTGTGTGAGCATATACACATGTCCAGATTCTATTTTGCTAATTTCCATGGTCATTAGGTTTGTGACGATTAGCTATGGATGATGAAGCTGGGAGGTAGGACAGAGGTATGGTGCTGGAACCCTATTAGCTCATTTGTGTAGGGTCATTAGACAGCGTGAGACGAGAGCCACAGCAGTTGTTCGCTACGCGGCAATGCACATCGCAGGAGGCCCAGGGACATTCAGTGATTGCAGTATTTCAATATTGACTAGAATATTTGCATTTCCTAAAGGAAATGCTTGTGATTGATGCATCTGCTGCTGGTGCTGCTAGCTGGTCCAACTTCTCAAAGTCCCATTAAGAAGTGTTGGCGGGTCAAATCTGAAGATATTAGAAGATAATACCCAAAATATGTGGTAACTGAATCATGCATTTAATTCAAGTTGGCGGAAAATCTTTAGGAAATATAGGAAATATATGTGATCTGTATCAGTAATATTGATATATATATATATATATATATATAGGGCTGTAGCGATACACTAATCTCAGGATACGATTCAAACGATATGATTCGATTCTACTCTGACTGACAGAGTCTACAGCTTGCAAATGAAAATGAATCTGATTTTTGTCACATCACACCACAAACAGTACTAGTGAAGAGTTTTTGAATGAAAATATTATTTTTCAATCACTTTGCCTGACATACATATGCAGTTTTTCAACCAAATATGTGAAGAACGATAAAATAATGCCCTTTTAATACAAAAGGTCCCATATGTTTTTGTCTCATTTTCCTCAGACATGCCACTTAGCAAAGCAAAGACCCTCCAGAAAGTTGACTGCGCTTTCAGTCTGCCGAACATCTATTTTTCGATTGGTCTTTTACGCAGTGGCATAGAACAACAAGGAAGTGTCGGACAGACACAAACCATATATCTTCAGTGTATCTTCAGTGGAATCTCAGGAAAACAGTGGAAAAAAAACACATTTCTCCATCATAAACCGTTTGGAGATATTCACAGATATGTAAAACTTTAGACTTTTGGCGGATCCGCCCAATCCTAAACCCGAAGTGCTAGATTTATGTACGCCGCCATTCTCTTGAATCTCCTCACTCTGACTGCGTAAACAGGAAGAGGAAGACGTCGGCGTCTGTGTAAAAAGAGTATCTATATGGGTAACTTGCTAGAAATGCTTTACAGTGACACTAGCGGCTGGCTGACCTAATCGCTCTTCCTGCAAAGCCAAAGGGGAGGAAATGGGCAGCGAGCAGAGTGCCAGGCGGAACACAGGGGATTGAATGGGACTTAATGTATCGATACTCGCGGCTGAAAAATCGATACTTTCTGGGGAAACAAAATATCGATATATATATATATATATAATATTCTACTGTTCCAAAGGTTCATAAGTTATTAGCCATGTTTAATTAACGGCCACATGGTGGTCTGTTTAAACTTCAAACTCTTGAAGTCAAAATGTTGGTTATAAATTATGAAAATAACCACACATTATTCTCCATAGATGGCCATTCCAAAAAAAAAAAAAATATTACAGGAAAATAATTATCATGATCATGAACAATCATGAAAAAAAATTAAAAAAATATCACATCATAAAGAGTACCCTAGAGACTTGTGTGAAAACTGCAATAATTTCTATGAGCAATCACACAATGAGTAGAAAAAATACAGATTAAAAGAACGATATGTGATTACTCGCAGCAATCACCCAATGATTATGGTGCACAGTAATTCTTGTGAAAAGCCATTAGAACAGTCAGACAATGTGTGCTAAATTCTTGGTAATCTCCAGTGAGCATTTCCCTGCAGTTACTCCGGACCATGATTTTCAAAAGGTTTCTTCTTAGATTGTTGAACAATGTGAAGTCATCGGATAATGTCAGAGATTGAACTAATGGCCGTGTCTGATTTGAGGCTTGTATATGGAGAAGCAAGAAGGATTCTCAGCGTACGTTTTATGGAGTGTAATAGCTCATTAAATCAGAGTCAACATGCAGTACATCACTGCTCAATTACGTTAACGGAGACGTATGTGAATTACCCTAAACTGCGGCAAAATGCATTAAGATAAAAATAGAATGGGAAACTTGCGAAAGTGTCTGGGATATTTGGGAAAAGTAATGACCCATGCTGCCTCCAATGAGCATGCTCATTTAAACCCTGAGAAATATTGTCTGTGTACTTGTTCCTCAAAGCAATACAGGCTTGTATGAGCTTGATGGATGGCAGCTTTTCATTGGCAATCTATCATGCCATGTCAATACAGAAGGAGAAAATGTTTGTGTTGACATTTCTATGTGTAATAGAGTCATTCAGTGAGGGGACAGTGTTTTGTCTATTGAGGAACACAGTGGTGGACGTCTCCTGAACCACAGGAAACCTGCTTCCAGTGGTTCCCATTTTTTTTTCTCCCAGTAGTACCGTACCCACGCCTCCACCTAGACCCACTGATGTGGAGCTGTTGCTTCTGAGAACATATTGACTGGCCAATCTGAGAAAAAGGGCAGAATTTCAAACAGGTTCCTGAAAACCGGAGGCTAAAATCATCCATCACCCTCAGCTGCTTCAAATGCAGACATCAAAAAAGCTACCTTATGGATTGATTTTGGTGATCATATAATGGATTTCGCCAGTGCTGGACTGACGGCTGTAATGGGTTTCTATGCCGGCTGGCTATCGGAAGTCTGTCAGTTGCACTGGCTCTCCATGGAGCGCTCCATACATTTGCCTGAGGCTCCTTATACCTGCTCTTGGGGGACCATATACTAAATTGACTTCAGAAGCACTCAAGGAAACAAGAGAAAGAGACATCAGCAACTCCTGTAGGCAGAAAAATACTACACCTCGACATGTTTTTGTAATTTATATCTAGCGTGCACAGATGCTGTTTTGTTCAATAATCCAATACTCTTTGTTCTCTGAACTCTCCACAGAAAATGACCATATTTAATAATTTACACCCAATCTGAATGTTGACTGAGTCAACCGCAAATAACTTCAGGCAGTTTTGCATTATAATGAATTAGTTACATGTGAGTCAAATTAAGCAAATGGACCACATGACAGAATTATGTGATTGGCGTTCTTGAGATGGAACAATTTCCTATGCAACTCTGAAGGCTGATTTTCCAGTTAAGTGAGTGCCTGGTGCATTTGTCCTGTTCATTGACAGTAACCTGTCATTTGCAGCGCTTAATCTCGCCGAGGACAGAGCACAGCTTTCAATTAACTCATCAAATAAGCCAAGTGACGCGTCCATCATGTGCTTGGCTCTGGTACACTGAAAAAACAAAAAACCTGTAAACCACAATGCTGAGGCACTCTACATTTCTCTTAGGAAAGGTTAATAATAATATTACTTGATTTTTTTCATATATTTTTCCATATAATATGATCATGTTTTGTGTACTTTAATTTTCCTTTGCAGCTGTGGAACATGGAACATGAAGTTACTTGCTGTTTTTGAGTTTGAGTGCTCATTATTTTGTCCTAAAATTGAAGAAAGCACAGCGATAATTACACGAGATATTTCCTCTCTGTGAGTAATTGCATCAGTTGTGTTCATCATCATGCATCAATCATGCACCTAGAGAAGACAGCGCCTTGGATTCCCAGTGCGGCTGATTACTGCATACAGAGAAAGCTCTGCTCAGTCTAGCTGGACTGTGAAGCTCACTGGCAGGATAGAACAAGGAACATCGCCTCCTTTTGTAACAGCTTACATCCTCCCCCATCAACCAATCAGGTTGACCTTGACTTGGCAGCAGAGGGGTACATCTCTCACCTTGAAATGGATAACATCCCCTGAAATCTTAGTCTGCGTCCTCACTACCCGGATGAAATCTGCCTTATCAACAGCACTGGCATCAGTAAAGTGCAATAAGGTCTCAGCCTGAAGAATAAATAAGAGATGAGCTAAATAAAGTCTAGGTGCTGGGATATTAATATTGTCAGGAGTCAGTGATAAAGGCTGGCTTACTGACATAGAGCAGAGCCACAATTAGATCCACTCATGTGCTTTGCCTTAGCTCTGCATGGGCACAGAGCAATCAGTAGCACCTGCTGAGACGAAATGGGAGGCTAACAAAGTTTCACCTAATGCCTCAGACTTTATTCGAAAAACTGCTTGAGTCAACTATCTGCTGGAGGATGAATCCAAGTTGCCTCACATTAAAATGAGATGGCTACTGCTGCAAACCAGCCTCCTATACACTCACAGAAAATAAACCTCCACCTAGATTCCATTGAGCTGAAACATTAACGCTGTGCCCAAACATCAACAGAGCATTCAACTGCTGATGTTGGTGTGACAGGATTCTTTTCATTTAGAAATAAAAAGGTGCTGCCAAAAAGTAACCCTCTTGGCAGGCTGCCTGGGATTTAAACTAAATTAGAACATGTAACACCGCAGTCCCACATGACTGAACTCAAATCAGCTTAAAAGTTATGTTTCATGTCAACGCATCTCTGGATGAATGGCTAAATGGGACAGATTAGAACAACACACCCTTCCGGTGGTTATTATCAGAATCAAATCATACAGGGTGGAGTGATTTGAAGAGGAGATTTAAAGTTGAAATCTCATGGCTGGGGAAGGAGGAGAAGCTGCAGTGGAGGAGGCACAGAGGTAATGACATTGCGTAAGGTGAAAAGGGACAGGTGCATGCAGGTGTTCTAAAAATAAAGGCCAGTTAATTATTGTGGTTTAGCTGCAGATTTGACTCACAGTTGTCTCAATTTTGTCTGAGGGTGGGGGGTAACCAGCACTGATTAACCCCCAATGGTGGAACCTCATTCTGAGGACTTCCTGAGGGCTCCCTACTACTGACAAGTCTGTGTCAGACACACTGAGACAGACTCATCTTTCCCAAATAATGCTGGTTGATGAGTTAAACTGATATCTGTGTGTTTATCCTCCTACCAACGTTTCATGTACACACAAACAAACACAATACATTGTGTTAATTAGTGACCGTCAGTGACCTTGTGTGTTTCTGAACTCTGAAGAATGCCATGCTACTTGTTTTGTTGTGTTGTTTTGTTTTCATGCAAAGCTTATAGCTCCATATTTAACTCATCTAACTCTTTGCATAGCAAGCACCTTGCACCTGAGTTCACTGTGCGGCATTTAATTTGTGGTAATGTGTTTAACTTTGTTTAGGATATGGGGGTCTGCACTACTAATTCTGCATGTCCATCTGATCATGAACAGATGCCCTGCCAAAATCTAGTCTGTTTCAGCTGTATGTTACATAATCATATTTAATCTGTTTGCAATCAAATGACCAAACCTGTCTGTGTCATATTCCAGCAAATGAAGGCTGCACATAGGGTAAGCAGAGTTATTAGTGTCCCAGCAGCTCATTTTTGCCATGGGACTCCTCAAGCAGGTTAATCATGCACACTTGCATGTGATCAATTCTGGAAATACACATACACAACCTGGGTAGTATTGATGAATCAAGCCAACTGCATCATATTCATCATATGACCAGGTGCTGGTGTCAGCCTGACATATTGGCAAATACATCAGTCTAGGCGCAGTAGGCGGAGCAGTATTTACAGTTAGAAAAACAGCATTTCATCTACATATATTCAGTGTCCGTATGAATATAACTGATAGCATTGTAATGGGCTCTGTGACAGCAGAGTCACTGTACATTCAAAGTTCAACAGCCTCCTGTAGGGGAGCAGGCCGCCTGCTGTCTTCTGAAGTGAAAACGATGAGGTCTATAACACAAACTCTCTTTGGTCCGAAAAATGACTGAAGGATGAATCTTCAGTGGGCAGCACAAGCTGCTGAAGCGGTGCCATTAGAGTAATAATCTCCCAATACAGGACCTTCTGGAGCTTTTGACACGTCCTCTTCCTCATTATCCCAGCACTGCTTTTCTCTGGTGGTGGTCCGCGGGGTCCGCATCCTTCTCGCTAAATTGGGAGACTCGGGATGTCTGCGAGCCAATTCAGCTTTGATGTTTCATTTAAAGAAAGAGCCAAAGCAGAAATGACATCCCAGTGGATAATATTATGCTAATCTAGGAAATGTTAATTAGGCCCAAAGGGTTAATTTCTTCTACTTTATCAACTCTATACTTTAATCTGTTCTCAGTTTAAATGTGTATACTAGAGAATGCTTAGAAATAATCAGCGTTACAAATTTTCGAAAAAATTACTTTTCCTCCCTTTTAGCTAAAAGTGTCCTTAATCCCCCTTCTTTGAAATCTAATTGGTACAATCCCACAGACATGGAGCTGTCTCATCAAGACACAAAATAACATAATCTTCTTTAACTTATCATATCAAATCAACAACATATTGCAGAATGTCTTCCTGTACATCGCACAGTGGATTCTTGTGGTACAAATCACTAGAAAATTAAGAAGATCAGGAAAAGACAAGGTCAAGTGTTATAGCTACAAGAAATAAAGAATTAAATCCTCAAATCTGATATCTATTGAAAGCGAAACAGATTCAGCCACCAACAACTTAATTACATTTCATTCATTGGATTCTCCGCTGAGACTCAACAAACAATACCTAAATGGATGATAATTACTTTAATACCAAGGGTGCTATTCTTATCTTGCAAAATTTCTCAATATACAGAGAAAGAAAGAGAGAAACTCTCCTCAGTACAATGTCACCACCAAACAAGCATCTAGCTGCAAAGTCTACAGGGGCCATGTTGCACATGAAACTCTAATATACAGCATTGTGTGTACTTAAGGGCAATTTTTGGCTCACAGCTCTTTGAAGAGAGTGCCCTCAGACAAAACGGATCATCCCCTACAGGCTTGTTCATGCACCTTTACCACAAAAGCAGTGTCTCCCTTTCCGCCATTTCATTAGTGTTAATTCCCCCTCTGGGATATGGAAGGGACGTCAAAGCACAGGGAACCTTTTGAGATGTGGAAAAGAACGAACAGCTCTCACCACTCACCCTGAGTGATGAACAATGTCCCAACATGGCAGGTAACGGTTATGTATCGCCCTTCTTCTTGTGTGTGACACATTGAAATGATAGGCGTTACGATGGGGGGGGTGTGATGGATTCTGCACTGCGGCAGGAGCTTACGTGCAAAGTTTGAATTGTAGAGTAGGAATTCATCTCAAAGTTGGTCTAAAAGTAAAAGGGATGCGGAGCTTGACTGTTTCAAGGTTATGTTCACATTAATTCATTTCCCAAGGTCTTGTTTTTAAACTGTGTTAAATGGCTACAAAGGCAGAAGTGAAGGGCTAAACAATGATTTGGAATAAAATGGTCTTTGAATTCAAGAGCTAAAATGACTTGTGTGTGTGCTTCTGTACCTTTACTGCAAATAAAAGAACTGTATTCCTATTGTTAGTCATGGGATACATACTCCTGTATGCTCTAAAAAGAGGGATATACTTTTTAGAACTGAAAGAATGTTACAAACCTCAAGTCAGATATTACAGAGAGCAGCACATATGCCCACACCAGCAGCCAACAACACTGATTTTGCTAATATCTTTTCATATTCGAAGGACCCAAGGGGATAGAAGAAGTAGAAGGGAATTCAATGGACAGATTTGTGCAGCAATAAAAGAGAAGGTCAACTACGTTATAATACCAAATTATTTCACTGCCAATGAAAACAAAATTCCCACTTTTATTGGATCAAAATGATTCACACCAGCTATACAGCACACACAGAAAATGGTTATACATTACAGTCTATTAAAGGAGCTGATATGAAAAGAAGCAAAAGGAAGGCGAGGCTGGAGCAAACACAGAGTGGGAAGGTCTGAGCTGCCTCAGTCTTCCATACTGGTCATCACTACACCTACTGGAGCTATGAGTACATCCAGACGACCAAACACACCTCTCCCGCTTCTAAATCCAGACATGGAGTGTGCTTTCATCCATTAAAAATGATGACTGAGGGAACCAAACAGCCCCTTTTCTCACCACCGCTTCTAACACTATAATGTGGTTAAGCGGACATAATTTGCACCTGTCTCTTCCTGTCAATTTCTAAAGAGGGATGAAGTTGCACTCAGGCAGAGATGGTAGCATCACACGGCTTGGAGTTCGGACCCCCCTTTCCCCTCTCTCTCTCTCTGCGCTACTCAGCTGTAACTCACACTGTAATTCTCCAGGGGAAATGTAAAAGTTGAAGAATTTATTCACATCCAATTGCAGCAGAGGGGAAAACCAGCTCTGCAAACGCAGTTTCTTTAATGTCACTTCACTTGGCACTTTGCGGGCTTAATTGCTTGACTTGGCCACTTTTTGCAGACATGTCTGCAGATCCAAGAAAAACATCTATTTAGGCATCATCAGTGAGGAAGACCTGCAGGCACAGGACATTTAACCCAACTGTATACAAAGAAGCTGCATCATTACTGCCAACGTCAGCCTTCGGGATTGGACCCAAGTCTTTGTGCTTTTTAGGTACACAGATCCCTATCCTCCTACTTGATTTTCCCTGAATCTTTAGATGCAGAGCCAGGAACAGTGTACCATGGAAAGGCATCTGATAGAGATGATTAGGAGTAACTGTTCCTGGATTAATGATAAAAGCTAAGGAACCATTTAGGCAAAATGCCTAAGCCAATTCACACAGTACAATCTATTAACTAAGTAGTGTAACATAATGGAGTATTTTCTCATGTTAGCTTGACAATTAAACTCCTTCCATTGTCTTAAGAATTGGGATCCCAGAACAGCTATATCATAACAAGTTGTCTGCCCACAGTATAACATCCCCTGTTAATTATGTATATCCACAGTGAAACAATAGCTTACTTTCTATGCCAACACTTTGTAATAATTAACTTAATTAATGCTAGAATCAATTGAAGATTGGAGTTTTATCTATCCAAATATTTCCTGCTCTGGAGGCACGATTAATATCTTTGTTTTAGTTAAACCTCAACAGGCACAGCAGAAGCAGTTTTTAAGAGCAAGTTAGCAAGCTGGTAGAGCTCAGTGACACCATTTATTTTATAGGCACAACAAAGCTGCGTGTAAATATTAATATGTCTAGGACCATGAACCAAGAACGTGGAAGGTGTTCAAGTTCCATACAGGAACCAAGACTGCCTAAAAGTACATAAAGAGTATTTTATTAATGTGGACTGTAAACTGAGGAAATATAGAGAGCCAAAGTCCTGACGTCTGACGTCCTGTTTCACTAGCTTCAGTCACTCAAAGCAGTCTCTGAAAGCTTCTGAACGTATTTCTATCTGAGTATCTATTACACAACTTTGTGGTTTCAATAACACAACAATTTCCTTTATGATTAAAAAAAATGAAGTTTATCTTCCATTGGATTTTAATAACAAGGCAGTGTATTCACAATGATGTTAATTAAAGGCCACTAAATATATACAGTACAGTACATCCACTTCAGGCTGGCTACAGAATGAGCCATAAGTCCCTTGTTAAAATGTCCAACTTCACAGCAGAAATAAACAGCCTGGTACAAAAAACGTTTTTCAAATGATATTAAGGCTTAAAGTTCTGCATATTTAAGAAGGTGGCCACTTTGATTGAAAGATGGCCATCACAGATAGCTTCATTCAGCCTCAGCTCCAGAGCTACCACATCCTGAGCTTCAAAACAGCTCTTCAGAAACCTGTGGGTGATATCATGGACACTACATTCATGTTTTATACTGCCTATGATTGTCAAATGTCTCCCAGCATTTCTCTCCATACTGGACAATTCTGCATTAAACAGATTTTTACCAAATTTCAACATTTGGTGCCAATCATCCAATGATTCATGCTGCACAGCTACAGTTAGGGGAATGCATAAATGTCCTATCTCAGACCAGTAGTTAGTTGGCTCTTCATTAATATTTAACCATGGTCACGATCCATCTATAACCTTGATAAGTGTAATGGCCACCAATTTTGAGGCATATTAATAGCTGTGTTTTCTAATCTCCTTGTATTTTCCATTGGGCTTTACTGGACTGAACCACAAAAACATTCAGTTTTAAACTCATTTTGATGCCCACTGAGGCTTAACCTGACCATTGTACATCAAAACAATTCTGCTCTGCTTCAGTCTGCCAAAGCCATTCAGATATTTCTCAAACAGTGAACACTGACTGAGGTAACCCCAGAGGTTTCATTCATCCAATTGGGGCACAGATGCTAAAAATGTATGTACTAGTATTCTAATGGGGTAAAAGTCTTTACTTCATGGCATATGTAAGCTAATGACAATAATGGCAATCTAAATTTACACTGCTGGAAAAAATTCCGGCTCATTTTTCTTCACTGTCATAGCGTAGTCTGCAGAGAGCAGTGGAAGCTTTGAGCCACCACAGCCCTCTTTACTCATCACAGATACCATTACAAAAATGTTGCTTTCATCATTCAAATCCCACTCCATGGTCTACGCAATGACAGGCATTACACCACAGTAACACAACCAGGGGGATTAAAGTCAACTGGACGCCAGCAACTGCACGGCTTCTTTTGTCTTCAACAAATCATATCAAAGTGGTACTTAACAACAGTGGGTTAGACCAAACTTCTGGAATAGCTGTTCTAAAACATTTTGTCAAGTTCTCCTTGGCTTGTGGACAACAAATGACAGGGATATAGAGACCACAGTGATACATCTTTGTCATTTATCACAGCACCTAGGGAAAAATTCAAATCATTTAAATCTAAGGTCAAAAGGTTCTGCTACAACTCCTCATCACTGCCTCTATCTGTCTCTCTGGTAAAGGAAACGGGAACATAATAAAGTGGCCAATGCACAGGAGGAATATTAGACTAATGAAAAGCTCTTTCCTGCCTTGGCTGCCGGCCCACATTGTGTACCGCCTTGCGTCTACCATTTCACAGCATGGAGTTGTGAAATGGAATTCCATTGGCAAAACAATAAAGCAGCCCCTATGATTGTGCGTCAAGCACTTTAGCACACACACACACACACACACACACACACACACACACACACAAAACAGTGGCGAACAATGATAACTCAAAAGTGCAAAGTGTAATACTGTGTGAGCATATAGAACCACTCAGTTGTAAGTAGCTCATTTCTAAGTGGCACAGTGCAGTGCTCTGTCTGCCCGACAAAGGACGGGAATATTTATGTTCTGGCATGGTTCCAGCAGCATTTTGGTTTTTACCATGACATAAAGGCCACAGGGAAGGGCGGCAGGTCCAGGAACATCATGACATTGTGGATGATGGGAAAGGTGCTAAGTAAGGAAACCCCTGCTGATCATGAACCAAAGTGCCCCTCTGAGGTGGAGCCAAAGCAGAGTAGCACACACAGTTGGCTTAAGGTTAAGGTAGGCTTACACTGACTACAATTCTTTACTCCATGAATGGTGTCCCAAGCACCAGGACACATGGGATTCTTAACAGAAACTGTAATGGACAGAACATTTACAAAAACTCTTTATAAGGGACAACTGACATTAGCCAGACAGTTGTTAGACAGGTTGTTCCACATTACAGGAACTTCATGGACAATACTTGGCCTTGTGTGGCTCGGTAGAACAGACAAGAGTTGCCTCAGTGTATCATCTAGCTCTGAAATATTACTGACGCCCCTTTTAGGGAGCTAAAGAGCCTCAGGAATTAAATCAGGAGCTGGATCAGTGTACTAACCCCTGTTTGTATTTCCACCTTATCTGAAAAAGAGGCTAATAGGACAAAAAGAACGATAGCTTTGTCTAAGACACATATGGGTGAAGCCACGTGAAGCCATGCAAATTTAAAATGAACACTACACTGGGCACTAAATAATGGCATGCCTTTGAAAATCGCTTACTTAAAAGGCATAAAAAACAATCTGTTGCAAAAACCATTACTGGCATGCCCTCTACAGCTACAGCAGCTGTGAGATAAGTGAATGCAACCTACAATCTGACCATCCATGAAAAGTCATGTCACACTGATGTACAATGCAGCTGTCCAATCTTCAAGCTGAGATGTGCAACTTCAGAAGCAAAAACCACCAGGCTTGCAGTCCTTACGTTAATAATACTTTCTTGTCAGGGGAAAGCATTGGCATGGTAATGCATCATGTCTTACACAATGTATGCCATTCCTGATCTCAGTGGTGCAGCCTTGGCACTTCTGCTGTTTTATTAGGAATTATCTGTGGTCAATTAATAAATGTCGCACCGGCTGAGTCCCACAGGACGAGGGGCAGAGAAGCACACTCTGATAATGGAGGGGTATCCATCATGTCTGCCAGTCAGGACACTGCAACTGCCACCCAGACTCATGATGTGCAACAGCAAGTCAACAGTGGCCTTACATTACATCATGAATCATCATTGTTTGCACCTGAAATCAGTTAATGACTTTCAGTAAAATTAACGCGAGCAGTAAAAAGCATAAAAAGCAAATATTTTAAGAGTTCTGACTGTTCATTTAGGCTTCCTAGTTTTCAGACATGTGCATCCATTTAAGCATCCAGTCTATTTCAGGACGTGAATAGGAGGACCTAATAGATGACAGGTATCCATCCTACTGGCACACCTGATAACAGGAAAAGGAGGTGACTCGCAGTAAAAGTTTAAACATCCATTTTTTACAGGGCTACATGATAATTAAAACCAGAATTAAAATTTCTAAGCATAAAAATGCTTTTTCACACAAATGAATTCAGTCCAAATCATCCAAGAAGTCTCAAAGGACGACGGTAAAGCGAGATGTTTTTCTGACATGTCATGAATAAAAAAGGCCTGCGGGCTCTTAACGGCCTGTGGCCTACTGCGAAAACAGAAAGCTCAGCGCTCGTTTTCCCCCAGTGCTCCAGTAATAGGCCAGTGGAAATAAATGTAATCACTGCACTTTGTTCTCCCCAGTGATATCATTTCTTCTTATTACTTTTCACCCCCTTCACCTCTCAGGCCACCATCAGAATCTCATTTGATCCTATTTACATTCGCTCTGGCTTCAAACCCTGGCGATGCTAAAAAGCAATTACTACTTCAAGTTGCCGTCTGCCAAAGAGTGCCACACAAGACGTCCTTGCAAAACTGCAGAGGATTCCTACCCAGTCTGTGGCTGACATTTAAGCCCTTGTCTTCTTCTGTAAGCACGGTTCACTACATTTAGAAGCAAGGAAGTGATTATGACAAACATGGCCTTTAGAAGAGGCCTTTGACCAGGGACAATCTCAACAAAGTAACATTTATCAGAGTTCAATACCATAGCAGCTCAAAACCAAACAAGAGGAGCTAAGCCATTTAAAAATTTTTGATGATCGTCTGGACAGGAACCTTCATCGACAGCATGAAATATTACTCAACGTCAAAACTGAACATTTTGATTAAAGTACAGACCTACACCACCTTACCATACAAAATAAAAGGTGCACCACCACTCCACCGATTTTACACATTCATTTCAGTTAGCTAATTATGGAGATTACTATTCAGTCTCAAAGTCTTTGTGCCCTGTTGTTTTCTACAGTAATATCATCATTGCATTAAGTTACATTTCAATTAGCATGACCCTGCAGAAAATCATAAAACTAGTGGATGATGCAAATGGAGCTGCCATGAAGGCACTACCATAAAATTGAAAAACCTTAATTTTATTTCCCTTATTGCGATGTCCATACCATTAAATGTAAACTCTTAAGCAACCCTGTTTCCATTGATTGTGTTGCTTTGCAAATGGAGATTCAATTACGCTGTTCTTCCAAGTGAGCGCAGAGCAAACGATATAGAACTATCAATAGTAGGCCGCTCGGGGGACAGATGCAGCGGAGGATAAGCGAGATAGACCTCCAGACCTCCTTTGCTGTGCACTCTTTGTTAAATTACCCAAGGTTAGTGCAGCGTACTAAAGGTGGCTAAAGCAATTAGTTTTTCACCAGTTGGTCAATTGTCAGAGTCTGCAGGCGGAAAAACCATTGTGTATACCGTGCTGTTTTAGACCAGATGGTAGCAAACAAGAATCATATCTGAGTATGAGCTGTCATGTTCAAGACAGTTTATGGAGTTATCATTAATGGATTGTGTGAACTCATATTTCTTATCCATCCCTTGAGATTTGGTAGGCAATACACACACACACACACACACACACACACACACACACAGAAACACACATGCATAAGGCTTCTTGAAGAGAAGCTATATGCACTTGTTACAGTATAAGTTTGGATAGCGAGCAAAACTCCCGTCTTTATCATCACTGGAGGAGCAATAAAAAACAAGACTCTTCCAATCAATGCTGCTTTTACAGTCAGTGCAGTAATACTTGATGTTTCTAAAGCTGAAGCGGCTCATAGGGATTATAAGAAATGACACGGATTTAAGGTTTAATACTTTATATTTGATGTAATCCATTATGCCTCTTAATTCTTGTCGGGATATTTGTCTTATTATTTTTTACTTGTGCCTCTTTCACTTTCCTTCTCTATTCCTGTCCTCCCTCTGGAGGATAGAGGCAGAACTAAATGTGGAATATTCTGGATGCCACTGAAGTGCAACAAAATGTTTAGAAATGGTTTGAGATCTTTTTGTCTGCAATTACCATTCTGCTTTCCATACAGCCCTGAGGGCTACTCGTTACTCAAGGACTTAAGGTGATGGACTACTTCAATTTATTCCACACAGTCTGCATATATAGCATGCATCTATCCAGTTACAGTACCTCGCCATGGATGCTGACACTTTTCTAGAGAAAATCAGTAGTGACATGACATGGTTATATTTCCTGATATTTCTCCACCACCTATTCAGGTTCTTTTAAACTCCCAAATATCCACCTGGTGTACTCCTGACTGAATACAAATCTCACTGTTTGTCAAATAGCTCTACCTGTTTGATGGATTTGTCATCTCCAATGACTTTGAATTAATTAGGTTTTTATTCAAAATTCATATTACTGCAAAACATTATTGATGTAGTTAATAGATAAGTGCCACTGTCTGTATATCATGCTGAAATGTTCCTCTCCCAAACTCCTCACTTCATCTTAATACTAAGACTAATGGCAGAATATATCCTTGACCTGCTGGCGGGTGACGTTAAAAGCTTTTTAGTGTTGGGAGGTGATTTTTGTTACTTTGCAGGCGTTCTGGCTTGCAGAGCGGATATGAATTTCACATGCCCTGAGCACAGAGCGGCTGACGAAAAGAGACAACTCAACTCAGTGTGTGTCTCTGCTACAAACATGACATTAAAATTCACCATTCTCACAGGTCCAGGGAAGGTCTTGTTACTTATAATAGGCATGTAACTGCACTTACTCTTAGATCAGTGGTTGGATATTTACCACAGGTATCTAGATACAAATTTGAATCAGATATTTACTTTTTGAGAATTATCTAAGCTTATAAAAGCCAGCATGTTCTCTCTACTCAGTCACTGCTGTTTGCTCAGTGGGCTTAAACTACAGAATATGTCGCTGTAGTTACCTTTCTTGCATCATGTCTGGAGGCACCTGTGTAGCTTTACATGCTGTCACACTCGTGTGATGAAGAGCATGAAGGCACATAGACATACATATATGTGTCCTGTGGTAGGATAACCATGTAGCAGCAGACATGAAGCGTTGGTTAAGTGCATCCCAATCAAGTGTTTATTTCACCCACACTGAAACGCACTATGGACATGTTCCAAATAAACTACTGTAGGGCACAGGCCTGGTCCTGACAGCAGCTGCTCCTGCTGGCAGCCTTATATAGCCTGTAACTGGCAATGACCTGTTCACCTTCCATAATACAGGGGAACCTGCCCCTCATATCACAACAGAAACATCAAACACACCACAAAATGAGTAGAAACACATCTATACTACTCTGCTATCAGTTACTCTGCATAATCTTACTGTGTGTTACACATTACAAAGGAATCGTGCAAACTCTAGTGAGCAGATTAAATCACACCCCTTACACTAATCACACATGGTATCTCCTGGAACCTTTGAATGAGTGCTCAGGTATGACAGGGACTCTTTTAGCCTGAACACCCTAAAGAAGAGACAAAAGAGAGGTGAGTTTGTGTCTCATTTCTCATTTCAGTGTTGTCTACTCATTAAGCTAACAAATATTAACACTACAAATGCTAGTAATGAAGAAGTCCCACATTACAGTTGCATCAGGTTTGTAGTGTAACCACACAGGAGCACCTCCAGCAGCAGGCAGTTACCACCATGTTGCACCACAGGACACCAGCACTATCAAACTTTACAACTCGTCTACCTCAGGCAGAGAGCAGGAGAGCAGAGGCAGGGGGAGCTGAGGAGGATCCAGCCTCCATTTCAGCTCTTTCCTAAAATGTTCACTGAAATCATCCTCTTACTGCCACTGACTGACTGTATGATGAGCATTACAACTCTGACTTATGGGATGCATTGGTCTAATGTGCAGTAAGGGACATGAACATGATCTATCATGGACATGATGATCTTTTTGAATCAACCATATAAACCTCCCTGTACTTCAGATTTGATATTGTGCATACATAGTTACGTGTCATTTATATTTGACATTGTATATATATTTGGATTTGCACCGGCACGTATTTGACCTGATGGCAACTCTTACTGACAACATTTAACAACTAAACCTTTTCCATGCCTGTGAAACACATGCAATACATTCCATTGTCATAGTACAGTATGTGTCAAAGGTATTGGCTAAAAGGGTTCTCCTTATAAAACAGATGTACTTGTGGAAAGACAGGGATGCGTGACTGCCACCATGACTGAACACTGGTCACTGCTAATCATCCAACTGACAAAAGAATCTCTTCAGACAGCGTTAATCTGGTCGGCTTTTCATGTCAAACTGTTGGAAAAGGTCTGCTGGATCATACAGACACCAGCGGCATGATATGACATCTTCCCAAGCAAGCAGCAGCTTCGGGACGGCGTTGCAGAGCACGCCACATTGTTGCATAAATGCAATTAATTCAAACTAACACTAATGCAACTTAAAAGACAACCGTTCTCCTGCTACCCTGTGTGGGCACAAACCACAGCAAATCAGCAAAGATGCAAACATGACCCACGAGGTTGAGATGAATACATGTTGGTTTACATGGGAGGGTTGAGTAATCCACAGTGGTGCTGACCCTGAAGAACTCTGAGATTGTATCAAAAGCCGAAATGGGTTTCAAAAGAGAACATTTCAAGCCTGAAAAGAAGGCAGTAGGAGGATGCCGTAGGCACAAGAGGAACTGAAGAGTTACACAGCCACTACCAGCCAAGACGAAGCACAGCAGAGTACAATGTAATATTCATATTCTAAATGCTTTACCAGGTCTCAAATCAAGCTGTCCGTACTTCTTTAGTCAACAGCACACCAGTGATATCGTCCACTGTCCCTCCATCAAACTCATTAAAACCATAGGCTCCATACAGTATATACACACAAACTGATACATTAGTCACCAACTAATAAAACAAAATAAAAAAGAAAACAACCAGTGAGAGGTTGGAGGGTTTCATTAGCTTCCAGCTAAGAAACTCAGAGGAAATAGCAGCAGCTGTCTGCTATCATGAAAACATGGCTACCTCATTTTCCTGTCCAGAAGTCTATCTTGAAATATGCGAAACCCATCACAGCACGCTGTAAACTAATGCCTGATGTCTCTCCCACGGTGACAGGCTTTAAATGTATTTTCATATTACCCTCCGTTTCACAGTGGCCACGACTGTCGAGACGCTGGTTCTGATCATTTGTCAATCCAGGTTGATACTTGCGGTGAGTAATGTTATGAGAAATGTGACTCGTGGCTGGTGAGTGAACAGACTGTCAAAAACAGATAGACCATAAAACTGTGAGGCGGTCAAGAAGGTGCCTTTGAGAAAGAAAGCAAAGCTGGAAGCTTTGTGAAAAAAAAGAAATGCATGTGTAGCGTGGCTTGTTATCTCACACCAGAGATGTTTCTCAAAGTGAAGACTACTAAAGACTACTTTTCTGTGTAACATGATGATAGGACCCTGAACTAAAAATGTACAGGCTGGCGTGGTGGAGGCAAAGCTTTGCCAGCATCATTGGTGTAACATGGGTCAGTGAGTAGGCAGCCATATTTAAATGTTAAAAATGTCATAAGAATGTCTGTGTTTGGCGTGTGTGACTGATTAGATGATCCAGCTTCATTTGCTTCCACCAAAGTTTCATTCCTTCTCTGAACAGCTAGCCTGGCTCCTTTATAATGTGTTTTACACCTTATAGTATGAGGCTATTTCCATGGCTAGTATTAGATCTTTTCTGCTTGACAGAGCTGGATGCAGTCACAGCATGAAGCATCCAAACAGCCCTGTGTCTAATGTAAAGTTGTTGTCTTTCAGCACAATAACATGATGCATTTTCCAGTCTGCCAACTTCATCACTGAAACTGTGAACCTGTGGGGAACTGATCACTACAGCACAACACAGAACAGAGCTTCTATAAAACGGGCTAAATGCTCCAGGCTGGGAGACCTTTGTCACACCTATGGTTTGTGATGCATTTCCTATTGAGACAGGATAAGCTAAGCTATGTAAAGATTTATCAAAATCTGATGGTTTTATTAGTGCAAGATTTTATTCACACCTACTTCAGCAAGTAACCCTACTGGGGACTCACACAGGGGACATAAGTGCCGTTTTAGTTCCGTCCCCTGCCCGGCGTCAACTCACACCGGGCGCGTGACGGCAGCGTAGCGAGCCACCCGTATCCACGCAAGATCACGCGAGAATCCTGAACGTATGCGAGACCCTGCGATAAACTGTGTATAAAGGAAACAACAACAACAAACAGCTTACTTTGCTTCTCCGACGTGGAAGAGATTATAAAAAGGATCTGTTGTGTCGTAAATTATTGTGTGTTGTTCCACTTCAACAATTAGTCCCTCATCGTCCATGTTGAGACCCTTTGATCGATTGACTGCTGACCTGGTGCCACCGGTCATGACGTAATGTTGATGTGAAGTTGTGATAGGCTACATGTACTGCGTATTGTGTTTTATTTTGAAAGGGGCGAAGTGTATTACGTTGATTCTGGGTCGGATTTCCTGTCTGGTGCAATCTGCTCTGTTGAGATTCACACGTTTTAGCAACGGCTCGCGTCAAAAATAGAAGTGCTACAGAATGATAGCGCGGTAGAGTCGCTGCTGGGACGCTGCTGAGACGTTCCGAGGTACGCCCGGTGTGAGTGGTCTCATTGATTAGACTGGCAGCGATCAGCTCCGGTGACCGCGGTGCTTACGTCCCCGGTGTGAGTGGGCCTTTAGTGTTTAAAAGAGGAGGATGACAGTTTTCTAAATGACGATCTCATTTCTTTTGACTAAATATACAATAAAAATGAATATCTAATAAATAAATACATTTTATTATATATAATAATATTTTATTATAATGATGGATAGAAATGCTACATCATCTTTTACATTATGCAGGTGTGGTACAGATCCTAATACATGATCAACTCAGGCTCATGACCAAAAATCAAAATACATCATTTTTTTCATGTCTGGGGTCATTTTACACGTTAATGAAAACCTAAAATTCAAATGAATCAAATGACTACGACACATCAATCAGCACTATTATCAACACTGTCATATACTATACTTTAGAACAGTACTAAAATACAGGTCTAGTACCAACAACTAATCGCGCTGCTCATCGCGTCACCTTTCATCTGATACATCTGGACAAGTTGGCAGCTCATCGCAGGGCACACAGATAAATAACAATTCACACTCATATTCACATCTACGGACAATTTAGAGTCAACAATTAACCTGTTGAGTTCACGTCTTTGGACTGTGGCAGGACACCGGAGTACCTGAGAGAACCCATGCAGACACGGGGAGAACACTCCACACAGAAAGGCACCAGCTGAGGTTCACACCAGAAACCTTCTTGCTGTGAGGCGACAGTGCTAACCACTGTAACACCGTGCCGCCCACCAACTAAGCAGAAATATCAAAATGTTAGCTCAACTACCAATTTACTGGAAAACATTACTTCCATTAGCCATCCATCCAGCTCAGAGATCGCCACACTGTCAGTGCGAGTCACTCTTCACCATCTTGTTAAAATCATGTGATCTTCTATTTATAATAATATAATGATTTTAAATTTAGGCACACTGACAATTTCTCCTCACAGTCCCAAATCACATAGCAACAACGATTTGATGACCTGTTGCTGGTGTTGGTGGTGCTCATTCTAAACTGTCTCCACCCTGACACAAGAAATGATGTGAAGCTGCCATGGTGCAAACTGAAAACATTAAGCTGAAAGAAAAGTTTACTAATGAGCAAAGTTACTGTACAAGATGTTGATCAGGAGCCAGGAGCTCTGCACACTGAGGCTTAACTATGGGCTAATCTATGTATGACAAAATACTGTTTTGTTAGCAATCTTTTAGCTACAATTAGAGTTATTCAAGTCTTTATCTGCACATCAGATTGGAGTTCCCAAAGTTGATCCCAAGACGTTACCTTCACTCAAATACTACGTGTGTTGTGTTTAAGCTGCAGTTGGTAATATTTGAATAAATTGTGATCTTAGAGGCAGCTCATTTATGTTCTCCACTCTCTGCATTGGCAAGAGAAAGCAGTTTCTGAAACTTTTACATGATTCGGTTTTCACTTTTGGATATCGACTGTACGGCGCCATGGACAGAAGAACTGAGGTTTGAGTTCAAGGTCAAAATGTGATGCTGAATTAGTTTTTTGAAATACAGTCAGAGAAATAAGTTTTGCATTTCAGAAGTGAATCATTTCCTAAAAGTTTGTAAAATGTGAAACCACATACACACTGCATCATCTGCAATGGTTCGAAAGCATGCAGAGAAGAATATCCCCACCTAACGACATGAACTCGTCCTCAATTGATCCTACTCACTATTACGTATGAGTAGTCTGTGTTAGTGGTCATGCAGGGAGTCTGCTTCTCTAAGATGCTGTTCTGGTCATCAGATGTTAAAGGATGTGTGGGCCTGTTGTGCTGAAAGAAATGATGCAAGTACAGCAAGGTGGAACACCGTGCAGGTGAGCCAGAGCTTGTATGGTCTGTAGTCTGGTAACGGTGTTCAGGGTATAAGCAGCATAGTGCTGCTCAGTAGGCCTCATTTAACGAGGGTTCATTTATTTATTACGATTACTATAATCATTATTAAATGTACTATTTATTTTATCAGGCTAGATTTTAAGAACGGAAGTGCCAGAAGACACAAAAACATGAAATAAAAAAGTGACCAAATAGGCAGATCAGACATCAGATAATTACAAGCATCATTAAAATCATTTACAAATTACATCTAATTAATTAATACGTTTACAAATGTTTGATATTCTCACCTTTCAGTTCAATGTTTTTTTAAAATGTAATCATTCCTAAAATGAAAGAAATCTTCTGATTGTTAGACTCCTGCAATGATTCAGTCAATCAATCATCACTGGACTGCTTTCATGTTACAGAGACGCCATCTTTTTAAGGTCAAAGTTGTACTTTAATGACCACAGTGGTTAAAAAGAGTGTAATCAGCAGTAGCTATAGTTATAGTACTGTCGACGTGTGTGTGAGAAGAATAAGTGACTACGCACTTTAAATCCACAGTAGCTTTATTGGATGCCGCAGCAAACACACAGTACCTGTACGAAAACCTGGGGAGCTAACAACACCGAGCGGCAACACACTGTGCATGCGCATTCAGTCTTGTTATGGTGTCTGATGAGGTTCATACAGAACACCAGAATGGGCTACAAGTACTATAGTCTCTGTTACTGTTCACGGTAAATAGTCAGACAGTGTACAGTTAGTTAAAAATGTTTTAATGTAATTATATTATGTAACATTAATATCCAAAACATAACTGATGACTTGCCTATGTAAATACGTATTTTGTTAATTATTCATCATTTCATCATAAATCTTGAGGTTCGACTTGAAAAGACAGCGTGTGTGAGCCGAGGTGACTGAACAGTCCACAGAGATATCAAATATACAGTCCATGCTCTAAAACAGAGAAGCAGACGCTGACATTTAGAAGCTGGAATGAGAACAAATTGTGACAGATTCATTTTCTCCAACCGACCAATCAGTTTAGCACTACAGTAGATCTGTTCTGCTTTACAAATAATCGGATGATTGTTGGTTATTGGTTATTTTTCCAGGACTGCAGCACGGTGCGGTTGAGGCTCGTCCTTTGTATTTTATCTCAGCCCTACACATTTTTAAAGAGTGAACATGCAGACAGCAGCTCATACAGGGGCTTTAAAATAACAATATTTAAGAAGGAACTACTAAACTCACTCATTTTTACATAGTCGTGTCCAACATATGGAGGGTAAACTGTGTTTATTACACTATCAAAGCCTTTCTGTGTCCTTTTCTGCAACACCTGTGTGTCAACCGCTGGTCACAAACAGCATGGTCCAATGACTAACGTGTGCCCACCAGCGAGACTGAGAGGTCCTCCAGGCAGGACAGGACACAGCGAGCTGAGACCGGTGCTCACAGTCCATTCATCACAACTTGTCCTTCAGCAGTGTTCTGTCCCGGTAGGCCCGCTGCTGCACTATGGATCAACAGAGGACATGTTTGAACAGCTGACCCAAGGCCATGAAAGAGAGTAAAGCAACAGCAGAGAACCATCAGGGTAGTTATATCAAAGGCCATACATCAGGTGTCCAGGAAAATACCTGTGATCTACTTGGAGAGGCTTTTCTACAACTACTTGCCTTTCAGTGGAGGCAGCTCGTGTTGCTGGGTTACTATTCTGGCTGCTTTAGCAGGTAAATGAAATCTGCCCTTCAATCGCTGTCTCTTTTCTATTTTCAACAATCCATACTGGCTTTAAAGGTCCAGTCAGGCTCTATTGACAGAATATGGCAGACATTTATTATAATATTCATAATTTTGTTTTATTAGAGTATAATCACTGAAAATAAATTTAAAAATATGACCAAATCTGAGCAAGTAATCAAAGGGCAAGAAGCTCTGCTTCTGAAATGCTCCTGGCGTGGTATGAAGCCGTGTGGGAAGGGACCAAACGATAACACAGCAGCGACATCACAAACCGTGCCCAAGTTTCCTCCCTAAATTATATTGTTATTATGTTGAGCATGTTTACCACCATAGACCAAAGTATAGGACAAAATGTAATTTTGTAAAGTGACAAGTCAGGGCATCACCGGAGTCATCTCAGAGCCTTTTATTGTGCCATCACATCTAGTGTTGAAATATTTCACAGGATAAGTGATAATTGTTATCTGATGGAGGCTGACGGCGTTTGTTAATGGATAAAGTCACCAACGTAAGCAGGATTCATCCTCTCAAGACTAGCAAGGTACAAAGTTGCATGACATTCTATGGTGGATAGACAGACAGACATATCCATATAGCCACTATCATGGCTAAGGTGGTCAGCACCATGAAATCTAGAAATTGACACTCTGATACATTGGTTTGGACTATGAGAGTCACTTGAAGTCGTTCAAAAGGTCATTTACTTGAGATCAGCTTACAAAGATTTCAGCAATGACCCACACATCAACAGGACATGTTCTTCGATAACAATATTGAATTGTCCCCGACTTGATAAGAGATGAGGTCTCGCCTTTCACTCGGCTCACACAGTCAGATGCTATCCAGCAATGTAGTATAAATACAATTTAAACAGAGCTGTGTGTGGGTTTCCTAATTACTATGCATGTCTGGGTGCATGCATCTCACTTTCTCAAACACACATGCACGGTAGGTCTTATGGCTGCTTGGAGGATGCTATCATAAAGCGGCCTTGTAAAAAGCTCATCTGGTGCACACGATCTGTAAACACAGATATGAAGCAGATCACGGAGCCTGCACGACCTGACACCTCTAAATTTGGAGTATATTTCTGCACCAATACAGTGCCAGCAATTGCTCTACAGCAAAGGCCAAATTAATGTGACACACACACACACACACACACACACACACACACACATTAGCGCTGCTTTTTCATAAAGACTGTTCTACTTGTGCTGAAGCTTGAGAGTAATTGCTCCACAGCACAAGTGTGATTAATTACAGTTTGCAGCAATAAATATGTGTTTATTTAGGGCACATGTAAGAATCTTCAACGATTAGAAAAAAGTGAAAATGATATTCAATTAATAGCTATGAATATTTAAACACAGTTTTGTATGTCACTTTATTACAGTTGTGTGTGTGTGTGTGTGTTTAGGTTAGGCTGTACAAAACAAGTCACCCATACAGGGATAGAAAAACTACTTTTTCTATCTAAGTGTTATTTCTATCCATAGTTCTTATCTATTATTTATGATGTATGAATATTCCATGGATATTTACAATATATTTTGCTGATGCTGTCTGTCTGTTGTTTTGACCTCTGCACTAAACAATGCAGACTAAATTAAGACTGGGTCATTGCTACTTTGTGTTAAAACATCAGCTGAATGTCTAAAATGAATAAATATTGAATTAATTATCAATACAGATGTCTCTGAACCTCATTGCAACAATAAACAATACAACTGCTCTTCTTTCAAAGGCAGTTTACCTGCCTAAGTCATTTTTTCCTCATCATTATACCATACAGTGAATCCTCCGCCCACCACATTCAATTCCCAAGTGTTTTTCACCCTCGGGGTCTTCTTTTGCAGGTGCTGAAAATAACAAAAAAACTGAGAAAAAAAAAATGTTTCCACATGTATCATACAAAGACCGCTATATCTAAAGAGAAACCTACCCTGCCACAATCTAGACAGGGCTGTGGAATGGCTGTAAGAGCACAACTGATTGAATCTCCTGACTGAGACGAATGAAGGGTATCTGCAGCTTTGTTACATGATTTAGCACCATGACTGAGCAGACCTTCTCACCCTGTCCTGATTACCGTCCCCTCACATTAAGTAAGATAGAAACCACAGCGTTCATCCAGGACAGATCAGGCCATCGTGACTCAAGCATTTTCAGAGGAATTCTAAATATCAGCCCGTACCCCAGTATCAATAACTTCAGTGTTACCTTTGTCAGACTTGACTCTGCCTCGGAACCTGGCTCGAGCCAGGCTGCTACTGTAGACATCACCTCACCATTTTGCATCCCATCATCATTTCTGGCTTCTCAACTGGAATTACTGACTTCGATGTTCGATGTTCAGTTATTCAGTTTATAATTCAGTCAAATATTGGCAGGTGGCAGGAAAAGGGACGGTAATCGTATTTTTCCTGCTCCGACATATCGTTATTATATTACCCTTTAAAAGCTCAATATCAGTCAACCTCTAACATATAGTTGTTTTACTGTAGCTATGTTTTGGTTGGCTCCTGGGAAAATGTCTGGCTCTTTAGCTCCTAAATGCTTCATTATGTTTACCAGCTAACTTTGTAGTTTGGTGTTGGGCAGGTAGTTTACAGTGAGTTCAAAGCTTTTCCCGAGTTATCTGCTGCTGCTAGAACACAAATCATTTACATTTACATGTAGTCATTTAGCCGACGCTTTTGTCCAAAGCGAAAATCAGTGAGACTGAACCATAAAACCAAAACAACAGCTAAGAGAGGCTAAAACAATAATTAGAACTGAGGGGAACTGCAAAGTCAGGTGATATTTCTCTGTGCATTTATCACTTTCAGCAACACCTATCACTTTACAGTCATTTTTTGTGCCGCTTCTTGTATATCAAATACATGTGCTGTTTTTTATCCCTGTAAGTTGACCCACAACAGCCTACGTCTGCGTCAATCTCATCCACTCTTACTGCCATTTTGGTTCTCTGTCACAGTTCTTCTGGCTCAGATGCCGTCTCTAGATGATCTGGAACCTGGCTGTCTGCACCCTGAATGTGTCAGGGCTTTTTGCCACATAAACCTACAGCTACAGATGACATGCACTAGCTGGAAAAAGCTGAATGTTTAAGTATCATTCAGGAGAACCCAATGAGCTGCCGGGCTGATTGCTGACTACATTAAGTCTCTTAGGCAGCATGCTGATGAATCCACTCGTTGAAATGTGAAGGTAATAGTCTTGACATAGCAAAGACATAACTCACTGACTGTACCTGCAAAGGCCCCAAATGACAGCAATCCCAAGTAGAAGCCCGTCCAATATGAAGGAGGACTTTGCTTTTATTACCATCATCATTACTGTATATCATTTCTGAATGTAAAGCCATTTGGTTTCATTTAAATGTAAATCTGGGCACTGAACTGCGCACGTTGTCACCCACGGCAGCCTGACTATGATGATTCATTCTGGGATCGGCAGGGAAAATATAAGAGCCCCTTTACTTTCTCTAAGGGAAAATAACAGATTTGACCTTTGTCTGTTTTCATGAAAGCCCTGTACACGGGAAAAAACCTTGAGATTTCCATTTTCTTCTAGAAAACAAAAGTAGCCACAGTTTTGTGCATCCTTTGTCCTCCCTCTCTTTTCTTTTCTTTTTTTTCTTTGTCCCACCTGAAGAGCAAGAACACAGAGCTGCAATCTGCGGTGTGAGGTCAATGATGAACTAAAGCCTGGAGAGAACTGATGAGTCCTCATGTTGAATGAGATTGCAGTGAACAGAAAACGGAGAGTCACAACATCACATGCCATGTGGCGACTGTTACTTCAGCCAGACTCGACTCAGTTGTGAATGTGTGACGCTACGAGAAGCTGTTTGTGTTAATATTTATCTAATGAGTTGACCACCAGGGGCCGTACATGTGTGCAATCTTTCCAGCAGGGTAAACATTAGCAGCTGAGAACCCTGATCTCATAAGATATTCTTCTAATCATATAGAGCATTAGGAAAACTTACAGCAGAGCGTGATGAATTATTGGCAAATGAACTGGGTGACATCAACAACCCTTATCAAATAAGACAATCCCCCCGCTCATTATTTGTCTTTACTCTATACACACACCTGCTCTCTTGTTAAATCAGACGTCACAAAAATTAATCAAGTCCCAAATAAAGACGACGCCGTGTCAAATGAAGTCAACAAGATCTTCATCATGAGTATAGGGGATATTACATAACCAAAGCAGGGCTTCATTAAGAGATGTTAAGAGAGATAAATACATGGTTTTAGCTGCAACCTCATCTATAAGGAAGTGACCAGTCATCTAATATCACTGCTCAGGAAGCTGGAAATCTCTCTTGTGTGTTTCATGACCAGTGCTGTGCAACATGGTTGAAAAGCCTTTTAAAGTTTCCCTCTGGGCCACACCATGCTTACTCACAGCCGTGTTACACGGGAAGAGCCCTCCTTTGTGACCCTTTGCGTGAGTCTCGCCTCAGCTAACATGGCCTGATCCTTAAGAGTTTAAATCTCTCTGAGTGTGAGCTACGAGTCCTGCTGCTGTTTGCCGATGTTTGATTCATAGAGTGGACCTTGTGAGGACACCTGTTGTTACGTTTATGGCCTTTAACTTTAAGATATTTTTTGGCCTTTTTTGACAGATACAGCTGAAGAGTGACAGGAATGTGGGAGAGAGAGATGGGGAATGACATGCAGCAAAGAGCCACAGGTCGGATTCGAACCCTGGGCCGCTGCAGCAAGGACTGAGCCTTTGTACATGGGGCGGCTGCTCTACCAACACCGCCCCCTCAAATGTAAGTTTTGAATGTTTTTTGTTTTTTTTTATCTTTGAGCGTTGGATTGATTCTTTGGGCTCTGGGAAAGATGTGTCAACAGCTAAAGTCCCAGAGTTTCAGTGACAAACAGCAGATTTGGCCTGTTTGCCCAACATCACACTCTGGTATGACTTCCTCTTAATATGCTAAAAAGGGAGAAACATAAAATTCTAAATCTAAATTCAAATGATCAACACTGTAACATTTAATAAGGATTTTTGCAATAAGTCAGACATTTGCTTGTCTAAATGATGAGGGGCAGTCTTCATTTCTTTGTTTGTCTTCAGATAACAATAATGGTGTCATCAGTAAGGATGGGCGATATGGACTAAAAATTTATCCCGATAATTTCTGATATTTATCAAAAATAATAACAATAAAAATGACGATGAATAAACACCAATTCAGCCTAATCTTTTTGACTATAAATCTATCACCAAAATAATAATAAAGGCTAGGAGGAGGAGGTGGTGGGCGTGTCTATACCTGCTGACTGTAACGGCTGTGAACCAATCAGGAAATAACTTTTTATTTCACTGATTAATAACAGCTTTCTCTCTCTCTCTCTCTCTCTCTCTCTCTCTCTCTCGCTCTCTTCCTCTCTCTAATCATCGGACACAAATCAAATTAAACTTCTTCGTGACATTATATTTTGCAGCATAAATTGCGAGTCGGACTCAGATTTAGAAGCTGGTACATGAAATAGACAAAGTGAGAACACACACAGGTATCAGAGTTTAGTCCATGAATCCACCTGGATAGTCTCTGCTTCAGAGACATTTCAGGCTGTCTGTGGAGGTTTGACCGATCTGAGTGTCTGATTGGCGGCCGCCATGTTTGTCAATATGCGTGTTGGGCTACGAGTGTGTCGTGCACATACATACGTCATCAATGGGAATTTATCGTTTTTATCATGGGATGACATATTCTTACCCTGGGGAATGTTTTTGATGATATATCATAAACGATGACATATCGCACGTTGCTAGTCATCAGACAACCTTGATGATGTCATCAGGCTTTATACTTACGCCGTCTGTCATGCAGGGGCGATATAATGAAAAACGCCATCAAGACACATTACAGGAATTGTAGGATCCTGAGCTTGACCCATAACAGGGACTAAAAGTCTGTATACCTCGGCCATTGCTTCTCCTTTTTATCATTCTTTTTTTTTTTAATCTGTCTCTTTTGAGTCCCCCAACTTTATAGAGGTGCAATAATAAATAGCTGGAGTACCCCTTAAACTTCTCCTGGCTCATAAATATACTGTACCAACCTGTGATGATGGAGGATGCCAGAAGGCACTGTTTTATTTTGAGGGATCACAAGGCATTGGTTTAAATAAATAGCTGCACTGTATACAGTATACTGTTTACATTTAGTTCTCTTTCCAGAATGTACCTTTATTGTTTTTCTGTTTATTTTCAACAAGCGCTTTTTTTTTTGGCAGGTTTTCATATTTGTACAGGACATGACACTGGTCCCCTTTTATGAAAATAAGCTCAAAACAAAACTGCCCCGTAATAACACTTCTATTTGAGTCATACAAAACTCTCAAAAGCCCGGTAACTTTAGTGTTTAGCACTCAGTCTTTACCAATAAAGTGTAATGTAGAAACCACCCAACAGATTCTAGAGGCTCACAGAGAAGATGGAAAAGCTGGAGGGCTCCTGAGCTCAGTGTAACACTGCACACCTATGTTCAGCGGAGCAATGGAGTCATGATGCTCTGACCTCAATCTATTACTGCACTCAGTCCAGCTGGGCAGCCATGCTGTGAGTTTAGAACATAAACTCTCTAAAGTGTTATGAAGGGGAAATTAAAATCATATCAGATTCAAATAGCATTATGGTACACACTCAACCTATGTGAATGCCAGTTTCTTGAAGAGTTCAGATGAACACAATCAGATGGCCGGAAGGCAAACATGTTCTTGTAGAGTTGTGTGCTTGCATTGTAACATTTGATTAAAATGAGTTTCAGTGAAGCGGCTAACACCGAAACCTCAGCTCTAAAGAGTCTCTGCAAATGTCACATCTCTTTTTTTATATATATGTTTTGTTATATATATATATATATATATATATATATATATATATATATATATATATATATAAAAAAAGAAAAAAAAATAACATCAAACTGAGACAGATGCTCAGTCCTCATCAGGCCCCCCACCTGACACAACCAGCCCACATTCAGGTGTGTTTTTGAATAAGAGTAAAACATGTTCATGATCTTTTCATAAACCACACACGCCTCTCAACGAATTATCAAAATGTTCCATAAAAATGCATGTCACCCCGCTGATGTCCTGCCCTTCCAGAAATCGTTATAGGTGCGTCGGTGGCACGATGCTTTCTAATTTTGTGCTTGAATACAACAGAAATGCCTTTCCCTGCGCCCTGCTCCACAGCCCCTAATTCTCCCTGACTCTGTCTCCAGTTCATGATATCAGCAGTGGATCGCTTTATAATGAAGACAGACGTCCAGAGAATCAGTACAGTAACTCACGGAGAAAACGACATGCCTGTTGCACAGGCGTGTCTGTATTAAAAGCCCGCTCCTGGATGCAGCGCGGTCATGATGATGGATTCATTAGAGTGGAACTGGGACAATTCACATCGATTTGAGCTTGATATGAAAAAAGATAAACAGTGTGGGAACTTGACAGTGTGAGCTGTGGCTTGATGAATCAACATCAGAAGCTCCGCTGCGCATGGGGAAGAGAAAGCTCCAACAGTCACAATAAGTCCGAGCATGATTCAAAACCTCACGCTGAAAATTGAAGGTGCACAGCTGTACATTTGCAAAGCTTCAGAAAAATCCAAAATAAGTGCAAACACGACCGAAACGTGACAAGCGGTGCGTAACCGCGCGGATGGCACATGAAGGATGTTTGTTGATTTGTTGTTTTGTTGTTGTTTTTTTTAGCACCCTGGGTAAACCAAGTAGCCATGCATGCACGCGGACACAGCTCTTACCTTTGGAGATCACAGATACTGTGCAATAAACAAGCAGCAGGAGGCCCGTCATGGAGAGGTAACGTCCTTTTGTCAGCGCACCCATACCGACGCGTAGCTCTCCACAGATACGCTACCAGGGCGACGGGGCTCCGGATCTCTGGTGCTTCCTCGCGCCTCCTCCGTGCTGGACGAGCCCCGTAAACCAGGGAAGGGGACAGTTTGGCGCTCTGGTAGGAGGAGAAGAAGCAGAAGAAGTGACTGGTTTACGGGCTGTACTATTGAACGAAAGGTAAGAAGCATCTTCACTTCACTTTTGCTGTGCGTGTGTGCGCAGCGGGGGAGACGTGCGCTCCGAGTTTACCCCCCTTTCCAGGCATCATCATCCGGAGCCTGCCTCGTGCTAACCAATGGCAGAGTGAGAACGGAGAGAGGAGGAGACCGTGGGGTAGGCTACATGTAGGCCTACTCATCAAATATTTCTTCTCACTGTAATGCAGCAGTCAGAAGTTCAGCACTGTTAGTTATGTTCTGGCCAGTGCTGGAACCAGTATTGGATTTCATTTCACTGAAGAATGAAACTTGACAAAGCTGTTACATTTCCAAACCTTGTGATACATTTGAAGAGACCGTCTGGCAGTGACAGACAGTCAGAACATACTGTATGTGGTCAGTGTAATAAATGATTATTCTGTCTTCAGTCACACAGCAGAGCCACGCAGGCCTTCAATGCTTCTGACTGCCAAGTACAAGAAGTGTTTCTTGGCATTCTTGTTCTGTTAAACTGTCATAATTAGGATTATTTGGGGCACAGAATTATATTAGAATTATGTCACTTTAAAAATTATTCAAAACTGTGAATAATTCCAAAGTCAGCAATAAGGTTGTGGTATTTTTTTTTTTTTTAACTGCATCATTATTACACAATTTGCATAATGTTACAACAGTAAGCCCAATGGGCTGCAAAACCTGCTGTGCATTAGAAAAGAAGGAGAGATGAAGAGTTTAAAGAATGTGATACAAATCTGATTTCTACTGATCTACAGATACCTGTGACAAACATAATCAACCCATACAGAAGCAAAGTTCAGTGTTATATTTAGGATTGATGACTCACATCCAACTACATTTATGAAAGGAAAATAGTAAAGACAGCTTGATACACACACAACACAGCAGTTCAAAAAATTCTCACAGGTGATCGTACCGGGAGCCCAAAGTTACATGTAGGTAACCTGTAGGTATGTGAGCCACCACATTGCCTGAAGAAAGAATGTAAGGACAATTATTTAGTACAAAATTTAGTCACATTTCATGAAAATGTGCATTTTTTTTTTATGCTAGTCATGCAAATATAAGGAGGTGAGCACATCAGGATAAACAGCTGGTGGCACTAATTCTCCAGTCTGTGACATGAAATCATCACAGAGGGTGCAAAGAAATGCCGTGATGAAAAGAGCTCCAGTCAAGACTCAAATGGTGGAAAATCATGTTGAAAATGTGATAGAAATGAATATTAGTTTCATGTATTAATTTGAGGAAGGTTACACTGTCCTTATTGCTGCACACAAATGAGATGTTTTTCTTCTTTGGAGTGGGTGAAGGCTTGAGTGACAAATACGTCACATGATTCATGTATGCTATGATATGATCACCATTAAGAGGTCCTTTCCTCTTTGTTGTGGATGTGGATGATTCTTTATCTCTGTGATTTCTGTGGAGAAAGTGTAACTGCAAGTAACATATTTGGTTAAGATGCTTTTGCCCAGAGACACTTCGACACGCAGAATGGTGGGAGCCATCAACCCTTTTTACCTGAGCCACAACTGCCCTTTTTTTATTTTTATTTTTTATGATTTGTGTATCTTGTTTTTTTTTTTTTGTCATCTGTAATTTCAAATTTGTTAATGACAAAGAAAAGCCCAGAAAAGAAAAGCGTACTCCTGAGAAAGGTTCTGAAAGCCACTCTTTTCATTTTGTCACCACATTTAAGCCAAAACAAAGTTGAACTAATCGAAACAAAGTGTTTTGTCCAGCATTATGCATGTCTTCCATTTTTTTCCATTTTTCTATTTCTTCCTTTTACTGGAGTTTGGCGTTCCTTGAAAACAACCTGCAAATTAACACTTTCAAAAAGCCCTCACTTTATCGCCTGCTTATAATCTTTGCTGTTCTATCAAATATTTCTGCTGCCGATGTGTGGAAAATATCTCTAGCAAGTTTCACTAACCCTTGCATTGGGCAAAGCTCAGGATGTTTCAGCAGGAAGTTCTTGAGCTCATTAAGTGTTTTACATATTCTGCATTTCTCTGCATGTTCTGAAATTAGTGTGACCAACAGGAAGCTGCATGGAAAGACTTTACACCGGAATTTATGGATATGAATAAAATTGGACACTGAGGCAAGCAGTCTTCATAGCTCATGGAGTGTGTAGTTGTTTCTATGACAATATATGTCTTTATTTTTATTTATCAGAGGCAGGTGTTATTGCAGCTTAATGAGCTAGTTGTTGATTGGGAGTTGGTAGAAAGCCAAACATTAAATGTTGAATCATATTACATGTTTCCTGTTGCTGAAGTGCATAAAAATATCTTTTGTTTTTCTGATCTCATCAATTAAATTTTGCATTTGTACTGGAAACTAGTTACATCCTTGAATGAAGTGTCAGCCAAAGGAAAGAAAATAAATAAATCACACGTTCAGAATGAAGTTATTGAGGTTGAAGGCCTGTATGTAGCCTTGGATACATCTTAGGACTGAATATCTCTGCCATGTCTCGGATCTGTCCACATTGTTCTCAGTCAAAAGCATTCCAATGTAACACTGAAATTATTATTGACGTCAGTGGAAGTTTCAGTGTGCTGTTCATCTTTGAGTACATGCAATCAATAGACAAGTGTGTTTATTAACTGCAAGTGTCAGCTAATTAGCTTAAAACCATAGATGGTATAAAACATGGACATGGTATCCTACAGGTTTCTGAAGAGCCGTTGTGACGCTCAGAGTGTGGTGCCTCGGACCATTGCCGTCTTGGCAGTCCTGGATCTGTTGGCTCCCAGCTAATCCAAAAATGGGCAAAGATGGTGTAGCTGCATACTGTAAAGATACAAACCTGTATGTTTTTTTTTATAGTTACCATCTGAGGGAAGAGTAACTTTCAACAAACTCATAGATTGTTTGCTTATGATAGCTACAGCTGATACAATCTGAAAGGGGCTGACGTCATTTCACTACCTAGAGAAACCTTTTGTTCACTTCTGTATGTCAAAAAGTCACAAAAATAAAGTTCTGTTAAACAGTCTCAAACCCTGTGAACATCTGTCCCTATGTTCAGAAGCTTGTCAGTATTAAACGCAGCACTCAAGCACAACACATTATGATAAATCAGATTTGATTAAAGATGTTCCTATGAGGTAAAGACACATTTATAAAACACAAAGGAGCTGAGAACTTACCACCTCTGCCTTTGCTGACCACTTTATAACATCCTGTTGTGGACTAGGCACTTGTGACAGGGCAACAATGGAAGTGAAAGGTGCACTTCAGGACAACACTTGAAATGATTCACCTCTTGTAGCTTTTTATTTTAAATGATTGGGAGAGCAATCGGTACAAGTGCCTTCAGCCATGCAGATAAAACAAAGTGGGCAGTCTTTTGTTTTCATGGATGGTGAGAGCTGAAAGAACAGTACACAACTAGTTCAACTATACTTGACTGGAGTGCAACAGTGGGATTACTGTGCATTAGTCTGAGTTCATGTCTCCTAAAAATGACAACCATGTATAACTAATTTGGACTGGCTAATATATTTTGAAAAAAATAATGTTATTGAACATGTCAGTTAAATGTTTACCGTCAAACACTTTACATTACATTGTCATTTAGCAGACGCTTTTATCCAAAGCAACTTACAGAGAAGGGAACAATCAATGTACAGTGCATTAAGAAAGTGACAATTCTGGTAGTGTTGGAGAGGCGCTCCTCTCTGAAGAGCTGGAGGTCTTCAGGAGGTTTTTAAAGATAGAGACGGGGGGTGTTGATTAGCTCAGTTGGTAGAGCATCCGCCCCGTGCACGAAGACTCAGCAGCGGCCCAGGGTTAGAATCTGACCTGCGGCCCTTTGCTGCATGTCGTTCCCCATCTCTCTCCCCACTCTTCAGCTGTCTCTGTCAAAAATAAAGCTTAAAAAAGGCCAAAAAAAAAAGGTAGAGAGGGACGCCCCTGATCTGGTAGGAACTGGTAGTGCGTTCCACCAACGGGGAACAACAGACGAGAAGAGTCTGGCTTGCTCTGCCAGCCGTGGGAACCCAGGTGTCGTTCATTAGAGGAGCGCAATGGTCGTGAGGTAACATATGTCTGTATAAAGGCGTTCAAGTAGGTAGGTGCAGTACCGAGACTACTTTGTAGTCAGCATTAGTGATTTCAATTTAATGCGGGCTGCAACAGGTAGCCAGTGGAGCTCGATGAGCAGCAGGGTAACATGTGACCTTTTGGGTTGGTTGTAGACCAGGTGAACCGCCACGTTCTGGATCATCTGAAGAGGTTTCACTGTGCAGGCTGGGAGGCCCGTCAGGGCCTGTGTCAGGAGTTGAGTAGCATGTTGAGTTAAGTAAGGCCTGATAATCGCACTGACCGGGCAACTGAGGCGACATGATTTGAGAAGGTTAGTTGGTCCTGTGTCTTGCCACCCTGGTGGGGGCAAGACACAGGGAGTCCATTTTGATGTTGATGTCATGGTAGGTTTGGCTGGAAGGACCAGCAGTTCAGTTTTTGAGAGACCTGTGCAGACCGAGGGGTCATCAGGAGGAAATGAAAGATAGAGCTGAGTGTCAGCATTTTAATGCTTTTTCACCACAGTATTGATCCTGGAGACTATTTGATCGATGATTGTAAGACAATGTACAAAGCATTTGGCGAAGTTTAGATTGGGATTTTGATCATGTCAATGCAGGATTGTGTTGATATTTTAGTATTTGAGCCTCTTTGAGGTGAACATTTCTCTGATCATTTTCTTTATTGAAAAATGAGACTGTCTTTTTATTCATATTGTGTCCCTAAAATTGCGAGAACGCAGAATCACACCAGAGAAACCATCTTACCAGGTTTCAACCTTTGTGTCCAAACAGAGCTGTTCAGACCAGTCAGCATCCTGTGAGGAACCACTGGCAGCTACAGCATGAGCTACAGGTGCAGTTTAACGTTAGGAGTGTGAGGATGTGTGTGTGAAGTGTTTGTTTGCTGAAAAACAATAATGGTGGCTGCTAATGAGGTTAGCGTAGATCCAGCCAACCACAGCGTCACCATTGTGAATGAGGAGGTGCCCCCCCGATCTGTCCTGAAGTCCACGATCATCTCTTTAGTTTTGCTGACGTTGAGACAGAGGTTGTTGTTCTGACACAAGCTGGTTAGTGTCTTCACCTCCTCTCTGTAGGCTGTCTCATCGTTGTCCATGATGAAGTCCAGGATGGTTGTCTTGTCAGCATATTTAACATGAGAACACCACCACGGTCATATAAACTGGAGACACACAGAGTGCAGTGTAACTGTACAGGTTAGAGAATAAAACAGATTTCATGATATATTTTACTGCAATCAAGAACTGGAATTACTGTAAAACTACATTTTTAATGATCTAAAACTTGTTGTTTTTCTTTGTTGTTTAGTCAGGTGACTGATCATCAAAAAGGAGACTCACCTAACCAGCCAGGTGTGTGTCAGTCGACTTCAACCTGTTCAAGGCTTCACCTTCAGATGCTGGGACAGCAGTGGAAGGAGAAAACAGACTTAATGATATATTTTACTGCGGTAAACAACGACAGTACTCATTATCCATAATGGAGCAAAAGGGTGACAGCATGATCAATTCACCTGTTGAACAGGTGGAACACAAACACAAGGTGCATAAATATGATGTATACTTGGCGGCTCTGCAAGCCAATCAGCTGTTTCTACATGCCCCTCCCTGCTCATTTTTACCCCTGACAATGTGTATCCATACATAAGGTGTGTGTGTTAATGATTCTGAGACTTATTCACATATTTAATATTCAGTGTGACTGCTCAACAGCTCTTCAGAAGGAGTCAGAGCTGTAGTAGTTGGAATCCATTCCACATGAGACGTTAAAGGGTTAATTCAGGTATTTTGAAGTGTTGTATGAGGTGCTTCTCCAAACTGGGGGTGCGCTGGAGAAGCACCTCATACAACACTTCCAAAGACAGGGATTTTGGCACAGAAGCAGAGCTTTGCCCGGCTGTGGACAGAGGCAACAACAAAATGTATTTTAGCCACGTAAAAAAGGCCTCCTAAAAAAATCAATATCAGTTTAAGTGTACACTATATTAATAATATTTTCACTGCTTTAATTTACTGCCAGACAGCACTTTTCTTTTGAACTGACTGAAGAACTGCCATATTCTTAAACGTAATAAATATAATGTTGAGTACAGGAAAAATCTAGACTAGACTGTAATACTAAAAATATTCAATATACGTAAATTTTGCTTATTGCCATGTTATACATATGCTGTTCATGAATAAAAGCAGTGCATTAATGAGCAGGTAGAGCTGCACCGGCTAGTCAAATAGGCTTATTTTGTTGTGACCCAACTCTGGGGCAGGCCTGGTTTCCTGGATGGACGGCAGACAGACAGTTAGTACTTTGGGTTGGTAAGTTATTGTTGGTTTGTGATGTCTACGCTGCTAGATGCCACTCGGCATATGTGATGTATTTTCGGCAGTTGGGCCATGTGAAGAAATGCTCACACGCTCAGGTGTTTAGAGCTGGGGTTCACTTTGAATTTGGCTGCTGTATTGTAAAGCCGCGCTCTCATCAGAAGTCCTACTGCAGAGATGCCTTGCTAATCTTTAGGCTATAGTGGACATGTATCAGCTCTTGCTCTTCAGTGTTGCTAACAGGTGCAGCAGCATTATTCTCTGTTTCAGTGGCAGTTTATAAAAATGGGTTTTGTCTTTGGCTTTAGCCCTATCAAACCGGAAGAAAAGTGGCCTTTTTGTGTCTCAGTCTCCATCTTTTACTGTCTCTACTGTTGTAGCTATTGAACTAAACCAAGGCAACCAACCTGTCACATCACAATGCATAGTACTGCTTCTAATTTTTCCTTTTACCTTTACCTTTCCTTTTTGTCATGTTTATTATAGAACTGTTGATTAACTAATTAGAGAAGAAGTCCATCCATCCATTATCTGTAACCGCTTATCCTCATCAGGTGGGACTGCAGCCTATCCCAGCTGACTTTGGGCAAGAAGCAGGGTACACCTGGACAAGTCACCAACTTAGGGCACATAGAGACAAACAACCATTCACACACACTTCCATGCCTACGGCCAATTTAGAGTCTAAAGAAGAAGTCTATTTGGTAAATCAGATTAACTTTCATGTCCATTTTCAGATACATCCACATTGTCACAGTCAGTCCCCGCTCTGCCTACTCCAGTCTCCCAGTTTCCCGCCTTGTGTTTGTCACGCCCCTAATCACCTTCACCTGTGTATTTAAACGCTTTGTTTCCCCTTCCCCAGTGCCAGATTGTTAGTGTACCATGCGTCCTACTTTCCAGCGTTTCTCTAGTGTGCTTTTCGGTTTCGACCTTTGCCTGTTTTTGGACCCTGCTTTTGCCTTACCCCTTTGGATTGTCTGCCTGCCTTGCCTGACGGAACTCCCGTGTACCGAACCTTTGCCTGTGATTAAAAACTGTTTACCTCCTTTATCTGGCTCCCGAGTCCTGCAGTTGAGTCCTGTGTCCGTGCCATTTAACACACATAGGAGGTGGGTGAGGGTAGGATTTTCCAACAAGTTTGAATGTTGCTTATTAAATCATTTATTGGCCCATGATTAAAATAATTCTAACGCACTGCAACAATACAGTCCCAAACAAAAGGTTAACAATATATTTACAGCTAATTTCTGTTATTAATATTGAATCCTCTGTTCGTGGAACAAGCTGCTGTGTCGCCTGCAGAGGCTGGGGAACCCCACATGAGAAACAATAAAAAAATATTAAGCTACAATAAAATATAATCATACAGCAATATCAGGATTCCCACCTGGTGAACTTCTGCTGGCATTATTAAAAAAAAAAAAAACATTCACATAATCTGCAATATGAAACAGAGGATATGGCTAAATTTAATTTATCGGATAATTGATACACTCTCAGTAAAGTACAGGATGATTTCCAGTGTGAACACAGAGCCTTCAGTTTGTTTCTGGAGCAAGCTGTGAAGGATAGGGATGTGGCACAGTATTAATGTATAATCCAGGAAGTGGCTCAAATATTTGACCTTCAGTCATCTCATCTCTCAATATATATGAATCTGTGATGTCAAAACACTGGGATCAGGTTATCATCATACTCAAATACGCTGCTGCTGTGCATCTGTGTCTCTCTATCTCTATCACAGGTTCCACTGCTACTGTAATCATTTTATCATTCATTGTAATTCATTGTCATTTTATCATTCATTGTAATTCATTGTCATTTTATCATTCATTGTAATTCATTGTCATTTTATCATTCATTGTAATTGTACAATATGTTTGTGTTGATTTGTTCTGTACACGTGACATCTATTGCACGTCTGTCCGTCCTGGGAGAGGGATCCCTCCTCTGTGGCTCTTCCTGAGGTTTCTTCCACCTTTTTTCCCTGTTAAAAGGGTTTTTTGTGGGCAAGTTTTTCCTCACTCGAACCGAGGGTCTAAGGACAGAGGGTGTCACTCCCTGTACAGATTGTAAAGCCCTCAGAGGCAAATGTACTTTGTGACTTTGGGCTATACAAATAAAATCTGATTTGATTTGATGTATGATTGCAGAGTCGGCCATGTTATGGTTAAAAAGAACACATTTACAATAAAGCATTATATTAATCAAATTTGGGGTTAAGTACATTCAAATACTTTTATTTGATAACTACTCCTGGCACAATATGCCAGGAGTAGTTATCATAATGTTTAATGTTTTTATGCTTTTTTCATATTTAAATTATTTACTTTCCCACTTAGATGCTGTAACAAAAAGGCCGGGCCATGGAATGAGAAATGGAAGCTTCAATACAAATGTGGCTCCACAGTACCAAAGACAGCGATGGTGACTGACACGGTCTGTCTCTACTGAGCTGCCATCAGCTCCTGATTCCCAGTCAGCAGCCTGGATGATATCCGCCATGTCGGTAGTCCGGCCAAGACCAATCCCTGGTTCTCCATGGGCGGCCTGAGACACCTGTCCTTGGTTTCCGGTCTCCAGCACCTTTGCTGTGGCAGTCTCCAGTCCCAGTCTGTCTGCCTGGGGTCCCCAGTTCTGTTCTTCAGCTGCCAGGCCACTTGGCCCTAGTTACCTGTTACCTGCCTGTCTGCCTGCCCGTCAGCTTATTTACTTATTACCCTGCTGAACATTAAATCGTTGAACTGTCCCACCTGTCCTGACTGTCTGCATTTGAGTCCTCCTGCTGCTTAATTCATACCACCCGTGACACAGGAGGAGCAAACAAGCTCTTTTAGTGTGATTATTGTATTTTAATGACATCCGCGGTCCTTTTTATGTTTAATATCAAGAAATGTGTTCTCATTCTATTCAGTATTTAACCATATTCTCAGATTTTAAATATCCTGAACATCTTTGATTTGAACCTGGCTGTAAATAGATGTTTCTTGTATGGAATAAATGGAGTAGGAATATATGATTCTTTCATATATTACTTATTACTGCTACTTTTCAACAAGTGCAATGACGTGTCACAGCGGGTAAAACACAGGTGGGCTTAATAACAATAATGACAGCTACGTAAGGCTGGAGATATTTAATACTTTACTTATATTTAATAAATCCCAACAGCACACAGTGTGGTTTTTTTCCTGTTTTTGTTCTGTCTTTTGTCATGGCTGCATTGTCTAACCGTTTTTTTTAAATGATGAGCTTCTCCATGGTAACATAGCAATTGTCTGTGAGTGCTTATGTGTGTCCATACATGAGTATGTGCAGACACATGCGCTCGTGTGTGTAACTGCAGGCACAGAAGGAAATATTTGCACCAGGGCCAATCACTCTGCTATGATATGTCAACATTTCTGTCATGAGAAAGGTCTAGTCATAAAGAAGCAACACCTCGCAATGGTTGATAGGTCATCTCTGTAATGATCAGCGATGCTGAACAGTTTCGGAGAAGCTAAACTCACATTACATAGTACATACAGAAACTGAAGCTATTTCACATTAAAAAACATTTGCTGCTACTTATTATAATAATGCATGTGTCATTTATACTAAACCAAAAGAGCAGATTGAGAGGAGCTGGTGTAGGTTCTCTTGTGGAACAGCAAGATGCCGTGCAATAATTTGTGAATGATGTCACTTTTGGATGAGTTAACCTGCTTCTTAGTGCAAAATGTAGCTCTGGGAATGAACAGCCAAACTGTACTGGCAAATGTAGCTAAGATACTAGAATTGAACTCATTGAAAATGTAGGTTTGCTACTCCCAAACACTGCTCCAATGTCAATATGTGCCTGCAAATGATTCCCAACAAATTCATATTGTACACTTGTTTGAGTAATGTCAATAATGTGTGTGCGTGTGTGTGTGTGTGTGTGTCTGTGTGTGATTTGTTTTTAAAGATTTACAACTGCAGTAGGGACAGATTTTATTGGAACTGAGTGCTGCCGACAGGGTGAACGTGACGTCAGGTTGGTGTTTGGCTGCGGTGTGTCCCGAGGTACATCATAGATTTTTCATAGTTTTTTTTTTTTTTTTGTAACTTTTTCTTTGAGTACAGTTGCAGTTTTGGTGTATTTCCACCTTATCTGTCAGCATTCTTATCCGCAAACAGTCATAGAATGTTACCTTTATCACTATAGGGGGTGGCTGTGGCTTGGAGGTAGAGCGGGTTGTCCGCTAATCAGACGATTGGCGGCTTGATCTCCGGCTCCTCCAGTCTGCATTTCAAAGTGTCCTTGGCCAAGATTTATTTATTTTCAGAATTATATTTTAACTGTTTTTTTTATTTTTATAAGAGATTAGATTTAAAGCAGTGTGGGTTATGCTGTAAATTGATCTTTATAGATGCGTGTATGTACAATTTTCTTCAGATATGGTGAGAGAGAATTTATGAGGCAAGAAATTTCTCCTATCTGCTGCTCTTGCACATTTTTACTACGCAGAGCACTGAATCTACAGACTTCTGCATATAAAGTCGCTCTGGTTTACTATGCCCTGAATGCATGACTCATTCTCTATGTTATCCCATCCAACATAAATCTACATCACCTTATTAGTATAATTTGATGCAAGATTTCCATCACACTTAACACTACCAGATGCATAAATGTACTAAACACAGAAAAGCAATAATAGAGCTATATGGTGCAGTGTCCTGAGTGTGGTTGGTATTGCTGCTGTCTCCACCTCCAGCTCTCCTTCCTGTATTGATCAGAAAGGAAAAAGTTATCTTTAAAAGTACATAGCACTTGTTTCCCTCTCTACTAACATTTCCACGGTCATATACTGGTACATGACATGACACAGAAAGGTCATCCAAAAATATCATCCATTGAAATCCATTAGAGATAGGCATGGATGAATTGATTCTGCAGTCCAAGGGAGGTTTTGACATACATAACAAAAGCTTTGAAAAGAAAATCAAGGACAACGTTCATGATCTAATCCCCCTCATTTAAGGCTTATCCTCCATTAACTTCCATCAGACTGAGTGCTACATGTAGATGATTGTACATGATATCAAGAACACACTGGCGGACACAAATGCAGGCAGGCAGACGATAATCAGTTCTCAAGGTCTTTTAATTCAGTCCAAGGATCAAAATCCAGAAAAGCAATCAGACAGGCGAAGGTACAAAATCAGGAGACTGAGACTCGGAAACCAGGAATGAAACGATCAGACACGGGGAAACTCTCTTACATGAAACGCTGGAATGCTGCTCTAGGAGACAAGACAATCTGGCACTGACACACAGGGGAGCACAGGAGGGAAGGGATAATGAGACACAGGTGAAACACATAAGGGCGGGGACAGGTAATCACACGGAGGAACAGGAAGTGAACACAGAGACAAGACTATCAAAATAAAACAGGAAACTGACACATGACAGAGACAAGACTATCAAAATAAAACTGAAAACTGACACATGACAGACCCTGACACATGATTGTAGTCAAGTGTATTTATTAATAATATACCATTAGATAAATACACATTCACTGCAGTCACTGGAGCATAGTTAGCCTAAAAAATTAGATTCATCCTTATTGTCATGGTACAGAGTGGAACCAGAGTCCCAGTGAAATGAACGGCAGTCCTTCTGTCCACCTGACCAGAAAGTAATGAATGCATGACATCACTCTTTTGACTCTGACTCTCCTGTCTATGATGATATATAATCTTACAACTAAAATTCAAGACATGATAAAACATGTTTTGATCATTTGATCAAATTGCTTGATTAAATGCTAATATTAAACTCCATAAATATCTAAATAACGTGGCCCCAGAGATATTCAGTGACATGGTGGTACTTCACACGGGTTTTTGGCTCAGTAACTCCATGGAAAACCTGCCAGCCTGGTGCCACTTTGTAAATCTGACTGACTGACGGCTTTTCTGTTTTGAAGGGTCAACATGTGGAATGTGGACATGTGGAATTCTTTCTCCACAAAATCAAAGTGGATCATTTTAAACTCAAAATGAAACAGAGACTAAAGTTCAAAAGAGGGATCATGTGAATGAGCTTGTGCTCGTCATTTAGTTTCATGACAATTTTCATTTTATTGTTCGTGTTTCATGCACTGTCATGTCTCTGTTAACACTGTGGTGTCCAGCTTGCTATCTGTTACAAGACACAGAATCGGAACCACGAATAAAGTATTAAGATGTGATAAAACTCTCAGGTGATAGCTCCCTCAGGAAAAAATGTTTACAAAGATTAAAAGTGATGAAGTGAAATGTAAAGTACTAATTAATAAATAATTAGGCTAAGGCTCAAAACAGTGAGTACTTTTTGCTTTCCAGCTGAATGATGAACATTCTAAGAATGTGCTGCACAGAAAGCATCTATATATCTGTTGGTCCTTATTACTTGTCACATTATTGTAAACCCTACCATGGACTAAATAAAACATGGATGTTGCCTCCGTGACATCAACCACAGGTTTCTGAGTCTTTATGAAGCTCAGAGTGTGGTGACTCTGGATATCTCCATCTTAGCACACACGCTCTTAATTCTGCATAACTTTAAGCCTTAATATAATTTGAACAGGTGAGTTGTATATAAATTCACCCTCAGTACAGTTGTTATGAACGGGGAAATTAGCTATAGACACCAAAACTGTTTTTGTAACATCAAATCTTTGTTTACACGGTCTGTATGGATGATGAATTTTGGAAGGCCAGTGAGTCTGTAGTCCTTTGCCACATGATGGACTATGAAATTGTGGCATCTGAGACCATAAATGCCTATGACAGAGGACTGTTTAACAGTAGCCTAAACACTGGAAATTCAAATAGTGTTTTGTATGCATTAAACTTGAGGTTCATGCTGTAAAATGTGAAACACAAGCTACATCAAACCATCAAACTACAGAGACATTACTAATGAACCAAGAGACTGATACTGAAAATTCTACTTATAAATAGGAATGAGAAAAATCACATTGTTGAACCACCACCAAGATTATTCTCTGTATTTGGACCAGGGGCCAGCACATCAACAAGCCCCAAGGGTCTGAGGAGAGCAGCTTTATCAAAAACCGTTGTATTCATTAAGGGTCTTACTGGGCATGCACAAGGCCCTGGGTAGGAAGTAAGTGAGCTGTAACAGAGGGAGCACAGAGAGTTTAGAAAGACAACTATGAAACTCCACCATTTTAATTAGAAGGCATAATGGACTACAAATATATACACTAAACCAACACCTAGTGTGGTTTCATCACGTAAAGGACCGTTCCACTGGTTTTGCATGGTTTCATTTACTACGATTCACTGATGTTTTCCAACACACCGAATATTTTGAAAACCATGCTGCTGCACTCCATCCACCACCTACCACTGGTTTCCATTCACTTGACTTCTGTATGATACAGAAATCAGTTAGCACACACTTGAAACTGTGTGACTGAATACATAGCAAGAAGAGTGTAGAAGAGTGCAAGATGACTGCAGATGAATTACAATACATTAAGAAATCTAAAGGTTTACAACCTGCATTTGAAAATGGACAACAAATAAGAATTTGTACATAGAAATTATTCATGGAGTTCACATCTGTCACAAAACTACAGTTGACAGCCCTAACCATGCTTTAACCATACAGTTAGTTAGATACCCTAACTCAGGGGTTTTCAGAGTGTGACACAACAGTCGAGAATACTCAGACAAACTATGTATTTTGTTGCTGCAACAGTACAGACGCAAGGAAAGTAAGATTCATCATCTAAAAATGTGAGCCTAGAAATATCGATTGCAGTGAACTGTCTATTCCACAGAGTCATAGCAAGTGTTATGAAACCAAATGCAGCAGCCTTGTTGTTGAGTTTGAATTACAGCTGGATGAACATGAATTGTTAGTGACCTCTGTTGAGTGCTTCCTGCTAGGGCTACCGTCATGCTACTATAAATGAAACATATATAAAACATACATATATAAACTTAGAAACATAACCAAACTCATGAAGAAAGCACAAATTGGAATACCATTTCTCTTTTTATTTATTTAATTTTTTTGGTTTTACCAACGCAAGAACATCTAAAAATACAATTCTATTACCTTGTATGGAGGGACCTTTCAATTATTTCTGGACGGTGCACTCTATTTGCAGAACAGTGCTACTCTTGGCATGTAGTGCTTGTAGTGTGCTCTTCCAAGCACAAGATGAATGACACTACTTACTGTATTCTTATTACCGCTCGCTGTCTCTTTGGTGGAGGGGGTATGAAGTGGTGCCATTTATCATGCTAGACATGAGGATGGGTTTTTATCAAACACATTTTCTCTTACAGGGAGTTCACAGTACACATCTTTGATGCATTTTCAAATTTATTGGACATCTTTATTTATATATTTTGCTTTTGGTGAACAGCCTGGAAACTCCCTGTGTAGGAGTCATCGTCCTCGTCACTTATGTGTCAAAAAGTATTGAGTGGCTCGTAATGTTGAAAACCCGTGGGGATAAACCTGAACTTCCATAAACAAACCTGCAGTGAGAGTGTTTGATAGCTAGACTGCCTGAAGGCTTTGTCTATTGGAAGATTACTGCAGGTAGCCCCGGGAGATTTTGTAACAGATGAGGTGACTCTTGTATGCATGCAGATGTGACACATGTTATGCTTATGGATTTTCAATGAGAGGCAAATCCTGGGCTTAGGAGCCACATAACCTAATAGGGAAATGTATCACTTCAGTATGTCTGTCTCAAAATCAGGCTGTTCTTTTAAATGCACTCTATCACATTTAAACTAAAAGATTTACAGGGATTTTTACCTCGGAGTTCTTAATTAAAATCTGTAAAACAAAGAGGATTTAGTCTGTAAAGGCATTCTTATTTTGTCAAGCAAGAACCTACAGGTTATTACCATCCATTCACCATCAACTGTTTGGTTAGAGCTGAAGTCTTGCTGAAAAATTGAGTTTTTGGGAGTTTTGATGTAGTTTAGTTTTAGAAGGTTTAGCAAAAAGCACCAATATTCAAAATGAACTCAACAACTATCACTGAGATTACTAAGAATTATTGTAAAAACAACCATGATGGACAGAGGATGAATCCCCTGACTTCCCATCTGTGATTTTGAAACGTTTTAACAACTATAGGATTCCCTTGAAACTTGCAACATAGTTTAGCTGGTAAGAAAGAAAGAAAGAAAGAAAGAAAGAAAGAAAGAAAGAAAGAAAATTGGTGGTGGTGGGGGTAGTTTTAAGGCAGTCTCAATAGAAAATATAGTTCATAGATAGAGCACATGGGGTCAGTGTTAATTGACCACTTTACCCTGATAACTGGGGACTGTCTGCCCAAAACATGTGTCTAGACTGAAGTATCAGGTTTCTGCAATTGCTGTATGATAAAAAAAAAAAAATAAATAAATAAATAAAGCCCTGCATATTACTGAATTTTTAAAAATGTATTTTCATGACAATTTGAATATAATTTCTATGAAGTTTGTTTCCAACGGAAGATATCTAATTTGCCACCAAATAACTCCAATTCCACCTTAACTGAGTTTCATTTTGAGACATACAGCAAAGATAAACAATATTCACAAAGATCAGCAGGCAGACACTGAGAAAAATGATGTTGAGCTCCACTGAGAGTTGCCGAACACATCCAAGGACTGGACAGCAGATTCCTGTCTGTTTGGCCTCACTCGGTCTCTAAAACAATTCGGCTTTGCTCACTCTCTGTGGCCTTTGAGCTACAGGTGCTCATCCTTGAGGTCTGCTGGATGCACCAGCACATTTTTCTTCCTTAAAGATATGACAACCCACTGTGAATCGAAAAAAAAAAACCGAGAGGAAAGGGAATGTCATTTATCATGATCAGGACTGCAGCTTTGACTAGCTCCATGTGGAGGCATATGCGTTACATGGAGGGCATTTTTCAGCAGGGAGGTGGCACATAATGTTCAGAGGAGCTGTGCTGAAGGTGGATGATCTGAGGATGTGTTTGGACTGTTCAGACGGGGTGTGATCACATCGATGAAAAGGCAGCTTTTATTTCATACACATCAACAGTTTTAGGTGATGATATTGGCACTTCTGAAGCTGATCTGAAAGCACAACAAGCACTGACTAAAATGTTGAAGGTGCAAATCAGAGTTTTATTGCCCTTGAAATGAAAAGTCAATAAAAATGTGACTTTACTGTTTGTGTCAACTACAGGCCACTGAATATATAAGTGCCTGTGAGTTGTAAGTTTTGAATTTCCTGTGATACTCAGGATCAGGAGAACCTCTTTTGCACCTAAGAAGCTCTGATTCTGATCAGGATTTGAACGGCCTGTAGCCAAACAAGGCCAGCCTCGCTGTCAGGATGGTGCGACTTGGAGAGATGACTATTTGTGGTGGTACATGGTGTAAAATGTTTGAGAAACAACAGCTCAGTGAAAACAACAGAGACTGTTTGTGTTGAAAGTTCATGTTGTGTTGTTACGTTTGGGGGCAGATATGTCCAAAAATGTGTTGGAGCAGGCCTGATAGAGGAGCCTCCACCGAGGAGGTCTGCAGTCAGTTGGAAATACATTACATACATCTTTTTCTAAGGAGCTCTTTATGATCATTAAAATACGGGGCCCAAAATACTGTCAATAACATCTTTAATGAATGTTGTATGTGGTTGACTTCATGTGGGATATCATTTTAAATGAAAAGGACAGTAATATTGATTAAAAATAACTATGAATGTCTCTGCTAAAAGAAGTAATTTGTAGCCTTGTATCATCAATCGGTATGAATAAAATGACTGAGAGCAGTTATAAAAGGAAGCCTGATAAAGACTGATTTATTATAAAGGTCCAGTGTGTAAGATTTGGGTGTATTTCTTTGCAGGAATTGAATATATTATTCTTTCATATGTTTTCATTAGTGTATAATAACCTGAATATAAGAAGCGAACTCTATGGTCCTTTTCCAGGGAGTCTGCCATGTTGAACTGCCATTTTTGCTTGCTCAGAACAGACAAACTACAACTGATATGTGAATTTCACAGCCAGAGTTTTTCCTACATGCTTGGAAGGAGTGGTTGAGACATGTATGGGTTCAGAACACTGACATAAATTGCGCGCGCGTAATGCGACCTGCGCGTGCGCAAATCAAACATCTACGCGTGGATTTTGTTTTTTTTCGAGCGCTTTCAAACCACAATGACACTTCCACTGTTAAACACTCGATTACCACTTTTGTGTCAAAACACACAAAAAATGATTTTCCAACTTTAGCCACCAGTATGAGTTGGACTCTTGTAAATCAATATATTAGCTGTATATTCGTCATTTTAGAGGCTTTAATGTTAATGTAGTTACATTAAGTTTTTCCCTTTCTGTCCTTCCAGATATTTGAAATCAGCTGCTCTGTGAACAGAGCAGATATGGAGGCCTGCAGAGAGTGGAAGGCAGAGAGTTGCTCGTGACATTATGGTTCAACCAATTATATTCGGGGATACAGTGGCGATTGGCATGTCCCCAGGCCCGTCCCTTACTGACAAAAACGCCAGTAAAAAACCCACTCACACACGAGCAGGGGAAAGTGTTGCGGCGGACTCTGCGCATGCTGAAGCGTGTTTTTCTCCTTGCAGACTACAATATTGCTCCAGGAGCAGAGATGCAGGATACAAAACAGCTTGCGAGTGGTTTGAAAACTCTTGAAAACAATGTGTGCGTGGATGTTTGATTTGCACGGCGGGTCTCATTACGTGCGCGATTTATGTCAGTGTTCTAATCCCAAAGACATGGAGAGTATTCATTTCAACTATATTTAAAGAAGACACCTTGACTCTTTGGCTAATGACAGCCCAGGCTAATCTAACTAATGATACATGTTTACTAAACTAAATTATGGTAAAAATAATAAAAAATATATATATTGTGGCTGTTTTTACTGTCATGCTACATTAAAGTAGCACTAGTAGAGCTTGTCTGAACTTCACAAAATAGACCGACTATTGAGCAAATTACAACCTCTGCAAGGATGTTTTGTTTCCCTTTTTTAGGAAGGTTTTTCACCTGATTTTATTTACAAAACTTTTAGTTTGACTTTGTGCATTGAGAGGATTGAGGATTGTGTCTGTCATGTTAAATCGCATGAGATTTGATGTATTTCACAGAAAAAGCATCAAGATGAACAAGATGAAGAGTTGGAGCCGAGCAGAGCTCCAGCCCACAGGGAAGGTAAGCCTCATAGTTATATTATTTGCTTTTCATGGTGACTTGTTTGCTGTTTTTGTCAGTTTGTTAGGTGACACACATCCAAACTCACCTGTTTTGTCATAAATATCTAAATATTTGTTTAAATATTTGATTTGAAGTCTGTAACCACCGGGATAATGTAACTGATTCAGTCCTATTTTAATTTTAATGTTAAGGACATTTTGACAGTTGAATAATCATCTGTATTTTCTCTTGATCACCAGTGCCGATGTAGAGGTTGACCATACACAAGTCCCTGTGGTCCCCAACACTCGGCCCCTCTGCCACCACCGTCTCAGCCCCGACTGAGGCTCCAAAGGTGAAAGCCAATAAGGCCCTCTGGTAGAGAAGGTGGTGCTGTCATAAGACTTACATTTGATTAAGAGTAGAGAAGGAGGCTTCATCCACCCCTAAAGCTCCTGCCTGAGCTACAACTGACCCAGAGCTTGGGGAAGAAGACTTATCAACCAGCATTGACACCACTGAGGAGTCTGAAGGTGGAGAAACTGAAGTCCAGGAGGCTTCATATATATTCACTGAGCTGCAGCCTGAGGCCTTGCTGGGTACGTTTCACCCAGCTGAACTGTTGCATTAATGCGTGATGTAAGTTTTTGTGTCATGTGTGACCCCACCCAGGTTACAAAGGAGGGCAAATAGACAGAAGAGAACTATATCAGCCCTAGACACCGACCATCTGAGTGTGGACACAAGTTTTAAAGTTTTAAAAAAAGAGTGGGAGACATGCATTCAGTTCAAGGAATATTTATTTGGCAGACCTGAAAACCAGAGGAGAAACTGCCAGATAAGTCCAAATTATTTTATTTCACAATACTAAAATAATTTGTTCGTTCGTCTTCTCCCGCTTATCCGAGGTCAGGTCGCGGGGGCAGCAGCTTCAGCAGGGAAGCCCAGACTTCCCTCTCCCCAGCCACTTCGTCCAGCTCTTCCAGGGGAACCCCAAGGCGTTCCCAGACCAGCCGAGAGACATAGTCCCTCCAGCGTGTCCTAGGTCTTTCCCGGGGCCGCCTCCCAGAGGGACATGCCCGGAACACCTCACCAGGGAGACGTCCAGGAGGCATCCTCACTAGATGCCCGAGCCACCTCAACCGGCTCCTCTCGATGCAGAGGAGCAGCGTCTCTACTCCGAGCTCCCCGCGGATGGCCGAGCTTCTCACCCTACCTCTAAGGGAGAGCCCAGCCACCCTAAAATAATTAAAACTAATATATAAATAGCAAATGGCTTAACAACATGAAATACAATAGAGGATAAAATCTCAGTCAATGTGGGGCTCTGCTGAAAAGCGACACAATAGTTGACGGGCTCCACTCTGGTTTAAACAGGGAAGAGAGTCTTTTCCTAAAGAGATAATCATATTATATTAGTCTACAGTTTAATGAAACTCCAAAGTTCACTAACACATACCTCTTCAGCGCAGGACCACAGAGCTCAATCTGGATCACCTCAGGACATTCACACCACAACTAAATATACAAAAGGCCTCATTAGTTTTCCATAAGGCAATATGACACATCTTTCTCATTGAATCTCCCTTACCCGCACAGACACTGCAACCCTGCCTCACAACCAGGCCTCAGACAAAGAGGCACTAATTCCCCTCACATGTCCCTATAAAGGCGGGAGCTACCTCTGGCCCCACCTGACAGGGCGGTGCTTTGAATGTAGATGCCAGCCCTCACACATGCATGCCGTGTATTTAACTGTTTTATAAACTCACCAACAGAACTTGAGGCCAGAATCTCCAGCTGAGACAGATGAAGAATCAGAGAGTAGCTAGAAGACTTGAACTTCAGGACTCACTTAGATGTGATGAGTGACATCCTCCCTGTTGACACAAAGTCCAGGCAATCCACTGCATCAGGCCACAGTGGTAGTCTGCAGGCCAAATCAGAAGGCTTCAGCCTGTTCACTTTGATATAGAGACAATTATTTACCTCAAAAACACAGAAATACTCTCCAGTTGTGAGTCTGCCTCAGGATAAGCACACTGAATGTTACTCTAGGTTTAGGTCTATAAATCCTCACTCTTGCACATGCACACAGTATAAAATGAGCTCCAGTCTGACTTTGGTCCCATGTCTTTTGTGTTAAATGTTTCCCAACCAGGCGCAGACCTGTTACATGAACTCCACCCTGCAAGGCCTCCTGACGCTGACTGATTTCGTTTAGGTGGTCCACAACCAGCAGTGTGTGCCATTCTCACCCGAAAACCCAACTCATGAGGCACCTCCACACATACTTACACAGATCACTTCTAACTTTTCAGGTCAACATGAAGTAACAAAAACTAACAAACACTTCCCTTTTGCTCTTTTCAGAGGGTTTGAGGAGGTCAAAGTCTGCCACTTCTCCGACAAGGAGAAGTGGCAGAGACTGTCATTGCGTTTAACTCACAGAAAGTTTGATTACGACACCCAGCACAGCACCACGCTGATCTTCACATTTCCACCTTCTGAAACCGTTCTGTCTGTTTCTGTGCAGGATGCCCATGAGTTCCTCAGCTGTGTGCTAAATCAAATGAAGTCTCTATCCTTCGATCTGTGCAGAGCAGCAGGTGACATGGGTGTCAGTTACACCTACCCGGTTAATGCTCACATCACCTTCCAGATGTTGAACACCAGGACCTGCAAGGAGTATAATACACAGCCACAGATTTTCTTCATACTTAGAGGGGAGAGACTCCCCAGATGTTATTTTGCAGATGAACCTGCCCCTGAACCTGGTGCCTGGAGGCATAGTGAGCCAATGTCTACAGGACTACCTGAAGTAAGTAGCACATCTGCTCATTTACTGTGATTTCAACCCTGAAACTCAATCCTCATACTCCACCAGATGTTGTCAAAGTTATACCATCCCTGCGATAACTGAAACTAAAACCTGCTTCTTGCTCCTGTTCCTCGCTGTAAGAGAGCCACTTGGAGTATCAGTGTGAATGTGGTGCTAAGGAGTCATCACAGCAGTGCTCATTCTTAACTCTGCATCATCCATCACCACAGTACAGTTTCCCTCCTTCTGTCTTCTTCTGTCCACCTGTGATCTGAGCTTCCTCCCTCCACCTCTTTGCTGTCAACAGTGTACTGATCCTCCAGCTGCAAAAATTCAAATTCACCTGGAGAAGGTGAACAGCCCCAGTGTTTTATCGAGGAAGCTTATGGTGAACCCGTGGTGAACAAAAGATAAAGATAAAGTAAAGAAAAGGCAACTTTCATTGAAAACCCATCATGACGTCACCCACTGGTTGGTGGACTTTGCCCGTCACCGTGGTTTTGTGGAGCCAGATATGACTATATTTGGATGGGAATGTCAAGCTCTATGTGCTGGGTTGATCTTAGTATAAAAGCATGAAAAACCATGGTCCAGCCTGGTCACTAATGTTCTCGTATTCCGCCTTAAGAGTAACTAAAATTGTGAGGATGACAGTCATGGAAGTCTCTGATTAGGGCTGGGTCCATAATAAAACTTGAGCATACCCACGAACGTTCTTCGGGCCATAGCTCTCCAGTCCACCAGATACTGGCGTCCTCTTACCCGGTTACGAACTGCTAAGAGTCTCTTAACTGAGAAGACCAGACTACCGTCAACCATTCGGGGGGTGGAGGAAGTGCGGCTGCGGAACCATGGGACTCTCCTTAACCAGTTTGAGCTTGCCAACATGAAAAGTAAGATGCACCCTCAGGGACTTGGGAAGGCGCAGGCGGACAGAGACAGGATTAATCACTTTGGACATGGGGAATGGACCCACAAACCTGGGAGCTGACTTCCGGGAGATGACATGGAGCGGCAAGTCCCGTAGCGGGTTGGCGCCTCCAATCTACAGCTTTCTACATGCCGTCCGCACTACGCTGGAGGACCCTACGAGCAGCTGCCCAGATGCGGTGGCAACGCCAGACCATGGCATGGGCAGACGGGGTGATGACCTCTTTCTCTGTCTCTGAAAACAAGGGAGGTTGGTAGCCAAAGGCACACTGGAAGGGAGTCAGCCCTGTGGCCGCAGTGGGAAGAGAATTGTGGGTGTATTCCACCCAAGTCAGGTGCTTGCTCCAGGATGCTGGGTTCTGAGATACCAGGCAACGGAGGCAGTCTCCAGTTCCTGGTTGAGCCGCTCTGTTTGTCCATTGGATTCAGGTTGTATCCGGACGAGAGGCTGACGGTGGCACTGATCAAACTACAGAATTCCTTCCAGAACTGAGAGATAAATTGGGCCCCCAGTCTGACACAATGTCTTTAGGAAAGCCATGGATATGAAACACATTATTCAACATGATTTCTGCCAATCTTTGGTGGACGGCAGTTTAGGCAAGGCAACAAAATTAGTCATCTTAGAGAATCTGTCCACCACTGTAAGAACAGTGGTGTTACCTTGGGAGACTGGGAGCCCTGTAACAAAGTCCAACAAAATCTCAGCCCATGGTTGAATGGGTACGGAAGAGGTTGCAGCAGTCCCATCCAAGCATGGAAGGAGGTCTTGTTTCTAGCAAAGACAGTACATGCCTCCACATACTCTCTGACCTCACGTTCCACAGAGGGCCATCAGAACCTTTGTTGGATGGTATACATGGTTCTCTTGATTCCCGGATGGCAGGTGAGCCTTGAGGTGTGAGCCCAGTGAATCACCTGTGGACGCATGGAAACAGGAACAAACAGGCAATTTGCCGGACAACCACTAGGTGTAGGGTTCTCACCATTAGCCTGTTACCGCTCCTACCACACGGTGCCATGGCAGGATGGGCTCAGGTTCCTTGGCAGCAGGCTCGGGTCAAACAGACGAGACAAGGCATCAGGCTTGGTGTTCTGGGACCCCAGCTTGTAAGACAAAGTAAAGTCAAAACAGTTAAAAACAGTCCATCTGGCTTGGCGGGAGTTCAAACGCTTGGCCTTGAATATACTAAAGGTTCTTATGATCGGTCCAGACCACGAATGGATAGTGGGCCCCTCTAACCAATGTCTCCACTCTGTCAACCAATGTCTCCACCACAAACTGCCAACTGGGGTCTGGAACCGTGAGAATGGGAGCGGTGGTGAACATCTTCTTGAGCGGTGAAGGCCTCCTCAGCTTGAGGAGACCACAGGAATGGAGCTTGAGGAGAGCATGAAGAGGAGAAGCTATTGCGCTAAAGTTTCTGATAAACCGTCTGTAGAAGTTAGCAAAGCCCAGAAATTGCTGGACCTTCTTGTGGCTATCAGGTGTAAGGCCACTGAGCCACAGCACTAACCTTAGCCAAAAGTACTTCCAGTCTCCTGTGAAAGTAGAGGCGCTGGTGTGCCTACCTATCCAGACAGGAAGTGTTGGTGCTCCAAGTGAGGTCGTCAGAGATGTGTACACCCAGGTACCTGAAGCTGGAGACCACTTCCACTGCTGTCCCTCCGATGTGCAGGGGAGGGGAGGTATCTGCCCTTCTGAAGTCCACGATCATTTCCTTAGTCTTCTTCACATTTATGCAGAGGTTGTTTCTCTGCACCAACCCTCCAGGTGTTCCACCTCCTGCCTGTAGTCGGACTCATCGTTGTTAGCGATCGTCCAACCACAGCTGTGTCATCCACGAACTTCACGATCAGACAGCTCGGATGTCTCGCTGAGCAGTCGTGTGTGAGCAGAGTGTACAGGGGGCTCAGCACACAACCCTGGGGAGCCTGTGCTGAGGGTGATGGAGGACGAGGAGACGTCATGGATCCTCACAGACAGCGGCCTATCTGTTAAAAGTCCAGGACCCAGTTGCAGAGGGTAGAGCTCAGTCCGAGTGTGGTCAGTTTCTGAACCAGAGACTGCGGTCTGATGGTTTTGAATGCATATGCGATATCCACAAAGATCAGGCATAAACTCACATGGCAAATAGTGTGGTCGGCACTTTACAGTCATATGCTCTATTGCCTCGGAGCAGTGGCTGTTCACCAAAGCACAGTTCATACACCAACCTTTGTTCATGTAGACACATAATCCGCCCCGCTGGCTTTCCTGACTGCTGGTTACGGTCCGCACGTAAGAGAAGCCAGCCATCGATCTGGAAGGCTGGATCTGGCATGTTGTCGTTCAGCCAGGTTTCCGTAAGACAAAGCACCGCACAGTTCCTCATCTCACAGGAAGCCCTCAGCCTCAGTCGAAGCAGGTCCATCTTGTTATCCAAGGCGGACATTGAGAGGAACAAGACGGATCGGTGGTCTCCCAGTGTTGGCCTTTAGCTTGGTTAGCAGTCCGCCCCATTTGCCCCTCTTCTGCTTCCGTACGCTTCGCTTGCCCTCTGTACGGCGGACACCACTGCGCCAGTCCGATGTCCTCAGGAGCTGCAGTCTGCCCAGACTGACCGCTGTTGTTGTTGTTGATGTTGTGCTCCTGACTGAACCATCCCTATTTTAATAAGTTCGGTTTGGCTGCATGTTATACGCTTGTTTGCACAAGCAAACGGGTGAAGTTGGCCTTGGGACCAACGGAAAAAGTGCTTGACCCTGGGAGTACAAGAAGCCGCTGCACTGCTGCGCGCCATCTTAGAGAGGGCAAGAGGTGATGCATTTTGTCTCTAATAGTTCTAATTTTATCATTAAAGAAGCTCATGAAGTCATTACTACTTAGACCTAAGGAGTACATCACTCGATGAAGCTGTGGCTCTCTGTTAGCCTGGCTACAGTGCTGAAGAGAAACCTGGGGTTGTTCTTATTTTCCTCTATTAGTGAAGAGTAATAGGCTGCTCTGGCTTTACAGAGAGCCTTCCTGTATGTTTTAAGTCTTCCCAGGCGAAATGAGAATTTTCAATTCCATTTGCTTTCAAATTTTCACACCTTTGCTTAAATTTGCAAGTCTGCTCGTTATCCCATGGTGCTGACCTCTTTTGTTTAATTATCTTTTTTCCAGAGGTGCAATAGAGTCAAGAGTTGATCCTCGCGAATCTGCAGCACTATCAACAAGATGATCTATATGAGGGGCTGAAGGTAGCAAACGAGTCCTCTGTTACATTTAGACATGTCATTGAATTAAATGTGGATGGAATCACTTCCTTAAATTTGGCTACAGCACTTTCAGATAGACAACTGTGTTTCTGCCTAAAGCCCTAGAGTCCAACAATAATTCAAAGGTTATTAAATAATGGTCGTGTAACCCCATGAAAATTACAGTTGGGTTTATTACGTGTATTTTATTGTCGGCTTCATGTTCATTCATTTTCATTAAGTGTGAGTTCATTAAGAGAGCTGTGTTTGTGACTGTAGTTGCTTTGAGTAGCCACAAGGGGCGGTTCACTGTACAGATATGGGAAATTCAGTGAGGGTGTGCTTTGCATGCTGGGAGCTAGACACGCTAGTCAAGCCCGACACTGATGCCACAATGATCTGTTACGGCGAGATTATTAACGTTTATGGGAGGAATATTGCTTTATTTTCATGGACACGAGTTGTATGTTTTGCTGTGATTTGTTTTCTTTACCGAGGACTCGTGAGTTTTCTGGTTGTATGCTACGTGCTAATATGCTAATTGATAAGCACATTTTCAGTCATTATGAATGCTAATATTGAAAGTTCTTATGTTACAAAAACCAAAACAATCGGCGATTGACCGTAAATGTTGCAAAGATGTTTCAATGAGTTAGTATGCTGAGTTGAGTTGTAAATGTAATTGTTCACATGACAACCGTAATTTGTACGGCGCCATTTTTTGGATGCCATGTTCAAGGTTGATGAGTGTAAATTGTCCGCCAAGGCTTATGATTTGTATACTTACAGGGTTTTCCCTCATTTTCTAATGTGAACACTGTGTTAAGTTCATTTTGAGATGGTTGAAACACGATAATTGATACAGATAAGAGATAATAATTTGTGCAACATGGTTTATTTAATGCTGTAAAAGACTCACATTAATCAAAATGGTTAGCAGTCACCCATATGCACAATGCACAAGTGATTCCAGCGATCAATGATATAATCTGTACGTACTGTATAGTTGACTTTCGTCGATGGTCGAGGACTTTGTTACACGGGCTACAAAATAGTTTTCCTGCGCTTGCATGTAAAATTGCCGGATATTGTTTTGCTCGGTCATTTGCCGATATATATGACGGCAGGTGGGACTTGTTAGTAGTCACCATCACTAACTTACGCTCCCATGGCGGTGTGTGAAAATGGCTGCGCGTGCGTGGTGTGTGTGTGTGTGTCAAACAGGTGGTGTGGAAGACACATCTTTGGCAGAGCCGTTTAAACATCGTGGGGAAGGGGCGGCATGTTTGGTTATTTTGCAATAATTGTGCGACATAGTAGGAAATATGCGACCTCGCGAAAATATGCGGCATATTGCTGATTACGCGGTAATCCACGCGATCGCAAAATCGCGAAAAACTGGAGGGACTGATTAATGGTGACTTGAGGTTTTTTCTATATCTCATAATACAGTTGTTTATAGGTTGCATTTGAATAGGAGAGATACAAGAAATATAATTCTGAACAGAAATTGATTGATAACTTTATATTCTGCTATGCAGATTGTTTTTTTTGCTGGATCCACATCGATTCGGACGGTGTTGATATTGACCAGGGGTTCCAGTCTGAGGCGAGACGGAGTCAAAGAGGATGCACAATCCTCCATCTTCCTCATCTTTGTGAAGAGTCACACCTGGATCAGATAAGATCTGAACAACGTACCGCACACATACACACTACCCGGGTAGCACATACACTAAATAGACTCTGACAGACATGGATTATAATGGACTGTGGACTGAACTTTATTGAACTTTGCTATCAGAACAGCTATAAGCTGGAAAGGACACTTTATTTTGGTTTGTTTTTTTGTTGGTTATTCAGGGGATTTTGAATCCGAATGGATTTCACTTTTTGTTGTTGTGTAAATAAATATTTGTGTTTATCTTTCACATTAGTCTTCCCTCGCTCCTTGAGTCGACCAGGGTACAGTAATTATCTAACTGTCTAACTTACTGGGTTATACACTCCAGGTTACAGTCGGATAGAATATTCTGTGGAACGACTATGTCAATGCCATATGCAAGAACGAGGTCATCGGTGTGGTTAAGATAATGAGTCGGTTTATTTACACTCTGACAGAAGCCAATTGCATCCATCCAAAGTTGGATGAATACCATCTTTTCTAATCAGGCCAGGTTTTCCCCAGAAAGACCTCCAATTATTTATAAAGCCCAAATGGTTTGCTGAATACCTTGACAACCAGCAGCTGAATGTTAACCATGTCGTCCAGGAGTCCAGAGAAAACTACAGAGTCTGACATTGTTTGTGCATATATACACACTGACTAGATATTAGTTTTAGTAACATGAACTTTGTGTGAAATCAGATGTATAAATTTAAGCTTGATTACCCCTAAGTCGATAAAGATGGATTCATTAATTCATTAGAATAGTTGGCTTTTTTGGCTGGTATTACAGTATGTGACAGAAAGAAAAAGTATCCTCAGAGCTCAGGTTATGTCAGCACAGGCCCAAGAATGAGGTCACTCTATGTGACAATGCTGTCTTGGTAAATATAAAAGTCCTTTGAAGAAGTACATACAGTATGTAGCACTGCCCATGAGCTACATGTAACATTTCAACAGGACCTTAATCCTTCTTGACAGTTGGTTTGATTCTCAAGTGTCAGATTGAAAGAAAAAGTGGGTAATGCGTCTCAGTAACAGATACATGCATTGTCTTACTGTCAGCAAGAACTCACACAACCAATTTGTTTGTCTGATGTTGAAAGCCAAAATGGACTGGGCTGACAGGCTTTCACTGGATTAACAGTGACAGCAGCCGCTTTAACTCCTCTTGCGCAAGTTGGAATGAACAATTAGGTTGCATTGCTGTGTGGTTTCATTTCTACTGTAGAACTGCAAGGATACACTTGAACCCTGAATTACTCTTGTGGACACCCATCTTAGAATGTCTTTTCCTGTTTTATCCACTTAGCAAAACACCACATTACAAAACAATTTAGCAAACACACATATACAAAACTCAACTGTAACCAGACACAATTTGTCCCTGGTCTGTCTCACAGTGGGAGTGCACTGATACACATTCACACATGGTACAGACAAGAGTTCAGCCAGAGAGACTGCTCACTCTTCTATCTAGTCTCTAGTCTAGTCATTACCTCTTCTCCTTATGCTAATTACAATAAGCTCTGGCACTCTGTGTGTAGTGAAGTGAAGTGGAACAGTACAGTACACGGTACTGTATTTCATTAATGACATTCCACCAATGTAAATGATCAAAATTACAGTTTATTATTGAATATTATTGAAGTGTTGTACTTTGAAGCACTGGGATAACCCCTTATACACAAGCGATGGGTAAAACTCTTGTAAGTGTGTAAGTGTAATAGCATAGCACCTTGTAAGAAATGAAGACATCATAGCAGTTAATGAGCTTCAGTGCAGTTTGGCCTGAATGATTAAATGTTTGTGCACAACTTAAAGCTGGAAGATATGCTGATGCACAGAGTAATAATGATATTGGATTGAGATCACAATCAAAAAAGAGCAGTGATAGCAAATTGGGGAATGGTCTAGGCTAGTGGAGGCAGCCGAGCATATTCCTCTCTGGGGATACTTCAAGCATTACCAAACAATGGGATGTGGGTTTATCTCTCACCACAGATCAATGGCATGTGGGACAGTGCAAACTATTTGTCAAACTGTGGGCAATATCAAGTTGTACAGAAGAACATTGTGTTCACAGTGTATATTTACCAATGTCCTGTGAATGTTTTTATTTAGCCAGTGCTGCACGTGGACTCACGTTTCTCTGACAAGCTAAAAAAAATAAAGAATCTTTAAGTTACATTTTCATAGCATGACAAACAATTAGAGGGATTTAAATGTGTGTGTAAAGCTGCAGTTATGGAGAAATACTCACATCCTTTAGTTAAGTCATGTTGCTTTCACACCTTCATTTGGTTTGGTTCACTTTCACACTGCACCTTCGAATGGGACCAAACCGCCTGGACAATGCATGTAGTTACGACAGCTGTTGGTTTGGGGGCGGTATTGCCCAAAACAAGCACTGACTAGTAGGAAAAAAAGCACCAGGAAGAAGAAAACCCAGCTCATCGATTGGCTTTCTGATCTTTGGTTCGCTGGATAGTCCGTTTGCTTTCCCACTGTAAGCGAACCGCACCAGGGTTCACTTGCAAGCGGGCCGAGACCCACGCTGAGCTTTGAGCACCCTAAAATTATAACACAGAAAATGAACTGACCCTTTAAACTTTTGCTATGTTTTATTCTATTTATTACAATGTAGAATGCAATTTCCATTATTTCCCTACAGTATAACTACAGTATACTTTACTCTGCGCTACTTTGAGAGACTTGAAATTTGTTACTGTTTGAGATACAGTAATCCATCACAATGAACAGTGGTACGTTTCATTTTCATCAGACTTACCATTCTGTTGTATGCTAATACAATAGAGACTTTTCAAATCAGTCTGCACTAACACCAACAATACTGTAACTTTGACAACAACAAAAGCAGACATTGTGTTCACTGTGGTGGATTTCTTAACTCATGCAAGTTTCAAGTCTCAAGTCTCAGTCTGGAATGAGATTAGCTGCCAGGAGAAAGACATTCACTGTTTTATAATAGTTTTCAATGAAAACCAGCGAGCACTGCCAGCCAGACTTATTGACAAGAGCAACCCACTCAATCATCTGAAGAAATCCAAGAACATTTTTGCATGTAAAATAAAAAAAAACTGTGAAGAGAGTTGACTGCTGGAGCACAGTGCAGTGCTTGTTATTAACATATGGGCATTTAAGCATTTTCTAATGCTGTTTGGATTATATCTTTACAAACATATAAACTTTTTTGTTTCATGTCGGTGTACATGTCTTGCTTCCAGTGTTATATCACCATAAAACAATGGATCCATCACACATACAACATCACAGGTTGGCAAAAAAACATTTAAATTTTGAATGAGCTCAGTTGACGTCTATTATATTAATTTCTTCTTTGTGGTCTTCCACTTGATCCAACATTGTGGGTGAGGAAGGAACGAGGATAAATGCATCTTTATATACAGTCCTTTTCTTTGAAACATTCTCAAAGTATAAAGCACCAAACAGCATCTACACTTTGGCTTTTTCACTATCATACACTTACACACATAAACAGTTATAGTAGTTAGTCAGTGAGGATTAAATCCCATTTGACAGAGAAGTAGTGATTACTTATTGAATTTGAACAAACACCTCTGGATTAGCATGCGCACCACATGTTCGCTCTCTTCAAATGCACCTCATGCTGCCGCAGTGAAAAACCTATTGTCAAGATGACGTGGTTTACATTGAGGACTTTTTATTGAACAGGTGTCAAGTGTGAGAAGGCCTGATGAAAAGCTCTCTGTGACTAAGTACCTCCACAATTACTTAGCAATTCTCCTGTCTGATGGTTTCATTGTATGCTCAAATGGAGCTGAATCATACTTTGGTTTGGCTCATATTTGTTCATTCACTCTAAAACTGCCATGGTAGAAATGTGTGTCATCCTGTTTGTATACCTGTCTTTAGAGAGTTTATGATCATCACTATCATCAACTATCATCACTGAATAATTGGTGTGTCAAGCCAAGAAACACAATTAATTAGATTTTCTCATAAAGACATTGACTGGAAAGATGCTGGACTGCTGCGTGTGAAAAGCTGAGATGATGAAGCCAATCAGCTCGCCTCTGTGGCCAAGCTGGGAGAGCAGAAAGCAGAAGAAGTGGTGCAGTGGTTTCCTGCAAACAGGAGCCCATCCACAAACACCATCACTGCCTTTTATCTGTTGCATTTGGCAAACACACAGAGAATGTTTTTCCTCCAAGGTATACCTTCATGAGATAAATGGAAAGTAGGAGTTCCATTACCAAACACAACTGTGCTGTTAAAGCAGTCATTTACCTCAAGTCTGTTGCTCATTACTGTTTAGAAATAAAAGATCCATCTGCTAGATGAGCCAAGGATTCAGAAACAGAGCATTTTGTATTTTCAATTTGTTTATGTGATTCTTCAACAGAGAGGACTCAACCACACACTTAAGTTTCAAGCAGCAATTGAGATCCATGTACAGAATCTGCAGCACTTCCATGCTGTAAAACAATAATACAGTAATAGGCTTTAGTTATGCAATGCCTTTTAACAAACACTTTACAGAGCGCTTTAAAAATTTCAAAACAATACCAATGAAAATGATGAAATGCTAAAATAGAAAAGATTTTAAAAAATAGGGCAACAAGGGAAAGAGAAGATGAAAACACCTCAAATTACCCAAAGGACTAAAAAAGTTAAAGTAAAACTTTTTTTAAATATGGTATAAAAATGAATACAAAGGATACAAGAATAACTAAAAAGCTTATAAAAATTAGTTTGTGAGACAAAATGAGAGGTAAATATAATCCAGGATATGAGATTTTTAAGTAAGTGAGTATATTAATTTAGCTGAGCTTGTGTCCTCAGTTGGGTCATTTAGAAACTTGAATTGGAAAAGCTTAACCAGTTTTGACTGCAAAAACATCCAGCACATCTGGAGTTCAGAAAAGCAACAGGGAAACAGGAGCATTTCAACTTAAAATTAAGGAAAGTAACCTTGTTAAATTAAAACAAGACTATGTTCCGTCAAGTGAACAACGCCCCAAAAGACAATTATAGGATAATGGCAAATGCTGAATTATAGCAGAGTAGCACAAACTGGAAAGAATAATGTTAGTGACTTGAGTCATTATCCAGCGACATCAATCTGTAGTTAACTAAGATTAGCCACCATATGCTACCAAGCAGACCAAGTGAGACTGCAGGAGCCAAACTTTTAAGTGTTTTAAACATGCTGTCTGTCAATCAAACCAGTTTCCCATAATGGAACGTGTCAGTGTTCAGTGCTGCAGGGACTGAGGTAACATTTGAACCCAATAATGTTTTTCTCCAAGTGCCAGAACAGAGGGACTTACTGTAATCCAGATGAGATGTGAAGACAAGTATGACAGTTTCAGACAAATCCATGGAATTAGGTCCATATTGGATAATTCTACACCTCACAGTTTCCATCCGATAACAATGTTCAGTGCCAGTGCAGGTAAAAAGGAAAGTGAAGCCTCTGCAGTGAGGTGGTGTGTAGGAGTGTGGAGGTCTGGGTGGTGGATGGAATGAATGAATGTCAAACTATGATGTAAAAGACTTGAGATTAGCCAGATTTAAGCCTGGCTAACAAGTCCTGATGCAGATACAAAGCAAATTTGGATTTATCGTTTAGAGTGAGAGTTCTCTGGTTGATAGCACCACAGTAACACTAGACCTTCACAAGACAGATTTTGTGATGTGATGGTTGGTTTCTTTTAGCCATAACCATATTCCCTTCATATCCTTAACCAAGCAGTCTCAGTCGCCTAAACCTAACTAAAGCTTACTCTAATTATGTTAGATCAGCAGACGCACGTATAGTATGTGTTGTTTTGGAAGATGGGGACAAAATATCTATTTTGTGAATTAGGCATGAGAACTGAACACTAGAAGTAACTTAAAAGTTTTTTAATGACATAAGCAGAATTAAGATAAGATCCTTATAAACACGTTCCAAACTTTGCTGTCTTGGTGGGGCTCACAAACCTGGGCATGTAAATGTTGAAATGATGACAATGAGTGACCAAGTTACTTTTTCCCATGCCAAAACATTCAGGTAAAAGAAAGCTTCAGTTCTCAATGTCATCACAAGACCAAGTCTTCTACTTCTGGCCATGGACACAGGCTAGCTGAGACTGACACCATGGGAGAAACAATCTTTCAATCTACAAGTGCAGATGAAAAACCTGCATACTCCATACAAGAACAAACCTTCCTGCAGATAATGGAGGACATGTACCAGGATGACACAAACAGGTGGGTGGCTCTGCTTGCCTTTCCACTCCCAAGACCGCGTCTCCTGCGCAGCCAGCCTGAGTTTGTTGGATGCTGAAAAAGCGTCCTGAAATGAAACAACACTTTGTGGACTTATTGCAAAACATATTTGATAATGGACATGCAGAACTAGTGCCACCACTAAAGGCAGAAGAGGAATGCTGGTACCTTCCTTCTTTGGAGTTTATCACCTGCATAATTAGCAGAGCAGATAAGGGTGATCCTTGACTCCAGCATGCAGCAAAAGAATATCTTTAAATTATGTCCTTCTCACTGGCCCCAACCTCAACATCAGCTTGCTTGGTGTACTTATATGGTTCCATGAGGAACGAGCAGCAGTCACTGCTGATGTCAATCAGATCTTTCATTGTTTCTTGGTACGAGAAGATAACGGAAACTTCTTGCGCTTCCTTTGGCACCGGAACAATGACATTGAAGAACCCACAGTAGAGTACTGCATGACATGGTCATGTTTTGGCATGACAGCCCATCACCCGCAGTGGCAATCTATGGGCTCAGGAAGGCATCTCAAGATCCAGCGGGTGATGACAGCACAAAAAGACACTTTGTGGAAAGACATTTCTATGTCAATGATGGCCTTATCTCATTCTCATCTGATGAAGAGGCTATTTCTGTTGTCAAGAATCAGAAAGTCATCCTGACCAAAACAATGGAACAACCCTCCTACTGACACAAACCATGCTTTACGGTCAATTCCCACAAACACACTGATATCCAACACAGGATTTCCTGTTGAAGCTAGCTGAGAATGCTGATGATAATGACTCTTCCTTTGATCCCAGAGTCTGACCCTGAGGTCCATTCTTTGGGGACATCTTGTGACACTCAGGTTGTAGAGTCTCCCTTGAATCCAAGACATTTTGAGTCATTCTCATCCTGGAGATCGCTCATAATAATTACACCAAAGCTGATCTACAATGCTGACTCACTCAGTAGTTGTGAAGCTTGGCACATATGCAAGGGTCCAGAAGATCTTATCAAGGCAAAAGGTGTCATCATAGGTAGTCTTTAATACAAAACTTTCCCTGAAGTCTTTGCAAGCATCCAAGCAGGGAAACAGATCCCTAAGCAGAGCCAGCTTCAACGGTTGTTTCGTTACCTGAATGAGGCAGGTTGTCTCAGAGTTGGAGATTGTTTGTCACAATCTGACCTTGCAAGCGACAAAAGAAACCCACTTATTATCCCTCACCATCACCATGTAACAACCCTCCTAATACGACACTACCACCAGCAAGTCCAGCATCAGGGACGCCAGTTCACAGAGGGTGCAGTGAAGTCAGCTGGCCTATGGGTCATTGGTGCAAGGCAGTGCATCGGTGCCATCATCCACCGCTGTGTGGCCTGCCACAAACTCAGATGAAGAACAGAGACACAAAAGATGGCTGCTCAACCCACAGACCATCTAAGCACTGACCCACCATGTTAGAATGGATGTATTTGGGCCATGGACAGTCACTTCTCGACGAACTCAGGGAGGCTGCGCCAGCAACAAGCGTTGGGCAGTCATCTTCACCTGAGTATCAGGGCCATGATGGAGTCTTCAAGTTTCATAAATGTGCTACACGTTTCCTCTTTCTTCTCTCTCTCTCTCTCTCTCTCAGTAACGTCTTCCACCTTTTTTCCCTGTTAAAAGGGTTTTTTGTGGGCAAGTTTTTCCTCACTCGAACCGAGGGTCTAAGGACAGAGGGTGTCACTCCCTGTACAGATTGTAAAGCCCTCAGAGGCAAAATGTGTTTTGTGAATTTGGGCTATATAAATAAAATTTGATTTGATTTGACAACCTCTCATCCCAGTATCCACCAACCCAAGCTTTCTTCTCATCTGACACCAGCTACACTCCTAACCCAGAAAGTAGTTCCTTCCATACCTCCTGGTAACTTTGATGAAAGTGACATGTACAAATGCCAGTGGAGACAGGTGCAACATCTCTCCAATGTCTTCTGGCATCTTGGAAGAACCAGTATCTCTAGTACTCTTCAAAGACCGCAGGAAATGGCATTCTGAGTGACCAAATGTGCGAGAGGGAGACCTCATACTGTTGAAGGACAGCAATGTAAAGTGCAACGACTGGCCATCAGCCTTGTGGTCAAAACCTTCCCCAGCCCTGATGGGAAGGTGAGGAATGTAACAGTCAAGATCACCACTAGAGGTACGTGCAAGACATTCTTGACCCATAACAGACACTGTACTCCTCCGACCAAACTCTGAAAAAGAGGACAATGGACAGAAAATATAATTGTGGCATCTTACAGATATAAGTGTGTTGTCTGTCCCACCAGCAGGTGGTGCTTTAGTTTTTTCTGTGTTCTATTTTGTGTTTAATAGCCAATAGTCACGTGTCATTATGATCATCGGGGACAGATGTGGTTTGACTCTGCCACCATCCTTCTTTGTTTCTTTTTGTAAATCATTGCCTGTAAGTATATTTAATTTTTACATGTGTTTTACATGTGTTTTACATGTTTTACATGTTGTATGTGTTTATTTCGACAATATTTGGGGAAAAATGCAGCTATTCTTTTCACACAAAAATCAAAGGCATGTTTTATAGTGATTATTACACAGCACTTAAGTTTAGAATTTGAGTCTGCAATGACTGTATGTGTTTTTAATCATTCCCTTACATATATTTTGTTTATATTTCTATTTTTCTAGTATTACTCAGTTGACATTTGAATATAACTTGTTAATAAATATGACGATACATCGGCCACTTTTCAATGAGTTCATCTGTCTGTTTAGCCGTGGTCAGTTCTTTCAGCAGAACACAAGGATTTTTCTTCCTCAAAATAACAGGTGTTTTTTATCAGTAGGTGCACATTCATGTGCCAAGGTCATAAATAAGGCACCGTATTTTTCGGACTATAAGTTTCACATGTTCGTTATTTTCACACTGGCAGACGCGAGAGGGCGCTCTAGGCTTGTGTGCCAGTATCTGCTACTCCTATAAATCCTGTACCATTGAAAATTTAAAATGTAAACATCAACGAAAAAATTAAAGACAATTTAGAAAGACTGAACACAAATGCCCCCAAAAAGAAAATCATATTCTGCACATTACAAGCTGGAAGTAGTGAAATATGCAGAAAGTTTGGAGTGAGAGAAACTTGTGAGGGACTGGCGAAAAGCGGAGGATACTGCAATGAAGAAAACAAAAAAAGCTAATCGAGGGCTAAAAGCTAGATGGCCACAGCTAGAGGAACAAGTTCACAAATGGGTGCTTGAACAACGTGCTGCCGGGAGAGGCTTGTCAACGGTGCAGTTACGTCTCCACGCCCAGGTAGTTGCCAAGGCGATGAATATAAATGACTTTGCAGGAGGACCTTCTTGGTGTTACCGCTTCATGCAACGCAACCGCCTCTCTATCAGAGCACGGACAAGGATGTCCCAAAAACTGCAGACTTCCAAAGCCAAAGTCGACAGTTTCCGTGAGTTTGTTGAAAAGCAAGTAATTGAGAACAACGTGACACTGGATCATATTATTAACATGGAGGTCCCAATCACGTTTGATATCTCCATGGGCGAAGTGTCGCAGAGAAAGGGCAAAGAGTGTGAATATAGTGACAACTGGTCATGAGAAATCACACTTCACAGTGGTGCTGGCATGTTGTGGAGATGGATCAAAATTGCCACCAAGCAAGGGTGGATGGATCAAGAAATTATGAACTTTTGGCTTACAAAGTGCTACTGTACACTAAGCGTCCGGGTGGCTTCTTTAGAACACGCAAAGCCCTGCTTGTGATGGACAGTATGCGAGTGCACATCACGCCCACAGTTCAAAGATAAACTAAAGGTTTTCAACTACATCCCTGGAGGCTTAACCAAAGTACTGCAGCCTCTTGACATCTCGGTGAACCGGAGCTTTAAGGCAGTCTTGCGTCATCTGTTGGAGCAGTGGATGATGGATGGAGAACACAGCTTCACGGCAACCGGAAGGATGCGCCATGCAACTTTCCTGGAAGTCATTGGATGGATCGACAAAGCATGGACTTCAGTGACAACTGAAACCATCCTTCAGAAAGGCCGGAATAATTGGAACTGGAACTGATGCTGAGTCTGACGACAGCCACGCAGTAGAGGAAGCAGCACTCCATCTACCTCCGGAGTTGGTGACACCGAGGATGAAGAATTCAATGGATTTAGTGATTTGGAGTGAGATCGAGAGTTTGGAAAACTTGTTAAGTTATGTTGTTTATGATATAGTTATCTGAATAACTGTTAATATGTTACGTTAATATACCAGACGCCTATTCAGCCTGTTGTTCTCTATTCTATTGTTATTACTATCACTTGCCTTTCAAGATGAAATGTCTGTTCTTGGTCTAAATTTCCCCCAAAAAATACAACTTATAGTCCAGTGCAACTTATATATGTTTTTTTCTTCTTCATTATGCATTTTTTGGCTGGTGCGACTTATACTCCGGAAAATACGGTATTTGTACCAGAACTAAAAGAGCTGCTATTTTATGTTCATTTGACTGCAGTCACTAATGTCTTGCATTCAACAGGCATCGAGGAATACGTCACTGAGTCATGTTTCTTTTCAAATGCTGTAGGTGTAGTGGTGGCTCTTTTTTATCCTGCCGTCAGTCCTTTCTCTTGTTTGGGTATTTACTCTTAGGAAGAACTGACTGTAGTGGAGAGACTGCGGTGATGAAGGGGATTAGCTGTATTTACGCTCCCAGATGTTTGTCTGGAAGTGAGTAATCACCAACCAGCGTACTCCAAGATGCCAGTACTGAGGGGAGGTAAGCCCAAAACGGGGGAGGATCTTAGCATTTGGAAAAAGAAAAACAAAAAGCAGGGGAGTCTTTGATGGGATTATAGTCAAGAGACAAACACCAGGAAGAAAAAGCGGAGAGGCTTTATCTTCGCCGTTTTTCTGAGACCACAGAGTTTGCTTTGTACACCTGGTAATTTGTTGATATAAAAAACACATCTTTGACAAGTAATTATAGCCCTTCCATCACTTTCCTTCAGACTACTCCCGTCTCTGTTAGCTTAAAAGCTCCTCTGAGGATTGTAGTCAGAATGTATTTAAATTCTATTAACCCAAATCACGTACCAGGGCATGAACAAAATTGTTTTCATGTGAGGGAAAAAAGGATCTAAATAAATAATTACACACCTAAATGCCAAAGCCCATCAGCTTTGGCAAGTTAAGCCCAGCTCACTGTGATCCAAACCCTTTTCGACACCCGTCAGTTAGTTCTCCAAAGCCCAGAAACAGAGGAGGGAAAAGAAAAAACAGGCAGCGATGATATAGAGTTCACGCTGTGCTGTGGATGGCCTATTCTGCTGGGCCCCCAGCTGTCTCTCTTGGTTGATCTGAGCCCCCCAGCTGTGGTGACCATCAGGCTGCTGTTATCAAAGCCATCTGATGTCTCACTCAGTTGGGACTATAGAGAGCCTACATGTCCTTCTGTGAATATGTCCCTTCAGTCGTCATTCAAATGAGATGTGTGCGTGGCATGCTAATTATTTCCATTCATCTGGCCAGTGTGACAGATAATGCTTTAAAAGCTGCTCCAGTGACACAAAACCATGCATTGAATGCATTGACCAATTTCTGGGAAAGAATGATGTAACAGTACTGTAGCATATTAACTGTGGAACACGGAAGCTTTGAACTGTAAAGATATCTGACATTAAAATAAGGATCTCTCAGAGGAATTGCAGTCAACAGTAGAAACAGGAGGTGCAATAACATACATAAAGGTTACAGCTATTTTACATATGGTAATTCAGCCCAGTCATAAGACTTGTGATTGTAAATGTGCTCAAAAAGAAAAAAATATTTAAATATCCAAAATATTTTTGGAACAGGAAATGAATGTTACTGGTCACAGAATGAATAGAACAATATAGACATTTTGTCCACAGCTGAGCACATTTAGTCTGTGCCAATGGAAGCTTTGACCTAAAAAATGAAACATGGTTCATACTCATGTATGTATGTAGAAAAAATATAATAATATAATTATGACTAAACTGTGACAATCAGGCAAAGCATGACATGTTCTGTCTGATTGGTAAAGACTGTAAGTCTGTGATCCTACTCATCACGTTTTAAGCGGAGCAGTTGATCAGTGTTATCTTCATCGAACTGTGTTCAGGGAGGAGATCTCTTTCTAGCCATGGGTCATGAAAACAGCAGAGGTGGAAGAAGTCAGCAACATTGTCAAAATCAGTTGAAAGTGAAAGTGTCACAATCACTTTCTTACTTAAAAAACTTACTCATCAAACTGCATAATTCCCCATAAATTGTATCACTGATGCATAAGCAGCATCTAACTGCTGACAGTGAGTTATTCAATCTATAATACTAGATATATGTTCCATGTCCACCACTACACAACAGTCTGGACCAACTCTGTGGAGAGGGTATTGTTGTAATGGGACATGGTAGATTTGAGATGATTTAGCTGTCTTCATGGGCCCAACTTTGTTGTTATAAGCAGAGCTTCTCTAGACATTAAGGACTGACTGACAAAACTCACAATGGTCCACAGCTTACTAACTTTATCTGCTGGTTGGTTGGTGCTGAGTAGTGGTTTTCATCAGAGCTGCTTTTGTTCATCTGTTGTTGCTGGTGATGAACTCTTGTCTGATCATCCTATTGCTCCACAGGATGTATATGAGGCATACAAGGACACAGAGACCTATGCTGTATTGACCCATAGCAATGAAAAATACCAGAGGCTTCACACCTCACGATTCACACTCTCTATTGACTGTTTGCTTTACTGTTACTGCCCATGCTCCTGAAAATCATTGTTGCTTTTAATTGAGGACAGAGCCGCCTCTGGTGTTGTTCACATCAACTTTAGCTTGAGAGACATACAGCTTTACTCTGAATCAGCGATCTGCAGAAATAAAACAAGCCAATCCACTTAAAGTATCATCAATCAAAGTGCATTATATGAGGAAATCCACAACAAGGCCTAAATCTCCACTTTCACACTCTGAACCTTTCACTCGAAAGGTGAGAAGACCTCACTGCACTAATTGAGGCTGGCACTATGCTGAGACACCAGTAGTATTTCCTCCATATGGAGATGGATACAGTAGAATGAGACACAGTATCCACCCACACCTGCTCGGCAGGGTGTCCTGGAGACATTAGTCCAAAGTTAATTTGAAAGACTCAGTACAAACCAATGGCCAGGTGCATAAAACCACAGGATGATCATTATGCCGAGGCTCATTTCCTCCTCTCAACAGCTGGTCAACTGATACTGTAGCCACTCAGACACTAGAGGTGGCTCGTCACATGCTGGGCTGAATCAAATAAGATGCAACATGCACTGGATCTGTGAAGAGGAGAATGTTGCAGTGCTTTGAATAGTAAACCTAATTCCAAACTGTAAATTGACAGAGAGTAATCCCACCAATTCCAGGCAAAGATTAATGCAACAGTTCTGTGGCATACTAAATCTGCACTGTTATTTACTAAACCACAAGAGAGTGGTGGGAATTATGAGAGGGAAATCAGGTTACTTTCTGCATGAGGATTATATTCAATCATTGACCTTTAGAGCTCAAAAGTGAGGACTATACCATCCTCCCATTCAAATGAGCCTGTAATGGAGAGCTCTGCATAAATGATGGATGAGATCTGCACTAAATCTCACTGCAACAGAAAGCTGCGTTGTTCTCCATGTGACTTCTGCTTTTGCTCTAACAAAAGGCGGTGCATCATTCTGTGTGGGGCAAACGAGATGTGGAGGATTCAAATAATAATAATCAATTGTATCTATTTTCTATGATCACATGAGATAATCCAAAAAAAATAATGACAATATACACACATTCAGGGTATTTACATTGTATTTCTGTCATTTTATTGCTCCTGTACACTGTTTTGATGTCTAACCTTATAAGAGAGATGTTGAGTCTTGTTATGCTTATAGACTTGTTTTAGTTGTAGAATGTCCTACCACTTATTTAAAGATTATAGGATAAATGTAAGCATTTGTTTTTCCTCTTTTGTTTTTGTTCAGGAGAAGGCAGCTTGTGTAAATGTCAGCATGTCAACCTTCATTTTAAACAGGTCCTGCACCTTAGTGCAAAAATGTCCAAAAATCAGGATCTTGGGTCATGGAAAACTTTGATAACTGGCTCTGCATCAATACCAACAACCCACCAAAAATGAAAGCTGCACTAATCTTAAATTTCTATATTAAAAAACAAATGACTATGTGTAATGTTAAAGTAGTTGTTTGTAGTGATTGACAGAGGATTAATACCTGACTCTGCCGTTCCTCACAGTATTCTTGCTGAAAACAGTCGTAAACATACAGCACAGTTTACTGACTTCCTGGATTGAGTTTGTCCTACTGTACTTGCCGTAGTTGTGCACACTCACACACTTTTTAAACTCCAAATAAAATAAAGTAAGAAAAAATGGGCCTTTGTCATAACTGATAATTGTAATAAGTATATATATCACATAGTGTATGTCTAGAGCTATAGGCCAGAATCTGGTCCAACAATGACAATCAAAGTCCTTTTGTAGCTATTTTCAGGTATCCTTCATGGTATTTTGGAGTTTGCCATTTCCTGGAAAACCATCAAAAAATGTTGATGACTCATCCTGCACTCAGGGGGCATATACTAATTTTGTATCCAATGAAAAACTTTCTTCTTTTCTTTTTCTTCCTTTCTGAGGTTAGGTTAGTTGACTCAGCCCTGGGATGCCAGGAGCCAAACCCGGCAAAAAAAAACTCCTCGGTACTGTATTACCTGTCATCAAACTGACCACCTCCTGGCTGCTGTAAACACTAATCAATATCTGCGACAAGTCCCTCCCCAGATGCCTGTTTTTACAGGAATCACATAAATAGCATTAAGCAGCCCGCTAGCTCTTTCATGGTGACTTTAAAGGCTCTGCAAACTTTGTATACTTCGTATACTAAACCACAGCGGCACTGTCTAATATTCAGTACAGAATAAAGGAAACAAAATAATTCTTTTTTCAATGAATGAGTTTAAAGTTGTTTTGTAATGCAAAACCTATTATGCTACAGTATGTGAGTAGTTAGTTTGGTCGGGGAACGGGACGGCGGTCAGTGAGACACTGTCCATAGACAATAGTTTGGCAGCAGACCAAGGTTACTAATTAAGTAGTCCCATACAATGTTAAATACAGAAGCCCTCTGCAAATGTGTGGGGCTGGCCAATAACTCTGAGAACAAGGTCAATGTGCTCAACATGATCTCTCTTCATTCCACCCTTCTGGACATGGTATAATCTCATGCATCTTTAATCCTGTTGTACTATGCTCAGACTGAGGAAATAGATTGGATGCAGAACACTGGAACAGGGAGGAGAGAGAACAGGCTGCAGAGAAATGAAGCCACGTATACGAGAAGTCAGAAGGTGGGTGCACATTTTTCATCCTCCGCTATGTGCTTTAATTCGAGCTACTGCATCATTAAAGACAGAACTGTACCCCAACTTGGTTTGAGATCGAAAATCTTGACTGTTATATTTCAATTGCCATTGTGCAGACATTCATGGTCCTCAGAAGATGAAACCTACTGACTTGTCGTGATTTTCCTCTAGTGCCACCAGCAGGTTGACATTTGTAGTTCAGAGTGAAATATCTTTACAGATTAAAGATAGGTGGATTGTCATGAAATTTTTATACACATGCATGGTCCAGAGAGAATATATTCTAATGACTTTGGTGATCCTGAATTTTCCTGTAGTGTCACTTGGTTGTTTTTATATAAATGTCTCAAAATCCAATGAAAATTAATGCTGGAATGGAAATATGAAAGTGTGTTTTTCCTGTGATTTTTTTTCAGTGTCAGCCTGCTACGTAGTCATGTTAATGCATGTAGTGTGTAGCATATTTCTGTAGTGTAATGCGATGCAACAAGCTTGAGAAACACTGCGCTACATCTATTACATTTTTCTGCCGTTCAACTGCTGCTAGAAAAGACATCCAGACATGACATCTCTATGATTGGCCAGTCACCCTGAGGATTACAAGTTTCACTGCAAAAGCCTGCATTTTTAACAGTGCTAAAATGTTTTAGAGTGCAGTCATCCTTTAAACATATGTCGTTTGATGGCAGGCTTTCATGCAAAGTGCCTGATAGTACCATGAGCATGCATATATTTTCAGCATATGTGGCCCCACTGGGAATCCACCCTTCACCCCAGCTTTGTTAAAACAGTGCTCTCCCCTCAGAGCTGCACGGCTACAATGTTTTACATCAACACGGTTCCAATGTGTATCTGAAAGCACAGTCTGTGCCTTGTGTCATGGCTCGGTGCGCTACCAGTGCAAAGGCTTCCTTTCCTGAAGGCTGGAGAGACTGTTAAAGATGAGTTTGGGTTGGGAGTCCATGGTTATTTTTTGGAATCTGGAATATTAATTCCTTTTGAAACCCTTTTTAAACTTATCAAACTGAAAGTCTTAGAATCAATTGAGATCTGTAATTACAGTTTGCTGTCTGGGAAGGTTTGATAATATCTGGGAATACAGGTCTGATAATTAATGCTCAACCTAAGCTAAAGCTGAAGTTAACCTGGACATGAGAAGAACAGCAGAAGAGATGACACTAATGATTAGAAATAAGTGTAGGTGTAGCCAGGGGTTAAATTGGGATTTGTTATGTGGGGTGGGGATAGGGGTAATAATGTTGATAATGATAATGTTTGGCAAACTGTAAATAAAATATAACATGGTCAGACACTGAAATTTTAATTAAAGCCTGATGGGAGTGATCAAAAGTACAGATAATTATAATCCACTCTTTGTGTAAGTGCAGTGTGTAGCTCGGCTCTGCTGCCTGGTATTTTAAACATTTTCAATGTCAGTATACATTCAAACCTTCCCTTTCTCTCAAGATACTTGACAAAGCTGTAGCTAATCAGCTATGTGACTTTCTCCATAACAATAGTCTATTTGAAGATTTTCAGTCAGGATTTAGAGTGCATCATAGCACAGAGACCGCATTAGTCAAAGTGACAAATGACCTCCTAATGGCATCAGACAAAGGACTCATCTCTGTACTTGTACTGTTAGATCTTAGTGCGCATTTGACACCATTGACCATCAAATTCTCTTACAGAGACTGGAACATCAAATTGGCATCAAAGGAACCGCCTAAGCTGGTTTAAGTCGTATTTCTTAGATCGATCTCAGTTTGTTCACGTCAATGATGAATCCTCCATGCATACCAAAGTTTGTCATGGAGTCCCACAGGTTCTGTACTAGGACCACTCCTATTTAGTTTATATATGCTTCCTTTAGGGAACATTATTAGGAATCACTCTATCAATTTTCATTGCTATGCTGTGACACCCAATTATATTTATCGATCAAGCCTGATGAAACAAATCAGTTAACTAAACTCCAAGCATATATCCAAGATATAAAAGTTGGATGACCTACAATTTTCTAATGTTAAATTCAGACAAAACTGAAGTTCTTGTAATTGGACCGAAACACCTCAGAAACTCTCTTTCTAGAGACTTAGTTACTCTAGACGGGATCACCCTGGCCTCCAGCTCCACCGTAAAGAATCTTGGAGTTGTTTTTGATCAGGATTTGTCCTTTAATGTCCACATAAAACAAATTTGAGGACTGCATTCTTCCACTTACGTAACATTGCCAAAATCAGACGCATTGTATCTCAAGTGGATGCAGAAAAACTAGTCCACGCATTTGTTACTTCTAGGCTGGACTATTGTAACTCTTTGCTATCAGGTTGCTCCAATAAGTCTCTTAGGATTTTGCAGTTAATTCAGAATGCTGCTGCACGTGTTCTGACAGGAACCAAGATCAGAGATCACATCTCTCCCATTTTGGCTTCCTTGCATTGGCTACCTATCAAATCTAGAATAGAATTTAAAATTCTTCTCCTTACTTACAAAGCTCTTCATGGTCAGGCACCATCATATCTAAAAGAGCTCATAGTACCTTACTACCCCTCTAGAACACTGCGCTCTCAGGATGCTGGGTTCCTTGTGGTTCCTATAGTTTCCAAAGTAGATTGGGAGCCAGAGCTTTCAGCTATCAGGCTCCTCTTCTGTGGAACAAACTACCATTCCAGGTTCGGGAGGCAGACACAGTCAACACTTTTAAGAGTAGACTTAAGACTTTCCTTTTGATAAAGCTTATAGTTAGGGCTGACTCAGGTCATCCCTTAGTTATGCTGCCATAGGACTAGACTGCCGGGGACTCTCCTCCTCTCTCTCTCTCTCCCTCTCCCTCCCCTCTCCTCCCTCTTTCTCTCACCATCAGTGGACATACATGTCTCATTAATGCATGCTACTAACCGAACTTCCCGGTTTTTGTGCTCTGTCGTCCAGCAGGTTCTCGTGGATCGTGGCTGCTGCTGTGATCCTGCAACGTCCACTACATATATTATTACTGTCATTATTGCTACCATATCTGCTACTGTGGTCATTTTATCATTCATTGTAATTCATTGTCATTTTATCATTCATTGTAATTGTACAATATGTTTGTGTTGACTTGTTCCGTACACGTGACATCTATTGCACGTCTGTCCGTCCTGGGAGAGGATCCCTCCTCTGTGGCTCTTCCTGAGGTTTCTTCCACCTTTTTCCCTGTTAAAAGGGTTTTTGTGGGCAAGTTTTCCTCACTCGAACCGAGGGTCTAAGGACAGAGGTGTCACTCCTGTACAGATTGTAAAGCCCTCCGAGGCAAATGTACTTTGTGACTTTGGGCTATACAAATAAAATTTGATTTGATTTGACATCATCACGCCCATATTGTCTTGTATGCAATAGTTGTATTCCACTCTCACTTTTGTCAGGCACAAAGTCACAGTCCACACAGACAGACCGAGAGATGCACTGCCCAGCTAATATTAGGTTAGCAAGACAGACATAGACACGCTGTAAGCAGCACATCAACCGTGCATTACTTTTATTTACTGACATCAGACATCACGTTTACCTGATTGCTGTTTCCGCAATTCACTTTTGCAAACAAAATGATACCCTGAAGTATACTTATATACTAGTATATTTATAAGATCTGCACCATCCGTCCATTACACCCACTTTGACATCTGAGCCATTTTGAGGCAAGATTCAGCCCCAGCATAAACCTAGTCTTTTATATATACATAAAAGTAAACATGTTGGGGCTGAACCTTGACGATCACTAGAATGGTTCAAAACAATGCACGCCGATGAAAAACACGTCTTATATATGTCTGTAACAGTCGTAGTAGCATTTAATGCACAGACAGATATAACGGAAAACACCAGTAAACACTGGTAGCAGTAACTGCGCAGTAAGCATTAAGTCCTGAAAGCTCTGTGTTATCTATAGATGCCACACATGGATTGTACCAGTGAATGAATAAATGATCTTTATTTATATTGAATCGTCCTCAGGATTCTCTCTAACTGAGGCTGACCTTTCTTCAGATCAAATCCACTGCCACAGCCAAAAGTACCCCCCCATTCCTGTGCTTTATTTGTATAGCCTGTGTTTTTGCTGCATCATGGGATTTGGGCCTAGGTCAGGAATAGGTGTGGTTTGAAATATTCAGAGTTAATATGGACTATGGGGGCTAAAACTCACAAAAAGCCTAATTCTACTCTATCTACAATAATTCACTATATGTTTACAAGCGGATAGGCAAACCCATTAAACTATGCAATAAGTATGATGATTTATGATGGAATTGTATTAGAATGTGGACCACCAAATTTGTTTTCTTGTGTTGCCAAGATTATGGCAACTCCATAACCTTGATGAAAACCTATTGGCCTAACGAAGTAAAACAGTGTCCTCATGAAGTAGTTCTTATTTTCGCTCACAAACAATCGTCGGCTAATACAGACAGGCTTGCAGAGAACATGTTAGCTAGACAAAAACTTATTTATCAAACTTACGTCCATCCATGGACGGATGGTGGAAAATTTCTCAGCCTCAAAGCTTACAGCCTAAAAGTGGATCCAAATATCACTGACTTTTGGAACCAAAGAAGAGAGAATAGAAATTCAGATGGGATGAGTTCTTTAGTTTCAGGAGACACAAAATGAGAAATGAAGAACAAACGAAAGTGTGAACTTTGTCGTGTTCAGTTAAGCACAGTAAAGACAGAAAGATATGCCGTGAAATAATGCCAAACTCATCTTTTATCCTTAGGCACTCTGACAGACCCTGAGATATAGAGATGGCTCTGCACTCTGCGAGTGTGTAAATTCTCCTTCTTATTCTTCAGAAAGTAGTCAGACAGCCATTACTGAAGTTCAAGCATCAGCTGTGACCAATATCAGTCAACAAAAACGAGCCAGTGTTTGATTTACCTTCTCTGCAGTGCATTCTGTGCACAACTGCCGTGGCCACCATCGACTCTCGCTTACTTTAAACATACTTCGATGATGCCTTGAAATAGCTCTCCCCAGAGCTCATTTTATTAACCTGACAAATCTTCTGCCGTTCCACTGCTTCATCACCCTTCATAATCTCTCCCAGCATGGGAGATCAGGATAGGAATTATATTTCCATGCGAGGCACAGGGGTAGCAAGACTCTAATGGTATTAAATGATTCGTAACTCGGTTATCAATAGTAATGTCCCTCAGGAGGAGAGTTCATTGCCTCAGCTCTCTGGTAGATGTTACACAAGGGTTGATGCTGGAGAGGAACAAGCAGCATGAAGACATATTCACAGAGCAGGGTCAAGGCTAGGGTCATATTTTTGTCATCTATCTCATTGCTGGATTAAAAATACCTCTATTGAGCCTCCTCATGTTCTTTTAACCCATTTTACCCAGAGTCCAAGAAATCAACCAGTTTTGCCACATGTCAGTGAGTTTATGATAATCTGATTAAAGGTACTGAGACCCAAGAATAATGGGTTCAGGTATTACTGTACACTCATAGCAAAAAGCCTTAGGACCAGCACGTGTCATCCACATCCAATGCACTTTTTGTAGTATACCAACTAATGAATATCAGCTATTTTCTATGTTAATAATGACTCATTTCAATAATTAAAACAAAAAAACAACCTTGTGTGCCATACAAAAGCAGGCAGAGCCCTGTAAGGACTTCCAAATGTATCAGCTATTTGTCGGCAATAATCTTTTGTGAAATGCAATACTGCCACCAGTTTTAATCTTGCAAATCCCTTGTCCCACTGCTTTTTATCTACCTACAGTTGGCAGGAATGTGTATTAAATCACCTGTGGCCTAACATATATGCTAGTGGAGCACCTGCTACATACAGAATGAAGGCCTGCTGGTCAAACCCACCAAGTGTAACTAGCCAGAGTAATTAGTGGAACTGGTAGACCCACATAGGTGGCACAGGATAAAGAGCGACCCCTCACCTCCGATCCTTACCTTTCCTTCGGGTTACACTCCCTGTTTGAATTGTTACGGAGCTATGCAGTCCGCAACTTTTCTTCTTGATGGTAAAGCCTACTTCTTTTGCTTGAGACCCTGCATGGTGTTAAGTGTATGTATGTTACACACTGCCCCTTGGCTGGGCTCGTATGTGGACTTAGGTACTACCGGTATGGTCGTCCGCCTGGTTTGGATCACCACATATTTAGCAGCACTAGCATACAGCCAATGTAACCCTTCAACTGCATGTTTTACGGATTGTGTACACAGGCGTACATACATACTAACGGCATTTTCACAACATAGGCTTTGCCTGGGTTTTAATTATCCTATTTTATTTATATTTTATTTTATGTTGTCTTATGTTTTAATGTTTTGGTTTTAGTTCTAGCAGGCGGCCATAGAACAACCCTTATTTTAGACAGTTTATTGAGATGGTTTGGTTGAGTTTTATTGAGAAACTTTTTTTGGTATAACGTGTCTGTAGTAGGAGGTGATTGCAGTGTTGTGTATACCGTAACTTACCATAGATAGCCCGTTTTTATTATCGCATGTTGTATTTATTTGTTTCATGTGTTGTGCCCTGATATGAGGGGAAGAGCGAGAGGAATAAAAACACAGCTCATGTCTTCATTCATCTGTATTCAGTCATTTCAAACAGACATATAACATACAGATTTTCCCGTGTAATTACTTTTTTTTTTTTTTTTACCTGTTTTTAACTCATCTGTACTGGCATACATGAACTGTGTTTCCACTACAATAAATAAAAGATAGAAGCCTTACAGCACATACAACGCAACTCAAGTGCTCACAAATGGCCACTAGCTTTCAGACCGCGAGCTTCCAACTTAACCAGAAACTCTCAAAAAACGTGAAACAAACCATAACAAAGTATTTCTTCCTAACTCGCAAGACGATGGTAACATAATCAAAACTAACCTGAACATACTTTAATGAGTTTATATTGCTTAATGAACGTAAAATACCTGATATAAGGGAAGAGCGAGAGGAATAAAAACGCAGCTTGTGTCTTCATTCATCTGTATTCAATAATGAAGAGGAGCGTGATCCCCCTGCTGGAGCCGATGACTGTTACACATGGTGTGTTTCGTCTCTTGTGAGTAGATACCTCATTTGTGTTAATTCATGTGCAAACTTCTAAATTGTTCCGGTTTTCTTTTAAAACGTCTTGTTTTATTCTGAGTTGGTTTTGTATTATTTAAGATAAAATAAGATAACTTTAATGATACCACACCAGGGAAATTGTCCCAGTAGCTCATATACACAAGGTTGATAATAAATTATTAACAAGTAAGAAATATATAGAAAAATAAAGTCATGCTGGTGCCGAAGAGTCCGACAGCTGTTGGAATGAAGGAGCTGTGGTAGAGCTCCTTCCTACATGGTGGGAGTAGCAGTCTGTTGCCGAAGGAGCTGTTTAAGCCCACTGCAGTCTCATGCAGGAGGTGAGAGGAGTCGCTCATGATGGACGCCAGCCCTGCCAGCATCCTCCTCTCTCCCACCTCCTCCATGCTCACAGGCCACCGACACCTCAGGTTCGCTCTCCTGTCCTCTCTCACTAGTTAAAAGCTGTCCAAAGTCACCAGTGAATCCACAGAGAGCCCACCCAGCCACGATGCTCTTGATACTCCCTCTGTAGCCTGGCCAGCACCGTTAGCTCCTCCATCTTATTGGGGAGAGATCTTTCATTCCCCATGATAACAGATGGTATGGAGGGTTTGTATCACCTTTTCTGCTCCTGGTGCTTAGATCCAGCTCTGCATCCTCGTCTTCTTCTCCGCAGTTCGGCGGGGATTACTGGTCTTTCCACCGAGGGTATGCTAGCGCTACCTAGTGCTAACAGTTGTTCTTGAGTGTAAACAAGAGGGCTTTTTTTTGAATGGGTCCATACAGCAGAAAGGCAAAAAAAAATATCTCCACAGTTCAAAGTAAACACTTGCCCATAAAATGGCTGCAGATTGGTGTAGAAAAACATTAAAAAGTACTAAACATACTAAAAACACAGAGAAGTGTTCAAAAGCGACTGGACATGGCCTTTTAGCCTCACTTGATTTTATTTTTTTTAATCAATAAATTATATATTAATTTTTAAAAATGTTTTACTGTTGGTAATCCAGCCTTGATTGTTCTCCCATAAACAGGAAGCCACAGGTTCAATCTCAAAGCTCAAAGACTCTGTTCTCTGACAGCATGTCCCTAAACATGGATTTTGTCACTCTACCTGCTTGGTGAAATGCTGAATAGTGTTGGTACGAGAAAAAAATGCCAAGATGAAGAATACTTATTGTAATATGATGATTGTGATGGTAAAAGAAGAATGCTTTTCCAAGATTTCATAATTATGCACAACCCCAGAGTGAAAATCACAAAACAGCACTGAGATATTTCATGAGGATAGTTTCCAGCAGTCATTCTGAAATGATCCTAAAACAGTCAAAGGTAATCATGTGGTCCATTTGACTGTTTTCCTCTAATGGTAGACTCACATGGAAATGCATTATATTGCATGAGCACCAGCAGCTTGCCTTTGCATTGAATATGTATGAATACAAATGCAAACGCTCAGCATGAGTGCGCAAGTACAGAAGACATTTGATTGAAGGCAGTATCCACATCGGCAGAAATGTGACACCATGGATGATGTGTCGAAAATGAGCACAACTGCAGGTGCATATTGACGGGAAATATTTCTCCCCAGTGAAAAAAAAAAAAAAAATGATTATCATTTTATTCTCCTGCAATATTACATCCACAGACTGAAGCAATGGAAAAAGGTGGTGCCTGATTGTGTGAGTTTGTCAGTTTGCAAAAAGAAACCAGCAACATCAAAGTAAATCACAGAGTCCCACTTTTTATGAAAAACATTTTTTACTTGAATGCACTATCCTTTCATAAAGAACCTTACCATATAGGAAAATAAGAGCTGTGATGTTACATATACCTTCCCCGAGGACAAAATTCTCTTTTAGTTACTAAAGATCCTTTTGTTGATAGCAGCTGTGGCGAGGAGTAAACTTGAAAAATAGCAGCCCCCTCAGGACTGGAATTTAATTTCTAACTTTGTTTAAGAAAAAATGTTATGAATGTGCTAAGGTAATGCAATTTCAGCCAACGTATTTCGGTAGTATAAAAATCTAATTTCCAGAGGTAGTTTTGTGCTCCTTTATTGTGTGGAGATCAATAAAGGTGCCAGTGCAGCTCCAGTGGTACGAGCACAGCCACTGTTTATTGGAACACGATGTGAACTATACACAAATATTAGGTATGAATGGCGTTTATGTTATGAATATAGAGCAGGCCTTGAGGCTGGGCGTTATAATAGGGGGATGTAGGTATGAGGGACCTTGAAAAGGCAGTTTAGTGTCAGCTAGCCCACAAAACAAAATTTTGCTTCGCAGAAGGGGCCCCTTCAACACAAATCATCATCTTTATGCTTCTTGTATGTCTGATCACGATATTTTTTATTTTTATTATTATTATATCCTTTTTACAAATGAAAGCATTATTGTGTTGAAATGACTGACTTCTAACTGAGGTTATATCCTGTGATCGCTTCAAACATTTAACTGCTGAGCCTCAAAGAATATGTATATTCATTGTAGCATGCAAAATAATATACATAATGTTCCCTCATGAATAATGCAAAAGAGCAAAAATACACTTTTGTACCATTTTCACTTAATTCAATTCAGCTTACAAAGCTAACTTTGAGATGTTTGTCTTTATCACTGTCTCCTTAAAAAAAAAAAAAAACAATAAGAAAATTTACTGTTTTCTGGCTAAAACAACATAAAAACAACAACATAAAACAGATTTTCCTCTCTAATTTACATAATCCATTTGACACCTTCTGTTTTTTTTTACTTCTCTTCACCACCTGCAATGCTGATGAACCCATAAGACATCCCAGTCTTACTGAGCCTGTATTAAATCAAGTAGTTGTTAACCAAATCAGTGCTTTCCCATGTATTGCTAGTACCGGAGACAGCAGAGGTGATGGGGAAGTACTGAGCGTCTCTGTCCCCAGAGAGCCTGTGCCGATGATATGCTAATGCTCTCTTCACATGTCTGTCAACTGCTGCACGAGTGTACCTTAGCCGAGAAACTAATCTGAGTTTTATTGGCCTGCCAGAAGGAATTTATACATTACTATTAGATTACTGGGGTTGGCAGCTGTACAGTGCATAGAACTAATGTACTCTGTCACAGATTGTGTGCATAATGAACTTGGGAGGAAAGTAGCCAAGGTAAGTCCAGGAAAGCATGCAGTTGTAATAACACCATCAGAGGCCTGGTTCTAGTCAACAAGCAGGAAATAGCATATGTCTTTAAGGCATAAAAAGGACAAGCAAACCTTTAAAACAATATGCCTATACAGCATTTCACTAGACAGTAAGTGGAAGCTTGCCACCAATTCAGACAAATTGTTCTGATCAGCAGTAATTTAATAGTGAAGAGTTTATGTGAACGAGCAAGGGATGTGAAAGTACATGGCCTACTCAAACACTGTTGCACTTTCGGTTTGATTTACTCCCTAAAATCTAAAAAAAATCTGTCCAGCTGCTGAAATACAGGCGAGAGGAGCTCTTAGCCAATCAAAATGTTGATTACACTCACTGGTCACATTATTATCAGTATACACTCATAACAATAAGGTTCATGAGCAGCAGCAAGTAATCTGTTTAATTGTTTTGTTTTTTTTTCATTGCCTTTCAGGTTCATACAGACTACTCTAGACTTTGATTGGTGGAGGTGTTGTTGAACTTATTTCTGTCCAAAAAGTAAAAAATTGGAACAGAAATAAAAAGAGTTCTGGCACCTCTTCCTGTCATTAAAAAAAAGAAAAAAGATGAAAACAAAGAGCCCAAGTCAATTTAATTTCAATAGCCAACAAATGAAAATCTGCTCTGAGAGGCTTTTCTCTTTAGATATATTTAAGTGACAAAAATTCAAATAGATTGTGAAACAGAAACGAAGAATATAGATCCAGGAGGACATTTAGCAGCTCCACCTGTCACCAGATAGTAGAACTTGAGCCACATGACCTCCTCTCCACCATGGAGACCTGGAATGAGGACAGGCCACTCAAACACAGACGAGGCAGCACAGCATTAGCACATAAGAGGCAGAGAGAAGGAGAAATAGGGAGAGGCTGGAACTCCTGAGGGTGATGATACAGATCCAAACGTCTGGATGAGGCATCGAGAACCAGGAGAGAGAGTGAGGGTCTGGCCAGTGCTCCAACAGAGTGAAAAGAGATGACTAGAGAGAGGGAGGGAGAACATAGAAAGAGACACACACTGGCTCATTGATGGCTCATGGGAAACAGAAACAACAGAAGTTTGAGAAATCCAATTTACAGTGTTTACAGTTTGTACGTTTCTCATTATCATAAGTACTGAAGGAAATAGATTCACTGAGTTTGTAACATTGTACATTTAGATCAGTGACTGACTGACATTAACAGAGAAATCATTACCAAGGGTACAATATAAAAAGCATAGAGCACAGGATGGGATATAAGGTGTAATGAGATCAGACAAATATGAAGGGGGAGAAAATTTACAGAAGCACCTTAAAGTCTGATGTAGCCTATAGCCACAGCATTCTGAACCATTTAGAGACTATTTGATAGTTTCAAAGAAGTGGGTAGGATGAAAACATTTTTATTTTTTTAAAAGTAAAAATTTGAAGAATTATACACTTTTCAGGTGGCTTTGCCAAACTGATATCTATGCATGGATTAAAGTTCTCTGTCATTATGACAGATTTCCGTCATTCAGAGTTGACAGAGGTCACTTATGAGATCAATGTAGATCCAAGGAGAAAAAAAGTGTTGGCTGATGGCTGATGTTTATTGGCAGATTGTCACACTCTACAGCCAATGGTATTGTTTACAGCGTGTGTGTGCATGACCAATGACAGTATAATGACCCACACAGGGCGGGATCTAAACAGGGGGCAACTGCGCTAAAGTTTAGCTGCTTAGCTAGCATGGACTTGTTGTGACTGCGACACAGAGCTGTGACGTCATTTTGAGACTCACTTTGTAAAGTTTAGTGAACATGTGAGAACTCGTCTGACACAGAGTGTCTCCTGTTGTGTGCTATATGTGTGAAATAACAACTATAGTCTGGACTTTGTCTGGAGTATACCTGCGTAAACGGCTTCATTCATTCATTACGTAACATTGCAAAAATCAGACACATTGTATCTTGAGCGGATGCAGAAAAACTAGTCCACGCATTTGTTACTTCTAGGCTGGACTATTGTAGCTCTTTGTTATCAGGCTGCTCCAATAAGTCTCTTAGGACTTTGCAGCGAATTGAGAATGTTGTGGAGAAATTGCTGAAGTCAAAGGTCAATGGTGAGGTCAGGAAGGAAGAAAGTGTTCAGGAGCCTCTGATGTCTTATGCTGTAATATTTATTGACGCTTGGCCAAAGAGAATTAGAGACACTCTCAAAGTACATCAGAAGTGCCTGAGTCGGTCTCACATTCTGCCCAACTCATGCTGGTGGATAGACTTTAAACCCCAAGACAACACCACAAATACTACACGCCAAAGAGAATGTATTTACCCATGCAGGTGTTATTGTCAACATATTCTAGTCTGGAGACACAGATGTCTGTTTACGCAGATTGGAACGTCAACGGCAAGCTATCTATTATGTCTATGAAGGCAGCAATAGGTCTCTTCGACCCTGGCCACCACAGTGTTGAGATAGACTGGCACCTACTGTTCCCAATCAAAGCCAAACAATTAATACTGCCGAGGACCTCAAGGCCCACACGTGACCTTGTGTAACCTAAGGATAGAAAATTCCATAACACAGAATGTTGCTGCACGTGTTCTGACAGGAACCAAGATCAGAGATCACATCTCTCCCATTTTGGCTTCTTTGCATTGGCTGACCTGTTAAATCTAGAATAGAATTTAAAATTCTTCTCCTTACATACAAAGCTCTTCATGGTACTGAAATTTAATCTAGAAAACTTCAGATACATAAGGAATTCACTCACAGTTGAGGCTTCTAGTATGTATCTGAATGCTATGATTATACCGCATTTTTTATATTGTATTACAACAGGGGTCGGCAATCAGCGGCCCGTGGGCCAAAACTCATCAACATCAATTATATAAGGCCCGCTAGATGACGTTGATTTATTTTTTTAATATATCTTTTAAACCTCATGTTTTCTGTCAAAAGTTTGGCCAGGTGAAAAAGAGGGCACTTGGGATAAGAACAGAGCCCTGAGGTGCTCCATGTTATGGAATTTTCTATCTTTAGGTTACACAAGGTCACGTGTGGGCCTTGAGGTCCTCAGCAGTATTAGTTGTTTGGCTTTGGTTGAGAACAGTAGGTGCCAGTCTATCTCAACACTGTGGTGGCCAGGGTCGAAGAAACCTATTGCTGCCTTCCTAGACATAATAGATAGCTTGCCGTTGACGTTCCAATCTGCGTAAACAGACATCTGTGTCCTCAGACCTCAGACTAGAATATGTTGACAATAACACCTGCATGGGTAAAGACATTCTCTAATTCTGGGGCGTGTAGTATTTGTGGTGTTATCTTGGGGTTTAAAGTCTATCCACCAGGATGAGTTTGGCAGAATGTGAGACCGACTCAGGCACTTCTGATGTACTTTGAGAGTGTCTCTAATTCTCCTTGGCCAAGAGTCAATAAATAATACAGCATAAGACATCAGAGGCTCCTGAACACTTTCTTCCCTCCTGACCTCACCATTGACCTTTGACTTCAGCAATTTCTCCACAACAATTGGCACGAACAGGATTTCAACAGAACAAAGACGTGGTAAGTGCAAAAGTTTTATTACTATGCCTTACCATGTCTGTGTTTGACAAAATCATAAAAAACTATGTGCTTATTTAATTTGCCTGGAATATAAAAGACCCACCAGGGGGGTCAGGAGCTTCGGTGTCTTGGGGACAATGTCCTGGCTGAAACCTCTGGGAGCGTTGTTCGGAATGTATGTGTCATACAAATCTCCCAGTTAGATGTTCGACTGGCATATTGATTTAAAGTGAGAAATCAAGAAAGCTGACAATGGTATAAAAACTTTAAAAATACTGGGGCTGTAACAGAAAAATTGATTACAGAACAGAGTGTGTGGATCTGAAGGGGCGGGTTGGGTTTATGACCCCGTGTGGCCACTACATGGCTGTTTTGGTTTCTGGGGCAGTTTCGGGCTGCACTCGGCACAGAGAGACCCACCTGAGATTTAAACTGTAGAAAAGACTTTTTCGGGGGAGTTTAAAAGTACTCCTTCGTTTTAAACTTTGTTTAAATCAAGATCAGGGATCATCTGCTCTGTGTCCTGTGGGAAACGTTGATGCTAATTGTGTATACACTGTGGGCGAAAAAGAACTGAGTTTTCGTCCTTTCACCTCAGATCACCACTGCTGTAGTTAGAAGTGTGGAGACAGACCTTAGATGCTGCTGTATTGTAGATTGAAATCTTTTTGTCGTTTGTCTGTATGTAAATGCGTACAAAACGTACTGACTTCTTAAAGTAGTTAGTCTGCTGCGTCCCAGAAGCAAAATAGTCTACGCCTGAATTCATACTGTACCGTGATTTACACAAAAGCCACACTTTACACAGCAGCCATTTCATAATAAAGCTACAACGAATGAACTTTCTAATAATGCCACCGAAGATCCAGTAATGCACGTTCAGGTTAATGGAAGTACCGCTGACATTTTGGTAGATAGTGGAGCAACTATCTCTACTGTTAAAACTACAGAGCATGTGTGCACACCTACATCCAATTTTATTACTGCTGGAGGCGTTTCCAGAATTCCCATAGAAGAACCATGATCACAGAAAATTTTTCTGATACCTGTTTAAACCTGATACCTGATCTTTGTCTCACTAATGGGAACCTTGCCCCTTTCTGTGTTTTTATGTTTATTCTATTGTATTTTTATAGTATTTAAATATACCAGACTGCTACAATGACCTAATTTCCCTTTGGGGATTAATAAAGTCATCCATCTATCTATCTAAAAAAAAATACAAATAATAAAAAAGCTTTTCAGTCTAACCAGTACAGACTGTTCGTAATGTTGATTATGTCCAGGTTTCAATTTGCTTTCCAGTTTCACTTTCAAACATTCAGGAAATTAAACTAAAACTAAAACTTCCCCAGCATGTGCAACAAAGAGGCCTCATTGAACTGCAGCATTTAACCCTTCTGAGCAGTATACACATTAAATTGCTGAGTTTTTAGTTACATAAGAGGGGTGAAAGTGGTTGAAGTATGAACAAGGTTTGTTTGTTGGTTCACCAGAGATGTGCCATACCAGACCAGCTATCCGACACACAGCAGGGATTGTTTAATGCTAAAGATTCATATCCACACATCACTGTGGCCGTTACTCGTGGCTGTGAGCTGTAACACCTTGGATATGGTGCCTCAACATTCACAGCTGCTGTACCTTTGACTGAACCTCTGGAGCTGTGGTGTTTCACTAAACAGCCATTGAAAAGTTATCCTGATTATAAACTGTGGGGTGTTAATTACCAAGATGTTCCAGGGGAGGTGCAGAGCGGTAAGATCTTGTATTATGGTGAAACTGACGATAGTTTTCTATATATTGGTCAGTTTTCTTCCATAAATTCACTCAATGTAGCCAAAGATAAACCAAAGGTGCCTAATAGAGTTACAGGTAGTGTTTCTTGTACCTGTAGTGAAAAGAAAAAAACAAATTCGGCACTCAGTCTAATGATTGATTTTGCAAGTGATCATAATCACAGTGACTGTTAAAACTGCCAAAATATGCCTTCTTCTATACACTCTCCAATGACCAACCTGATTCCATTCACCAGAGCTGATTGTGAAATGTTTGTGCAAAATAAAGTTGAAGAAACATACTTTAATATTTTCAGACAAAAATACCAACCTTCTGCTACCTCTGTGTTCAAGTTTAGTTTAGCTTTATTGTGATGTCTCTAGCTTTGCTTGTGTATATGATTATTGTTGAATAAAAATGTGTGACTTTTAATAATTTAGAGATTGCCATTTTATGAATAAGTTTAAAATCTACTCCAAAAGATAGTTTTCACACTAATATGGTATGATGATTAAATTGAAATATTACAATTATGTTATGATGATATGCAACTGATGGATATCGACTGTTCATGGGATTATTCTACAAAGATGGATTCCACGCCACCATGCATCGTATGTGCTAGTAACCTCTCCATGGTGGTGACCCTCGACTGTACATAATGTACATGGGTTGAAGACCTTGATTGCAACAATGATTGTTGTGATTGATTTTTATTTTTAATTGGAAAAAGGAAAGAAATTTTGATCTAATATATATTCTGATGTACTTTGAGAGCGTCTCTAATTCTCCTTGGCCAAGCGTCAATACATAATACAGCATAAGACATCAGAGGCTCCTGAACACTGTCTTCCCTCCTGACCTCACCATTGACCTTTGACTTCAGCAATTTCTCCACAACACACCACATTTCACATCAGAAATATTGATTTCTAATATTACAGGAAAGACAGAGCCAGGCCAGTGACACCTAATTGATTTTCAAGTTAGTCAAGGAGTATACTGTGAGCAAAGAATCACAAGAATTCAAGATAAAATAAGGCAGCAAAGGAAAGGGCTCTTTTTAGTGAATATGCAAATACCACATTCTAATTAAATATCAAGGTGTTTTTTTTTTTTTTTGTTTTTTAAACTATCCATGCAGCCCGCAGCATGGTGAGCAACTTGTTGCTGAAGTAGTTATTGTCTGCAAAGGCACCTTACTGATGCCTTCCTGCACTGTCCAATGTAGATGGCATCCTCTATGGATCTGTGGTTGTGAATTAACCAATAGCTATTTTTACATTTACCTGGCAAGGACATCAGAAGTTGTTTCTGTAATCTATAACCATGATATTTTTGCTAAACCAATTCATATTTTGGATTAAAAATGGGTCACATGACTACATGTTATATGGAAACAGGTCTCTGTAGTGACAAACTCTGAACATTCTGCAGTACCACATAGCTCATTGTTTTGGTTTTACAAACTGCAGCTTCATCAACCTGCTTTGCCAGCTTCTGCAGGTTTAAACAGTTTTAAGCATAAAAAGCTCTGCCTGTACACTACAGGACAGATAAGCTACTACTTGGTGAACATAGTCGAACATATAGGTTGGAACAAAAACTGACTTTTGACTTTCCTCCTCCACCCACATTGACTACTCTGTGAAGGCCCACTTTACAGTAAGCATATTCTGTCACTTCCGGTTATCGGTGTTACTGCCACGGTGCTCTCTGCTCTTCTCACCTAAACAGATTTTCATATATTTTTCACATCAGCGATTATCTACATATCTCTACACTATCCTTAGACTTGTTCTGTTTGTGCACGAACAGGTCTCTTAACTTTAGTAACCACAATCCGATAGTTTTACATGTTTCTGTTAGTCACACTAACTAGCCTAGCTATAGCAATGGCTTCTCTCTCCTCTCCCCCTCTCTCCCTCTCCTCCTCTCTCCTCTCCTGCTCTCTCCTGCCCGGTGTGCCACATGTTTAGCTACTCCTCGTCCTCCTTTAGCGATAACGGTACTTGTAATAAATGGAGTTTATTTGCAGCTTTGGAGGCGAGGCTCAATGATTTAGAGGCACGGTACCGCACCACCGAACAGTCAGTAGCTGCTATAGTTAGCAAGTCCCCTGTAGCCGGTGCGGTACCACTGAAGGTAGCTTCAGCTAGCCGTCCCCCGGCAGTTCACGAGCAGCCGGGAGGCTGGGTGACTGTCCGAAAGAGGCATAGCCCCAAACTGAAGCCCACGGTACACCACCAACCGCTCCACGTTTCAAACAGATATTCCCCACTCAGTGACACACCCGCTGAGAGGCCACTCTGGTCATTGGCAGCTCCATTTTAAGAAACGTGAAGTTAGCAACACCGGGGCCATGGTTAAATGCATCCGGGGCCAGAGTGGCCAACATCGAGTCTAATTTAAAACTGCTGGCTAAAGATAAATGTAGATACAGTAAGATTGTTATTCACGTCGGTGGTAATGGCACCCGGTTATGCCAATCAGAGGTCACCAGTGATGACATTTTGAGCCGTATGTCATCATTCCACTGCTGGCTGTCAAGGTGGTGTCCAGCAAACGATGTGGGCTTCATAGATAATTGGACACCTTTCTGGGGAAAACCTGGTCTGATTAGGAGAGACGGAATCCATCCCACTTTAGATGGAGCAGCTCTCATATCTAGAAAGATGGCTAGAAAGTTTATTAGTCAACCCAGAGTTGAGACCAGGAAGCAGAGCTGCAGTCTTACACGCTTCTCTGCGCCTCCATTAGAGCAGCTGCCCACCCAGTCCTTTAGTATAGAGACTGTCTGTCCCCGTCCACCTACATTATTTAAAGATAAAACAAACAGAAGAGGAGTTCATCATAAAACTTAATAAAAATTAAATCAACACCTCCAACAGTCCAAAATAACAGAATAAATGTAGGTGATTTTAATATTCATGTGGACAACTACAATGATAGTCTTAGTACTGCGTTTATCTCTTTATTAGATTCAATCGGCTTCTGTCAGAGTGTAAATAAACCGACTCATTGTCTGAACCACACTCTTGATCTTGTTCTCTCATATGGCATTGAAATTGATCATCTAATAGTCTTTCCACAGAATCCTCTTCTATCTGACCATTTTTTTAATAACCTTTGAGTTCATATTACTGGACTATAAGCCTTTTGGCAGAAACTCCTACAGCAGATGTTTATCTGATAGTGCTGTAGCCAAATTTAAGGAAGTGATTCCTTCAGTATTGAATTCAATGCCATGTCTCAATGTAGCAGAGGACTTGTCTGCTTCCTTTAGCCCCTCACAAATAGATCATCTTGTTGATAGTACTACAGGCTCATTACGAACAACTCTCGACTCTATTGCACCTCTGAAAAAGAAGATAATTAAACAAAGGAGGTTAGCACCATGGTATAGCCAGCAGACTCGTAACTTAATGCAAGAGGCACGTAAATCTGAATGCAAATGGCGTGCCACTAAACTGGAAGAATCTCATTTAGTCTGGCAAGATAATCTTAAAACATACAGGAAGGCTCTCCGTAATGCCAGAACAGCCTATTACTCTTCATTAATAGAGGAAAATAAGAACAACCCCAGGTTTTTCTTCAGCACTGTAGCCAGGCTAACAGAGCCTGGAACCACAGCTCTACTGAGCCATCTATTCCTTTATGTCTAAGTAGTAAGGACTTCATGAGCTTCTTCAATGATAAAATTATAACTATTAGAGACAAAATTCATCACCTCTTGCCCTCAACAGGCACTGATCTGCATTCTGATAAAGCAAGTTTGGAAACAGCTGTAAAACCTGATGTATATTTAGACTGTTTTTCTGCCATTGACCCTCATCAAATAACTTCAATAATTTCTTCATCTAAGCCGTCAACCTGTCTCTTAGACCCCATCCCAACAACGCTGCTCAAGGATGTTTTACCTCTAGTTAGCCCTTCTTTATCGGATATGATTAATCACCACAGTCCTTTAAAGTAGCTGTAATTAAACCTCTTCTTAAAAAGCCCACTTTAGATCCAGAGGCTTTAGCCAATTACAGACCAATAACAAACCTTCCCTTTCTCTCTAATATACTTGAGAAAGCTGTAGCCAGTCAGTTTATTTCAGTCGTATTTCTTAGATCGATCTCAGTTTGTTCACGTCAATGATGAATCCTCCATGCGTACCAAAGTTTGTCACAGAGTCCCACAAGGTTCTGTACTAGGACCACTTCTATTCAGTTTATATATGCTTCCTTTAGGGAACATTATTAGGAATCAATTAATTTTCATTGTTATACCGACGACACCCAATTATATTTATCGATCAAGCCTGATGAAACTAATCAGTTAACTAAACTCCAAGCATGCCTTAAGGATATAAAAAGTTGGATGACCTACAATTTTCTGATGTTAAATTCAGACAAAACTGAAGTTCTTGTAATTGGACCCAAACGCCTCAGAAACTCTCTTTCTATAGAGACTTAGTTACTTTAGATGGGATCACCCTGGCCTCCAGCTCCACCGTAAAGAATCTTGGAGTTGTTTTTGACCAGGATTTGTCCTTTAACATCCACATAAAACAAATTTCGAGGACTGCATTCTTCCACTTGCGTAACATCGCCAAAATCAGATGCATTGTATCTCAAGCGGATGCAGAAAAACTAGTCCACGCATGTGTTACTTCTAGGCTGGACTATTGTAACTCATTGTTATCAGGCTGCTCCAATAAGTCTCTTAGGACTTTGCAGCGAATTGAGAATGCTGCAGCACGTGTTCTGACAGGAGCTATCAAGCTCCTCTTCTGTGGAACAAACTAACATTCTGGGTTCAGGAGGCAGACACGGTCAACACTGAGTAGGCTCAGGTCACCTCTTAGTTATGCTGCTATAGGACTAGACTGCCGGGGACTCCACCTCCTCCTCTCTCTCTCTCTCTGTCTGTCTCTGTCTGTCTCTTTCAGGGTTATGCCTAGTCAGGCACAGTATTGGTGGAAGATGCAGTCAGATCTCCCTTTACCCAAAAATCTCTCTCTCTCTCTCCTTCTCTCTCTCTCTCACCATCTGTAAACATACATGTCTCATTAATGCATGTTAATGCATGTTACTAACTAAACTTCTTCCCCGGAGTTTCTGTGCTCTCTCGTCCAGCAGGTTCTCATGGATAGTGGCTGCTGCTGTGGTCCTGCATGACGTCCACTACATATATTATTACTGTCATTACCATATCTTCATTACAGTTTATAGTTAGTTAATGATTTGCTGCTGCTGTGCATCTGTGTCTCTCTATCTCTATCACAGGTTCCACTGCTACTGTAATCATTTTATCATTCATTGTAATTCATTGTCATTTTATCAGTCATTGTAATTGTACAATATGTTTGTGTTGATTTGTTCTGTACACGTGACATCTATTGCACGTCTGTCCGTCCTGGGAGAGGGATCCCTCCTCTGTGGCTCTTCCTGAGGTTTCTTCCACCTTTTTTCCCTGTTAAAAGGGTTTTTTGTGGGCAAGTTTTTCCTCACTCGAACCGAGGGTCTAAGGACAGAGGGTGTCACTCCCTGTACAGATTGTAAAGCCCTCAGAGGCAAAATGTGTTTTGTGACTTATACACTTATACAAACAAAATGACTGATTGATGATTTGATTTGATTTGGTTTAATTTAATTTAATTTAATTTAATTTGATTTAATTTGATTTGATATATGTAGAAGACAAAAAAAGCCCATAGCCTATATCAGAACTGGAGGGGAAGTAATAATTGTACTTGCATACATTGGGCCAAAAGCCATGTCCCCAAAGATTTCTATTGTTGCTGTGTGTCTGCATTTACAAACATGAGTTGAGAATATGTGTGTGTACAGCTTATTCTGCTGCCCATCAACCTCGCCAAATCAATCAATATTACTTCAACAAAGTGATTTATATATATTTTTTCTTTTTTTTTTGCCAAAACTTACTTCTTACTAGCAGACAGTGTAACGTAAGGTCAGACAACATATTTTATGTACATCATGCATTAATATTAGATTTGGTATGTGAATACAAGAACTATAGCACTGACTTTGCACTCACTTTACTTTAAGAACTGCTGACTTGACTGTCCCCACTTACCCACAAAAACACTTATGAAACCAAACCTTCGTCCTTGAGTACAAGTCTCCTTTTTAAATACCTCTGTGGCATCTCCCACTCATACTGACACATCACACAGGCAGCAGGCCTTATTACGAGACCACCCTAAAGACATCAACAATATAAACACACTTGCATAAGCATAATAGTGGGAGAGAAGGAAGGAACATAAAACAACTAAAAACATTTAATGCATCTCCTTCTGTGAAGGCATTGATGAAAAGGGTGTGAAGCATTATCATAGATAGAGAAGGGCCAACTGCCCAGAGATGTAGTCAGCATGTTGTATCAGCAAGACTGTTCAATGAATCACACGTTGTCCAACTGCTTAGGTGATAAATACACAAGCATGAGGTCTAACATACAAGATAGGACTCATTGTTGGTAGGGCCCGGCCTGTATTTCATAGCCTGGGCAGCCCTGATGATGGATGGCCCGGCGCTTGGTAATATTTCTTCCACAATCTTGGTTCAGACATTATGTTGAAAGTGCAGGGAGCAGTCCACTGTGGAGGTAAAATAAAGGTGGGACTATGAGCGCCGGGGGAGGCAGCGGCTCACTCGTCGTGTGAAGCAACCCCATGATTAGCCGGGAGACAAATTAGATTATTCATGAATCAGTTGGGTGGAATGCTAAAATGGTTCAGCATGGTTTCAGACTGAATAACAAAATCAATCAGGCCTTTTCAAGCGATTGCATATTACCTTCGACAGCCACCTGAAATTTCACTGAAAACCCAATATGAGATCTTTCTTTTTGTGCATGCGTGTGTGTTTAAAGTGACTTGAAGCCATGTTTACCTGAAGCAGGGTGGGCACTGATACATGAAGCCCCATGGTGTGTGTGTGTGTGTGTGTGTGTGTGTGGTAATCCACTTAATTTTTTAGGTGAGGTGTTGAGACAACATGTTCAGGCAACAAATTGAGCCATAAGGTCCAAAATGTATGTTGTTTCCTGGCAACATGTTCCCATGAGAAAACAGCAAGTCTTTAAACAGTGCTGCCCTTCATAAAAGCACAGCATCACTACCTTTAGGAGAAGAACTCTGAATGTATTATGATAGATGCAGAAGGGAAACAAAATAAATAATGAAGGATAAAAGCAGAAACATCCTGAGGTAGGGTCTTGACACCTCCTCCAATTATCGTCTTTTTTTAAACAACAGCTGACAGCTCTGATCTAATCATTTGACAAGACTGCACTGCAACACAAACGCAGACAAGCGCACAAGGAGAACGACGCACTTCACAGGCAGTATCCATCACCTGTGATTGCACCCAAAACGAACGGTATCCACATCCGCCGGCCCTCTCTGTCAGTGTCACTAAAACTCTCTCACCTCACCATTCTGACGTCGAGCTGAACAAGAGAGACTCAGAAGCAGACATCGCTCCTGGCAGCACACCTTGTATTTTGCCTCTGCCCATTTATTCTTGCTTCTCTCTTATTGTGTTTCTCTCTGGCTGTCCATCCCTCTCTCATGCTGCGTCCAAAAATAAATCACAACCCCTGAAGGCTTCTTCCATGAAATAAAAAAACAAAACACAAGGTGGAGATTCAAGAAGTGATACTTTAAAGCTTACAGCAGCTGTGTTTCCTACATATAAGCTTAAGCCAATTTGATATAAAATATACACTGACAGGCACCTATATTTTACCTCCAGCCTGCCCAATCTTTTCTAAAATGAACATTATAATGAGTGAATGTTTCAGTGTTCAGTCCTTCTCTTCTCGCTTGCTGTAAAAGCCTCTGAAAGATGATTTAGACCATGATGTTCCTCTCAAACACACACAGGATATTGATGTTATTTTTAGGTTAACTGCACTTCAATGATGCAATCATCTCTTCAGTGAAAGGTGAATTCATTTACAAAATCCTCATTGAACTATTACAATTATGCAAAGAAATTATTAGTCATACCAGAGTTGGACACTGACAGTGTGACAGTGGTAATGACAGAGCTTGAATCAGAATAAAAAGAGGTGCACATGTTCTAAAACCAGCAGTCTGCCTAGCATGTTGAGCTGTGTCCTCTTCATCATCTGATATTTCTCCACTCAGACATTCTGAACAGAGGCTAAATATTTGCTGCATGACCCACAAATGAAAGAATTTGATGGGGAAATCTGCGAGAATGAAATTGTCCAGAAACTGGAAAATGATCTACTGTGTTTACACAAATATTAATGAACGGTTCTATGTTCACTGGCATTGGTACTCCAGCATACCGTAATTTTCGGACTATTGAGCGCACCTGAATGTAAGCCGCACCAACTAAATTAAAATAAATTTTGTACATATATAGGCCGCACTTGAATATAAGCCGCAGGTTTTCATGTTGTAACATGAGATATTTACACAGAAAGACGGTACAAGGAAGATTTTTTGTTTGTTTGTTTTAATTTAAGACAACACGGGATGCCAAGATTACGTGCAGTAACTCTATTTCCTTCTTTGATGGCCAGATTGATTGCCTTTAACTTAAAAACTGCATCATATGCATTTCTTCATGTGTTTTCCATGATGAGAGTGTGTGCATGATGCGCAAAATGACAGTTCAAAATCAAAATCAAAACTAGTGTCTTCTTCGGTGATAATCTTTCCCCACGTCTGTCTCACTTTTGCGTTTACTGCTAGAGAGTGCCCCCCGGTGGCGTGGCTGTTGGCCAGTAAATTAGCCGCACCGTTGTATAGGCCGCAGGGTTCAAAGCGTGTGAAAAAAGTAGCGGCTTATAGTACGAAAATTACGGTATATGAAAATGTGTCTGTCTGACTAAATATTCGTTGGGTGTGAATACTGCAAGTATGAAAATGACAAAAATCTGGGGGTGTGGAGCCAGAGAGAGGTGTAGCCCGAGCTTCATCTTTCCTTTACTTCATTCTCTGTCCGTGCACCCGAGAACAACAGTATGACAGCATCATCTGTCTGCACCATTCAGAACAGTTACACACCACTGTTAAAGACATGTACCAGCTCTATGACATGACTACACTAATGTGACAGTTTGGTTAGGTTTAAGCAAATGTCGCGTTTCCATGGTAATGGAAACAAACATGAGGTAAAATATGACATTGACAGCAGTGTTGCGTGTTAGTCTGAAGTTATTGTTGTCGATCCATCCATCCGCACGACCTCCTCTCCGTAAAGACTTCATGGTGTTCTAATAATGTCACAGCATCACTGTCAGGGATTTGTCGCTTTATTTTGAACATGTTGTTTGCAGATGTGCGTCTTGGTACAGCAGTCAGGTGGAATTGAACCAGTCAAAGTAACAATTCAGTTCAATTCAATTTTATTTATATAGCACCATATCATAACAAGAGTTATGTCATGACACTTTCCATACAGAGCAGGTCTAGACCGTACTCTTTATAATATTATTTACAGAGACCTACAGTGCCACCATGAGCAAACACTTGGTGACGGCAGCGAGGAAAAACTTCCTTTAAACAGGCAGAAACCTCGAGCAGACCCAAGCTCATTGGTAGACGGTCATCCAGCGCGACCGGTTGAGACTGTACTCAGTTAGAAAGACATCTATTGTATTGCCAATTCTGTGCCAATGTTTAGGCACTAACATTCAATATTAGATATGATAAACTGATACATCAGTCCTAAACCTATAAGGCTGGTTATGGATACTAATTAATATAATCTGTCAGAACTAATATTAAGTAATTGATGATGACAAATATACTACAAAGCTGCAGCTGTGGAGTAGCATCGGTGACTTAAGCAGGGTGAGCACTGATACATGAAGCCCCAGGGAGCCATTGTCAGTAAAGACATTCACTCTTCTGATTTTCTCTTCACCTACTACAGCGTGTGCTCATTCAGTCGGAGAACACATTCTGATACTGAACACACCTATAAAGACACATTATATTTTAAAGTTAACAGGCAGCACTAAAATGTTTGGAGCCCAACTAGAAGTCGTGTTTTTTTTTTTTCTCTCAAACTTTCAGAGCAAAAGGATTTCATGTAGCATTTAAAGCCAACCCCACATTTTGTTACAGTGAAGAACTTAATACGATTGTGGAGCAATCAGTCACATTGTATCAAGACTGTGTCTCAAGAGTACACATGGCATGCCTGATAAGTTCAACAACTATTAAATACTACTTGTATTCTTCAGAAAAATCTGACTAGCTTTAGTTTTTAAGTTCCTTCCTCTTATGCAATCTATTAAAATGTTTCTCTGAAGTTTAAGCCATGAAGGTCCACTCAGTGCTACTGTGTTGTGCAGCAACGTATGAACACCTATGAATAAGCTCTTTGTAAGTGTAAGGAGAGAGTCCCTCTGTTCCCTCACAGTACACTGTGAAGCCTCCATGCTATTTTACAGATGTACCCTCTCCTCAGTGCAGCTGCTCAGGGTTTAAAGAAGCAATTAAAACAAGACATTCTCCTGGAACTTCACTGGGCTGCTCTCCTCATATGTTGCCATAGATAAGCTGCTCAAACGGCAAGCCTATTTTTCTACCTCTCAAGGCTCGGGTGGATGAGAGGAGAAGGAAGGAGGAGAAATAAGACCCGTTTTCTGTGAAGCTTGCCATCAACTGCAGCGACCAAGTTGCAGGAAAATCAAAGGCAACAAATTATCTTAATTCACTAATCACACATTGAGCTCCGGCCACAGGTCAAAGCAATGAACCTTTTCATAAATGAAAGTTCATTTGCTCTGCCTTTCCTCTTCTAAATACCTGTTTGGTGCACAGGAAGTGGATTTTCAGTTTATTTGCAATAAATCGAAGACTAAATCACTCCCATAAAACGCTCAACACAGAAAACGATCTGTATTTACCTCACTCTGCCAATGATGGTGTGTATCAACAGTGCAAACCTGCCTATGCAACATGCAATGTGTGGTATTAAAAATGCCAAAACCATTCAAACTTCTATATGATGTGAGCAGCAACAAATTCAGTTTGATTTCATGAAAAACACTGACACGAAAATCTGTCACTGAGGCCACAGAATAAATTATGGAGAGTAAAAGCATGTCAAATAAGACACATGCAGGGCTTCACGTGAGGCAGCCTGTGTTACAGGTTGGTGAACTATCCAGATTAAATGTTGCTACTTCTGTATTCCTTAATGAGCAAAAACCCAGACACCGGCACACAAATAGGGTTGTGACGATGACTGTGGTCATGTGATTCTGACTGAGAGGTTGAGCTCATTATTGTCATCACAGCAAGTTTCCTCTCAATCTCATCTTATTCCACTGAAGTGTGTTTCAGGTCTGTCACACCTTATTTTTTCCCCAGAGAAACTCACCCTACTCTGCATCTGATTGGTCAACAAACTCAACCCAGACTTAAGCATCATAGGATTGACAGTGGACGGTTACCACTAACAACAACTGTTTTCAACATGGTGGATTTATGATCATTGTGAATCTGTTACAGTCTTCAAAGCGATGCTGCAGTTCAGGGCTGTAATACGAAGAGAGGGACACGATCACAGCAGAGCTGGTGTTGAACAGTTCACTTGACCAGCTGTTAAGAAATAATAGACAAGACTTTTCTTGGTTATTAAAGCTGCAGCATTTATTAACAGACAAACTGTAACCTACACAGAACATTTACTGCCAGATAGACAAGTTACTGCTAAACTGTTCCTCTGCTCTGCTCACTTTCACTGTCTGCTGCTCACACCCACACACTCACCACACACACACATTATGCACTGACCTGTACCATCCCAGCCCGACACACAACTGCCTCTTTTTGTTTCTCACTGTCCAACATGATTCAACCACAAAGTGCAGCAGCAGTTACAGTAAAACACTGTGTTGGAAATTACAGTTACATTTTTCATCAATCAAGTTACTAAATTAACTTATGATTATGTTCTGGCCCACCAAGCCTAATGGCTGAGACTTTGACCATGACTTGCCGAACCCTGGTGCACATGGTCGATGACCCAAAACATAGATAATACAGGTCAGTATGTAACAATGTGACAACTGTGGGCTAAACAGCACGATTGACAGAGGAGGCCACGGGTCGACGGCTCTCGCTACACTATAAATATTTGATCATACTTTTTCACGTTTCAAATACAAATGTTAAGATGTCATGCAGTGTTGGACTCGATACAGTCCAGAATGTCTTTCTTTTTTTCAGATGAATAGCACACATGCACACACACACCGGAGGCACAGAGGGAGAAAGATAGTTACTTTAAGGTAAAGGTTGACTTGACAAATTCCACACACAATTTGGCCTGGATCTGTGGGTTTTTATCAATTCAGCAATATCTCTGAGAAGGCTTTTCCAATATATATCGGCTATCCTTACACCTCTTACTGTCATATAGAGGTGACTTAAATGTTGACTTTGCCATGAACCTAACAACTTCTCGGCTTTTCCGAATATAAAAAGCACCATGCTGCAGTGTCCTGTAGAGGCCATTACCATGGGTAGCCCAGCTGGTGGAGGCAGCTGAGAAATGGCTCTGGGACCTGCCCATCTATCACAATCTGCCCCCCTTTTTTCATGGAGAATCCATCACCTGAGATTTGGCCCGGAGTCACTCCCTCACCCAGGTAATTTTCAGCCAGGGAGGGAAACTGAGCTGGGTCAGGACGTGAGATTTTACTCATAAAGTGACCTCAAAGGTAAAGTGAGAGATGGCTGGATAGACAGATTTACCTCCTCTTGTGCCTTTTACTCTGATGATAGTATGAACTTAGATGTGGGCTGTATATCTTGCTGACCATAAAGGTGTGTTGTCCAAGCATAAATACAATTCTGGCGGTTAAAAGAGTGACTTGTTTTTTTATCATCAACATATTAAACCCTAATATTGATCTGGCTCCCTGCAATGCTCTTTTTCTCTCTCCCCATCTTCAACCTGGGTTTAAAATATATAGACCCCTGACCTCACTATCTGCTGCATCTGGACACATCAAAGATTGCCAATCTTGTTCAAAGAGTATTCACCCCCAGGCACTGTAGCGAGACAACACAGCCCTATACACATTAGTTGTCCATGTCACCAAGTGTACCAAAAAACACTTCAAACACGACATGTTTCTGCGGTCACTATTACTGGTTTCCATCTGTACTTTCAAGTCGAGGAACACGGAGCAAATTGAAAAAGAGACAAATGGCTAAGACTTTTGGGAGGTTACATTTATTAACAGACGCAATCTGATTTAAGGATCCTGGGTGCCATTCAGATTGAGCATATAAACCTTTAAAGGGTTCAGTTTGCTTGAAATGAACTAGGTTGGATGAAGTGTCGTTCAACCACTCATATCCAGGAAATTAACTCAAGCATACGTTGTTTTAGGCTTTGATGGAACATCATATTTTGATAAGCCATTTGTGCCATGCCATAGAAGAAACAAAAGCAAACAGGCATATACGCTGACTTTTATATGGAGGAGCCCAGGTCCTGAAGAGACAGAAGATCACCCCATCTCCTTCTCAGAGAATGATACGTTTCAGTGTGCCCTTGTTTGGCACTGGAAACAGTCTACCAGATGGTGATGGAAGAGGTAATGATGGACGTGTAGAACTGCACCATCATGGCCTCCTGCAGCAGATGTCTATCTGATAGTGCTGTAGCTAAATTTAAGGAAGTGATTCCATCCGTCAATTCAATGGCATGTCTCCATACAACAGAGGATCGCCTTGTTGATAGTGCTGCAGGCTCACTGTGAACGGCACTCGACTCTTTTGCACCTCTGAAAAAGAAGATAATTAAACAAAGGAGGTTAGCAAGTTATGGCAAAAGATGGATGATTAAGAATCCACTTCATATACTTCAATCTACTTCTACTCCATGATGTCTGCAGGACGCTGGACGTCTGTGTAGCGGGTTCCAGCTCCTCCATAGGAGCTTCTGGAAAAGTAATACAAAAATCAGCCAAGCAGGACACTGTTGCTCCTTCTCCATTCATCAGCATTATTTTTTATTATCAAATTTATTTTACCTTTTTCACTGCAATCATGAATTATTTCTGTTATTCTGTCTGCATCACAGCACTGGGAGTTACCATTTTTAGTTAACATTCACATTAAACGTCTATTTTTTTTTTTCATATTTCCAAGAAATAAACATCAAAATTTGTATTAAACCAGACATAAACATCTTCTCTTTTAATCATGTCATCTCTCTAACATCAATCATGTATGCACTTTACCCTTACACACATTATCTCTCCTTTAAAAAGTATTATCTTTATATACTTGTACATAAAGTACGTTAAATACATGAAGTGCTCACTTAATATAACAGAAAACCTCCCTTGCAGTTAAACTGTTTCACATTTACACTATTTGAACAGACTAAATTAATAAACATGGCTGGCCCATAGCTTGCCGCTTTAACCCGTGAACTCGAACTCTTGTGTGCCCGCCAATAAGACTGCAGCCGTAGCTGAACTTAAACTGCACATTAACATTAGCTTAAACATTTTGAGCAATGAACTACACACATACAACTGATTTTCACACATACCTACATACAGGTAATAACCCACAAATGCCCAGGAGCCGAAAGAAACAAAAGTAGACATTTGGCTACGGCGTCGGACGCCATTATCTCCACCCCAATCATCACGTACCGTTTACGACGTACACTTTACTTTATTTACACACTTAATGAGCTTTCCACTTATGGACCACACATCACCAGGGATTCATTTTAACTTCTAAACATCTAAAGTCACAGGAAAGGTAAGTAACCTGGAAAAGTAAAATCAAAAATCAGCGCTCCTTCTCCATTCATCAGGATTATGAGCCCCGCTTTCGCGCTGCATTGCCAAGAGTCCCCGGTGACGCTGCTGGTAAGTGCTGCCACCCAGTGTCCATTTCATGCAACAGCATGCCATTGTGTGTTTATTATTCTAAATTAGACAGACTATAATAAAATAAAAATACAATAGCAATAAACTAAAAAGTGACTCTCAGTGGAAATGAAAGAATAATAATATCGCAACAAAACCACTTATTTTGTGGGTATCACATCTGTCACAGTTTGAAAGAGAAAGTTTGACTGTCACACAGAATGATGTGATATTCTTGTTTTATGTATTAATTTGAATGGTCAGGATAACATAAAGCTTATCTAGTTATTGCCAACATTTCACAACAACTTGAGAGAGTTTTTCACAACAGCAGGCAGCAAACTTGAACACCTCTGTGCGTGAAGGCAACTCCACGGTCATCAACCGAACAGACTTCATGATCAAAGATGATTCAAAGATTTATATCACGTCATCACATCTGTCCATATTCATTTTTTTTTTTTTTGTCTGGTTGTGAATGACCGAACACTAATCACATTTACAGAGAACTTTCAGAACTGAGTTCTAAGTAAAACTAGCAGATGTCTAAAGGTTCAACAAGCTCCTAAACTTCTCAGTCATTGGCTGTCAGCAGATAATCAGATTACCATGTTTCCACGATTCCCTGCTAAAGTAATTTTGTTCCACAACCAATAGTTTTGCTTGTGAGTGCAAAATCAATGAGAAGCTGATTGCAGCCATTCAAAGCTTCCCAGTGCGCTATTACTTTAATTTCAAAGGTTAAAGGAATGATTATCACAAAATAATGTTTGGAGAAAGCTTGAACGTATTGTTGGCATCGATGATGAGCTGTAAGCAAATGTATTGATTTTTCACTATCTATTCTCAATTCCAGCTATCTAATTACCATTCTTTCCATAATACTTTTTATTTTTTGCTTTGTCAAAAAAAAAATCTCTGGACTACTCACAGCCGCCAGCACTACATTCAGTCTGTCAGAATAGAACAACCCATCAACCAAGTTGCTTGCTGTGAGAACATAAAGTTTACTCGGCTTGCAACAATACACCCCAAAATTTCCAACCTCTTTTTCAACTTCAGCCTTCAACCTTTTGCCTCCAGGCAGAGAGATCAATGCACAGAAAATGAAAAGCACAAACTTGGGTGACAAAATAAAATGAATGTGCTCTCTTTCCACTTTCTGAGGTATTTTCACACCATCTGTAAGCCTAAAGGGGCATAAGTGAGATTTTTATTCCCCCCGAGCACAAAATGAATCTGCAGAGACCCATATATTACTTAATGCCCCTTAAAATAACCAGCAGCAGTGATGCTGTTGCAGTAACAGGGAGCACATATAGCAACATCAGTAGGTGATTGTAGGTGATGGATAACGTTGGCCCAACATTCACCTCCAGCCAACTTTCCCATGCTAACAAACTGCAGCTCTGGTCAGCATCAGAAAATGAACAGACTTCCACTGGTTAATTTGTCAAGGTACATGAACAGTGAACACACAATCAGAGACAGTTTTAACCATTAGGAGAGGAGAACATAATACATTTACCAGCGCAGAACAACAGGAGAAAAATGTGGAAATCATTTTGGATCTATTCACAGCCACGTTCATTACCAGTTTGTTTACCATAATAAGGGTTGCAGATGAAAACTGAGCCCTTTGGAAATTTCCTAACGTCTCATAAATGACAATGGTAAAACAATTTAGTGCCTAGAAATACCATCAAACACGTTTAGCCACAACATTCTGTCAGTTTGAAGTTAAAAGTCCATATATAGACCATATATTCTAGAGCACAACAAAAATCAATCTAATAAATCACTGTGTAAACATGAGGGGCTTCAAATACTCCCAGTCTCCATATTGTTGAAGAAGAAATCACCAGCAGTGCACCTCTCAACGTCTGCATCATCATCTTTGTGGATCCCACATCGGGGATTAGGTTCTGCATTTATTAGATGGATTTCTAACCTTGCCTGCAGGCAAATACAATGGAACAAACAATCGTAACCCAAGCCTGCTGGATACATATCAAAACAGCACATGACAAATAAGCCTGTCAAAGCCTTTCCTAATCTTTCTGGCTCAAAAGATTTAGTTGTCTTTGACGGTTCTTATTCATTATATTGTTATATCAATTGTATATGATTTGAAATACTGTATGTGACTGTAACATATTACCCAAACTACTGGTTCATAATTTAAAAATAACTGCTCTAAATAGTGACATCCTAGAAGATATAAATAGACCAAAGCTCATATATTTTCGCTCACCTTTCGACAGTAGAATTGAATTAATAGCCTACAGTATAGATTTTGTTTTCAGTGAGCCTGAACCAAAAAAGTCATAGGAGTCCCAAAACAATGAACTAAAAGATGCCAAAACAATCCATAGAGCTAAGGGCTAGTTATCTCAAGGAGGGTTGTGCTTTCAATGCCATTTGTTTGTTTGTCAGGACTGTCCTTGTCCTTTGTGCTCTTCAAGTGCCCTTCTATTTCTCTGTGGATTCATCACTACGAGTGGGTCCTTTCACATGACACATTCTAATTTAATTCAGTGTTAATCAAAAAAATATATTGTGTATCTTTTCCACAGCATTTGGCTATTGTTGGTATTGTTGGAGTCCACTGCTGACCTTCCTTCACATCCTGATACCAGCAGTTCTGTTGTTGACACGCCCAACAGTCTTCACTTGCACATTGTTGCATCAGGAGGCTGGTAGAAACAGATTTGGTAGTTTTGTTGTGGTTGAGTTTTGATTGTGTGCCCTGTATCCTGATGCTGGAATTTGTGATAATCACATTTGACCTTTTTGACCAGGTATATACTTTTAAGCATTGACTGTTAACACTATGAAAGGGCTCACATTAAAATGAACTCATTTTACTCTACATGGGATTAGCTTCTTAGCTTTCACAAGAATTCAGTCTCACACTGAAAAGCCACGTCCTGGAGATTTACAATTGACGCCAACTGAATTTGGTGCATACTGACATCTTTCAGTATACTTCATTCATTACTTCAGTGTGAACACAAGAAACCACACTGAAATTAGGACACAGCATATGATATACTGGGGACATATACTGTAGCTAATGTTGGTTTATTGTCTAGTGAGCTAACAAATAAATGATGAAACACATACATAATAACATACAGATGCTTTGTATGACATTTTATTGGATGAACTTTTCATCCCTTCAGTTAACGCTGTCAAAAAACAGACCTTTATTTTTAGGCTCCAAAAGACATTTACTTCATATCAAACCATCAAGTCAACTGTCTAACTGCTGATTTTTAATTAATTTAATTAAGCAAACATGCCCCATGAGTTATACCGAACATCCTTCATTATTAGTTGATTTCCCAGCATAGTGATGAGTGACTATTGATAGCTGTTCATGCTGTAGAGATAAACACCAAGAATACCAAGAAATACCATAAAAAGCTGGAACATTAGTACAATTAGTTAGCAGCTGATGTCTTAATTGTTCATTAAACCCTCAGTTTACAATATTTAATATTGGGCTGCACAAGTGGCAATCAGTGGTCATGGCTGAATGAGCTGAGTACTGCTTTCTTATATCCATGGAAACAGTAGAAGCCATCATTTGCATATTGAGTTTATTAATTTATAACCTGTCAGATGTTGCTGCAAATGAGGGAATGTTAGAAGAAGGCTGACAGAGCCAACAAGTCAAGACAGAGGAGAAGAAGGAGTGAGTCTTCAAAGGACAGATACAAGAAGCCACTAAAAAGTGCAGGAAAAACTTTTTTTTTTTTTTTTTAAGATAACAGACTCTACCAACTGATAACAGCAAGGAACAGAGTGTGGAGTAAAAGCTACTATATTTAGACAAAGAGAATGGCTTTCAATGGATTTGCCAGTACGGAGGCTTTATAATCTAACCCTCTGCCAATATTAAGAAAGTGCCAGCCATTCTGCACTTGAACTTTGAGATATTATCTCTAAGAATGAAAATATGGAGAAAAAGTTGTAAGAGCCTCGGATAAAAATTTAAAGCTGGAGTTGGAGCCAGAAGTCCAGGTTGCTGGGCTGAATCAATAATTCTCAGAGGATTAGCAAAGCCATAACTTCCAAAATAAAAAAAATAAAAAAATGAATGGACTTGGCGTAAGTGGTTTGAAAATGGGTCATGGTATTACTTCTTTCTTTCTTTTTCTGGACGCTCTTCTGCTCAGGTTTGTGTCAACAGATTACAGAAGAGGAGCTGCGATGAAGATGTGGGCGATATGACTGGCGTGACCTCTGCCACTGCCACAGATTGCCTTGCAAAGTGTCACATTTGCAAAGACTGGACAAGGTGAAACACTCAGGCGACCATTCATTAGAATGTGATGTGACTCTCTGTGATGGGCCCCATATCCACACCTATTCTTTTTCTTTTATTTTCGTGACTCAGCCTGTCAACACCACGTATTCAGCATCCGGCATGTGCACAGGTGGCGTATGAGCTAATGTGAAATGAACAATCAAAAAGAGATCAGAGCAGGTGATATTCCTCTGCCTGGTCCTTTTCTCTCAGAATGTCGGCCTGGTAAATCCTTTGCATACATCAAGTGATCCGAGCTGCGTAAGTGTCTATCGTAGCTGGGGATCTTTTTTTAGTGATACATCATCTGTGACATATGGAGTGCTTCATACAGAAGCTAGCTTTTGTTAGAATATGAAAGTGGGAGATGAATAGGACATCTGAAGAAATTGTCATCTTAGAAGGAGTGTGTGTGTGTGTGTGTGTGTGTGTGTGTGTGTGTGTGTGTGTGTGTGTGTGTGTGTGTGTGGAGATGAGATGAATACGTTTCCACCTGGTGCAAACCTTTGCAACAGATTTTCGGAACACGTTGTGACTTCTAAGACACTGTAAACATGTGAAAAATGTTGATTACATGTTCTAATGCTGTGATGTGTTGATGCATTTTTTACCTGCGGCATATTTTACTAGCTTTCAATTAGCGGCACAAGTTCAAGAAAGTTGTCAACTTGTTCACAGGTTTTCATGTGTTCATTCCACCTGAACATGTAACACAAATTCATAAGTGAGACTTTGGTGAGCTTTTTTCTGGGTCTGCCCACAGAGCCTCATTCACAAAGAAATCAGAAATATCTATCTATTGAAATAAATTTTGGTCTCTTACTCACAGCAAGGTCATTGAGTTACAGTGGGTACATCACACATTTGGTTTGCGATGAGACATTAATCAAATCAAATCAAATCAAATCAAATCAAATCAAATTTTATTTGTATAGCCCAAAGTCACAAAGTACATTTGCCTCGGAGGGCTTTACAATCTGTACAGGGAGTGACACCCTCTGTCCTTAGACCCTCGGTTCGAGTGAGGAAAAACTTGCCCACAAAAAACCCTTTTAACAGGGAAAAAAGGTGGAAGAAACCTCAGGAAGAGCCACAGAAGAGGATCCTCTCCCAGGACGGACAGACGTGCAATAGATGTCACGTGTACAGAACAAATCAACACAAACATATTGTACAATTACAATGAATGATAAAATGACAATGAATTACAATGAATGATAAAATGATTACAGTAGCAGTGGAACCTGTGATAGAGATAGAGAGACACAGATGCACAGCAGCAGCAAATCATTAACTAGCTATAAACTGTAATAGAGATATGGTAATGACAGTAATAATATATGTAGTGGACGTCATGCAGGACCACAGCAGCAGCCACAATCCATGAGAACCTGCTGGACGAGAGAGCACAGAAACTCCTGGGAAGAAGTTTAATTAGTAACATGCATTAACATACATTATGAGACATGTATGTTTACAGATGGTGGTGGTAATGGTGATGGAGGGAAATAGATAGATAGATAGATAGATAGATAGATAGATAGATAGATAGATAGATAGATAGATAGATAGATAGATAGATAGATAGAGAGAGAGAGAGAGAGAGAGAGTTTTCAGTAAAGGGAGTGGTTGACTGCATCTTCAACCAATACCGTGCCTGACTAGGCATAACCCTGAAAGAGACAGACGGAGACAGAGAGAGAGAGAGAGAGAGAGAGAGAGAGAGAGGGAGGGGGAGTCCCCCGGCGACACATTAAAAGAAAACTGGTGAGTCAGGGGAAATTGTATTGAGTCTTTCAGAGGGAAAAGACATTGAAATTTATAAGCATGAAAATGAGGAGGGGTGGAATATGGTATATGACAGGGGAGGGCCAGAGTGGGCTAAATGCCAACATTAATGGTGCACAGATAAAAGAAACAAGTGTATCTTCCAGATGATGTTTTTAGATTGTTATTTCTAAGCAGGATGAAAGTTGACATTTTGATATTCAAATCATCTCCCACTGGAGAGACGGACACTTCTGCAACACTTTAAAGAGAATTCCCACTCAAAACACTTAATGCTTGTGCCTGAATACATCAGTGGAAGGGCTTGTTTGTTTGTCAGTGGAAATACAATGGGGTGTCTACATTAACATTTCAGGCATATCACTGACACTGATCAGCTATATACAAAGTAAAATAAAGTAAAGTTAAAAGTAGAAAGAGAGCGAGCACAAAGCCCAAGTCAAATCAAAGAGATATTTACTGTTGCAGAAATCTAAGCAGTAACAAATGTGTGTCACTTTATTGTGTCCCAGATGTTATCATGCTAAAGAATTCAGTTGATTAGGGTGATGTGGCAACACGTTTACTGGTTTAATGGCATGTGCACTTCACATTAAATGGATTCATTCAAATAGAATCGGTTCAACTATTGAATTTGTCCTTGTGGACAAAATTAAGTCTGTACAAAATTTTCATGTTCAACTTTTTCGCATATGAATTTATGCTTTTACCATTAGCAAGAGGTCTCAATGGTGCTGACGGAAATTCAAAATGGTGGAAGCCACTGTAGCTAATTTGTAGCTTAGCAGTGTATCAACCACTAATCCTTCTCTACTGTGAAATAAAGCACAAAAAAGGGGATGGTTTGCAGACAGTTATACGACAGGAGTCAGCAAATCTGTGAATTTCTCCCCCATCCTAAAACGTTCATGAAATAAAATGATTTTTTGACAACAAAACTCTAAAGGGGAAGTAAACAGCCCGGTGCAGAGAAAGAAGAAAGTAGCTCAGAGAGATATTGTAAACTGACTGTGTGTCCCCTAGCTTATTAGCTAATGCCAGAAGGGAACTGCTGAATGTGTTAAATGATTTTAGTGTAATATTCTGGCAAAGGCCGCACTATTAAGAGACTCCACCAGTCATCTGATTAGTGGACGACTTGAGCTACAGCCAAACAGCGGGGTAACAGGTGTATCGTCTAATGTCAGGTTGCATTTCTCTAAAAGTTGAATCTGGCTCATCTATGCTGCAGATTGCTGTATTTTTTTTCAAAACACCACTGCAGCTATGACGATTCAAATGTATAGAAAAACCTGTGTTTCACCTGTGTTCCCGTCACGTCATTATGTCACTCACATGAGTATATCTTGGAAAATACTTACGGCTTCCCAACATTGGATAATTAGCCTTAGTAATTAAATAAGTAAGGAAATGACATTACGTATGGATTGGTTTTCACACATCCTCGGACAGAACAGTTGCCAGCCTGCAAGCTGTTTTCAACAACAAAAGGTCAAAGTGAGTTTGGATATATTTTTAATAATCAGGTTGATTTACAAATGGTGTGTGTTTTGTATGGTCTCTGCTGTTTCATATTTCACACTCTCACACTCTGGTCTTAAGTAGCAGATTTGATCTGCTGCTGATGTGTTTTGACTCTTCAGCTGTTGTGATCTGCAGAATAATGTGCCATTTTAGGACCTGCTCTGCTCTATCGTGGTCAGCACTTGCATGTAACGCTGTGGTACTGCCTCTTAGATACCTTTTATATCTTTGATTTTGTGTTAGAAAAAGCTATGATTGTTTTTAGTTTGAACTGAATTATAAATTACGTCAGTTGAGCATTCAGTACCTGATGCCATGGTGCCATATATGGCAATAATCCAGCACACATAAAATAAATATGATGTTACCAAACGCTCTTCTTTGTTGTGCATTTTACGTTATGTTTAAATCAATCAACCAACAAAGAACCTTTACATATTTACATATTGACATTTACATATTGTTCATCTTTTTTTTTTTTTTTTTTTACTGATGTTCATTCAAGTCCTGTAAGTGTTCCAACTGTCATCTGACACTGTCTATGCAGAAAATGAATAGGACTTCTATAACACAGTCTAGTACAGTATGTAGGAGCATCTATAGTATCTACGTATGTAGAGAAGCAGTTATATAATGCAATTACATTCTTTGTGACCCCCACACAGTGAAAGCGGTGGACCAGCCTGTCTTTATATAAACCTGAGTGTCAACACAGTCCATTTTTATGGGTTCAAGATGAGCACTAGACATGCAATTTGTTCACAACTGAACATTGATTAAAACAGGATGATTGTTGTGATGGAGAAAGAAAGTGTGAAAATATCATGAGTCTAAATCAAACCTGTCTGTTTCACTGTGTGTAACTAAAACAGCGAAACAAACACAGAGTATATAGTAGAAACAAGTAGGTGGGCACCAATATTCTGTAGCAGACCACCATGTGTATACACACTGATCACTGCCAGCACAACTTACACTGCAAGAAAAAAAAAAAAAAACCTACAGGACTTCAGGCCTACCACGCTGCATGCATGGAATCACAACCAGTGTAAGAGTCTTCAAAGTGACAAAGTAAGACTCAGACTAAAACAGATGATAGAAACATGGGCCAGACTGCATTGATGACAACTGTCAATTCAGTTTGGCATTAAATTTGAAAAAAGGGAAACATGGCAAAAGTGAATTATGTCAACTGTTAAAAAAATCTCTCTGAGGGAACAACGCTTCTACATTAGCATACCAGTTGTTCAATGTGTGGTCCTGCTTAAAAGTAAAGCGTAAAGATGGCTGACTCAAGCTGACTCCTTCTCCAAAGGGTTGGATTATATTTGTGATATGTCCAAAGTTAAACAGAAAAACACAAGAAGTGTCATCTATGGCGTCAGTCCGGATCATACTGAACACAGCCATGCCACAAATATATATACACAAAACCTGATTAGATTTCTATTAAAACAATACAACAAATATCTTACAAACATCTCAAGCCCCAGACAAACGCACAATACAATAAGAAGTTATCCTGTGCTGTGATTTACCTCCTCGTCTACTTGAACTTTTCCTTCAGACAGCGATTCCATACCTTCCCTAGAGACTCACCTGCAATTGTTGCATCCTGCTGGGGTTGCATTTGTAGGTGGAGGAAGTGGTAACAACTTTATTAGTGTCAGTAACAGCAAGGAAGCTGAAATAGCCAAGAAAAACAGAAGAAGAAGTCTTATTACATATTTCCTTTTCTTTATGTGTCCTGGCTTCACTGCAGTCTGGTCTGTTGTTGGTGGCTCTTTGATTTTGAATGATGTTTATCATTCTGCTTTACATAGAGCTCCAAATACAAACACAAAAACACTGCCAACAATGAAGATAGACCCAGAAATGCAGTGCAGTGCAAAATACTTTCAGGGTGTATCTGTCCTTTAAACCTTAAGCCACACTGACATTTCTGGGAATAGTAATATAAACTGCTCATTGATGTAAAGTGACTGCATTTAATGCTGTGTTGAATTCAGACATTCAGTTCTATTTTGCTTTTGAAGTGTAGAGACAGCGGCCAATACAAGACCTTGGCCTTTTTTTTCTTTTTGTGATGAGTCATTTCAGTGCAGTAAGCAGGCATAGATCAGCTGACTGAATGTGTCTATCTATTTTTTTTTTTTCGTTGACACAATGGGACTGATTAAAAAGACAAAATTGATAGCCGGTGGCAATGTGCTAATTCTCTGCACTCTAACAGTGAGAGGAATTTCTGCTTCCACAGCTGACCTTCTTTGATGTAATTGTGCTCACATACACACACACACACACACACACACACACACACACACACACACATGACCCACGGCAAGACAATCTCTAGTGAACCTACAGTAGGTAAGTCCATTTATTTGGTCAAATAGATCCTGAAAAGCCTTCATATTGTGTTTCTGTAATAGCTGTGCCTTAGAAAATGGTCTATGTAGAATAATGCTGCATTACTTCACATAGAAAAATTGTATTATTTAGCCCCTGTCTGCTGTCCAGGTGATCAATAATTGCTCTTTGATGAAATAGAAATCAGTTTTATTTTGGTGAGTGGTGCAGCACTAAGGACATTTGTTTAAGTTGTTAGTAATGTATCACAAAAGCTTAACTGCAATGGCAGCAATGACAAAACACAATAAATTTGACTAACTGGGTTGCCAAACCCAATTTCCTGCACTGGTACAACAAAATCCTCAAGCAGTTTGAGGAAACATGAACTCGTTTTAGTGAAGATTGAAAGCTGTTCATCAGTATTTTGCAGACACAAAGACACAAAGCATGGCCCACATTTCAAGGTCCTGAGGAAATTGAGTGGAATTGTTATCCTGCCCTTACTTGCCTGCATAGCCTTGGATTGTGTATGAAACACAACACTCTGCTCTTATTGTGACTCTGCCAACTTTTCAACATAAAAGACACAAAACATGAAGACAGACAGCGCCCCAACCACCTATAGATTGGACAAATAGCCAGTGTAGAGTCCAAGGGAGAATATTTTCTGCAGCTTTCCTTCTGAATGTGTGAACGGCTGAACTAGATGAATGCAACATGAGCATGGCTGCAGAGTCCCAGAAAGAATAATGGCAGGTGCATTTACAAGTTTCATGTTGTTAGGCTTGAGATAAACTATTTCACTTTATGTAGTGCTTTGGTCATTAATCTTGGTGAATTGCACAGACAGTGCCTTCCCCTTCCATTTTATTTATCATAGCTTCACACAGGAGCCTCGTTCCCCCACCAAGCAGCAACCTTAAGCACAGCCGTGCTCCACTTCCTCGCCTTCAGCCGCACGGCTTGTTTTAGGGTCACACATATTGTCTTTGTAGCTATGTGGGTACTCTTAGAAAGGAGCTATAATGGAACCAATGATAAACCATTGACACCTATAGTAAAACTTCTAGAGGGCAGTGCACTGGGGCAGGGCCAGAGTGGTGGCACAGGGACCCACTGGAGTCTATTTTATGCACCCCCAAGCAGAGTCAGAAGGTAGTTGGCCTACTATTGTTATGGACGCCCACAAAAAGATGTGGAAGGCCTACACAAGAGAGAGATGAGTTGTTTGCAGTCGTTTTGGACTATTTATGTCTGTGTCCAGGGGCCTGATTGATAAAGTTGATATTTTATTTATTATACTGAACTATTGATTATGATAATTTGAGTATCAGTAATGTGCCCCCCTTCTTTAAAATGTGTCTCAGTCTAACCCTCCCACTCAGAAGTTTCTTAACCCACCCTTGGCCGTGCACACAGTTCTTATACAGTCTATAAGAATATGTTATAATTCCACATGCGGCTGTTGAAAATGTGATTCTGTGGTGGCTTTGGCATTGCAGGAAAATAAGTTGCAGCCCCGCATAATCAGATTTCTCCTCCATAACCCCAGCACAGATCTGTGAACGCTGATAACCCCAATGAGCTCTGATGCATGGGTCTGTCTTATAATATGGGATGCATGAGTTTATCTCTTTGCTGTTAATGTAGGTTGCAATACTTAACAACCAGCAGCCCCGACTTACTCTCTGCAGGCCTGTGTGAGGAATCCAAATCGGGGTATTGACTTTGGGGTATTATAAAAGACTACATTAAGTCAAGGCAGGGATGTGACATTGCAAAGAAACTGGCTGATGAAACTGAGCTTATTCAATGCCATTGCAGATCAATTGTAACTCAGACACAGATGAGATCCATCATACGCCCTTATCATTCTGTCGACTTTATCAGACGAGATCTTCAGCTTTGTATGTGTTCTCAAACATGACACATTTTCTAATGTAGCGTGAAGTGAGCCTTATGTTGTTTGGATAGTCAGCTTATGGCACTGCATTTACCACCAATAAATGGTCCCACAGTCACTTGGCAGTAATGTTGGTGACAGTTGTTGCTTCCTGTGCTGTAAAAGAATAGCAAACAGACATGAAGCAGGTTTAAATTCTGAAGATTTGAACCTTTATCCTAGCTTAAGCTTGGAGATAAGACACCGTGATTGTTTATCGACTGCAGAATCGTATTGTGATTTGAGTGGTGGCCTAAAGGTTAGAGAAATGATCTTGCGACCGGTTCAATCCATGGACCAGCGGGATAAATCTGGTCGAGGTAAGTGAAAAGCAGTGCTTGCCCCCCCCCCATTACCACCACTAGGATGCCTTTGAGTGACCTCAACTCCAACTGCTCCAGTGGAGCTGCTCACTGGCCAGCAGATCACACTGCTGCTTCCAGGTGTGAATGTGTAACTGTGTGAATATGATCACGCTGTTCCTGTAGCTTACGCAGAGTCATTTATTTTAATGACCCTAATGGATTAATATGATCAACTATAATTTTAAAACAGGGAATTTAGGAATAGAGGCCTGTCTCTGACATGAGCCTGTTTCAAATAGAGTTTGCAATTGAGGTAAATAAATGCCACGGACACTAATAATACTAGAAGGAATCAATTTTATAATATAGCAGTCTGTGATGTGAGAAAAGCTCAAATCTATATTCTTGAAAGGATCACATTACTACTTTAAACTTAACGTGAATTTAATTATTGAATTTGACCCAGCTGCTTGTGCAGAAAGTTAAAACAGTGGTAGTGAAGGTTGAGGGTAAGACAACATCTGTGTGGCCTTTTTATTATGAGCCAGCAGGTAGATTTGTCCAGGAGGAGGCGCAGAAGCTGCTCCAGAGAGTTGTCCTGCCAGCTGAAAGTCAATGTTCACCCAAGTGTAGGAAGACATCCCTGCCTGACTGACAAAACCTTTGGCCAAGGTCAGAAAGTGTATGTGTGTGTGTGGTTACTGTTGGTGGTGCTGAGGGGCCAATAAGTAATCACCCCTCTACGGTTTTCATTCAGGCCAGCCGGTAATCTCCATGCTAGTGTTGAGTCTAACCACTGCAGACACATTCTGCTATTGAAAATCACCTTGGGAACAGTCAACATGTGAAAAATCATACTGCTTCAACCCAGCAAATGTTTGATGGACAGCAATGTGTGGGAGGCAGAGTCCCACCTCTTAGGTTTACATGAAATGTCAGCTCAACATTAACCCAAGCAAGAACTAAAAAATTTCAATATAAAATTTCCTCCATTTTTCTGTTTAGGCGAGCGATAAGCGATACTCTTAAAGGTCCAGTGTGCAAGATTTAGGGGGCTCTATATGACAGAAATTAAATATGTTTGGTATTCAAAATAGTTTAAAGAGGCACCACACTGTAAGTACAATCAATTCATTTTGCCTAGCAAAATTATCAAAGATAATCATTAATAAAAAATTTTAAAAAATGATAACCAATGCATCGTTTCATTTCAGTCAGCTCAGATTTATAATTACATGAATAACTAGAACCAAAAGGACCTTAACAAAAGTTAGCTGATTGAAGTTTAGCATAGAAGATGTTAACATCATTCACTGCTATGCAGTAGGCTATAAAATAGACTGGCATGTATAAACACAAGTATTTATTAAAATCTGAATCTAATATATAAAAACAAACCACACAGTATGAAATTTAATTACATATACTATCCTGACAACAACAACAAAAGGTGTGTGAGGGTGAATATACCTGGCTGCATGCTAGAAAGAGTGTGTCTGTTTCTGATCTACACACAGTACGTCCAGTTTAACTCTAACCCGCTCAACTACGACAAGTTTATTTCTAATATGAAGATTATTTATTGCTGAATCCTGAATGGAACCCATTTAACAACCAGAGCTGATTTGCTGTTAAAGGGTTCCTCCTTATCCACACTTCTCTTCCTAATATTTCCTGTTTGGAATCACATTACATTATTTTTGAACCATTTACTTTTAGCTTGTAACAATCATGCATGTATGCACCATCAGTGCTGTTATGTTTGACAATGAGTGCATCACCTGAAAATAGGAATCATTAAGTTTTTGTTACCTACAGAGACTGTGGGTCCTCTATGGAGCCCACCATGTTGAAGCACCATGTTTCTACAGCAGAAATGGACAAACTAAACACTAGTACTAAACAAGGCCTTTCACATTTCTGTGTATTTATTTTTGAATCAACACCTGAAAAGATCATGAATGACTGGCTGTAGGTCCCCAAAGCCCAGCAACAAACAGCTTTCCCCATCAATAATCCACTTCCACTGACACCTCCCTGTATTAATTTGTATTTTCCATACATCATTTGCTTTCCCAGTCAAATGAGGCAATCAATTTCACAACCCTGCATGTCTTATACGTCTAATAAAATCCTGGCACTGTCAGCTGGGTGGGGAATATATAAGAGTTCAATTCTGCTAGTGTACCGAGGCTGGGCAACAGTTGAAAGCCAGGAGGGACCAGTTGGCAAAAAGGTCAGGTATCAGCTACTCTGACCACGCCAAATGTCAGCAAGACAATCTGATAATTTGTGACCTCAGGGTGAGGAGAAAATCAAAAGAGGCTATATTCAGGATCTGTAAAAGACCCAATGCAAAATGTCAGACAAATATATGCCGGAATGAAGTGAGATGTCAGTCAGAGATCAGTGTCGGTATTCAGAGAGCACACACATTCTGCAGTAACTTGTAATTCATGTCTAATAAAAACCTCTAGCTGCAACGAGCTATTTGTTTAGCTGATGAGAGACAAATGATTACTCTTCCTCTGCAGAATGATTTTACATTTTGATTTAAAATACCTGGATACAGTGAGGCGTTGAATCCCACTGAGGTGATGACAACATGGTTCATTGAATTTAGATTGTAAAACAAAGTACAAGTGGAATATTTAGAAAACAGTCTCCTCATTATAATTCAGGAAAACTAATGCTAACAGTTCATCTCAATGTCACAGTTTGTGGTGACAGAATGCAGATATTCTTGCTTTTTTTTCCAGAAACCAATTAAAACATGAGCTGAGGAGAATCAGAGGCGAATAAATCATTTGAAAAATCCCATTAGAACAGACACAGAGGACTCAGCTGTGTTTTTAAAAGCCAAAAGGGTCAAAGAAAAAAAATTAATAGGCTTCATAGGTAGAAATAAATAGACTGGGGAAAGGTGTCTCTGATGGGAAATGAGTTTTAATAAAAAGCAGTCCGTTTTCTTCACAGTGGGGTAGACAGAATACAGAATATGCCAGTATCATCAGCTCTGGCTGGCAGGCACAGAGCCTCGCTGAAACAATCAGCTTAGAGGCAAAAGCACTAAAACAACCCAACCTTGCCACAAATGTGGCTTCCCTTGCTTTAGGTTGGATGATCCAATCACAAAACATGAATAACCTTGGTGCAGAAAAGCAATTACCCTGCAGCCTAGACAGAGGGGCCAAGGCCGTGACACCTCCAGGGCTAGAGTGGCAGTGCTATGCTGCTGCTGTCTGTGCTACAGTACATTTTAATACTGTATGTGCATTTCAGGAGGTTCAATCTCGGTGTTTCATATAAAAATCCAGTACATTTTTCAAGTAAATGTCTAACATGCTCACAGTAACAATGCTAACATGCTGATGTTAGCAGGTAATATTTATCATAGTCAGTGTCTTGATTTAACCTGTTATACAGTACATTATTATTGTTTTTAATAAGAATTCATCCGAGACCCTGAATACATGTAACAAATTCCACAGTATTATATCCAATAGTCAACCTAATGGTGGCACTACAAGCAAAGTCAGGGGATCACCAAAGTCCTTCATCATCTTGGGATGGTGCCACTCCATCCAAAACTACTTGAGATCATTTCAGTCTGGACCAAAGTGATGGATCGTTAGAAAGACAGACCGACCATGTCACCATTAGGACCAGCTGATGGGTCTACAACAGACCATCAGTACTGAAACTGTAATTAAACTGTAATTAAAGCCATTCAAAGAATATGAACCTAAATAAACATAGGCACCCCTTTGCCGCTTTCTTATAGAGGCACCGCACTGAATGTGAAGCATGGAACTGAATTTGTAAATGTGATTTCAGAGCACTTGAATCTAAGAGTCTGACCATTTGGTGGCCATTAGAAGTACAGAAGGAAAGTCAATTTAGAGCCTCTTCAGTAAAAACGATTGTAAATCTTACACTTAATTAAAAGGACCTCAATTTACTGCTCTTATCTTAGGTAATCATGTTAACCAATAGGGGTTCTAAAAACTCATTAGGGGTATGGATTTTAATTAGCAATCTTGTAGAAGCAACGTAAAATACTCCCCCTCGAACAGGAATCCTTTTGTAATGGGAATATTTAGGCTGTGTGGTCATTTGGAAAGATAATTATTAGCTAATGAAGTGTATTATTTTCCATTTGTTCTCTGAGTGTTGTCCTGTTGGACACTCTAAATATATTTTTAGTTTTAGTTTTTAAACCTACCATAAACCTTAATTAATTTACTCTTTGGTGAGTAGTGTAATGGTGTCATATTTTCTATGCTTCTACTTACCTGAAATGTATGAAGTTGATTTAGAGTCTTTAAAAGTGATAATTCTCAGGTACAGTGCTGTGTCACCATCAGTACATGTCACTTGAACTATGTAATTAATTACTTATTACTGATTGATAATATAGTTACATTACATTGCTAAATTATATTACAGAAATACTAGGGCTGGGTATCGGTACTCGATACCTGAAAGGTACCGAGTAGTATCGAAACTGGGCCTGTCAAACGATACCTGCAATCAGTTATTTCTGTACCCAGATCAAGACAAAATGACTGTCTCTATGGTTTTGCTCGCAGCCAATCACCGCAAGCGTTCTTCGATTTAATGCGCTGCGTGATTGGTCCACCGCCGCAACAACAACAGTTTGTATGGCGGTGAAGCGGGTTGAAGCTGTGCGCTCTGCATCTGTGGCGGAGTTGGCTGGTCAGCATTCCAAGATGCCAGCAAAACGCTCAAAAGTATGGCTGGTGTACTACACACCTGTGGCGCCGGGTACTAATAAATGCATAAAATGCGGTAAGATTATTTCGGGGGAAAACTGGGAATAAGAGTAACATGATAAAGCACCTCATCAAATATGGAGAAAACTTCAGGGTGGAGAACCGGTGTTTATACAACACCAGCGTTGTCGTCATTTCAACAGGATACGGTGCAACCACCGATAATTTTATAAGGTAATATATACGTGCTTACTAGGTTAACAGTACTCATCCTTTTGTGTGTTAAAACATTTATTGTCAAGTAAAACGTTTTGGGCATGTTGTAGGCAGGTGTGCTAACGCTAGCCTAGCTTGCTCGCTAATTTTACCTAATTAGCAAGTTAGCACCCTACTCAGTCAAATCTGTCAATGCTTTGTTCAGTGGTGACTAAGAGCCACTCCATGTCTGACTCTGCACTGTGGGAGCTGTTCGCCGAGGAGGACCTGGCCTTTAAATCCATCCAGGCAGCGCCACTCCTTGACCGGTCAGAGAAGAGAGAGATGGGGAATGACATGCGGGAAAGAGCCACAGGTCAGATTTGAACCCTGGGCTTCTGCAGCCTTTGCACATGGTAAATGGTAAATGGACTGTACTTAAATAGCGCCTTTCTAGTCTTCCGACCACTGGCTTGCCTTTCACTTCAACAAAGAAAAAATCATTTGTCCATTTTTCCTGGAATATGCAGCATTCTGCATCCACCTTCCTTTTCTTGACAGTCGCCATGATGCATCACTTGTCATCCGTGTCAATCACTCCGGCCCAATGCAATGACACGTGCATCACATGCTGTATTCACTGACCCTGACGATTTTTTATTTATTCATACTATAAGTGCATATATAAAATATAAAACATTAATTGCGTTGCAGGCCGGTTGAAATTGTCTCGTGGGCCGTATACGGCCCGGAGGCCAGACGTTCCCCACCCCTGCTTTAGCGTGAGCAATATTGGATATTTAGGAACAATATCAGTATTTGAATCTAAAAAATGATATATCAGCCCAATTGGACAAAACCCAGGTAAATGTAAGCTTATGGGTCAGACATACTCCATATAAGATCTATGCCAAAGCAGGTGGACATGGCTCAGTTGGAGGGACAGTATAATATTAACTGTGCCAGTGGCTACGTACGTGTTCCTGTTAAACTGCTGTTATAGCTAGGTGGTCCTGTATGTTTGTTGAAATAACTGAAATTATACTTCACTTCATACTTGATACTTCAGTCATCAATAAAAAACACTAATGCATGTTATTAACTAAACTTCTTCCCTGGAGTTTCTGTGCTCTCTCGTCCAGCAGGTTCTCATGGATCGTGGCTGCTGCTGTGGTCCTGCATGACGTCCACTACATATATTATTACTGTCATTATTGCTACCATATCTCCATTACAAATATTCAGATAAGGTTAGTCACATTTGTATTGAGTATTGAGTGCTGTCACGTTGTATCTGTTTTTTATCCTTCTCTTTTGTCTATCGTATTGTCCCAGCTTTTTTTTAGCATGACAATGTTCTGATGTTCTTGTCTTAGGCCTGTGTTATCCTTTTGGGTGTGATGCCTGTTTTTCATTGTCTAATCTTTTTATGTCAAAAAGGCCCTTAAAACAGGCTCAGCAGCCTCTATGGACATATTGGCAGAGCTGAACAGACATAAGAGGACATTGTCGGAGGAAGACAAAAAAGACAAAAGAAGGTAAGAACATTGTTGGGAGAACATGTGACCTCACTAGACCCCAAATGAGACCGGCCTGTGTTTTAAATTGGTTTGTTTCAACAATTTGTGTTTCAGGTTAGCTACAACGGCAACAGAGAGTTGTGAGGATGATGTGTTGGCAATGTTTCACTGTGTAGGATTTATGAATGGAAAATTTTGTTGCTTCATACAGTACAATACATAGATGTCTCTTTACAGGTTTAAATGGGTTTAAGATGGAACTAACTCAGGGTTGTCACAGGCAACTGAACTAGCTTAGTTTCTTGAAGACGTTTCGTCTCCCATCTAAGAAGCTTCTTTGGTGATTCTCAGTCACAGCCTCTTAAGGTGTCACCGACCCCACACAAGTAAACACCACCAGTCAGTTAGAAGCGACGAAGCTTCTTGGATTAGAGGCGAAACATTCTTCAAGAAACTGAGCTAGTCTTTGCCTACGACAATCTTTAAGTTTCATTTTCTATTTTTAATTTCAGAGCATAAGATGATTTTCAGTTTATAGCCAATTGTAACTTATTCCCATTTGGGAGGGTTGGGGGTGGCAGTAGCTCCTTCCGTAGGGACTTGGCTTGAGATCTGGATGGTGGCCGGTTTAAGTCCAACAGGGACCATTGTATGGAGGGTGGACTGGTAGCTGGAAAGGTGCCAGTTCACATCGTGGGCACTTCCGAACCCCTAACTGGTGTGTCACCACCATCTCTCTACATTTGCATGCCCTTTGTGTGTTGTTGTATTTTCTGAAAAACTTGAGTGAAAAAAAATATTTCCCTACCGAAGGATCAGTAAAGTATCTGTTCCTTTCTTGTGTTTGTACAGTCCAGTTTCTTATGGCAGTGGGTGAAATGCTATCATAGTCCCCATTGATGATTACAGTGAGTTCCATTGTGAACATATAGGATAATGATGGAAGGGTGGGTCATCAATTTCACAAGACTAGTCCTGTAAGACTAGTCCTGTGTGAATAAGGGTTTATAGCTAAACAAATAAAAAATAATCTGAGCACTTACCCAGTTTCAGAACCCCTCTTGCAGTGCAAAATGGACTATGACATGAGCAGGGGAATAACCTACACACTGGGGAAGGCCACAGCGCTGAAAACTCTGTGCATGATTATTGATCAAAGAATTAAAAATAGAAAAGTATGAAATGAGGAAATGAGCACAGCCTAAACATTGTTTCTTTTTGGAGCATGGATGATTTTTCTTCTTTGACAGTTTTCATCTGGAGTGGGCAAAGAATAATGTTTATTCATTATTTATTGTTAATATTAATTATCAGCTTTATGGTTGCATTTTGTATTTGTTGTTATGTTTCCTAAAGTGCATCATTTATCAGCATTTTAATGTTTTAATTCAATTTCAATTCATTTCAATTTTATTTATATAGCACCATATCATAACAAAAGTTATCTCATGACACTTTCCATACAGAGCAGGTCTAGACCATATAATATTATTTACAGAGACCAACAGTTCCACCATGGGCAAGCACTTGGTGACGGTGGTGAGGAAAAACTTCCTTTTAACAGGCAGAAACCTCGAGCAGACCCAAATTCATTGGTAGACGCTCATCCACCGCGACCGGTTGAGTTAAAGATAGAGAGGGGCGGAAGGGGGGTAGATAGATAAATAGGGAGAGATAGATAAACATATTGTACAATTACAATGAATGATAAAATGACAAAGAATTACAATGAATGATAAAATGACAATGAATTACAATGAATGATAAAATGATTACAGTAGCAGTGGAACCTGTGATAGAGATAGAGAGACACAGATGCACAGCAGCAGCAAATCATAAACTATGAACTGTAATGGAGATATGGTAGCAATAATGACAGTAATAATATATGTAGTGGATGTCGTGCAGGACCACAGCAGCAGCCACGATCCAGTATAGTCAAATTTGAAAACATAATATAAGAATGAATAAAGAATTTCTGTGCACATTTAGCACAATGGCTCTAACATTGATAGTGTTAGTTTGAATAAATTTGTGAATTTATTCAAACTATCAAATGAGTTAATGGATCAAGCTGCATGGGCACATCCACATGTCCCACTCTGTTTTAGGGTCTGATCACTCAATCTGTTGTGGAAAGTGACAAAAGGTGCTTTTTGGATCAAGGGGCATCGGCCGAGGCAAGATAAACCCCCCCCCATAGAGCTTAGACACTGGTGGTGATGACATGCATAACAGCAGCATAAACCTACTGAAGTCTGTGGTCGATGTGCTATCGGATGGATATGTCCAGCCAATAATAAGAACAGTTGATTACATGATTGACCGCCCCAGAAAATAACAGCAAGGTAATAATGAGTGAGCATGCATGAAAGGAGTGAATGTCAGGATAGAAAAAGAAATAAACTATAGGCCTAAGCATGCAGAAGAACGGTCTTCCTGACTGAGCTTTTGCTTGAGCTTCATTTAGTTTGTTACACACACTACATACAGGACCTTTAAGTTCATACTTGCACATGAAATACATAATATTTCTCAAAATGATGGCAGAAAAGAATTTGGCAGGATCATGAAAAAAGAGCCAAAAACAAGGACAATGTACCTTAAACCATCAGCGACACTGAAAATCAGAATACAAAGTCAGATCTGTCTAGAAATGTTCTCTCTGGCTGATTTGAGAAAGAGTGTTTACTGCTGTCAGAATCAAGTGTTTAGCTCCACAATCAGATATGTTACTGTTTGTAAGTAATAAAACAGTTTTATCAGCTGGCTTGAAAGTAAAAATCTCCCTGGAATACTAATGTGTGTCTTACACAAGTGTTTGTTTATATGTGAAAAAATTGAAGAACGCTGTATTTTTCAGTCATGGATGTCTGGTGCTACGTCTGTCTCAAAGTGGATATACTACACCATTCATTTGAACTGAATACGTCTGTAAATGTAGCTACTGCTTTTGGGAACTGGTGTATAATGTGTGTTAGTATACAAAATATACCTGTGATTAAAAACTTGTATTAAGAAATATTCAGATTTGGGGCGGCGTTTAGCTCAGTTTGTAGAGCAGCTGCCCCATGTGCTCAGTCCTTGCTGTGGAAGCCCAGGGTTCAAATCCAACCTGTGGCTCTTTCCTGCATGTCATTCCCCATCTCTCTCTCTCTCCCCACATTCCTGTCACTCTTCAGCTGTCTCTATCCAATAAAGCTTGAAAAGGCCAAAAAAATAATCTTAAAAAAAAAAAGAAAGAAATATTCAGATTTGAATAACCAATTCCCACACAAAGATTAGAGAAACACAACCCTGCACGGAGTGGAGCTCAATGTTCATAACTACCTTTCTTTCTTTGAACCATAACATGGCTATAAAGGTGACAATGAAGTTAAATATTTGTAATTTTTTTGGATTTCCTCAAACATGGTAATGTCTGTTTTTCATCTGCCTGTGATACTAATATTCAGTTGCAACTAATAACCAGTGTGAGAAGAAATTGATATTGTCCTCGGAGGATAAACCCTCATGTTTCCTCTAGCCATGATTTTCATTTGTTCACTGTAAACATAAAGGTTGCCATAAAAAGTATTGAAAATGTGAATCCCATTTACATTTGATGATTCCGCATGTTACATGTCACTGCCTTATGTAGAGAGGCTGCAAATAAATGATGTGGAGATTTGGTTTTCAGTTTCAGTTCAAAATGAAGGTTAATAGCAGCCTCGGACGCTGGCTGGTAACGCTGGACTGTGTCTGCAGGTGTGCTGACTGTGGATACGTCAACATTAGATAAGCAACTCGTTTCATTGTCTTTTGAATTTCTCTTTCTTCAGCTTCATTCCAGTCATCAAAGCTGTTAAAAGAAATGCAGAGGTCACACATTGTTTGGAAATAGATATCAGATTGTTAATGTGTTGCAATAAACAGATGCTTTGACTGCATCCCCGTTGCTACAGTATGCTTTATTTTATGGCTCATTATAGATACAGGATGATAGTATTTGTCCAGTGCCAGACATTGAACAGTTACAATGGAGATACTTACAGTAGTAACTTCATCAGAGACACTAAGAAACAATCATTACTGTTGATTCCTGATAAGTGAATATAGAAACACATTAATAAGGTCTTCTGGAACCAAAATCTAAAATCAAAATGAAAACATAAGTGTTACAGCTTTAACTAAACAGGACTGTGTGTAATGCTTTGTTTCTGTTGGCTCTGTTCGAGCTGACTGGGGCTGTTTGGTTTGGTTCGTTTCATCTGTGCTGTTGCTGATTTGCCAGCCAGCCATGGAGCAACAAATCTCATTGCACCTCACGTTGTAGTGGCACTAGAATGAATGAACTCTGGGACAAACACAGACATGTTTATGATTTTGTAAAAACAGATCTGACATTACGGCTACACTCAGTGTTCAATACAACTGCTTCAGAAAACATTTTGTAGATGTGCAGGAAATATTATATTTGGAATCATTCTTCATTCATATTTTATGTGTATGGGTCGGGCTGGGTTAAGACACTTGGCAGTGGTCCAGCCAGACGGCATTTGTAAATCTAAACCCTAAAGGATGTAGACAAAACTATGTCTGATGGCACAGTCACTGCTCTCTGACAATACTCAACAAACCATATTCAAGTTGTGTTGAGCAATTTATTTTGCTCATCTTAGTACGTTGGTAGTATTATATCATTTACTGCTGCAGCCACTTGATACTGCTTACTGATCAACAGCTTGAGGGTGAATTAAGAAGAGAAGTAAGACGTTGTACCGCTTCATTTGTTTGACTGCATTCCTTCTAGCGTCCATTTTGTACTTGCAGCATGTCACACTAAGCAGAGAGACATCTGAGATCTTCCACTTCAAGTAAGGATCTAGTTACCACTTTCTATTCTGCTGTGGGAGATTTAGACCTTCACTACACACTGGATTCACACTGCATTTGAACATATATCATTGTTTATGACTGACTCAGTTTGCATTGTGAGATCCACACTCAAAAACAACTGAAAAAGTATTTTTAATACAGTCCCTTGAATTTATTAAAAAAAACAGAAGGTATACATAATCAAAAAGATTTTTTTGTATTGAACAGCAGGAGATAGAGTACTTATTTGCAAATTATTTGGCAGATTGAATTCATTTGGTGCTCTAGTTTCAGTCAAGTAAACTTTACCTATCTTCACCTATCGAAACCCGAGATATACGCTGTGCAATGCAAATATTACAAAGAAAAAACAGGAAACAGCTAATTTAAATAAAGACAATAAAAACTACACAGACTGCACAAACACATTACAGGACAAAGCATGTCAGTTATTAGCAACTATCAACTGTTTTTTTATAATAAGGGAAGACAGTTCCAGAGGGCAGACGTCACTGCAAAGACTTGGTCAATATTGGTTTTAAGTCTACAATTCTAGATCACCAGAAGGCCTCCTGAGAGATTTCATCCAAGCCAGGGGACATGTAGATTGGCCAACACTGGTGTAATATGTGACCTACAGCATGTGCTAGTTAAAATGCTACCAGCCACATTTCAACCAACTGAAGCAACACGGAAGACTTCTGCCAGTACCTTTCCACTCACCTGCCTGCCACTCCCACCTCATCAGTGCAACCACCTTCACCGGTGTTTCCTCACCTGATCACCTATCTGCCCAACATTTATACCCACTCATTCCACTCGTCGCAATCGTCGTCTCTGTCCAGGTAACCCCTTGTCTGTTTCCCATTTTGCCTGGATTCTCACCCTGGAGGGTTCAGCTGGAAAGTTGGACTGTTTTGGCTGGCTCTGTTTGTGGACTTATACCTGTATACGGACTTTCGTGTAGCAGAGTGGCTGTTACAAAGAACTAAGATTCTCCATTCACCTGCTGTGGGTTTTTGCTGTCCTTTGTTGAATAAACTGTTGAACTGTTCCTGCTCTGGTCTCAGTCTGTGCTGTACATGGGTTTAACCTCATGCCCGTTACGTAGTGTGGTGAACAGTGTATTCAATGATCGATGGAAACAAAAACATTAATCATTTTTTCCAGATCTTGAAAAAATCCTCTGTAAAATAGAACCAAAATGGAACATTTGCAGGAGAAAAGAAGAAGACCAAGGATTGAACCCTGAGGTTCACCACATGCCAGCCAAGCAGATGACAAGATGTAATAATCAATGGTAACAGTAAAACTCCTGTCTGACAAATAGGAGGCAAACCGTAAAGTGTGCATTAGGTTTGTAACAGTAAATGTTTACAGTATGATAACTGTCTCAGAAAATATCACCATCTCATGGTATAATTGTATACAGTATCCAGTGGAGGAAATGGCCATATTTTACCCAGAGCCACACTTGGAGTCTTGGGGTGAGGAATGGTGTGCCTTTGTTAAAAAAAGAAATATTTAGACATAGACATAGAGATCATCTTCACATCAGTGAAAATGCTTATAGTTATAAATCTTTTATATATTTTGTTTTTTGTCTTGAGCTGAGGATGTGCTCTGATATTTGAAGGCAAACAGCGCTGTTCAAAGAAATGACTGACAGCTCATAAAAACAGGAACTTTAGGAAGTCCCAAGTAACAAACAAGTACCCAACCAGAATTTTGATTCTGACAGTAAACCTGTACTTTGATATGGACTGAATCAATGTGAAATAAAACAGAATGTCTGGCTCTGTAAGAGGGAGGAGAGACAGAGAGAAACTCAGAGAGGTTCAGAGAGTCAGTTACCATGGTTCATCCAGAGTTTCACTCATCTCAGAGTTTTCACTAAACCTGATGTCTGGAATTCACCCCAGAAACATTTTGACGGCACTGGGTTCACCTGATCATCTCTGTTGCTGTCGCAGTGCATTGGAGTGGCATTTGTCTGCCGGATTGGGCAGTGTGAGAGTGTGGCACTGAAGGTGATTTGTGGCGCATTCAAGCACAATCAATTATATTCCTCTCAGGAACAAGCTTTAGAAAGAGTGTGAAATAGCTAGAAGTGATTTTCCCCCATAAAGAAAGTTCTGAGCAGGAATGCCATTTTTGTTATGTGGTAAACAATTCTTGGATTCATTGGATTTGGCATTAAGATGGAATCTTGACAATGAAAAACATAACACACAATATCACCAAACTGGTTTATGCCCCTGTAGTTTACATACCATCCTGCTGAAGTAAATACTCACTGGCGCACCAAATGTGGATTATTTCCCAGATGAAAATTGTCACCAACATCAAATACACTATTCCCTCCTTGAATAATGTCTAATAAAAACTTGTTTATTTAGACCTTAGTGTTTATAGTCTCAGATAGGTTAGAGAAGAAGGAAAGGACTGTGAGCCACACAAGCAAATAAGTGGATTTGGTATTCACGATTTGTTGACAATTAGAAAAAATATAGAATTACACCAGCCGTATCCTAAATAAAATTAAATAATTACAAAATAATGATAATCAACATAGCATAAAATTAGGGCAGTCTGAAGCATTAATCTAATATACAATACACTGTGTAATTAGATTCAATACAATTCTCAGCACCCAGTTCTACTGGCATGATTAATTTAGTAAGCAATTAGGAAATAAATGTTTTTCATAAAGGGCCCATTTGACATTTTGGGAAGGATGCTTATATACCCTTACTTAGCAAGAGTTAAATGAGAAGATTGATGTTGGTTTACGATGTGACAACGCTCTGGTTTGGTTAGGTTTAGGTAATAAAACAACGGGATCAGGTTTGGGTTAAAATTAAAGTCTTTAAAATAAAAAAAAGCCTTAAAGACATTTTATTGATCCATCCAGACACCAGAGCACATCCCTACATGGACTTTTGTTGCTTTGTAATTGAGTCACCTGACTTCCTCCCTTGGTCCCAACAGAAAAGAGTCATAGATACTTACTGCTAGAGGACTTGAATGTTATTGTCATTGGGGAGGTTTTACTCCAGCCTTTATGCTAAGCTAAGCTAAGTTAACTGGCTGTTTGCTGTAGATTAACATTTATTGTACAGACATGAGTATCATGGTGTCACTCTCCACCTCTCATTGTGGGCAATGGGTAAGTTTTTTTTTTTTTTAATTAAACATCTCATCACCACATACAAATATTTTTTGAGTTATCCTGCTTCGGTCCAAATAGGATCAAAAATATTCCCCAGTTGATTAAACCTTTGATGAATGATGCATCTCACCTCAAATCAATATGTTCGACTCTACAAGACCGAGTGGCTTTATTTTAGCAGCTAGTCTTAGAAAATGGCTGTTTCATCAGTGAAAAACAAGTTTACTGCGCCTTTGTGACTTCTGCTCATTTGTACTCTGTTTACATTTTCTTCCTGGATGTGCCAGAGTCATTCTGGCACTTAGAAGCGCCCGTTTGCAGAGGCACCTCGGGAGCAAGGTTGTTATGAACATTGAGCTCCAGTCCGTACAGGGTTGTGTAGCTCTAATCTTTGTGTGGGAATTTGTAATCATGAGGTGGCAGACCATCGAACACAGATTGCCATGTCAGATAGGATTAAAGATAGCATCGCTTTGATTGATATGTTTGTGTGGGTGGCTGATGGATGCCAATGTGACAGGAAGGGTATGATGACCTCTTGTACAAGAGGCAGTTTCAGGCAAACAATCCGATTAGTTGAAGATGTATTGTTTTTAAATGTGCTGCTAAGCTGGAATGGAAAAGGCTGCCATCATATCATCCTTCCATAACACTTAAGCAATTTAAACGTTTTACTTGTACTATACAGCACTTTGATAAAAACTTCCTCAGACAGTCAGCATACATTAGTAACCACTGTGACAGCCAGAATGCCTTTGTCGTCTCAGTACAGCATGTTGTCCTGTGTTTTATTGCTAGACAAATATGTGATGCAAAGTGAGTGGATTCATTTGATGTCTGAGCGTCGTCAAAGCAAACAAAAGAATGTTTGGCACAACCTTGTGTAATAAAGGATCAAGATTTAAATATTAATCCACTTGCCTCGGGACATGGAGTACATGGAGTACATGATGGAGCACTCAGAGTCTGTAGTGAAGAGGGAAAGCACTGTGTCGTGTTCATACTGTGTGTACTGCAGTAATGTCGGCACCACTCCATTTGGCCATGTGGCTGTTCTGTTCGGTGGTGGTGAAAGTGGGAAGACCTGGTTAATTGAGTGTGGCCTGTACACAGAGCCACATATTGCATGTCTGCACATTGTCATAAGCAGACATGCAAAATAAAACAATTAAAAAAAACTTTTCAACAGATTTATTTGTAAGTAGAACTTTATCAAGTTTAATTATTTTATTGAACAATATTATGTAGCCCACGAGCTCAAATGTGTGTCTTCAATAATCTCTGTGTGTTCTGGGCTCTAAAGTGTGGTCCAGGTACAGAAATCACCTGTGCAGGTAGGGGGCGTGCCCTCAATAGCCCTGCAGTAAGCAGTGTGCTGTGTGCATGTGATAGCGGATATATTCAAGTGTACCTGGTTGTTTTAGTCAAGATAATACTAAATATAATTTCCATGGTACACACAGGAGGCCCAGTTAGTGGACTCATGCTGGTTGCTATGGAAACCAAGTGCTCACATTTGTTCCAGTCTTCAGCTGAACTAAATGAAAAGTTTTCTGATCGATTCTTAAAACGGTCAAAAGTCAAAAGTCAAATTCTCTGACAAGCTGAGTCAGTGCAAATCTTTAAAACACATCTTACAACCCATTTGTTTTCTTTTGCTTGATTTAATGACATTTACTTTGTGCTTTATATTATATGGTTTTCCATCTCTTCTCTCCTACCCCCTCCTGTAAAGGAAGACTGCCAAGTGACCTTCTGGACATGAGATCAAACTGTGGGAGTTTCAATTTGGAATATTTGGTCTATTCAATAAAACATATTCTGGATTTGTATCAAACTGTGTCCCATATTACAGATCAAACCTTTCATAACACCTACACCCGTAATCAGCGTCACGATTTTATTTTTTTATTTTTTTACATCTCCTCTCAACTACAGTACATGTTACCACATAGTTTGCTTCACTTGGAAATGCAGAATGCTATGTTAGTGAGGATAAAGACGGTAAATGGACTGTATGTATAGAGCACCTTTCTAGTCTTCAGACCACTCAGAGCCCTTTTACACTGTTTCATTTACCCATTCACACACATTCAAACTCTGATGGCATTGGCTAACATGCAAGGTGCAAACTGCTCATCAGTTTTTGGGAGCTAACCATTCATACACATTCACACACCAATGGAGCAATTTGGGGTTCAGTATCTTGCCCAAGGACACGTCGGCATGCAGACTGGAGGAGCCAGGGATTGAACCGCTGATTATCTGGTAAGTATACGACCAGCTTTACCCCTGCGCCTCCAATTACTGTGTCACTGCAAATTTAAATGAAGAGTCTGAAATCACTGTGTTTGGTATATCCATTCTGGGCTACTTTAGAAACACAGCTGTAGATGCAAAAAACACAATGATTTCCCCTCAATCTTACACACTACACCTTAAACTGCTGCTGTATTTTCTGCTTTTATTATATTAGTCACCTTGAGTCACCTTGGAAGAGCCAGGAAACTATAACTAGTTGTTCTAATGATATCTGGAGAATGACAGTTAACTATGACAATGACATGATGACATGACATTATATCAGTTTCACTTTTTACATGACATTAAATCAAATCAAATCTAATCTAATTTTATTTCTATAGCCCAAAGTCACAAAATACATTTGCCTCTGAGGGCTTTACAATCTGTACAGGGAGTGACACCCTCTGTCCTTAGACACTCGGTTCGAGTGAGGAAAAACTTGCCCACAAAAAAACCCCCCTTTTTTTTTAAGATAGTTTTTTGGCCTTTTTGAGCTTTATTTGACAGAGACAGCTGAAGAGTGACAGGAATGTGGGGAGAGAGAGATGGGGAATGACATGCGGGAAAGAGCCACAGGTCGGATTCCCTGGGCTACTGTGACAAGGACTGAGCCTTTGCACACAGGGCGGCTGCTCTACCAACTGAGCTAAACGACACCCCCGCTAAAAAACCCTTTTAACAGGGAAAAAAGGTGGAAGAAACCTCAGGAAGCGCCACAGAGGAGGGATCCCTCTCCCAGGACGGACAGACGTGCAATAGATGTCACATGTACAGAACAAATCAACACAAACATGTTGTACAATTACAATGAATGATAAAATGACAATGAATTACAATGAATGATAAAATGATTACAGTAGCAGTGGAACCTGTGATAGAGATAGAGAGACACAGATGCACAGCAGCAAATACCAACCAATACCGTGTATAACCCTGAAAGAGACAGACTGAGACAGAGAGAGTGAGAGAGAGAGAGACTAGTCCTATGGCAGCATAACTAAGGGATGACCTGAGTCAGCTGTATCTATAAGCTCTATCAAAAAGTGAAGTCTTAAGTCTACTCTTAAAGGTGTTGACCGTGTCTGCCTCTCAAACCCAAAATGGTAGTTTGCTCCACAGAAAAGGAGCAGCATTTTGAGAGCGCAGTGTTCTAGAGGGGTAGTAAGGTACTATGAGCTCTTTTAGATATGATGGTGCCTGACCATGAAGAGCTTTGTAAGTAAGGAGAAGAATTTTAAATTCTATTCTAGATTTAACAGGTAGCCAATCTCTTATCTTGGTTCCTGACAGAACACATGCAGCAACATTCTGAATTAGCTGCAAAGTCCTAAGAGACTTATTGGAGCAGCTGATAACAAAGAGTTACAATAGTCGAGCCTAGAAGTAACAAATGCATGGACTAGTTTTTCTGCATCCGCTTGAGATACAATGCGTCTGATTTTGGCGATGTTATGTAAGTGGAAGAATGCAGTCCTTGAAATTTGTTTTATGTGGACATTAAAGGACAAATCCTGATCAAAAACAACTCCAAGATTCTTTACAGTGCAGCTGGAGGCCAGGGTGATCCCGTCTAAAGTAACTAAGTCTCTAGAAAGAGAGTTTCTGAGGTGTTTGGGTCCAATTACAAGAACTTCAGTTTTGTCTGAATTTAACATCAGAAAATTGTAGGTCATCCAACTTTTTATATCCTTAAGGCATGCTTGGAGTTTAGTTAACTGATTGGTTTCATCAGGCTTGATCGATAAATATAATTGGGTATCGTCGGCATAACAATGAAAATTAATGGAGTGAAATAATGTTCCTAAAGGAAGCATATATAAACTGAATAGAAGTGGTCCTAGTACAAAACCTTGTGGGACTCTGTGACAAACTTTGGTACGCATGGAGGATTCATCATTGACGTGGACAAACTGAGATCGATCTAAGAAATACATCTTAAACCAGCTTAGGGCGGTTCCTTTGATGCCAATTTGATGTTCCAGTCTCTGTAAGAGAATTTGATGGTCAATGGTGTCAAATGCGGCACTAAGATCTAACAGAACAAGTACAGAGATGAGTCCTTTGTCTGATGCCATTAGGAGGTCATTTGTAACTTTGACTAATGCGGTCGCTGTGCTATGATGCACTCTAAATCCTGACTGAAAATCCTCAAATAAACTGTTCTTATGGAGAAAGTCACACAGCTGATTGGCTACAGCTTTCTCAAGTATCTTAGAGAGAAAGGGAAGGTTTGATATCGGTCTGTAGTTGGCTAAAACCTCTGGATCTAGAGTGGGCTTTTTAAGAAGAGGTTTAATTACAGCTACTTTAAAGGACTGTGGTACATATCCCCATAATAAAAACAGATTAATCATATCCAATAAAGAAGGGCTAACTAGAGGTAAAACATCCTTGAGCAGCCTGGTTTGGATGGGGTCTAAGAGACAGGCTGACAGCTTAGATGGCGAAATAACAGTCTTAATATATATCAAGTTTTACAGCTGTTTCCAAACTTGCTGTATCAGAATGCAGATCAGTGCCTGTTGAGGGCAAGAGGTGATGAATTTTGTCTCTAATAGTTATAGGTTTATCATTGAAGAAGCTCATGAAGTCATTACTACTTAGACCTAAAGGAATAGATGGCTCAGTAGAGCTGTGGTTCTCTCTGTTAGCCTGGCTACAGTGCTGAAGAGAAACCTGGGGTTGTTCTTATTTTCCTCTATTAATGAAGAGGAATAGGCTGCTCTGGCATTACGGAGAGCCTTCCTGTATGTTTTAAGATTATTTTGCCAGACTAAGCGAGATTCTTCCAGTTTAGTGGCACGCCATTTGCCTTCAGATTTTACGTGCCTCTTGCTTTAAGTTACGAGTCTGCTGCCTATACCATGGTGCTAACCTCCTTTGTTCAATTATCTTCTTTTTAGAGGCGCAATAGAGTCGTAATGAGCCTGTAGTACTATCAACAAGATGATCTATTTGTGAGGGGCTAAAGGAAGCAGACAAGTCCTCTGCTACATTGAGACATGGCATTGAATTCAATGAAGGAATCACTTCACTATCAGATACACATCTGCTGTAGGAGTTTCTGCAAAGGTTTATAGAGGAGGTCAGAGAGAAGAGGATTATGTGGAAAGACTATTAGATGATCAATTTCAATGCCATATGAGAGAAGAAGATCAAGAGTGCGGTTCAGACAATAAGTCGGTTTATTTACACTCTGACAGAAGCCGATTTAATCTAATAAAGAGATAAACATAGAACTAAGACTATCATCGTGGTTGTCCACATGAATATTAAAATCACCTACAATAATTACTTTATCTGTTTTAAGGATCAAGCCTGATGCAAATTCTGCAAATTCAGATAAAAATTCAGATTAAGGACCTGGAGCACGATATACCGTAACAAATAAAATTGGCTGTAATGCTTTCTGGGTTGGGTGAGTAAGGATAAGAATAAGACTTTCAAATGAATTATAATTTAGTTAGTAGTAGGTTGAGGATTTATTAATAGACTTGAGTCAAATATGGCTCCAACTCGACCACCTCGACCGGTACTTCGAGGAATATGAGTATTACAATGACTGGAGTGGATTCATTTAAGCTAACATATTCATCCTCCTGCAGCCATGTTTCAGTGAGATAAAATAAATCAATATCATAATCAGATATCAATTCATTGACTAAAACAGCTCTAGAGGACAAGGACCTGATATTCAAGAGTCCACATTTAATTCTCTTTTTTTGGACTGTTGGAGGTGTTGATTTAATTTTTATTAAGTTTTTATGGTGAACTCCTCTGTTCACTGATTGTTTTATCTTTAAATAATGTAGGTGGATGGGGGACAGACACAGTCTCTATACTAAAGGACTGGGTGGGCGGCTGCTCTAATTGAGGTGCAGAGAAGCGTGTAAGACTGCATCTCTGCTTCCTGGTCTCAACTCTGGGTTGTCACGGTTTTGGTCGACTAATAAACTTGGCCATATTCCAGAAAGGTGTCCAATTATCTATGAAGCCCACATTGTTTGCCGGACACCACCTCGACAGCCAGCGGTGGAATGACGATATGCGGCTATACATGTCATCACTGGTCACATTGGGTAGGGGTCCAGAGAAAACTACGGAGTCCGACATCGTTTTGGCGTATGCACAAACCGATGACACATCATTTTAGTGACCTAGATGTTAAATCTGGTGTTTTGATTTCAGTGTTAACAACATGAGTGACCAGATTGTTCTAAGTCCCCCTCATGGCTACTGACAACTGCACTGTTGTCTTTCCTCTCTTCAGATGTGAGTATTTATGATGTGCAACATATAAAATTCATGGTTCTTTCACTGCTGTCCTTGACCTGCTCAAAGGCTTTGAAGCCATTCCTCCCACTGCACTGACAGGGCCACCTCATCTCCTGCTGTATTTCATGAAGCAGAGGAGAATATAGTGAGCCATTTTAGGATTATTCCCATTGATATTGAGGCATAAAATATTCCATATTTTATAGGTTGTACAAGCCTCATAAAAATGCTTTTCCACGCAATTACAGTGTAAGATAGACAAGTTCCCCTTCTTCAAGTCTTACGTGCCTTGAAAAGCACATTTTCCAAAAGGTTCAACACCGCAATAACATGCCATTTCAAATAAAACATGAGTGCAGTCGTGTACTGTGTGACCACTGCTGCTGAATAATGAATAGCACAGCAACCGCTCATTCTTCTTGCGTCTTATCTCGTGGCAGCGTTTCATCCATTTTGCTCGAGAGCAAACTAAAGGTGGCAGGCAGCCCTCAGGTTTCAATAGTAGATGTTGAGTTTGTGACAAGTTAACTCCAGTACTAGTCAGCCCTGCTGAACAGAATGGAACAAGAGCAAGCTGTTCTAGCCCATCAAGTTTAGAGGCACATTACCTAGGAACAGATATCCAGGAAAACAGCTGCTGCAGCAGTCCTTGGTGGAGCTGCCTACTGGTCCTGTACTCTTTCACCGAGTCCCCATGTGGCCCCTGTGACATGTCATGCAAATCCAAATGGATGCCCCCGACTTTATAGGGGAAAATTAATGTGAATTTTCTGCATTTTGAGCAGCCTGTGCAACAACACCACATGGCACCATATGGCGCACACATAGAGCCAAAAAGACGATTGGGATATGTTAACACAGTCATATTTGTGTGGACAAGTTTTATTAAAGCGTTCAAAGTGCTTCAAGACTGAAGTCATTTAGAGCAGGCAGCTTTTCACATGCAGTAAAAAACAGAACAATTAAATACAATAAAAGGCGTAGAGGAGGTCTTTTTCAGTGGCAGCCTATAGAAAATTATTCAAAACCTGCTACCCAAAATATAGCTTTACTCTTACTTCATCCCACATGTCAATGGACACAATTAAAATAGCACATGGCCAGTAGCATGTGAGCAGTTAGCTCAGTAGGTACACCCCATGGGGAAAAAAAAAATCTTAAATAGCATGTGGCCATTTAGTTCTATTCATTTCATATTACAAAGAAATAGAAGGCTTTTCCAATTCCCTGGCCTTTCACAACTGATTATAACTTTCTGTCTGGATTTTAAAATATGATGCAATTTGCATATTATGTAGTTTTTACCTCCTCCCCCAAAACTCTTTGGTGTGAAGCTGACTGATGCGTCTGAATTCAACAAAAAATTGATAATGGCTTTGTAGCATATCATCAGAATCTGTAAAATTAAGGAAGAGTGATGTTTACAAAAAGCAATCTGTTTGATGAGTGCTTCAAAATCAATTTCAAGCAACAAGGGTCAAAGCAGCCTCCTTTGATTTGACAATGGTACTGTAGCGTACTGCTCCCCAGCTAAATGGTGGCGGGTAGACGCATGCAATTACCCAGCATAAAACACTCCTGACTCCCTCCTAATTATAAACCCTTGTGAATAATCACAGCCCACTGCAATTAATGGAGCAACTCTTCAGCAGAACTACAGCTTGCACTAGCAACACATTTTAATTTTGCAGATTTCATTAGGCCTATCTATTTTTTTAAATTAGACTGAAATGTGGCTGACCTTCTGATGCCACAGAGGCAGGGCTGATTGCAAATCTGTGCCAACTATAACATATGATAAATGCAATTAACATTTTCCACATTTGTGTCCATAAACCCCCAAAAAAGAAAACTGATATTGTACATCGGATTTTTTTTAATATCTCATAAAACCTGAATAAATAATTTCCAGTTTGCTTCAAAAACTCTGAGCAAACTGTGGTTTATGCTTCCAAATGTGACAGACAGATAGATAAACAGGATTTTAAAATGCAGTTTACATGGTCCGTAGTCAGCAATAAAAATGTTTTGTAGTAAAATGTAACATGACAATTTTTCCTATCAAGAGATATTTATCAGCCAACAGCTGGTATTGCTTTCACCTTGTGTGTTTGTGTGTGTCATGCTCCTAGAGACCACTACTGAAGTAGGAAGGACCACAGAGGTGATTTTCTGTACTTTGGCAGATGTTTTAATGTGTGTGAAACTGTACAGATGTGTATTTAAGATCAAAATGAAGAGTCCACAGACGGGTGTGGTCCAAGCCATCAGTCAGTACTCATGGCATAATGTAATGTAATGTCTGCTGAGTAGTAATTTATGATATCTGTAAAACTTTTTGACATGTTACAATGTTTTTACATGCATGAATTACATTAAGACAAGTCAAAACTGATTTATACATATAGTGTGTTCATATATATTTATATATATATTAAGAAGAAATGTAACCTACCTGTGTCAGATATCAATCATTGCATTTCCCATATGTCCAACATCATCAACAACTTACACTACATTACATTACATTAGTCTTTTGTGTGTTGCCCTTATTAAAATATTCATTTTAAATATGTACCTCATTTAAGATAACTACATTTTGATTAAAATTTATGAAAAAGTTATTAAAGTAATTATAGATATTTCAAATGTAATTGTAACTAGTTCAAAAGTATTTTTTGTGTGCTGTAATTTGATTCAATAAAATTTTGTTTTAACAAACAATTTTAATTTTTGATTTTGAAACAATTTATACGTTTTTTTTTCTAGTTTTCCAAAGTGAAAATAGCTATTTGAAATATCACTCAGTGCAGACGTCAGGCTTCATCCACATGGAGGTAGGCATCAAATGGCAGATGAACACCACCTTCTGAACGCATTCCAACACTCCAACAGAATGGTGTTATAGAGTGATATTGTAATGTTGTGATTAAATATTTAAATATCAATTTTGACAACACATTCATTTCAATTAGTTATTTAGTTAATTTCAATTAGTTATTACACATTGTATAATGTGTTATAGAATGAAAAAAGTATACCAAGTATTAAACCCTGTGGATCACCATATGGAAATATCCCTGTTATATAAGTATGGAACTAGTTCAGGGCCTTTTTTTAGAGAAACCACTACATGTTACTACAAGCCCAGTGCCATCTTTTGTACCACGTACATCATACAGGCATTTAATCAAGGAGGACTAGTACAGAAACTTTGCAAACATCAGCACTTTGTGCTAGGTCATTTAAGACTTTTTCCAGCACAGTTTCTGTGCTATGGCCTGTTCAGAATCCTTTTGACTTGTATTGTGAGCACAAAAAGGTGTTATGTAATCATTTTTACTTACTTTGTAGAAAATATTTCTTGTCAACATAAATTAGGCAGAGTAAGCCAATAGTACACATGTAGTTTAGACAGGACATGGTTGTACATGATTTTATTCATAATGGCTAGGCTGGTTTAGACAGCCTCTGTACTAAAAAATAAGACCAAATGCATATTACCCGCTTTGCAAGAGGTGCTAGTTAACCCAAAAACAATAACATTGTCATTATCAAGTACCCCTTATTTGAAATAAATGAACAACAACACATTCTTGCTTGCTCTCTCAGTGAGGTAGAGCATGAATATGCTGCACATCCTCATTTCTGTTTCTACATAGGAACTAAATCCATCACGCTCTGGAACATAAAGGATCATGATTACTCAAAATGTCACTTTAACCGTGTGTGTCCTCACCTCCTCTGTTATCTTCACCCGCTGCCATTTGTCTGTTTAATGAATGCTTTACACAGCGCACCATTCTATACAAGAAATAGCTTTGCAAATGTGTGATATTTTCATATGAAAAATGTACATTTGTTACTCGAGCCAGTAAGAACATATCCTAGTATGTTTTAATTCAACAGCCAATAACAGCTGAAGCAAATCTTTTTTTTTTTTTTTTTAATCAATTGCAGACATGAATGTATGACTAATACTACTGCTACTGCTAATTTGTACTATTTGAAAACAATCCAGAAATTGATCCAAACTTAAAAATCTTGCCGACCATCCCTTCAAATATAAATGATGAATGATTGTATCAATACAGCACTGGCAGCTTTTGATATTTTCTTTCCACCAGAGAAGTCTTTCTTATCAGTTTTGTAGAACTGTCACTACCAGGTGCAGAGGGCAATAAAAACTTCAGTGACAGTATTGGATCAAAGTTGGGAGATTGTAAGGCAAACGCTTCTCATATGGGACTCTATCCCTGGAGCCAAGATGGAGGGACTGATAAGAACCTGTCTCCTGGCGGTTCAATGCAAAATGTATTAACGTACTAGAGTATGTTGTTTTCTCATATTGGGCCCAGTATGTCCTGCAACTGGAGAGGGGGAGGAAATAGAGTTATAGCTGACATCTTATTGCACATTATATTCACCCTCCACATTCACTGTGGGAGACAATACTGTGACCTTTGACCTGTGGGAGGGAGAGGGGTTGGAAACAGGAACGATTTAACAAAAAGGAGTTTACCATTTCTACAGAATCACAAAAGACTGTCAAGTCAACAAAGTCAACACAAACAAAACTCAACATAATCCACTAGAGAAGGCAGATTCTGACTTTATGTTTTTACAGCGTGTTCAAGCAGTGACATGGCCATCACCCATCTTCCCACAGAATATATAATATAAATATAAATATATTAATAAATGCAACTCTGAAGTGTATGTAGCTTAAAAGACTTTGTTGGAATCCGTGTTTATTTGCAATGGAATATTTTGTCTATTAGTTTAGTTTATAAAATGTATTTATATCATACACCAAAGGATAGGTAGTGATATTTAAGGATCAGATCCAACAATAATATGATTCAATGAAAAGTATTGTGTATATCAAATGCTGATAAATCATCTTCTTCTGTGGCCATGTTGGCTGTAATGCTTCTTCCGCTTCCTGGTTAATCTAAATTAGACGTCCCAATCACGCCTGGGTGCTCGAATAAGCCATCTGTAACAGCACTTACCTGCCATTCAAGTGGCGATGCTGTTAATTATGCATCATTTTTGATATTCAGCCTTAATATCATTTAAACAGGCGAGTTAAAAAAAAAGTCACCCTCAGTACAGTTGTCATGAACGGGGAAATTAGCTATAGAGACCAAAACTGTTTTTTGTACCAGGATGTAAACATGTTTATGTCTGCTGTGAAGTTGGACATGTTAATACAGGCGCTTATGGAGACTGACTCACTTCTGCAGCCAGCCTCATGTGGCCACTTGACAAATTACAGTTTTTAGCACTTCCGCATCGGCTTCATTTCCCAGCATCGGAGGTTGCTGCTTGGTTGCACTCGGTGACTTGCTCCTTCATCATCATGAACACACACTGAAGTTTATTTTTATTGATTGATTCAATACCACACCATCCTGTTGCTGTAAATACTCAGTAGAACACCAGATGTGGATTCAACCATGGCTGAAGATAGGCCCTAAACGAATCCACTGTTTCCTCCTGTAACAGTGAGCATCTGTTTTAAGATTTATGTAATGAAACATTATATAAATGACAATTTTCAAAGATTTACATCTTCAGTAGAACCTGTGGGACTATACGAGGACGAGGACAGGGTTGGAAAACATGAAATGAGTACACATTGGAGTTACTTTTTGTTAAACTAAGAGTTCATATTCACTATTTCTACTTTGTATAATTGATTTTTAGGAATTCAGTTTTTGCATGAATTTGCATTTTGTCTTAAATAAGTAAATCGGTGATTTAAATACCATCTGGATTCATACAGCACATGCAGTACACAGTAAACTGAACACCCACTTATGGCAAATAATAGCTCAGATGCTGATCTATGCTGCTATATAATATTTTCCCTCTCTTTCTCTTTGTCTTGCTCTCTCTGGCTGGTGACTTGACTCGCAGTGCCCTCTGGGATAGCTCTCGTATTTAAGCCTGGACTTAAGTTGACTCTGTTTCACATGGCTAAACAGCATCTTGCCCTAGCTGAGTCTCACTCACTAGGAATTGCAAAAAAATGGAGGCTCAGTGCATAGGGCCAAGGACTTAGAGAGAGCTTGGGGAGCGGGGTCACTCTCAAGTAAGAATTGTGACTGGATGCAACAAGTCAAGATGAGGTCTCTGTGGGTTTGAAATTAAGAAAATAGTTACAGGTAAAAGCGAGTGAGGCAGGTTGGAGGAATGAGAAATCACACACAGAATGTATAAACTTAACATCAGGGCATGGATGTATGGAGTGTCTCTATAGACAGACAGTCAGCCAGGGACAAAAACACTCCTATACCTCAGAGTAGGATCTGAAACTGATCTATATTTGCTATTTCACATAGAAATGATGGTCACATCTTGTAGTTCTGACAGTTTTGATAAAAATCTAAATGCGGAAAATTTTTATGCATAGGCGGATTTCATACGCACAAAATATAAACACAGCATTTATGTTCTTCCTCCTATTTGTCATGAGTTGAAGTAAAACATGTGAGTCTTCCTCTCTGCACACAAAAGGTTTATTATTTTCAAATTTTGTTTGTGAGCACTCCTTAACCAAGATAATCCATGTATGATGTGTGGCGTTGTGTCTGTGAGTGCCCTGCGGCTGTGGTGGGGTCATGGTATGGGCACAATGAATGCAAGTACAGGTACATGAATGGCAATTTGAAAATTTGAATGCACGACATTGGCCAATTGGCATTCCAATCATCTGACAAAGACATAGAGCATGGGTGGAGCTGAGGGCGTCTGCATGAAGCCTGGTTGCTCAAACAAGCACCTGACCGCACTCACCTGTCAGTCAAAGTGGTCACCCAATTCTGCATAACTTTAAGTCTTGATATCATTTGAACAGGTGAGTTGTATATAAATTCACCCTCAGTACAGTTGTCATGAACGGGGAAATTAGCTATAGAGACCAAAACTGTTTATTTCTGCTGTGAAGTTGGACATTTTAACATGGGGACTTATTGTTACGAGGCCAGCACCATGACAGTTTTTGTGTTGTGTTTGTACTGTTTGTTTCTGTTCTGTCACTGTTTCTCTACCTGTTTGTATGTCTATGTTACCTTCCCCTCCCCCTTGCACTCTGTTACCTCTACTGGATCTGCCTACTGTACCTCCCACGCCACACCTGCCCTGCTGCTGCAATCAAGCCATCTTGTTTCCGTCAGCTCATCACCCAGTCTGCACTTAGTTCCTGTCCCTACAGTACCTTCAGTCTCTGCCAGATCGGCACTCTTTACACACGGTTTGTCACAAGAGGAGGTCTAGCCAAGCTCAGCCTTTGAACCAGTACTACTCTGTTGCTAGTCGGTTTGTAATTTAAACCTGTTTTCTTTTGTTCAGTTCCTGTCCTGCTTACCTGCCTGCCAGCCCAGCCCCCTCCTCAAGCCCTCCTGCAGCTATTTCCCCCCTGGACCATCACCCCTCCTTCCCCACACCTCCCTTATCACAAATAAACTTTTTCTTTTGACAGTTGGTGTCTCAAATTGGGTTCCTTGCTTAGTCGTGACACTTATGGAGACTGACTCACTTCTGGAACCAGCCTCAAGTGGATGTTTGGGGAACTGCAGTTCTTGGCACTTCCAGGTTGGCTTTATTTCACTGCCACAGAGGTGGCCACTTGTTGTTTTGGCGCAAGAAAATGTATGTATAGAATATGTGGTCCTGCCTGCTCGCAAATGTTCTCGTATTCCAGCTAAACAGAAAATATGCTATATGATATATAAAAAGGCATTGCACTACCAGAATCTTGACTCATATTTGATCATATTTATTTGATTTGAGAGTTTGATCTGAGTTTCCTGAGTTGCGCTGGATGGACTCACTGAGAATGATTACACAAGGTAGCCACATCCGAAAGAGGTCTTTTCTATAACTGAGTAAACCGGTTAAGTGACATATTTTATGGATATTTCATATTCTATTCAGTGTGTAACAACAACAGAATAGAGAGCCCCTAGACTAATTTAGTGACTTATTCAGACCAACAGAGAAAGGTGATGAATATACTGTATATTATATTAGGCAGGAGGACACCTCACCACAGAAGTGGGAGTTTAGTTATGGTTTGAGTTTCTATGGTTACGTAGACACTGTGAATAGAGTGAATAGAGCTTTTATCACTCCTCTCCTCTCTCTCTCTCTGGATTTCTTGGTTAGGGCATATGCAATAAATACAACAGGCAATAAAAGCAGGATATTCAAATTAAAGTGACAATAAAGGTCAGTCATTGTTTATCTGGTAAAATAATATCTGATCAAAGTGCAGGCAGAACAGAAGGATAGGTGAGGGAGAGGGAGGCATGCTGATACATGAGCAGGTGAGAAGCTGGAATGTAAACTCTGATGCAACTCAGCAGGGCACATAAAATCAAGATTTAATGTTTAATTCTTTGTACAATGATTTCATTCACGTTAGACTTTTATTTTGAAACAACTCAGTATACAAGTGAACTCTTACCTTTTGAAAATTGTGAGTGACTCTGATTTACACATAGCTGAGAGAGCAAATAGCCACTCGCTTGCAGTCACTGTCGTGATCTGGCCAACAGAGATGGATACACTGTGGATGTCTCTTAGTGTAAATGAGTGTTTTACATCTCATCTGGATACGACACACGAAACGTCAAGTGGAAACAGGGTCGTCACATGCATCAGCATAAGTGCAATCAAGGTTTGATTTATGGCTGCAGAAATGCTGGTTCTGACAGAATCGTCAGTGTACAGCCACACTTCTTCCCTCCACTGTGAGCACATTTTCTGGAAAGACAATTTTTTCCTGCTGTGAACAACTGTTCCATCCTTCGGATGCCCTCGTTTTCAACAACTAAAAGGTTATCTATCAACATTTGAGACTTCCCTCTGCTCAGATGTTGCTGGGCCTCAATGAAGACAAACACGGTATGTCATGTAGGAGCTCCTAAAGCTCTCCCCCTGTGATCACTTTACCATACCAGAAGAAAGCCTGACAGAGGATCAGAGTACAACTTTGTAAGGCTTGTTTGATGTTGCATATCATACACACTTGAAGAGCCTCGCTTCAACCCTCCTCCCTCAATGCATCACAGCCGCAGGGCATTTACTGTGAAACGTGAACACGTGGAGGAGCAGGAGTCTGCTCAGTTTTGCTAGGGGACCTGCATGTCAGGTGGTGGATATACGAGGAATGATTCAGAGCTGTAGGCATGAGGCGCCTTCAGTGTAGCTTGGAAGTAATTTTTGTCCATGTTTTGGATGCAGCGCTGCTGTTAGTGGATACTGCAAAGCTGTACTTCAGAGACATAAAAGTGCTTTCTTGTAAAAGTTTTTCACAGGCTCACTTCGACAAGAATAGGCAGCAAAGAAGAGTCCAAAAGAACTTTTCATTGTTGTTCATAAACTTGTACACAACTTTCTATCAAAGCAGAAGTCTCCGATATCATTTACATCACCTGCAGGTGAATGCAAACAGTTGCTTTGAACATTTGAAATCTAATCATCATACTGCTTAAATTAACTCTAAAGTAATTACAGTAATGCAATTCCGGTATAACAATACATTTATAATTTTTCATTTCAACTAAGCGGTCTTACACATGAATTATAAATCCTTCATTTTCTCTGCTACTTTTATTATTGTTACAAAACAAACCTCTTAATTGATTTAACAAGGTCACATTGAGCATATTTTGATCAGGTTAAAAAATGTAATGAATCATCAATCACCCACAGATTTTACATGAGAAAACTGCAGCTTGCACCACCTGTGGGCTGGCTCTATCTGTGAACAAAAAATTAATTTAGTTTTATTACAAAAATGTGGTATGAGACAAACAAAAGCTTTACTCCATCTCCATTTCCAAGACGAAAAAAAAAGCTACAAATATGTAGTTTCATTTTTTGTTAATCTCCTTAAACAGATTTTCAGGCAATGGGCACAGACATGGAGAAGCTCCACCTCACAGCCCTTCTACATCAGGGCAAGACACGACACAAAACGTATATAAACGTATAAATAGTCACTATGTGGAGGCTAAAGCAGCATTTTACGGTGGTATCCATGGCTTTTTCTATAGGAACCAACACAACTTGATGTGTCACATATCTTTGTTATGTGAAAAAAGCTTTGCAACAGGATATACTGTATGTGTACGTGCATGACTAACATTGAAAAAAAACAATCATCTTTGCAAAACAGAAATACATTTAACATGTTTGTACACACACAAAATAACACAACTGTGGACTAGAACATTCAAATTCCACCTTGAATGTTTTTTGGCATTTTTCACTGCTCCTTCAGTCCAAAGACTAACACCAACACAAACATTAGTCAAAAAAAGGGAAAAAAGTGATATCTTCAAGAAAAAGGTAGAAGTATTTAAATAGGATTCAATACAGTCAATGATAAAATGGAGCCAACATCTAGGAGCTATTAGTGACATTGCACTTCAGCTAGAATCAACAGACAAACACACTGTCCCAAACTTCAACACAGTGAGACTCAGGGGTAAATATGACACAATGTTCATTTAATTATGTTGTGTATAATGTTTAATAAAACGTTCACCCTTTCCTCCAGTCCATTTCTGACTGTCTCTGGTAAATCCATGACAGCTGGACATGCTCTTGATTGGCTCCCTTGAAATCCTTTAAATCCGGTCAGTTTGCAGGTTTGAACCGGAGAGGCTCACCTCAGCAGGTTCACCTCAGTGGAATTAGAGGTGCTTCTGTCAGGACCCAGTACTGAAACCATTCTGTCTTCAAAGTCACTTTTAACAGAGCTATGTTCAAAATATCACAAATCATATGATTTTGAATCCTCAGCCATTATAAAGCAAAAATCTAAAACTGAGCACTGTGAGAGCATTAAAATGACGCAGCTAATTATTTGATTCTTTCTTTATTGGCTCTTTTTAAGTGAGGATTAAATCACTTCAACACTTGAACAAAAAGCAGAGTGCAGGACAGGACACAGGTCATCTCTGTCCTCATATCATCTTGTCACATTATCTTTATGGGCTATTTGGTCCTCTCTTGCTAATGAATGAATTATGAGACAGACATTTTGCGCTCTTCAAGGCCCTAATCTCAATACACAACACACTTCTCTACTCTGCTTGTTTTTCCTCCTCAAAGAACTAAACAATCACAACACATTTCGACAAAAATAAGAAGTACGCACGTGTTTAAAGTAGGTTATTTGGCAACATGTATGCATGCGTGTGTGGTTACTGTGGTAACCAGATGCTCTTAAAGAAGCAAATTTGCCAGAAACACAACAGAAGGGCAAATAGTGTATCAGCAGAGCCAAACAAACTCATATTATTTTAATGATGACGTTAGTCCAACAGTTAAGTTGGTCATGTTGAGTTAGAGGTATGACTCTGTCACCGCCTGCTCATTCAAAAGCACATTAGCTGCTCCTGACTATCAAATATCATATTGCAAATATTACAAATGACCTGCTGACAGTACAGAACAGCACCAGTGTCTTGTTTTCTGGGTGTATTTTTGATTCACAGCTGCCTTGACATAACATTTCCTGAGTTTCTTGTGACTGCTTCACAGTAAAAGTCATTCTGTGTTTGACCAGTTGGCTGCTTAAAACATGAATCAGCTGAAGGATGTTCCGTTTGCATTAGCAGGAACTTTATATAGCTCTGATACAGCTGTAGGACAGTGAACACACAACAATGAAGTGGTCATCAATGCGATGAAATAACACTGGAAAATAATGCATGCAAATTGACACTGTCAATGGCCAATTTGCATGGTCAGTCATAGACAGGTCAAGTTTCCATCTCTTTCACCAGAAAATCAAAATAAAAATGATTTAGCATTTTCTATCTACCGTTAGCTGATTCATCATAATACAGCTGGTGGAACTAATTCTGCAGTTATTATTATTCTGCCATCTACTTAAACTAACACTGACTTTATATAGGCACTGTCCTTTCGTATACGTACCGTATAACATTTAGCTCTGCAGCTGCTGTAAGAAAAAAAAAATCTCATATTTCCAGGTTATTTTCTGCATGACTGCGCACAGCTGAAAACAAAACACATAAAAACACACTATATCCAATGCAACACGGCAATCATCAAACAACGCAATCCAGCTCCATATACAAGCCATAATGCTTTCTTTTGTACCAATCAAACCAAGGCAAAGGGAACACACAATGTCAGGCCAAATATTCCTCAAATAACAGAACATCTACAGCAGCACTGGGAAGATCAGGGTGCCAGGCTACCGAGGGGGTCAATGACAGACAGATCAGCACTCAAGAAACATGCTATGAACCAGGGCTGGTTCAGTGTCAGTGTGATGTTCTTTGTTTTTTGTATATTACACACACTCATTAGGCTGTCTCATGACATTACACCTTGGATGTGATTTTTTTTCCTACAGGACTGACAGAAATGTGGATTTCAATGTCATTTTCTAATCCCATAACTTCAAAGGGTGCATTGAAATAAGTTTCAGCTCCATGGGGGTCAGCCTTCAGCACACAGATACATTGATTCCAGCACCCAGTAGCCATCTGATAAGGCAAAAAACAGCATTTTGATCTCCTCTTCATTTTATCTGTTCTGGCATTGAAGTCTTGGCATTCTGTTTGAAGTGTATAGAGTAAGTCTCGCAGCAAAGTAATTGTTGCTGCTGATAGCCTCACACAGGCCTGGAGAAGGTTTTCATTGGCTGAGACACAACACAGCAATATTGTGGGTAGATAGAGCCCAGGGATCAGGCTGCTATCACAAGCTCCACGGGCCACTCCAAATATCTAATCAACCAGGTCATTTGGAGATGTGATATTAAATGATCTAGATAAGTGCATGGGCATTGTGGGAGCTGTAGAGTGAGGGAAGATGATGAGTAGCTGTGTGGGAACGGCAGGTGCATTTACTGAGTGTCTGGGTAAGTTGCACACTGAGTTAGCAATGGCTAATACCAGGGCCGTTTCTAGCTGTTTGGAGACCCTATGCAAGATGCTATTTGGGGGCCCCTATTGTGTAGATTCCTAACCTTTTCAGACGATCTGTGGCGATGCAGCATGTTATATTTTGAAATAGGAAAACAGGCTTCAGTACATTAATAAATGCAACAAAATCCAAAAGAGTAAAAAAAAAAATAACTTTACTTACTTAAATGAATGAAAATACAATGGAGCAGCATCCATATTAATGTGCAAACAATAAAAAAGACAAAACTAGTAAGAATTACACTGATGTTTCAGGTAGTAAGAAACATTTACATGTGACACTGTAACCCCTTCAGCACCATTTTGGATCTGTTTCTGTGATTGTGGTATGTAGAAGCACAAGTCTGACGTTTGAGGCCACTGCACAAGATCAACAGAAATCAGTAAAAGTTATTATCTATTATTTTGATGCCATGATGCAATTGTCAGTGGTGCCTTCTGTTACTCTCCTCATTTCAGTGAATGGAGGGTGGCTGTCGTGTATCCTGTCATACCTGTCGGCAGACTCTCACTCACTGCGTGACAGCCCAGCCCAAACATGATTTTGACTTGATTACCCTAAAAACACAGTCACAGCTTCCCTATGATAGCAGCTTAGTTTTACTTATAAACTATTAAAAAAACGTATATGTTTTTTTTAAGTATTAACGCTAAAGCATTTACTACTGTATGTTCAGACAGCCTTAGCTGTCCATGACTGGTGGTTATGTCTTGGGTTGGAGCTATACAATTAAAGCATTGCAGTTACATAAATGTATGGAATAAAAATAAATAAATAACAAACCAAACAAAGATATAACAAAATACATTGCATTTCCTGCATTTCTGCATCTATTTATTGTCATTTAATTTAAAAAAATGTATATTAAAGGGATCATTATTTAGCTAATGGTCTGTAATATCTGAATAAATTGAAGAGGTATATTGTATATTAGTGTTGTCAAGCAGAGATCAGCATAGACATTCCAGTACTAGTACTGGGGCGGCTGTGGCTCGGAGGTAGAGCGGGTCGTCCACATATCAGGTGATCGGTGGTTTGATCCCCGACTCTCCAGTCTGCATGTCAAAGTGTCCTTGGGCAAGACACTGAACCCCAAATTGCTCCTGAAGGCTGTGCCATCGGTGTGTGAGTGCGTATGAATAAGTACAGTCCATTTAGCATTTTACCATTTACTAACCACAGAGCACCGTCATTACTTTACTTCAATGAGCATATGAGAATGAAAAGAAAGAATGAAAAATAATCAACTGTCCAGGCATTTTCTTCCATAGAAAAAACATTCAATATGAGGCAGAGCTGTAGATTTTAGACGTTGAGCATAACTCACAACAACAGTAGGGGAGTATTCAGGTTTAGGATCTTTTTTAGGTGCAAAAACAGTTGTATTACATTTGTCCTTATTTGCTTAAAGGACCACAACGAGCTTTTGCACTTGTAAAATGGGAACAGAAGCTGCACTACTGAAATTGTGTTTGGGCTCATGCAATATGTATTTTAAGGTGTTCCAGTTCAAAGGTGCAAAATAAGGCAGCAGGGAGTGGAAATGAACACAAATACACTCTGCACCTTTTTTTATCTCTGCAGACAGACTGTTGAGAGGGGATGTTAAACATCTGAGAAAAGCAAGTGTAAAATTGTCAAGCGTTCCAGCTCGGTGTTCAGGTTTTTCATGTTTTGATTGAAGTTTGTTCATTTTTTGATTTCCCTTAAGAGCATTTTTGCTTGCACTTATTTTCTCATTGAGAGTAACATTTTTGTTTGATAATTGTTACCCTCCTCGTGAACTTTTGTTTTGCACTTTGATTATCCTCCTTGAGAGCGCCTTTTTGTTTGATTGTTTTTTGGACAAATAAATACCCTTTGTTACATCTTCGTCAGCCCTAGAGTCATGCATTTGAGTCTCCCAGATTTGTGTCTGAGGAAATGACAATGATGCAGTGGTCTGATAAATGTCCTGATTCTTATCAGAAATATGAATGTTTTAACAAGTAAAGAAAGTTTGACTGTTAATGTATGTATTGTGTAAATGTATTTATTTTTTGTGGGTCCTCATTTGGTTGCGTTGACTCTCACCTTCATAAAAAAAGTATATATGTTGTTTTTTTTTCTTTTTTAATATCATGTGAACCTTTTCTTTGACAAATACAGTAATACCAGTCTGTGCATAAAATGAGTCAAATATTTAATTTCTTTAAAGGTCAGATATCACATCTCATCTCATGTTTCCCAAGTCCTGGAAAATGAATCTAGTACTGTACAGTATATCATTATGTAAATAAATTCAGTGTTCCAGCAGAGGGTCCTGTACTCGGACATCTCAGGCGTTTGAACAACACAGTCAGTGCTGTGCTATTGCTGGACTGTGAGCCCAGCTGGACTTTGTGGATCTCCCCATTGCAATTACTTGAGGAGACATATAAGGGTTTCTCTCTGGAAATGCAAGAGGCAGAGAATGAAAGAATAAAGCTTTGTGAATGAAGATTTTAATGTAAGGATGCATCAGCTTGATGAAACACTTTGCAGATGTTGAACCTGATTTTAGGCTGTATGTCACAAGATGACAGGTGTAGAACATCCTCAGTACCCGCCAGCAGGTTTAGAAATGCACTGTGGTTACCACACCACTTGACAGGTGAGACACATGATGTAGATATCACTGAGTGTCTGAAGGTGTGCTACTCTGATATAAAGATATATACGATTTTTAAAACACAACTATTTATCCATGTTTTAGTATTTGGGGTGTTTTGTGGCTGTTTATCTAGATATATCATGTGAATACTGAAACAGTTCCCACCATGAGCGAGCACTTGATGACAGCAGCAAGGAAAAATGTACATTACATTTAGAAACAGCTGTTATACATCATATAATACAATCACATTTCTGCACATTGTGTTTGTGTTCTGCTTGTTCAACAGATGTTTGATAAATTGATCATACTGTCTCCCTTTTGCTGCATTTATGGATAATAAGGATTGTCGGGTTAAATTGAACAGGTTGTGGTGTTTCTCAAAATGACTGACACACACCTGGCTGGTTAAGTGAGTCATCATCATTCAGTCACCTGACTAAACAACAAAGCTTCCTGGTTTTAGATCATTAAAAATGTAGTTTTACAGTAATTCCAGTTCTTGATTGCAGTAAAATATATCATGAAATCTGTTTTATTCTCTAACCTGTACAGTTTCACTGCACTCTGTGTGTGGATAATATATGTAAGGTGGCAGCTCCAGTTTATATGACCGTGGTGATGGTCAATGCTCAGAAAGCTTTTGTGTTTATTTTGGTACCTTCTAAACTTCAGGAAACATCAAAAACACATATTTAGGAAGAAGCTTGTAGTTTTTATTCAAACAAAGTTATTTGCGAAAATGCAAAAACAGTCTGTCAGACTATCTTGGTAGTGCGAGTGTTAACTGAGAAGTAAAGCTGCATTGCATGTTGTCAGCAGGATATACCACTGGAGAAGTTAAGGAGATGTTGGTGGTACAAGGAAAACGGAAGAGGTTCAAGGATGGATACTTGTGGAACCCCACATAAGAAAGGAGCAGTGGAAGACATGCAGTTGTTAGGAGACAAGTAGGAGAGCAATACTAGAGATACCAATCTAGTAGTGATCTATTGATTAAAATGGGATGATCAATGGTGTCAAAGGCAGCAGATGGAAATATCGGCTGAGCACACCTTAACCCTTTTTTTTTTTGTTGTTGTTAATGAGGCCCTGAGCTGTTGGAAAACAGAGACTATAAAACAAGTGCAACACAGTGCAGCTGTGTGTTTAAATGCTAGAAATTGTCTTTGTTATAATCGTGCTATGATTTTCTGAGATGGTAGAGCTCTTAGTTTGGAATAACGATCATAGATCTTCCCGTCATAGAGATTTACATATTATTTACTTCAGCAGGATTTACTGTTGACTTGACATGACTTTGTTTCACAGGCATAAACCAAACTGAACTTGGACACAGTTATATACAGGCTGGAACGCCCACAGCTATAAATCGAATCACAGTGCAGTAAGTGAGTCAGCCTGAAGCTATGAGCAATAGTGAAATCATTAAGACATCATCCCTGCTGAATATGCAGTGTGAATGTTTGCATTCCAGAAATGGTGTTTTGTATGACACTAATCCATAACATATTGCACAGCACGCTTCCATCAACAACACCATCGTCATTATAGGTCAACCAGACGTTCTTCTCTCCGTCGTTTTCCTTTTTCCTTTATTGTGTTTCGTTTCCTTTTCGCTGCTTTATTGGCTTTCAGTGAGGTGTGTGTGATTAGGAGCTGAGGTATTAGCAGCCATCTTAGTTCTAGATAAAATGATTTTAATTAAGATGTTTGTGTACAGTTTCGATTAAGGAGATATGGTTAATTAAAGTTCAGGTTATTTAAAGGAGCTAATTAAATCTAATTTCAGGAGGCAGGATATATTTGAGGACTGATAGGAATTGTCAATATCTTTATTTACAAAGTTTATTGTTTACTTAATCATAATGACATTTAGAGGATCAAGCTGTAATCCCTGCACAAACAAGATGATAACAGTCTACAAATACACATCATGGACTTTCAAATAGTGAACTTCCAACATGTATGTGCAGCCAAGCGTGTTTCATCATTTCCTCTCCTTGTAGAAACATGATTTATAATGCACTGTTGTGCCCATATGAATAATTTGCTGATGAATAATGAGCTTGAAAGTGTAAAAACATAATGTGTGTATCTACAAAACAAAATGAGCTCATATAAACTCTCAGAAGATGCATCCCATCCGGTTTCCCCTCCTGAAATGATGATGTGTCTCACTGAGCGAGTGAAGGTGAGGTTATAATATATGAGCTGAGAAGTGTTTTATTATTTGCCAGCAGGAAATGTGGTACCCTAAAATTTAGTGCTGCACAAAATTATTCATGGCTGCATCACAAGATTTCTGTCTTTGAATCAAGGTCATTATCGGCTTTCAGAATAAAAGTCTACATATTGAAAAGGATGACCTCATATATTCTATAACATCATAACACTTTTAAACAAACTTTCAGTCATTAACGATCATCTTATCTTACTGTTTACTGTTTACCCAGAGGTGAAAGACATACTCAAAACCTTTACTGCAGTAACAGCAGCAATACCACAGTGTAAATGTAGCAACAACATTTAAGTATCAAAGGTAAAGTACTCATGTGGTAGAATGGGTTGGGTGTAGTGTCGGCTTCAGGACTGGGGAAGGCACATGAAGTCAGAGGTCTTTCAACCAAACAAAAGTACAATTTCATATATATATATATATATATATATATATATATATATATATATATATATATATATATATATATATATATATATATATATATATAACCATCAATCTAACAAATAACATATAAATTGATTATGACATGTTTCATAATGCCAATATTAATGTTTTTAGGAGAATATTAACTGTCTCTCGGCCAGTATATGGCCACCTTTGTGTTGCCTGAGAGGCTACTAGCTCTGAGAACGGTAGAACAGGAAATGGGAAATGTTGAAGGTATATTTTAGTGACTAAATCTAACTGAAACTGTAAAAGGGAGGACAAAAACAGGATTATGAACAGTCTGAAAAATATTTGCCTATTCCAAACTTTCAAATTCCAAACTCCACTAAACATAGTTACTTTCCACCTCTGTGAGTACCACCTAGATGTAACCAGATATGTGTAACCATCCTGTAGAGTAAGGTAGCAGCCAATCATGTTTCAATCTTTTATATGATTTGTGGTGTAGACTTTATTTCCTGACTTCAGCCTGGTTTCCTCTTTCAGGCAACATTAGTCCAGTCTGTGGTGTCACAGTCCTGTGTTTTACACAGGGTGTTATATAGATGGTTAATATTAAAACAGTAGCTGTGTTTCCATCCAACTGTATCGCCAATTAACTTTCAAGGTGAAGAAACATTTTTTCGTCTTTGCTAAGCATCACCTCCAGCAGATGTTCTCACATCCCCGACAAAGACATCTGAGAGATCCAAACTGATGTGAGGCACAATGACAGTGTTTTTCTAGCACACTTATGACAGATGAAAACAGTAGAGATGCTATGAGAGAGAGCTGTTAATTACTGTACAGTATGTTGTGTTTTTCCTGCCACTCATCTATCACCACTGCAAGGTACTTTACATGTATTTTTTCTGTTCTGTTTAGCCTATGAAATGCCTGCACACAGAGCAGGCATGAGCTGTAGATCTTATTAATCAGTGCAACTTTTTCCAAATTACTACCTATGCCAGCATAAGAAGATCTTTTCTCCTAATGATCTTGCAGTGGGTTTTTGAGACATTAATGGAAGCAAGGTCTAAGCCTAAGTGAGGCACCCAGCGTGCACCAAATGAACAGGTTTTATGCTGTCATTCAACTCGGGAAAGATTAACACCCCAATAAAAAGGTAAACAGCAAGCTAAACAGCAAAACATCAGGCTGTCATGAATAAACCAGAGAGACAGTGAAAAGCGGGCTGGAACTCAGGGCTGGAGCGCAGTTGCGCACATCCATAAAACATTCCCTGTTGAGACACTGGCATGAGCTTTATCAAATCTTCATTTTCTGTCCTCCATTTAATAGAGCTCCAGCACACTAATTTGAACCAAATGGGAAGAAAAGAAGCAGGAGCATTAAAGCAAATGACCATTCCCAGAGGAGCTGCCAGGACCTTCTGCTTAAAGCCAAGGCTCTTCTTTTTTAATATTTACCACTGTGTCCTGTTCATGCCAGTGATTTTTTGCAACACACATTAGAAAGCCTGATCTTTACTGTTAGCCAACCACTTTATGCTAAAAGAGTACTGACACCAGCATGCATTTTCAATGACAAAAAAAAAAAGAAAAATTGAAGAAGGAGAACAAGTTTCCTCAGATCAAGGCTGACATGAAGGCGCAGGGGCAACTGGTACTTGGCAACTCAACAGCATGTTTGTTTACACTCTAGCCTTAGCATACAAAGTGGCAGTAGAAAAATAGATCTGCTTAGCACATGACAGCCTCCATCAATCAGCTTTGAGCCCTGGAAGGGGAGACACTGGCAGGATCAAACAGGCTTCTTGTCTGTCGCCTCCACACTGAGCCACACTTGACTTTCCCAGGCAGGTAGCATTTCACACCCAACATCTGACATGGGCCACGCTCTCTAGAGAATGGAGCTCGTTCCAGCACAGCACACACTTTCTTTAAGGATTTATAGGATGGAATGAGATCTAATCCAAAAAATTCCCCAAAGCAGGAGATGACATCCCACATGAGACATCTGAATGTATGTGGTGTGTATGTTCATATTTTAGCACATATTTATTCCATAAAAAATAATCTCAAAGTTTAATGACAAATGCATATCAGATGACATGTACTGCACATGCTATGGTTCCATCAGTGCCAATAATAGTGTGTGTGGTATGTGAGTGTAAGACTGGTTTCATTTATGTGGAAATCTATTAAGAAATAATTATTGATATTAATTAATTGTTTCTCTCTATTGCTAATTGATAAACAGTTATTGAAACTTCATTCCCCCATCCATGTTCAGTCAGAAGTGATGTCATCATGTACTGACCACTTCCTGAGTAGTTTTCTTCATCACTACAGCAAAGTAAAACTACAGTACAGTACATCACTACAGTAAGTAAAAACTCTGAGGTCTGTAAAACAGCCTTATCACCTACTTTTAAGTTACTGTCCTTAAAAGAATATCTGAAAAAATGATTCAACATTTTGGAAGATATTTTAGTTGGATTTCTTGCTGTGAATTATCTGAGAAGATCAATACCACTCTCAGGTCTGTGTGTTGAGTATGGAGCTGATGCCAGAAGGCTATTAGCTTAGTTTAGACTGGAACATCTGAACATCTGAAGATGATTAACATATTGTATCTCACTGTTTTATTTCACGGCATAATCAAGCTAGACAAATCTGATTTATTTTGAACATAATTTGACTTTGACAGTCCAGTGAACAGACTCTGGCCTTGTGTTACAATGTGTGCTACAAATATTACAAATCATTGTTGGAAAGTGGGCAGCCAGGAGAGTGTTTTTAGTGGCAGAGAGGAGGAGACCTCTCATCAAGGTGAAGGGTCTGACATAGTTATTTCACAAAACATTAACAAAGCATTTCCACTTATTTGATGTATCTTTCATAACGCATAATGACAGGAAGAACATGTTTGAACATGTTTGTGGGATTCATCAGTGTTGGTACATCAGAGAAAGTAAAGAGATCATTATTTGCACGCATTTGTAGTCTAATATTTAGTCTTTAGCACTTCATAAGTTTCTTCTACTGCCTTATGCCAATTTGTACGCAGATTCTTCCACAAATTCTTCACACAAAGCAAACAGTGTTCTGTGCATAGGACATTCACCTTTATGGCAATGACAGCATTTTGTCTTCGGAATAAACAGAAAAAAACTGGATGTTATCACAGAAATCCAGAGAAGAAGAAACGGAATAATGGTTTGGAGGAAGCCAGCATGCCAAACAGAAAAACAGTCATCTCCAAGACAAACAGTGCCTTTCAGGGCTGAAGAGCTCTCAAGATTAGAGAATAGAGAATATTGAATCATAGCTTACCAACTGTAACAATGCATGTCAGGTTTGTCAAGCTTTTGATCACTCCACATGCCACAACTGCGTGTATGAGGCTTGAATAAGAGCAACAGACCTTTTTTCACAGCAGCCATTTTGACATGAAATAGTAGATAAATTAATAAACTGAAGGTTCCATTCCATTCAGGTCAAACAGAGTCAGGGTGCTGTTGTGGTGCATGTTCGCTCACTGGAAAGGCGCTGCTGCAATAAATGGAATGGAACCTTAATTAGTATCATTGGAAACACCTGCTGACCCTCGTCAAAATGGCTGCTGTGAAAAAAGTCGACAGACAGACAGACAGACAGATAGATAGATAGATAGATAGATAGATAGATAGATAGATAGATAGATAGATAGATAGATAGATAGATAGATCAGAATCTTGTAAAAATAATCACACTAGGTAAATGAATCTCTTGAGCATGATTTTCTTCTTTTTTCTTAAGTGTGTATTAATGCAGCCTCTGGGGAGGAGCCTCTTCAGTTTTTCTATTACTGTAATTAAAGCACAACAGGACAGAATTTCAGAAAAGAAAGGTGGCGCAATAAACCTGATGATTTTTGTGGTTTAAGCTGTTCAAACTGCACTTGCAGATTCACTGGAAGTACATTACTATGATTACTCAGCACATGACTGCTTAGCTGGAGGAAGCGTTAGCTTGTGGTCTTCAGAGGGTAAGTGACACCTTATATATGATAATGAACATTAAATGACACATGGACTGTAATCCACAGATCATTTAGAAAAGCAATTTTCTCATTATATACCTGTATTATACACCAGCATTCACGTATGTCTAGACACCCAGCATGCAGCACAAGAAGCTACTCTCTGTACATTGTGGCATTGTTGCAATAATTACAGTCAGGAATGGAGTCATGTGGTCTAAAATGATTAAGGAATAGGACCAGAATTACATCACTCTATTCTTGTTCACAGTGGAAACAGCAAATTCTTTTCTCCAACAGAAAAACACAAACCACCACCCACCCAGAGCTCTCTTTCCATCCCAATTACTGCTGGAGCACGTGGTGGCGCTGACGTGAAGCAGAGCCTTCGGGAGGGAAGTGGCTTTACAGTGGACTGCTGGATTCGAGTGCTGGGTTTCATCTTCAGCACAGGGTCCACTATCAGCCCAGCCCGGAGAGCTGTTTATTGTCGAGTGTGTGTGTGTGTGTGTGTGTGTGTGTGTGTGTGTGTGTGTGTGTGTGTGTGTGTGTGTGTGCTTTGCACGGTGCTAGAAAACACCATCGATCCCCCAAATGCAACACTGCCCGTCTGCACACTCGAAGAGCACCTTGCAGAATGTCAATTCCAAAACTCTTGTCTTTTTCAATGAATGCACAAGTCTGTAACCTGGCTCCCACAAATTGGATCAAAATCAGTGGAGGTTTTATCCCTTCTGGCAGTGCCTGGAGCCCAGTATTTCACTGCAACAACTGTCAGTCATGGGGAAGAACAGAGGTGCACATTTGGATGTGGGGATTTGTTCTTACTTTTAACTCTGCATGTCTTCCTACCCAGTGAAAGCCATTTTTTGAAGTAGATTATCAGGTATCTCCTCTATAGCTCCCAAAGTGAGGGCTCTTGCCAGTGTGTTATCAGCATTTGGATTGTCTCATTCCTCTTACTGTACACCTACATTATTGTTGCCTTGAAAGACAAACACAGTCATTTTTCGGTGAAGGGCAGATGAATATTTTATGATAGATCTTTCTAAAATCAAGGAAGGTGGTTAGTTTGAAAATGAAGAGATGTCACAATGAAATTAAAGAGAAATAATAAATAAAATCTGAATGTAAATCACACAATAATAAGAATATTGAAGAAGAAACTGAGCTGTGATATAGTTACTCCATTTCATTCATGACAATACCAGACAATACTGTGTCAAGCCCTTGAAAATGTGGAGCATATTTTCCTTTATCCAGGAACCATTGTGTTATTTTTCATTGCCGCTGACATTTCAAAAGCTATCTCCCTCAAAGTTCCAAGTTCACCTATCAAGCACTGCCCATACCGAGACAGATTAGGTGACAATTTGTTTAAAATGTCATCCTCTCTTCCAATAACACTTGTGCACATGTGGGACTTACAGTTTTATCCTGAACCAAGTCACAAACTGAGAGATGAATGTAATTTAACAGCAGCGTGGCAGTCCAGGGAAGCATGGCAAGCATACAAACAAGCTAATGTTATCTGGTAGTAAAGGTTCTACCTGTACCATAACTATATATAACATATATCCGTATATTGTCTGTCCGTCCTGGGAGAGGGATCCCTCCTCTGTGGCTATTCTGAGGTTTTTTCCACCTTTTTCCCTGTTAAAAGGGTTTTTGTGAACAACAGAACTAGGCTCTGAGCAGGCTCCCAGTGAAGGGCCAGGACATATACATCCTCCAAGACTGACGGAGGCTAGTATCATAACAGGGAGCACAGTACCGATGTGATTTACAGTACCTCCAAACAGAGAAGAATGTGTGCTAAAAAGAAGGGGACTTTAAATTCAGATTAGTGAATAGAGTTTGACACAGTACTGTGACAGATGAGAGGTTTTTATTTGTCGTTTGGCTTTTTAGCCTCTATTAGGCAGTGACACAAGGTGAGAGAGGGGATGGCATGCAGGAAAAGGCTGGAGGTTAGAAATGACCCTGGCAGCTGCAGTAAGGACTCAGCCTTGGTACATGTAGAGCACACTCTACCAGTTGACCTGGGCACTTTTTGAATAATATTAATTAAATTAATGAAAAACTGTTTTCACTGAAATTCCCTCTAAAAGGACAGATGTTGTGCCTAGTCAGGCAAGGTATTGGTTGAAGATGTAGTCACATCTCCCTTTACTGAAAACTCTACTCAAACCTTCTCTGTCTCTGTCTCTCTCTCTCTCTCTCTGTCTCTCTCTCTCTCTCCCCCCATCACCACCACCATCTGTAAACATACATGTCTCATTAATGCATGTTAATGCATGTTACTAACTAAACTTCTTCCCTGGAGTTTCTGTACTTTCTCGTCCAGCAGGTTCTCATGGATCGTGGCTGCTGCTGTGGTCCTGCATGACGTCCACTACATATATTATTACTGTATTTATTGTTACCATATCTCCATTACAGTTTATAGTTAGTTAATGATTTGCTGCTGCTGTGCATCTGTGTCTCTCTATCTCTATCACGTCCAAATTTGTCTGTCCGTCCAAACAAATATTTGTTTGAAATCAGCTTGAACTGCAAATGAACACAAATTGTATCAAGTAGGAAAAACTTTTAACAGGGAAAAAGGTGGAAGAAACCTCAGGAAGAGCCACAGAGGAGGGATCCTCTCCCAGGATGGACAGACGTGCAATAGATGTCACGTGTATAGAACAAATCAACACAAACATATTGTACAATTACAATGACTGATAAAATGACAATTAATTACAATGAATGATAAAATGATTACAGTAGCAGTGGAACCTGTGATAGAGACAGACACAGTGCAGGACCACAGCAGCGGCCACGATCCACGAGAACCTGCTAGGCGAGAGAGCACAGAAACTCCGGGAAGAAGTTTAGTTAGTAACATGCATTAATGAGACATGTATGTTTACAGATGGTGAGAGAGAGAGAGAGAGAGAGAGAGAGAGAGTAAGTAAGAGAGAGAGATTTCAGTAAAGGGAGATGTGACTGCATCTTCAACCAATACCGTGCCTGACTAGGCATAACCCTGAGACACAGAGAGAGAGGGGTAGGGGAGGGAGGGGGAGTATCACAACAGTACAGCAGTAAATAAATATCTTTACAGTCTTTAACCAACAAATGGAGAGAATTTCTAAATTCATCACAAGAATCAAATTGCGAAGAAGTGGCACAAGTTTCATGATGCCTCTGTTAAAATTCATATATTGGATAACAGGGCCTGTCCAGGTGCATGCTAACTGCATATTAATGTTCAGAATAGTTAACTGGGAGATGAAGCACATCAGAATCAAAATCAGAATCAGAATCGCTTTATTGGCCAGGTGTATGTACACACATGAGGAACTTGACTCCGGTTCACTTTGATCTCCTTTGTACATACAGGTATAGACATAAGTACAGTTAAAAGACAAGTGACATGACAGGTAGGCACAGACATAAACATAAAAACATAAAATATAAAAAAATAATATACATATTTAAAGACATATATATCCATATTTGCATAAATATAAATATATATGGACATGTGTATCTATCTATGGACATTTGTAGACTGGGTAAACATGTTCTATAGTTAAATTTGAAACTTGCATGTAAATATTAGAGCATGACAAAGATATTTAAAGTGCACCAAGCTCACCTGCTGACTCAAAGTGTTTTGTAGTAACTTATCATTATGAGATAAATGTTAATCACACTTGCCAAACTTGCCAAAAAGAAAATCTTTTTTTTATCCTTAAAAATGACCATATTTCAGACTTGAACAAAACAGAATAATACATATACCATCACTCAAACAGAAATGTGTGCCCATGTGAATACAGCCTTTGTTTATACACAGCAGTCCTACAGCAAATTTACAACACCAAATACATTTATAAAGACACATAATCCCTCCCTTCTGTGATAGTTTTGGACCTTTGGTTGAACAAAATTGGTCTCTGGTGTCCGCCCTGGACACCTTGCTTACTGTTTAGCGTAGCTTTGTGGAGTAGAAAACTGTTGCAGTGCAGTGAACATAAGGCAGGCAAGGCAAGCAATTACATATCCATCCATCCATTTTCCATAACTGCTTATCCTTATCAGGAGATGATCTCAGCTGATCCTAGCCTGGCTGAGAGGCAGAGCACACCCTGGATAGGTCACTGGTTCATCACTGACACACAGAGACAAACAACAATTCACACTCACATCGAGCAATTTAGAGTCGCGGTTAACCTATCTTTGGAGGGAGGACCCACGCAGACACAGGAGAACATGCAAACTCCACACAGCATAACATATTTATAACACAATTTGACACCAATGTCCACAAAGAACACCCAAGTTGTGTTCAGTAATGACCTTGTTATGGCCCAGTAGGATTTATCCAGTGTAGACATGTAGACGTTTGGCTCTATAAATACCTTTCAACATGTTGTTTAGCTGGTATTAGCTATAAAAGCCTCAGTGGAGAATTTGAAGAAGTGCTTTACTGTGTAAAATAACACAGATACAGGCAGGTTAATCCCAAAAGCCTGATCGCCTTGTGTTTTTAATCTTAACATGACAGAATGTAGACAACATGAATGAGCCTGCAGCACCATGAGAAAATAAAGCCGCTTTTATAAAGATGTACTCTATGACAGCATCTCTGTGGTTATAATGAGCAGCAATGTTTGCATAGCGTGGGCAGGCTCGGTGTGACACGACTGTAGCAGAGACACCTGTCAGACCTCAGTGCTGTTGTTTCTTCACAAGCCTGACCTCTGCATCCCCATTGTTCTCGTCTGCATCCGCCGCTGAGCGGTGAATTGTATTCTCAGCTGTGTTCTCCAGGGAACATAAGGAAAACAGGATTACATTTATGAGCGCTGTTTTAAGTGACTAGCACGCGCTCCTGCATATGCCCTTTCAAACACCCAGCTGATCTTTCCTCCCTGAACAGTGTTGCTGCTTCAACCTGTTCGCTTTATGGATTGCGATTCGAGATACTGTTTTGTGTATTAGCTTGACCTTAGCAGCAGCAGATGAGCGGATTGAATTCTGAAATGGTATTGTTTTGCATTTAGCAGCAACCCCACGGCCTGTGAACACAGAGATAAGACATTTGAATGGTTTTGTATTTGTTCTAAGGGGAGAACACTGAGGCGTCTAGCAAACACATCATCCAATTGTCAGTAAAAAAGGTTCATCTTAGAGCAATCTTCCAGCTCCAGCCTTCCAGTCCACTTCTCTAATACACTAATATCTCACAGATATGCATCATCACACCAAAGCCTCCATAAAATGTGTTTAGGGAAATTCCCCCCTGGATAGCTAAATGGCTCTTTAGAATAATTGCTCCCATTTCTTACAGATTTGATGCATGTATTTAGTGAAGAAGCACGCTTTCCTTTGAGTAATGGCAGCATTAGAATAGTTCAGTTTGTGACGCTGAAGGCAACAATCAGCCACTGCAGTGAAGACTGTGTAGATGTGAAGGACAGTCTTCTACTTCTTAGTAGATGTTACCTCAGGGCCAGCATCACAACTCGAGAGGCAGGAACGTATTCTGAAACAGGAAAGATGACGGCTGAAGCAACAGTGATGGCTAGAACAATGACATTTAACATCCAAACAAGAGGTTACACCACCTTTGATATAAATTTATTTTACACATTAAAGAAGAATACAAGGGATCAGCTGTGAGGAACGAGCAGCAGGGCAAAGAGGTTTCTTCTTCATTATGTGCAGTTATTTCAGTATTTGTCATGTGCAAGTCATCTGTCATGCTGACACATTGATGCATGAAACCCATGCATGGGCTCACATGGGTTTCAGCATCTATTGTTCATATTTATTATATAGCTTATGTTTAAGAGCTCATGCTGCATGTTAATCACATAATTATTCATCCATAGATAGGTAGATCAAAAGGGCAAAATCACACAGAGATTTGTCCAGTTAAAATATAACTAATAATAAAGGATTTATAGAATACAATCATGTATTGTAGGTAGGGATGTAACGATGCATCGTGACACGATTACAAATGCGTGACGATTCGCACCGGTTGACAGAAAAAATGAATCGTGATTCTTTGCGAATGCGAGAGAAGTAGGAAATGTTCTTTTTCTTGTTTTTTTTAGAAATAGGTTACGTTATCTTAAATAAAAGTCACTGGTTGGTGATTCATTTGTTCAACATCAGACGTCAAGTCATGTGACTTACGTCACTACATAGGTACGGAGCACAGAACGAGGGAAGACATGGCGACAGTAGAAAATAGCTGCACCGAGCAGTTTTAAATCACCTGTGTGGCGGCATTTTGGATTCCCTATATACACAAATACAACCGGTGAGAAATGGACAGACAAAACCAAAACAGCATGTAAATATTGCAAGAGACTGCTAACATATAGCGGCAACACGAGCAACACGCAGCAGCATATTAGCCGCCACCACAGTGAGAAGCAAAGTAACGTTACCTCACCTCGTGAGCGAAAATTTCCGAGGGGGCAAACCACCCTGACGAGAGCCTTTGCATCTCCTCTCCCCCATAATAACGCAAGAGAGCAAGAAATGAGAGATTTAGATTTTTTATTATTTATATTATTTGTTATTTAAGATACTGAATTACACCAGTTGACACCAGTTTACTTGTGAGATTGTTTCTAAAGATATTTTTCATGTATTTTGTTGTTTAAGATGACCATGTAAGTTGCACTTTTTATAAGAGAACACAAACTGTCTGAGAGTTTCTGTAAAAAGATTTTTTCCTACAAATAAAAAGATAATTTTATTTGGTCATAATTTGTCTGTAGCTCATTTTGATTTAAAAAAAAAATCGGGAGAAAATCGTATCGTGAACAAAAAACCGTGAACCGTATCTAGTCGTGAGTTGAGTGTATCGTTACATCCCTAATTGTAGGAACATGCAGCTTCATAATATCTGCACTTTGCATTAATAAGATTCAAGATTCAAGAAGAATTATCCCGAGGGAAATTGCTGTGCAACAGTTGCGATGCAAAAGTGGTGAAGTAATACGAGAGAGATAAAATAAGATAGACTAACATAAAATAAAATAAGTAACTAACTAAATGCACAAAATGACAGTTAATAGGTAGGTATATACAATATACAACTATACGCATTGTACAATTTGGCATGAATTGGAATAAAATAAGTACAAACTAAATAAAGTGATAAACTGAAATTGTGAAAAAGTGACATTCAGCCTCAGGACACAGTGTATCCACTGTCCCTCTCACGACCAGAGGTAGATGAATTATACAGTCTGATGGCCACAGGAAGAAAGGACTTCCTCTGGCGTTCTGTGTTACACCGGGGGGGAATGAGTCTGTTGCTGTAAGTGCTCCTGTGCGAGGTTAGCGCCTGGTGGAGAGGGTGGGCGTTGTTGTCCAGGATACTATGCAGTTTACACAGCATCCTCCCCTCAGACACCTCCAACAAAGAGTCCAGTTCGACCCCAGTACGGAGCCAGCCTTCCTGATGACTTTGTTGATCTTGTTGGCGTCCGCTGCCCTCAGCCTGCTACCCCACCACAAAACACCAAAGAAGATGGCACTAGCTACCACCAACTGGTACAACATCCTCAGCATGATGTTACATACGTTGAATGACCAGAGCCTCCTCAGGAAATAGAGTCTACTCTGGCCCTTCTTGTAAACAGCCTCAGTGTTCTTGGCCCAGACCAGTTTGTTATCCAGTACAGGTGTACTGTAGGTATTTGTAATCCTGGACAACATCCACTGTCACACCATGATGAAAACAGGTGTGTGGGGGCAGATTTCCTCCTGTGGAAATCCACCACCAGCTCCTTTGTCTTAGTGGTGTTGAGATACAGATGGTTAGTCTCACACCACACGACGAAGGAGTCCATAACGCCCCTGTACTCCTCCTTCCCTTCACTGACACAGCCAACAATTGCAGAGTCGTCTGCAAATTTCTGCAGGTGGCAGGAGTCAGAGTGGAACTGAAAGTCTGAGGTGTACAGGGTGAACAGAAAGGGGGAAAGAACGGTTCCCTGTGGGGCCCCAGTGCTGCTGAGTGTCCGACACACAGTCCTGCAGTCTGACATACTGTGGTCGATCTATCAAATAGTCTGTAATCCAGGAAACCAGGGGAGGGTCTACCTGCATCGTCAGCTTACTCCCCAGCAGGGCAAGGCCGGATGGTGTTGAACGCACTGGAGAAGTCAAAGAACATAATTCTCACGGTGCTTCCCGGTCTGTCCAGGTGGGCGTAGGCATGGTGAAGCAGGAAGATGATGGCGTCCTCCACTCCCAGTTTCGGCTGGTAGGCAAACTGGAGAGGGTCCAGCGATGAGCTGACCAAGGGCCAAAGAAGTAACAGGACCAGCCTCTCCAGGGCTTTCATCAGGTGGGACGTCAGCGCCACTGGTCTGTAGTCGTTGGAGGTGCTGGGACACGCCTTCTTCAGTACTGGAATCAGGCAGGATGTCTTCCACAGCATAGGGACCCACTCCAGCCTCAGTCTCAGGTTGAAGATGTGCTGCAGGACTCCACTCAACTGAGTTGCACATGTTTTGAGGACCCTTGAGCTGAGACCATCAGAGAACAGGTAGGGTGTAGTCAGGACAGAATGAATCCTAATGCCGCTCCACATGTCCTTCAAGTTGTTCTGCTGGAGTTTGTGCTCCAGCTTTGTCCTGTAGTTGTCTTTGCCCTGTTGGATCCTCTCCTTAAGCTCCCTCTGAACCAGCCTCATCTGCTCCCTGTCCCCATCTCTAAAGGCCCTCTTCTTCTCATTTAGCAGAACCTTGATGTCTCTGGTGACCCACGGCTTGTTGTTGGGGAAACAGCGTACAGTCACTGTAAGAACAACACTGTCCACACTAAAGTTGATGTACCCTGTTATACAGTCCGTGAGATCATCAAGGTCCTCTCCATGCGAATCACAGAGCAACTCCCAGTCTCCCAGTTCGAAGCAGCCCTGCAGAGCTTCGTCGGTCTCCTGTGACGATTTCCTCACAGTCCTAGTGGTCACAGGAAGCCGCTGGACTTGGGGCTTATACAGGGGTTTCAGGTGGATGAGGTTATGGTCTGATCTTCCAAGTGGAGGAAGGGCAGTGGAGCTGTAAGCCACATTGGCGTACAGCAGGTCCAGTGTCTTGTTTTCCCTGGTGGGACAGTCCACAAACGGCTTGAAGGTGGGCAGTGTTGCAGCCAGAGTGACGTGATTAAAGTCCCCAGATATCGCGATGAATGCGCCTGGGTGCCGTGTCTGAAGTCTCGCAACAATGGTGTGGGTGACGTCAGTCGCGAGTGCCGCGTTTGCAGACGAAGGAATGTAAACAACTAATCACGTGTGAGAACTCTTGTGGCAGATAATACGGCCGCAGACTCACAGCAAGCAGTTCAATGTCCGGGCTGCATACACACTCATATTATTTCACAGTAATATGACCAGGATGACAACACTTGTTAATAAGAATAGCAAGTCCCCCACCATTCCTCTTGCCACTCTCCTGGTGACTCCTGTCCGCCCGAACAGTTTGAAAACTGCACAGTTACGTTAGAGTCTGGGATGTCCTCGTGAAGCCACGTCTCCGAGAAACAAAGCACACTGCTCTCACAATACATCCACTGAGTCCTCACCAAGCCTGCTAGCTTGTCCATCTTGTTAGCTTGCGACCTCACGTTCCTCATGGTGATGGAAGTGATGGTTTATATCTCCGCTTCTTCTCTCTGTGTTTACGTCCAGCCTTACATCCCCTGTACCTACTCTTCAGCTCTCTGGGGATTTCAGGCCTCTCCGGCATCACCAGAGCGCTGGAAGTCATATTATAATAGGAAGGTTTTTCTAAGAATCACAAATTTTTATTCAGCAATGAATTTTAGTCTGGTGTCATATCTCTTTTGCAGTGTACTGAGCAAAAAATCTACACACTTTATGGTTTTATACTATAGAGAGAGCTGAGTTTTCAGTTCCTGCAGTAGTTTCACCATCATCCACAGTGACTTACATTTTTGTCCAGCTGTAAGTAACTCCATTTCTTTTGTGCTTTGAATTGTGGGAGAAGAGAGTCAAGAGCAGTTTTTTAGTCTGCATACTGACTGTTACATTATAAAAAAAATCAAACATTTTGTCACTTTTTTTGCGTGTGAACACACTACCTACTCAAAAGCTGCTTAGATTTAGTATGTACAGTAGTATGGATTTGTGATTTGGGACACAACTTGTATTCTGTTTGAGATGTTCTTGGTCAGATCCATTTGTGTTGTTTTTTATTCTTTACAATTTCATTGTTTGAGGTGAGGAGTAGCAGTAAATTGATGAAAAAAATTGTATGACCTGTGTTAGTTTTTGAACAGTATATCTCTATAAGTACATATACACATACTGTATGTGTGAGACTAACAAATATGCAAATAGTTACTTGCATATTTATTATTCATTTTACATGTCTGCATACAGTATGTGCAGTACAGAAATCACGTCTAAGTTTCACATCCCTTCATTTACATGTGTCTGTATGTGTATACATGTATGAATAAGAATTCATATAGAGGATGTATGTTTTGTAGTTTGTAATTTAAGTTATTATGTGGCACTGTGCAAATAATGACAATTAAAATATTGTTCACAGTAGTGGGATGTCACTGCATATACCCACTGTCTGTACAATGAAGGTACTTGTACTTTTAACTTTCAGAACTTTCTAATAATGCAATTTTCTGCATTTATTAGTTAGTAGTTGCTTTGCAGATTAATATTTTACTTGTCAAGCATATAATGAGCTTATTAACGATAGACTGTGTATGTCAAAACAGTGTATCAAGGAGTGAAATGATTTGTCCTCCAACCAGCTATATTAAAATATTGCCTCCACATTAAGACATCAGTAATAATACAACATATACGCTAACAAGATACTGCTGCTTAATGAACTGCTCATGGTGATACTTTCACTTACTGTGAGTAGAACATTTGAATGTTTCCTCTTCCACACGTTATAGGTGATTTCAACAGAAATATATTAGACCTATAAAACCCCTATCCTTCAAAGCTCAGCTTAGAAACTATATTTATTTCATGTTCCTTTCAATAAAATCACTTCATCTTGCATAGTCAGCATGCAGCATCCCTTTGAGTGCAGCAGTAAAGTTTGGATTAAGTCTTATCCCAGACCAACAGAACGGACATCTCCAAAGAAAGACATTTTAGTCAAAAGTTAGCTTTAATAATATCTGTGAAGGAAGCCATGCATTTCAAAGTGTGTTCTTCCAACAGGGCGATGTCTCACCTACCTACCTCAGAGACACACCAAGAGCCAAATGAAAGTGCACCACATCAAAAGTGCTACAGGACAAGTGTGCGCTTTCTTTTGATGGGACCTGGTATGCCTCAAAGAGAATGGCTCTCCAGAACATAAGGAATTCCTTTTTTCGAATCGACTCCACTCTTATGTTTATGTCCTCCTCATGCTTGATACATGACAGAGGTTGTAGAATATTTATCCTCTCCTTCTAACATCTTTCATCGATCTACACTGTCAATGGAACAAGGTGGAAAGCAGTCAAAGCACCACTCACTATATTCACTATCAGCAGTACCGCCTCTCTCTGGTGGATGTTTGTCTTGTTTTTTGATTGAAATAAGATGGTTTTATTACCCACTACACTGTATGTAATATTTTTTTTTTCTTTTAAGTAACAATAGTTGAATTTACTAATACAGTTATAGAAATGTCAGAATCTGCAAATGCAACTGCAATGGTGGCGTTTCAGCCAATACACTCCTCCTCCCTTGCTCTCTTTTCTACCCTGTTTAGCTGCATGCAACCAAAGCCCATTCAAACATGATTAGTCTATACAATTTGGACTGCAATCAAAACATTTGAGGGCATTTTAGCCTCTTTTAGCTTGTTGTTTTTGTCTCACGTCAAACAGGACTTTGGTGAAAAAGCTGCAGTAAACTACCTGTCCAGCAACAAACACCAGGAAGACAAATTTAGCAGCTGGTTATCATAGAGAAGCATTTAGCAGCTATAAAGACAAATCAAATTGTCAAATATGAATTAATTTTACTTCTAAACCTTACACATGTTTACTAAATGTTTGTCATGATAGGTTCAAACCTAAAATCCATACCCCTGGTTAAGAATTGAGCATCTGCTAGGCGTGTAAATGAATAATAGTTTGGTACATTATATTGAAAATATGTCTTCCAAGATTGTTCTGCTGTTATTTATAAATCTGCTCTTCTATCTTGTTAAATTAGATAAGTGGGCTATTTCTGGAAAGTGGCATAAAATAAACCAAAAGAAAATTCTAAGATTATATCAACATTAATTATATCAAGAAGATGAAAAAAGAAAACAAGCTCATTTTTCATTTTTGAAACAGCACCTCTCTTGTTATCTTGTCAGTGGATGTGCCATTACCATTAACTTGCAAGCAGGGAAATATGAAGGAGCAAACAATGAACATGACAAAATGTGAAATTCCCCAGCCTCTCTCAAGGTCTCATTTCCCTGGCAGCTGCTGGGAAGCAGAGAAGATAGATCCTCTATCAACCTGCCTTTGGGAGGAGGGTTGTGCAATTTTTGTCCCAGGCAATATATCTACATTCAGTCAGCCTGAGTCATATGGAAGCTTTATCCCTCTAGAATGTATCTAAGAGACAAAAAAAAAAAATGAAAAGCTCCAAATGTGTAGTCAATTTAATCTCAAGTATGGAGACCATTAAAAGCAACCTGGAGTGAATTATGCCCACAATGAATTACCTTCAGCCTTGATTGTGAGGAGAGCTGCTGTGCGTGGGTCACCTGTCATGCTGACATATTCACATGCTCCAGCAATGATCCTCATAGCTGCTACTGAGCGGAGTAATCTCCAATTCTAATAACATCCACATCTGACTGTATCCTTGCAAATGGTGAATAGAGCTCCATCATCTTACAAATTGCCAGACTTGAGGTAATACATTTCAGTCTATAATTTTTCATCCAAAGACTGATGGGCTTAATTTACGTGCTGTTCTGTCGTGTTTGGAGATGCAAGGGCTTCTCAAGAGTATTAGAGTGTGATACTATACACAGTACAGTAATTGTACATATATTACTGATCAAGTGGGCCACTTTCTCAAAGATGTACTGCTTAAAGAGCATATTTGGTGCTAAACTCTCATAGATATGGTCGTATTGCCTGTACTTTCAAGAGATCACCGACAGTACTGCCATGTTTTTCTTCGTTTAGGATTCACGCTGAATTCTCTAAGTGGTGCTGCTGGTATTGTCAGTCCAGTTCCTCTCTGAGAGCCAAAAAAATAAAAAAGTAAAGAGATTTAATATTTCTACACTCAATGAACTTCACCTGAGCAGAAGCTTTTAAATGGGAGAGCCAGACAGTTGTAAAGAAGGGGGGCTGTAGCATCCAGTAATGTAATAACGTCCAATAATGTAATAACCTACAAATAACGTAATAATTATGGCCATTTTAAATGTAATAAAGCCAATAACGTAATAACATTTTGCCAATAATGTAATAACTTATTACTGGTTATTATGTTATTGGTGGAGCGGGTCGTCCACTAATCAGAAGATTGGCGGTTCGATCTCCGGTTCGATCCCCTCCAGTCAAAGTGTCTGCGTGCCATCGGTGTGTGAATGTGTATGAATGGTTAGCTCCTCAAACTGATGAGCAGTTGGCACCTTGCATGGTGGCTAATGCCATCAGTGTATGAATGTGTGTGAATGGGTGAATGAGATATGTCCTGTAAAGCGCTTTGAGTGGTCAGAAGACTAGAAAGGCGCTATATAAGTACGGTCCATTTACCATTGGTGTACAAAATGAAAAAAAAAAACTTTGAAAATATAACAGCTGCAGCTGACAATGTAATGATACATAAATACATATATAAATAAATAAATATGTTATTACCTTATCAGCTCCAGTTGTTACATTTTCATGTAACACTGAGCAAACACGTGTAGGTCACATGATCACTGTTCTCTTCCTGAACTCTAGCACATTCCACTAAGTGATCTAACTACCATATAGACTGCACAGTAATGAATGAAATAATATTCCTCCATACATGAAATTATGAATTTATATATCTAAACAAATATACAATATTCCAAATAAAGATTTTGTACAACAAATAATTCTCAAATTGTCTCTTACAACCATAATTAAGGAGAGAGAGTGCTGCATAGTACTTGATGAATGAATATGACAACTATGCCATCCACTATATCTATTTTGATGAGCAAACTGCACAAAAACTGCAAAAGAACCAGTAATAAGTTATTACATTATTGGCTAAATGTTATTACGTTATTGGCTCAAAAACATTATTACATTATTGACATGTTATTACGTTATCAGCTTTATTACATTTCAAATGGCCAAAATTATTACATTATTAGACGTTATTACATTACTGGTTGCTACAGGGACAAAACTGTTAAATGAGTACAAATGATGATGTAACAATGTATGTTGCATGTTATGAGCATTAGTTTTTTGCAATGGCACATTGCTGTTTAAATGTCAGATTCAGCAGGTTGGGATCGCGAATGGTTTTCTGCTGAGGAAGGACGGAGCTGTTCTTACACTCATCCTGCTGGGCTGTAACAAACATCTGTACTCTCCTGTCAGGTGATTTGGAGATTGATGATGTCCACTGTGCTCTCACACCTCCATCAGAAGTCAGGCTGGTCACTTGTAAAGAAATGCAGTGCAGCAGTGATTATGCACAGGACTAGTATAACCAGAGAGCTTCAAATGCACCCATTCATGTCTATTCTATGCGGCACATTTGCACAGGATAAGCAAAGTCTGTATGCATACAGCTGTGGGGAGCACATAGAATATCCACAGTAATAAAAATTAAAACTACTGTCACAGACCATATTGTCAGAACACACACCATGTCACCCTGAGCATCAGTTTGCTTATACAGATGTACTGTAAAATTTACATCTAAAAATAATAATAAATTTTTCAGTGTAATTCCTACAGGAGTATCGATACTGTCAGGCTGCCACAAACGGTGGCAGTGATAATGGTGTCTCTCCATCACATCAAAATTGCGTATTTCAAACACCTAAACAGTCACCTCCACAGGCCTTGTTAAATATAACCAACACTGTGAAAATCAGTCATGCTGTGCATCACCTGCTGTGATTCTGCATCAATCATGAGAGCAGACGTTTCATGTGTCTGTTAAGTAAAGTAAAGTTTGGAGCCATTCCTACAAATGTCAAATAAATATGGAAATGCAGTCAGATGTTCCCTGAAAGCAGCATCATGACTCAAAGAGAGAAACCCTAAACTCGTGAATCCTGGATCAGTTACACATCATCATCATCGTCTTATATCTTACAGCTATGACATCACCAAAGGTTAAGGGTCCATCTGACCTCAGTTACAACAGGTGACAAATTTGATCATGGCTATCGTTTTATGTACCATTGAAACGGCAATTGATAGTTTCTAATTGGACCTCAGAGGAACTCTTGGCCCGGATATCCGTTTCCGGATATCTGCTGGCTCACTGGAAATCCAGACACATTGACCTCTCCCCCCAGAAGCTAAATCATCTTAGATAGGTGACGCCCTAGACCAGACATCCACTGGTGTGCCTGAGGGAATAGATTTTTCATAGATTATAAAATTATTTATTTTTTAATGCAACCTCACATAAACTCTATGATCCAATATTTCTATTCAAAGCTCACAGTGCACACTTATACCTGGATAATATTGGTAATGCAGTTTTGATATTGTTGACACTTGAACAGTTCTGCATGAAGAAAATCTAATCGGCATCACAGCTCCTTTGGATGGTTTCCTAGAATATGTAAGTGTCCTAAAGTGTTTGTATCTATTGAATTGTTGGGTGTAAATATTATAAAGTGACCAGTCTATGTGAAAAGTGTCATGAGATAACTTTATGAATAAAACTGTATTGAATTATGTTAATGTGTGATTCTGTTGTTGCAGGAAGGTCTTGATGGGAGGGAACAGATTGTATTCAAGAAGGAATGAAAAAATACAGATTTTTTTTTTTAAAACAAGAGGTACACCTGTCATTTTAAACCCAAAGCAGCTCTGCTCACATCGCTGTCACTGACAAAGCTGAGCGAGCGCTACAGCTAGCAAGCAAATCTGCTAGCATGTGTGCTATTATTACACTAATAACAGACCACAGTGGTTGTGTGACAGCTGTATTTATGATCAGGAGGAATGACGGCTGATGCAAACGTGTGATTGTAATGTCTGTTAAAAGAATTGTGCCAATCAAACAGATATGAGCCTTACTCATAGAAACCACAAATTTACCTACTTAAATACAGTATTAGCTGAAAATGTATTTTTCAAGATTACTACCGGTGTAAGCCGTGATGCATACATATCCTGTGATTGCTGTGGGAAAGGAGTGGTTAAGTGTCACTTGAAGTGCAGCCACTTTGGACACGTTGTTGTCACTGAGGACCAACTACAGCTACTACACCCAGGTAATACAATAAATCAATTTTTTACTTCATTTTTTGTTTGTAGCACTTTAGGGTGGTATTGAGAGGCAATGTTCTACTTTTGTTATTACTGTAATTATTCAAATCTACAACTAACTACATTACATTTATATGAAAAGTACAGAAATAATGGGGCTCCAGAGCAGTCCCCAGCACAGAGTCAGCCTTCTTAAACAGTTTGCTCAGTTTTTTAGTGTCACTGGCTCTGATGCTGCTGCCTCAACAGATGGCTACAAAGAAAATTGCACTCGCAACAACAGACTGGTAGAACATCTGCAACATCCTTCTGCGCACATTAAAGGATCTGAGCTTCCTCAAGAAGTACAGTCTGCTCTGCTGTAGACAGCCTCAGTGTTGGACCTCCAGTCCAGTCTCGTCCAGTTGCACATGCAAGTACCTGTCGTCTTCCACCACTGGCCAAATTCCAGACAAGGTGGTTGTTTCCATACAATGCTACAAAGTCGTCTTTGCAGAGAATTTCTGCAGATGTCAAGATTCAAGAGTTGAGCTGAAAGTCATGAGGTGACCAGTGTGAAGAGGAAACGTGAGGTACAGTCCTCTTATTCACTTATTTTCGTAACAATTTCTGCTAAGTAGAGGTGCATAGCAACATAATTTATGACTCTCAGGACACATAGGTGAGGACTGAGTCCAGAGACAGACCAAGAACTTCAAGTAGAAGATAGAGCATTCAAAACACTGCACTGCAGTGATATGGAAATACATTTATAGTTTATATCTGTTATCTATCTACCCGCAGTCAGTGCAGTGTGGAATGTAAGGCAGATTTTGGAGATGAGGGAGGAAATAGTCACAAGTCTGACATGCTGCTGTATGGACTGCTTCATGAATACATCAGGTGACCCATTCAAAAAAAAGCCCTCTTGTTTACACTCAAGAACAACTGTTAGCGCTAGGTAGCGCTAGCATACCCTCGGTGGAAAGACCAGTAATCCCCGCTGAACTGAGGAGAAGAAGACGAGGATGCAGAGCTGGATCTAAGCACCAGAAAAGGTGATACAAACCCTCCATACCATCTGTTATCATGGGGAATGAAAGATCTCTCCCCAATAGGATGGAGGAGCTAACGGTGCTGGCCAGGCTACAGAGGGAGTATCAAGAGCATCGTGGCTGGGTGGGCTCTCTGTGGATTCACTGGTGACTTTGGACAGCTTTTAACTAGTGAGAGAGGACAGGAGAGCGAAGCCTGATGTGTCGGTGGCCTGTGAGCAGGGAGGAGGTGGGAGAGAGGAGGATGCTGGCAGGGCTGGCGTCCATCATGAGCGACTCCTCTCACCTCCTGCATGAGACTGCAGTGGGCTTAAACAGCTCCTTCAGCAACAGACTGATACTCCCACCATGTAAGAAGGAGTTCTACCACAGCTCCTTCATTCCAACAGCTGTCGGACTCTTCGGCACCAGCATGTCTTCATGACTTTATTTTTCTATATATTTATTTTCAACCTTGTGTATATGAGCTACTGTGACAAGTGAATTTCCCCGGTGTGGGACCATTAAAGTCTATCTTATCTTATCTTATCTTATCTTATCTTATCTTATCTTATCTTAGCAGTGCATTTGCTGGCTTTGCTCTCTCGTGTGAGGATGCCAGTGTTACCTTTCTGCTGTTCTGTATGCTAACTTACAACAACCACACACTGTCTATGTGCAACTAATAATATGGATTCCATAATAATCACACTCCATGCATGTCTTGTTAATGTTAAGTTAAGCACTTCATTCACTGGCTTTTGTAAAATAAACAACTTGGTTAAACCTTTATATGATGTGTCTCTTGTCATGGCCCAAGAACCAGGTAGGAACAATATTAATATGAGACTTGTTAGGTTATGGTGCCCACGGCACATCGTTTTCAGTTGGACCCCCTAGCAGGTTCAACCAGCCATGAGCAACACTTTTTGTCAGCTTGCTATTTACAAGCAAACAAATCCATGTGGTTGTGAAACTAGCCACAGTAATTTCACATGGGAACAGTGAGGTGAGCGTCTGTGGTTCAGTCTTAACAAGGGCCCCTGCTAAGCTCTGAACGAGCCTGATCTGCATAACATCTGTAAACTGACATTGTTTGGGGAATGATTTTTATGTGCCTCAGCCAAATACTGTTGGATTTCCTGATCTCCATATTGATTTATGTCTGGGGGTGAGCAGGTTAATTAAATGTGAATGGCATGGCAGCAACATCATATTGAGCACAGAGTAAAGGCAAGCCGGGCGACTATTTGAGTTGCTACAACAGCAGTCAATGTAAAATAACGAGGGAGTATCTGTCATCGCACGTTGAACGGATGGGATGGAGTGTGATGTGCAGACAAATTGAGCAGCTGCTATAAGGCACTCAGGCTGTGGCTTTGAGGTTTAGTTGTGTATTGCTGATGAGTTAGTGGGTTAACAGAGGAGATTCTTTCACACGTTCAGGTTCATGACATGGAAAATGCAATGACAGATCACAGATATTAAAGTGCTGTAGAAAAAATGGATCAATTGTGTCTTGCACTTACAGATGAATGTATGTATTCTGGATGAGTTTTGGATTTAAGATTCAGAAAAGTTCAGAAGAAGAAGAAGAGGAGGAGGAAGAAGAAGGGATTTCAAACCAAATTTGATTTTGTAACTGCCTCCTGGACTGATTTTTATTACTCAACAGCTCACTGAGTTTTCTCAAATCTGTGTCTCAGTGGGTCACAAAGTGTGAAATCTGCATTCTCACATCTTTGACAAATCATCTGACAGCAATGGTGCAAAAAGAATTCGAGAGATGGTGGCTTTTTTAACACACCAGAAAATGATTTATGGATTTAAAACCACATGCCTTCAGTTTGATTTATATTACATTTGACTGCTATGCCCTGTTCTCTGTTTGGAGATAACTGAATTAGCTTGAACTGAACTCAGATACATGATTTTCTTCAAGGTGTCATAAAAATGTTGATATTATGATCTGAAGGTGATTGAGATTTTGGTGTAATTATTGTAACTTCATTTTCACAATAAAGAGTTAACTGTACCTATACATGACCACATATACAATAGCATATTAGTACATATATACTAGTGACATGACATGGGATACCCATACTTGAGACCTTTGCTTTAAAAAAATAAAAATAAAAATACTGTTACTCAAGAACCCGAGACAAAGGACAAAGAATGCATGCTTGAAGTTGAGCTAACTGATTGGTTTCATCAGGCTTGATTGATAAATATAATTGGGTGTCATCAGCATAACAATGAAAGTTAATGGAGTGTTTCCTAATGACGTTCCTTAAACTTAAACTTATGTTCCGCCTGTAAAGATATTTTCTGAAAGTGTGGTAGGACAAATAAAACATTGTTAGGTGATTAATAGGAAACACTGGTGATGTTGCTGCATTTGTGGCCTTGACTACTAAAAAAAAACTGTAAAACTGTGGGTGATTTCAAGACAAGACAAGACCTTCAAAAAGTGATCTTGAGACCAAGACCTCAAGATCTCAAGTACTGCAACATTGCCAATCAGAGCACTTTAAGGAACCACGGGCAGCTACATACAGCATGATTACAGGCCTGAATGACACTAGGTGACAGTCATTAACAAGGCTAGCGTCAATGCTGCATCAGTTATATCAGAACTGAAGAGCAAAGGAAAGAAAGATGTTTTCTTCTCCTGGCTGTCTCTGATAAGGGTTTGAACACATTATGGTTTGTTGATCTGATTGGCTTTGATAACCGCTGATGATGATGATGTTCATCCAGTCACCTGCCAAGTATAATGCCCTTTTTCATACTATTTCTAACTACAGCTTCCCTGACGGTTCTGTGTAACAAACCATCTGGCACAGTCAGGTTAACTGATCAGTGGACTGCAATGAGCATGTTGAGCTGAAACAAAATTAGAACTTCTGAAGCAACACCAGAAACCAATGATTCATGACAGCAGAGGGGGTCAGTGGGTGGATGTTTCCTCTCAGTCTGGTCAGTAAAATCTTAAGATTAATTTCTTTTTTAAAGATATTTTTTTGGGTTTTATTTGACAGAGACAGCTTGAAGAGTGACAGGAATGTGGGGAGAGAGAGAGATGGGGAATGACATGTGGGAAAGAGCCACAGGTCGGATTCGAACCCTGGGCCGCCGCGGCAAGGACTGAGCCTTCGTACATGGGGCGGCTGCTCTACCAACTGAGCTAAACAACACCCCCTTAGAATCAGTTTCTGCTGAACATGTAGAGATGTTAATTACAGATATGTGACTGTTCACCATGCTTCAGTTTAAAGTGCATTGCTGCTGTTCAAAGAGCCACACATTTTAAAGTGGCTGACTGAGGCTGGAATAGCAGATGAGGAAAAAATGAAGTTAGAAGATAAAGTGAAAAAAAAAGCACAACGTGATTTTTTATTTGCTTCTCAACTACAGAAAGCAGAACTCCACTCCTGCCTCTTTACTTGCTCTTCAAAAGTCAAGTCACTGTTAAAAATCACCCCGAGGTTTCTGCTCACTGACTTTGCACTGGAGTACACGCTACTGCTAAGATGATTTGAAATACAAAATCTGCCATGAAAGTGTTATCTCTCCTCTGTCTGAGCTCGTGCTGCTTGCTTGCTAGGTAGAAGAGGAGAGACAGAGACTGCTGACTTGTCTCTTGGCAACATTTATGCTACACATAGCCAAATATGGAAATGGTCAGCACTGACGTGAAGCCTGAGACAGAACACGTTTAGTCCTTTAATATTCAAAAACATCATGATCAAGTGCTTCTCTTGCCTAAACCTACAGTCCAACAAAGTCTCCAACAGTTATTATTGTGATATGTGGTCTTGCACTCTGTATACTCAAAGTCCTATGCTTAATATACCCACCATTCACCTCCTGAACGTTCTACCTCTTGTATGATAGATTCTAATAAACAAACAAAAATAAACCTGAGAATTACTGATGAAATTTTACACCACACAAAAATGTTTCTCTGCAGCTGCTGGAGATATCTCAAAATGACATCACGCCATCTGTTTAGCCAGTTATCTGTGAGAATAAGAACTATTCAGCACAAAACAACACACAGAACCAGAAAAGACAAGGTGCATAGCCGGTAGGTGTTTAAGAGTGCTTATGTGTTAAGGTGGGATTTTTCTATGAAAGCACAGCTGTGTCTCGCCCTGAGCTCTACTGCTCCTCCATGAAATAAGTGAAACAAACTGCACTTCTTTATCAACTAAAGGATCAGGGTTTGAGGCATGTTACATAAGTAATTCAGTTTTATCGCAATATTATCTCAACTATTAGTTGGAAGTGGGGTGCTGTCGCTGAGACATACAAGACTTGAGATCTACACAGTATCAGCCAAAAGTGTTGTTATGTTCTACAAAGAATGTAATAAAAGCAAAATGTGGCTCCTTTAAAGAATCTAAAATGTTTTACTCTGTTTGCATTTGATCAACTAAGAGGATAATTCAAATTAAAAATAAATAAATAAAAAACATCAAATGAAAAGTTGTGTCCAAGTGTTTGACTGGTGCTGTATATACATCCACATCTGTGAATTCTTTCTTTGAGTTAAAATAACAAGAGCAGTGATGGGCAACAGTGTGTGAAATTCCATAATTCAAGATTTGAAGTTTGAATTTATTTACCACCATTTTCTTGCACATACACAGTCTGCAAAACTGTTTTGCCTAAGATGTTAATTTATAGTTCCACCGCAGAGGGAAATGAATTTTGCTTTGAAGGAAGGTGGAATAAATTCACTATTTATGCGCTCACACAGCCTACCAATTATACTACGACCATATCCAAGATGCAGTCTATTCATATCCTCCTGCTTATGCTATCATACTGACAGCTCTTTATTCTGTCTATTATGTCTACCATCAGCATTGCACGTATACTTATACACTTACACCTGCACTGCTAACTGGAACAGTTGCACTTGTTCACACTGCTTTACTGTTGTAGGGGAGATGTCTTAACAAATTTATCTACCCCTCACTGGTATTTATCCATTACATCTATACATACTCTACAGCAACAGTAATGACAATAGTAATAATAGTGCCATCATCATTGGGTAAGTTGTTGTGGTGCTCACAACATCCACATCTCTGCAGTCTATCAAGCTTGTGAGCTCTGGCGGATCAATGAGAGTCTGAGTCTGTGAAATTCTAGTACAGTTTTACCATTGCCCTAAGTGATCTGTGATAGAGGGCGAGTCAGACAGTGATGGATATAGATTTTGAAAAGGATTTTTATCTCAAAGATATTTTATGTCTCAACGCATATATGACATGCAAAAGACAAGTGGATGTTTCAATTGAAGCCAGATGCGTCTGATCAGGGTAAATGTTGCTTGAAGAGGAAATCTTTAAGATGTCCTGTGCTTTATGTGAGAAAAGGGCATGATTCATGGCCAGAAATATCACTGGATGAAATTCCCAGCAGACCTGATTTGTCTTATCTATCTATCTATCTATCTATCTATCTATCTATCTATCTATCTATCTATCTATCTATCTATCTATCTATCTATATATATATATATATATATATATACACACACACACAAACACACACACACACATATATATATATATATATATATATACACACACACACACATATATATATATATATATATATATATATATATATATATATATATATATATATATATATAAAAGTTTGACTGTGCTCTCTTCAAATACTCCATTATATTACCTTATCTCGCTACAGAATAAACACATAAGGCTATTTGACCAAAAGGCCCAAACACATACTTCTGAGTCCACTCACTGTTAAATTGCCTGTTTTCATTGTCAGTTTTACTTTTTTTGGAGTGTAACAGCTCTGGTAGGAAACCCAGCCATGCAGAGAAAGAGGGAGATCTGTGCTGTTCGTGGTGACTGGCTGCGTGTCCTGACTTTCAACAGCAGACAGCAGCTACAATAGCCTACTAGTATCTAAAATGAATATTTAAAGCTGCCTTGTTTGATTTTTTTAGCCCTTAAACAGATCTGACATTTATCACCTTATACATTTGGCCAATGTGTATACAAACATTTGCTCATTTACACATGATCCAGCAGATGCAGAGTTCATTATCAGAGGGATAATTTTGTCCATCTGACAAATACAAGTTGGATATTTGTCTTTAACTGATCCAGAGAAAAAGATCTGAATCAGTTTTTAGCAAAAGTCTGTTCTACAGCTCAGTCACTGCAATCGATAATATCAATTAATACAATAGTTTCATATTATTTCAAAAGTGATTACACTACTTCTCGAATGACATCACCCTTAATTAGTTACATTACTTGTTACAATACATAACAGTTCTGTTAAAGGTGCCTTTAAGCAAGTAAAGCCTTACAACAGCCCACACGTCTGTATTTCTGTATATTTCTCCTCTTTTGGTAGAGGCTACTTACCTCCTCACACTGCCTCTAGCCCCTGCACCTGACACATGTCAGACTATTCTGTGTGAGACTATATATCCATCAAAGTCCAGGACAGGAAACAAACTGAGCCCCACCAAGTGAAGGAGATAATCTTTTAGACATCACACATAGCACAAGTAATATATTACTTGCCAAAAATGGTAGTTTACAGCTGGAGGCGACCAGGTATCACAGCAACAAGGCTGCAGAACTGGGTGAGTGCAGTCATTTCATGCATTGTTTATATAAAAAACATTAATTAGTGTTTCAGTGTATATATGGGTGATTGAGTGTGTAACCTATATATTTTGTTACTCTCGTGTGATTTATGCACTCTTTGTTTTCAATTGAATTTAGACTTGTTCAAATTTCATTTCATTTCTAAAAATATGGATGGATGATAGTTTAAGTAGAGTAGACAAGGAACAAGTCAAATAACAAACTGTAGTGTAAAACCAAACCCAGGGTCGCTTTATGTTGAAGAGGGACACATGGAGCATCACCTACAGACAAACCTTGTTACCGGGTTCAAATGCAAACCTTTCTCTGCCATATTTTTCCAACCACAGTGAACTTCTAAGCTCTTGTGACACCCCAACAGCAACTCAAAAGCTGACTGACACTTTGACAGGTGCACTTTAAACCTTTGTGGCATTGTGAGTGTTTACACGCAGGGCAGTTATAGTGCCCTCTGGAATCCAAACCAGTCCCCTTATGGCAGCTTGACAAATCACCCATCAATACCTGTGTGATTTACACCAAGTGGGACATCAAACAGGAGAGATCGGGGCAAGTTTAAATATGGCGTGTATTGCAGAGGAGGAGGTTATCGCCTGCCCTGTTCTTCAGCACCACCATGCTGCATGAGAACTGCTGCTGCTGAATCATCAAGGAAGATTCACTGGGCAGTGGTATTGATCTGTGACCCAGGCTTGTGCCCAAGAATTTCATTCTCCATCAAGCGACAGTTAAACAGCAGTTTCAGCAGCACCACACACAGGATGACTGAGTGGATATCTTAACTATATTGTCACAGCCCAGCTCTTAACTGTGGCAAAGATGGGAGACCAGACTTGGAGTGGAATTATCTCAAGCATTTATTCACAACTCAAAAGTATTTAACAGAAGAAAAGTTATAAAAATGTCAGTAATCAGCAGTGTAAGCATGTGTGTGAGTGCGTGTCAAAGAAACAGAACAAAAGCAGTGGCTGCAGCAGCAAGGGCAAGAGAGAGCTCTGCAGTATGGACAGGCTTATACAGACACCACACCAGCCCAGGTGTGTCATCAAGAAGATGACCCTCCCACAACCTGGAACCTGCAAAGGAGAGCAAAGCAGCAGAGAACACAGAGGCACCTAGTGGGGTGGTGGGGTCCCCCTTAAAAACAGGATTCCCACCAGGAATGCCAGCCAGCCACAACTACATAAAATTTAATTAAGTGATCTACTCAGAACCACTATAGAGAACAAATGCACTACTTTTTCCCCAGAAATATCCCTCATTTTTAGTATTTATCAGGCCGGAACTCAAACAGGACTCAGAAGCAGAAGTGTCAGTGAGCCGATTTATTAGTAGAAAACAAAACCTCTCGACAGAGTGATACACAACACAAGGCTATGAAAACCTAACCTAAAGGGTCTCTCAGAAGGGAGAACAAGGCTAAACTAAATATAACAAAAAACAGGAGGAAAAACTCTATTCCGGTTATGCAAAATTATCAAAATCAAAATCACTCTCAAGGAGGAAAATCAATAGGCTACAAAACGTTAACTAAAACCACTACTAGAAGAACACTTACAAAACAAAAACTCTCCTAAATGGTGGAGGCTAGACAAAACTATACACTAAACTAAGCACTAGAAACCAAAAGCAAGACTAAGAAAGTTACAACCAAAAATCACTCTTTCGAGGCAGAACAAAAGCTCACGAACAAACACGCTTAGACTGTGGACAAGGCTTGGAGCTGGCTTGGGTGAACGAACAAACAAAACACTTTGGCACAGGACAAGGGAGACACAGAACCTATATAGACACACAGATGGGTAATGGGGAAAAGGTGGAGACAATCAGGAATCACGGCAACAGGTGACACACAAGGGAAGGGCAAGTGATCTGAAGCGAGAGGGCAGGTAAATTTTAAAATAAAACAGGAAGTGACAGACAGAACAAAAACCCAGCTTGACTTCACCGCGGTGTGACAGTGCCCCTCCCTCTAGGGCCGACTCCTGACGGCCCAGGCTGATCAGGGTGGTCCTTCACAAAGTCTTCTATGAGAGACCGATCTAGTATGAACCGGGACGGGACCCAGTGTCGCTCCTCCGGGCCGTACCCTCCCAGTCCACCAGGTACTGCCTGCCACGGACCCAGTTGCACACAGCCAGTAACCTCTTGACCTTGTAGACAGGACCCCGTCTACTACTTCAGGAGGAGGGGGTTTGACCTGACTTACATGGAACGTGGGGTGGACACGGAGAGACCGGGGCAGGCGAAGGCGAACTGCTGCAGGCCCGATAATCTTGGTGATGGGGAACGGCCCCACAAAGCGTGGTGCCAGTTTTTTTGAGAGGGCTTTGAGGTGGAGGTTTTGGCTGAGAGCCACACCCTCTGGCCTGGCTGGTATGCAGGGGCGGGTCGTCTTCAGACACGTCGGCAACGGCAGATCATAGCGTGGGCGGAGGGCACTGACACTTCAGGCTCAGCACTTCAGACCGGAGGCTCGTAACCGTACACACATTTGAAGGATGAGAAACCTGTGGCCGAGGTGGGCAGGGAATTGTGAGCATACTCGACCCAGACCAGGTGCTTGCTCCATGTCGAGGATTCTGGGACACCAGACATCGGAGACCGGTTTCCAGCTGCTGGTTGAGGCATTTGGTCTGGCCGTTGGCCTCCGGGTGATAGCCTGATGTGAGACTGGCAGTGTGAAACTCCTTCCAGAAGCATGACACGAACTGGGGCCCCTGGTCGGAAACGATGTCCCTAGGAAAACCGTGGACTCTGAAGACATGGTTAATCATAATCTCAGTTGTCTCTTTGGCTGAAGGCAGTTTGGGCAAGGGTATGAATCTTGTCATTTTGGAAAATCTGTCCACCACCCTAAGGACCGTGGTGTTACCTTGGGGGCCGGGAGCCCGTGACAAAGTCCATGGAGAAGTTGGCCCATGGTCTGGAGGGGATGGGAGCGGCTGCCCAGAGGACGTCGCTGCCCAGAGGACGCCTTATTCCTGGCACAGACCGAACAAGCCTCGACGTACTCCGGACCTCCGGGATGGGCTCTGGTTCTTTGGCAACAGGCTCGGGCTCGTAGAGACGTGACAGGGCATCGGGCTTGACGTTCTGGGACCCCGCCTGTAAGGAGAAGGAGAAGCGGTTAAAAAGAGTCCCCACCTTGCCTGGCGAGAATTCAGTCTCTTGGCTTTACGTACATATTCCAGGTTCTTATGGTCAGTCTAGACGATAAACAGGTGTTCCGTCCCCTCAAGCCAGTGCCTCCACTCTTCCAAGGCCAGCTTGACTGGCAACAGCTCGGTTACCGACATCATAGTTCTGCTCTGCCGGGACAGACGCCGCGACAAGAAGGCGCAAGGATGCATCTTCCCGTCCTGTTCAGACCGCTGGGACAGGACCACTCCGATCCCCTCGTTGGAGGCGTCCACCTCGACCACGAACTGCCACCAGGGATCAGGCATCGTGAGGATGGGAGCCGTGGTGAAGCGGGTCTTGAGGTGCTGAAAGGCCGCCGCCTCCGGGGACCAGAGGAAGCGCTCCTTCATGGAGGTGAGTGCATGGAGCGGAGCTGCTGTTGCGCTGAAGTTTCTGATAAACCGCCTATAAAAGTTAAAAAGCAAAACCGAGGAACTGCTGGACCTTTTGCGGCTATCAGGTGTGGGACATTCGGCCACAGCGCTCACTTTAGCTGGATCCATCTGCACACATCATTCCCTATAATGATATCTATGCCATCAGTACCCTATAGCAACCTCACCATGGACCAAACCAGTTTAGCACAAATTTGTGCAATGGAACAGGCAACACTGTCAGACTCGTGTCGGACATAATCTCCTGTATCAAATTCCTGAGAAAATGGCAACACTTAACACACAATGTATGAATTAAAAGAAGCAGTATCCCTTAGGATTTTTACAAGTACAGAACTGTCACTGCCCACCAAAGACACACGACCATCAGACACAAAAGCAGAGAACAACTCCTTCGAATTGTCCTTCACTTCAGTCTCCACCTGCTGACAAGAAATAGGCCCGACATGTGGAACAGAGTTAGCACACGCAGCAGGCTTAACCTGTACTCCTTTCTTCCAATGCCTAGTTTTGGGACAGTCAGCCTTCCAAAGCCCCTGCCTTTACAGAAATTGCATATCTTCCTGAGTCAAATGGCACTCGACCCTGCACAGAACGCCCTGGTTTACTCAGGCTAAGATAATGTTTTTCCTCCCACTTATTTACAGTACGGAGCAACCCAGCATCGCTCCTGTCATCTCTAGCGCTATACTCACGTTCACTCCTGTGTGTGAGCACATACTCATCTGTTAGAGTGGCAGCTTCTGCAGCAGTCTTCACTTGATGCTCACTGATATAAACAGCAATATGGGAACAGAGTTTTTAAATTGTTCCAAAACAATCAGGTCACATAGAGCACCATAAATATCCACCTTCACAGCAGAACACCAGCAAACTCAACATGTGTCTGCCTACTCGACTTCTCTCACGTCTGGAACCTCTGCCTATATGCCTCAGGTACAAGCTCATATGAGCACAACACTGCAGCTTTAACTGTCGCATATACTCTACTCTCATCTACAGTTAGAGCAGAGTACGCTTCTTGTGCTTAACCTGTCAGTACACATTGCAAAAGTAACGTGCAATCGAGTCAGACCACCCCTACTTTCAGCCACACACTTGAAGAGTGAGAAAAGTGTCTGGGTCCCGCTCACAGAACTGAGGAACCAACCGCAAGTTACCCACAACATCAAATACCCCAGAGACCCCAGGAGAAAAACTCGCACCTGACTTAGGTCCACTCAAACTCAGCCTACGCTGCTCCAACTCAAGTCGCTTCATCTCCAAAACTAATTTCTCCCATTCAGATCTCGCTCTCTCTTCTCTGCTCAGACATCAACCCAGCTTCACTCAAAGACGCATCTGAAACATCCAGCCCGGCACCAGCAACATGCGACTTAGGTCTGACAACCCCTGTTTCAAACAGATTAGTTTTCACAATTGCCTTAATGTTCTCCTTCATTCTTTTATCTCGAACATCCAACTTATAATACTCAGCAATTTTCACTAACTGTTCCCGTGAACAGCGCTCCTCTGACGGAGCTCGCAAGAAATCCTCCACACTAGCCATAACTCAGCTTCACTTACCCAACAGAATTACTTACAAAACGCAACACCACAAGTTCAACTCCTGCAGCACACTAAACTCACCATAGCCAAAACTTTACCGTGGTCTTGTCCCTCTAACTGCCTAATCAAAACTAGCTAACTCCCCTAGTCTTCAGGCGTTTTTGCGGTGGGTATTTACACACTGAAACTCGCAAGCCCGGTAGAGCAACAAGTAAATGGCGACCCCACCAGCAGCTTCAGATGTTCTCCGAGACTACTGCTCCAACCACATTTAACACCACACTACAAAACCCCAGCAATCTCCCAAGGGATGTTGCTCTTCAGCCTATCGGGACAAAACAACAGCAACTTTCATGATCACACACAGGACAGAGCACAGAAAACAGTCCATGCAGCACAATTTCCTCCTGTTACAGCCACTTAAATTAACCAAAATAAAATGGCTTACTTACTTACCACTCTAGTTCAAGTCTCCCACGTCAACAGAATGTGAAGTCATTCACAAATCACTGAACTCAACAGGCTACAACTGCTCACTGATGTCACACAGCCCATTTCATTCACACCTAGCAGAGGACAAAAGGTGTATGGCAATCAGAAGGACATTACGATCATGTTTTAGTTTGTTTAAATTTTTTTTTTTACATTTGCATGTTCGTTATCCTTTTATCCTTGATGAAAGTCCAAATTAACTGTATCTGTCTCTTTATCTCTTTGATAGTTTAGACTTCTAGTCATTGAACCAAAGAGATGATGAAAATGTTTATGTGTACTGCAATGAATCAATAAGTTAACTAGATGGCTTCATTATTCATCCATTACATAATAATGTTGAGGAATGCTGCAGTTGAGTGTGCAGAGCAGGAACAAAGGAGTGAGCTTCAGAGAGCTGCAGACATAAACTGAGATGAAAGTTTGTTCCCTTGTGTTTTTCTGTAATTTCTAACATCTAAGGCACTCATAAGCCTCTCCTGAAGAGCGTCAGATTGCCCTTCAGAATAAAACATGTAGCTGTTCATCAGCACTGTCAGGATCCGCATGCTCTGAGCTCTGGCTTCACTACATGCAACAGCACAACAACTCAAAGTTGTCATGGGGAGTTTTGGCTCCTTTATCTTATTCAGAGCAAGGAGATGTTTATCTGACAGCACTCACGATGCTGTTCAAAATAAAACAGCAATGCTTCTCTGTCAGATTTGCCACATCTTTAGGCTTAAAGAAAGTTCAATGCATCCGGATGCTCGACAAAATTCAGCGCTGCAAGAGATGCTGCAACTTTGTTTTCAATATAAAGCACATGAAAAATAAATTAAATATGATTTTCTCAATATTCTTCGTTCATCTACAAGTTAAAGAAAATACAGCAACTTTGATTGATGACATCTTAACAAAGAATGACATGAGGGGTCTTTTCATTTGTCATTTTCCACATATTCCATTTATTCTTTACGCAGGTTTAATTGAACTAAACACAAAAGAAAATAATAATAATAATAATGCACAAAACAATTATGAGTAAGACAAATATTTCTAAATTCAAAGACATGCTTACTAGTATTTCATGGCATGATCTATACTGATTTTACTCGTTTTCTGAATATAATTAATTTTAGTTTTAATGAATATTTTTGAATTGGCAGTTCTTCTAACAGATCCAGTGTAGACTTCAGTGAACCTTAATTTACAGTAAGTTTACTGAAGCTGTTTCAGAAAAAGAACAAACTGTATGTGTAATGTGTCAAACCCTACACCCTCAGCCATGATGTCCATTAATATAGAAATATTATTCATGGGGTCAATGCCATCAGTGTATGAATGTGTGTGAACGGGTGAATGAGACATGTAGTGTAAAAGCGCTTTGAGTGGTCGGAAGACTAGAAAGGCGCTATATAAGTACAGCCATTCATTCTATCAGATCGGCAAAAATAAATGTTTCTGTGAAACATTTAAGACCTAGCTAACACAATTCCATATTGTTATAGTAATCCACCGGATATTATTACAGAAAACTTTCACCTCTTCTTTTAAGTTCACGAGCTTAAAGAAATATTAATATTGTTAAAAGAAATATGTACAAAAGGATTCTTTCTCATGTAGATTATAATTCAGTTGTTTCCAAATATTAGTATTTCAGATTTTTTGCTTCACCTGATGGACAAAGTTACCTCTGCACTGGAAAATAAATAAAAAATATATTCCATGACTTTTCAAACGCTTTTGATACAGTCAACCATCATCTTTTATATGATGTTATCATGATTTATACATTATCTGTATCAATGTGTTTATATGACACCATGTCCAAATGGTTAAAAAAAAACTACATCTGTCTACAACAGAAGACAGTTTGTGTTACTGGTTTATCTTCCAACAAAGCTAGACTACTCTCTGGGGTCCAACAGGGATCCATTCTTGGACATTTTCTTATTCATATTAATGATGTATCTTATGTCTCAAATATCCTTTCCCTATGCTTGCAGAGGACACAACCTTCCATTTAAACTTCAATTCACTGAAGAGGAATTTTTATGTTGGTTTAATGGCTACACTGGCTACAGATTGAATAAATTATCTTCGAATAAAAAAAATAAAAAATAGGTACAGGTACAAGTGAAAGGAATATTCCAGAGCAGTTTAAGACTTACAGTACTTTAGAGCAAGTTCAGTTTCAAAGTCTGTTTATTCGAATGTGTCAATCTTAGATCTTCCTCCTCCTAGATTTGTCACCTTCAGAGGACAATTTGTTCATTATTATTATTATCAGTAGTAGTAGTAGGAGTAGTAGCAGTCGTCGCCGTCGCCATAGTAGTATTCAGTAATAATGACAATCATGTCAGTAATTCCTTCACCATCATTTTGTAATGACTGATTCACTTCAACTCTTTATTACTTAAACCAAGGCTGGATTATTACCTGGACATCTAGCTCCCAGGGGCCTCAGACCATTGTTTAAGCTGATATGCTTACTGTATATGGTGAAATAATTTTTCTTGTCTTTTGTCATTTGTAACTTTTTTTGGTTCTGGGAGTTGTTGCACTTAAACACATCCTTGATTCAACTTCAGTTATCATTATAACATTTCCTGCCTACAAAATATTCAATAAAACATGAGATTGTCTCAGTCAGTCAGTCCCTCCTCCGTCTACGCCTACCACAAGGCAGTTCTCCCTCCTCCGTCTACGCCTCGGCGGTTTTCCCGCCTTGTGGTTGTCCCGCCCCTAATCACACACAGCTGTGTCTCATCACCTCATTGGCTCTTTGTTTCCCCTTCCACAGTGCCAGATTGTTAGTGTACCATGCGTCCTACTTTCCAGCGTTTTCGTTGTGTGCTTATCGGTTTTGACCCTTGCCTGTTTTTTGACCCTGCTTTTGCCTTACCCCTTTGGATTGTTTGCCTGCTTTACCTGACTGAACTCCCGTGTACCGAACCTTTGCCTTGGATTAAAAACTGTTTACCTCCTGTATCTGGCTCCCGAGTGCTGCAATTGAGCCCTGTATCCGTGCTGAGTAAAAGATTTAGAGGTATACCCATGGTTTGTAAAGTATGCTGCAAACTTAGAAAAGTTTAGTAAAAGTTCTGCACAGCAGGTTTAGATCACATTTGTTAGCTCTGAAACCAAACAAAGCTGGGTTCACAGACCCACGGGTAGGGCATGTACTATTCTTATGACATCTTTTTGATACTACTTACAAACTCTGAAACACTTTTACAAGCTCTGAAACAAATTTACAAACTCTGAAACACTTTTACAAACTCTGAAACAAATTTACAAAGACAAAATCCTAACGGAAAGGGAATGTACCAGAAGCCGGATCTGACCCAGGAAGTGATTGTGTGAGCGGTTTGTTTTGAAAATACTGTACGGAGGGAGTAGTGTTGTGTGGTTTGTATGGAGGTTAATGATGTTTTGCCCATTTTGTGGAAACCATTTGAGTCTGTTACCGCGGTTTTGCATTTCGTGTGGACGGTCTCTGGAGTTTTTAAAGGACACGGACCAGACGGAAGGACCAGATATGCTGCATTATTGCACACAATATTTTAATGAGGGACACTCGTACGATGTAATCGTGGACATGATGTCAAGTTTACATGGTATAAACATGAGCTTGCAGACTTTAAAAAGTATACTCAGTCAAGCAGGGTTGTACCGCAGAAAGGATTATTCCTCTCTAAATGCCGTAATTAATGCCATCAGGTTGGAACTTCGAGGACCTGAACAACTGTTTGGCTACCGAACAATGTGGCAGGTACTCAAACAAAAGTACAACCTTCGAGGAGAGATGATGTGATGAATTTGCTCCGGGAGCTTAACCCTTGAGGGTGCGAGAGGAGAGCACGCATAAGATTCATAAGAAGAACCTACCATTCAATGGGACCAAACTATATGTGGCATGCTGATGGTTATGATAAACTTAAACCATTCGGTCTGGCCCTTTCAGGATGCATAGATGGATTTTCACGTAAAGTACTGTGGCTTGAATGTGGACCAACAAATAATAACCCAAGGGTGATCGCTCACAATTTCCTGTCATGTGTGCGAAATCTTGGTGTCATCCCCATGAGACTGAGAACTGATTGCGGCACGGAGAACGGCATTATGGCTGCGATTCAGTGTACCCTACGTCACCATCACCATGACTACTACTCTGGAGCGTCCAGCCACATGTATGGCTCATCCACTAATAACCAGCGCATAGAGTCCTGGTGGTCCACATTCAGAAAGGGAAGGTAAGTGGCCTTCATAAAGTAATTTTATATTTAAATATATGTACACACACAGACATATCATTATATCATATATCCATTTCTATAGATCTCAGTTCTGGATGGAGTTATTTGTAGACCTCCGAGATGCAGGATACTTCAATGGGAGTCATGAGCATCAGTGCCTATTGAGATTTTGCTATGGTGATGTTCTTCAGAAGGACTTGGATGAGTGTGTGAGACTGTGGAACAGTCACAGGATTCGCACTTCCAGAACAGTGTCATGTCCAGGAGGAGTGCCCAATGAACTGTACTACTTACCACACAGGTAAAACTTTGATGATAGATTGAGACTTCCTTGTTTCTGTGTTATTTTTAACTTAAATGTAAGTAAATGCTGTTATGTCTTCTATATATTTGGCTCCAGAGACTGTGGATTTGAAATTGAACACGCTGAATTGGATGGCTTTCCTGAGGCAAGCCTATCAATAGCTACATGTGGGGACCCAAACATGCAGGAGTACTTGGACTTTGCTATGGAGCGCAATCAACTACAGAAGCCAGAAAACTGGGAGTCTGCAACAGGACTGTACATGAAGCTAAAAGAAATTGCTCAGCTATAAAACAATCGAAAAGTTAGTAGCCAAGTGCTTGCACATTGAGGCTTTTCTTTTCTTCCTGCTATTTTTTTCAGAGTGATTAAGATGTTTTTTTTATATGCCCTGAAATCTGATTTGTAGTGGTGGAACACTGCCATCTATGTCTGAATGTCACCCACAGTTTTTGGTGAAATAAATGAACCAAATACTAGCAAAGTAATGCATATTTACATTTTTGTAAGTACAAAAAACAAAACTTCTTGGCCTTGTTTTGTTTATTTTGTCTAAAAAAGAATGGCCAAAATGTTAACTGTGAGAAAAAACATGCTCACATATCTTTACATTATAAAGATTCTTAACAACCTTTAACAAAGAACAACCGTCATCTCATGGCTTAAACAACATCCAAAAAACATCCAAATCCTGGGGAATTTTGAAGTCCAAAGTCCATTTGTGTCTTAAACACAGTGTAAGTGTCTAGGATTGGTCATTTCAATGTGTTTTAACATGTATTTGCCATTGGGAATGGAGAGTCATCCAGGAACTCTATTCTTGGTGATGGTTCCAATCCAGATGGGGGAAGTGAAGTCAGTCCAATTGCAAACATCAAAACATCTTCCACAGACACAGCAGCCTGACCTTCTGCAAAGAAAAAATGTTCAGCACCGTGGCAATGTGTTTTCTCAACTAGTTATGAAAAATATGAGTGATTTACAAACCTTCACAGTCAAGGAGATAGTCTGCCCAGTAGCCCAAAGTTTGACTTTCTTTAAGTCTCCTGTTACTCCCTGGTGGACTGAGGTCAGGTTTGAAGAGTCTCTCACGTTCAAGAGCAGTTTAACCATATGCATACCATTTGCATTGTAGACCAAGAACCGATGTCTTTCTGGTCCATCAAAAATGGGCCGGTCTTTCAGATATTTCAGATGTTTCATTAATGACTGCTCCATCCCAAACATTAGCCCTTGAGATGTTGAACCTGCTGACTCTTTCATGATCAATGGGATGTGATAGGTTGGCAATAATGTCAGGTAGTGTAATGTTCATCTCCTCCCTGTAATGACAAAAAAGTGACCTAATTACTGGATTTGCTACTTTTACAAAAATTATTTAAACACCAGAAATATTGTACAGAGAAAAACTGGGATGCCACAGATAATAGCTCAGTTTACATTGGTGTGTGTTGTAAACTCTTCAAATTGTCTGCAACCAACTCCTCGCCCTCTTCCTCAACACATGGTGCATACAGGTCTGTGTATTTACAGTACTGTTGGAAAATTCATTCGCATGTTAAAACATCTTAACATAACAAAACATTTTTCTTTTCTGTGTAATCAATGAATTTAAATTAACTGAGTCACCATCATTTTTATTTACCAGGTAGTCCAGACTGGATTTGTTTCATGTGGCTCCAGATCCTCTCATCAGATATTACTATCTGAAAAACAAATTAAAATGTCTAAAACAACACAACATTGAGAGCAAGAAACATGGCTGGAAACAGGCTGTCACAGTCTGCCTTAATACCTGACCAGGTTGAACTGTGCTTGAATTCCCAGGAGCGTTTCTGAAACACAATACAGTTGATAAAATAATTACCTTTATGTATATATGGAGTTTTGAGAAACATTTAGAGGTAGGGGGGAGATTTATAAGAAAGAGATTATTTTGTTATAAATCACATTACATGTATGATATTTTCTACTTCATGATCACCAGAGCAAATGCTCTCAGCTAATCACATCACACACAACTTAAAGATTAATGACTTCTTTTGTAAAAATTAGTACTTACCCTTCATCTTCAGGTTTGCTTTGGATGTACTTTGGTTTTGTGGTTCAAACACCTGAGAGGAAAGTATACAATTATCAACAATTTTAAACAGCTTCCACTATTGTTCCTTACCACATACAGTATATATCAATGGTGAAAGATTGTGAGTGTTTCTGTAATGCTAACTTACAAATAATCAAAACAAACCTTGATGTAATGCTTTAATGCTCAAATATATATCTAATGAATAAATAAATGAATGATAAATCAAAAAAAAGAAAGAAATAAAGAAAAAAAAATTAATTTAAATAAAAAAATTAGTTAAAAAATTAACATACCACATACCATGTCAGCCCGATTGAATGTGCTTCTGGATGTGATCACAATTTCAGAATCTGAGGTATCGGAGTCTGGGGTATCATCCGCTGTGGTAAAAACAAAAAATCCAACACATTATTAATATTATGTATGCTACAGTAGAGTATGTAAATATGTAATTATTATTATTATTATTATTATTATTATTATTATTATTATTATATTATTACAACATTATTAAATGTTGTCATTTTCTGCACAGCTTGTTTCAGCAGATCAGGTGCTGCTAATTCTGGGTCTGTAAATAATGTGATGTTAAGTGTTTTCCCTCTTAAAGGTTTTAAATCAGTTCCATGTGGCACCATCAGTCCTATGTTTATCTAGTAAAACAACAGAAAGACGTAATTAATCTCACACACATATATATAGCATTGCAAAATTGTATAAAACGGCCAAGGCAACCTACCTGGACGTTTTTCTTTTCTTGTTTATGTCTTTGTTTCGGCCCACAGTTAAAAGACTGTCGTTCTTTGGACTTGGTGCTTCTGTACTCCATGAACTGCTTATATGATGGGCATGGTTGTTCTGCTGGAATGAACAGAGCTCAAGTAGAAAGTTAGCAGCAGCTCAAACAATCACCAATAACAAGAAGTGCATATTAACTAAACACGTTGGTATTCTGTTATGGCTGGAACTAGACTGACTCTGTAGTGAAATAAACTGAAACTGTAACTGCACTTTTATTCACTGCATGTCTGACAATGGCTTCAGATAGCTAGCGCTGTGCTGCACTTACATTGTTTAGCATTTTCCGGCTGCTCGGCTGTCCCCTGTGCGCTTGGTCCTTCCGTCTGGTCCGTGTCCTTTAAAAACTCCAGAGACCGTCCACACGAAATGCAAAACCGTGGTGACAGACTCAAATGGTTTCCATAAAACGGGCAAAACATCATTAACCTCCATACAAACCACAAAACACTACTCACTCCGTACAGTATTATCAAAACAAACCCCTCGCACAATCACTTCTTGGGTCAGATCCGGCTTTTGGTACATTCCCTTTCCGTTAGGATTTTGTCTTTGTAAATTTGTTTCAGAGTTTGTAAAAGTGTTTCAATTTTTGTAATTTTGTTTTGCACTTACCAGCCACCGTAGTAATAAAACAAAACAAAAATAGGGCATGTGGATCTGAGGGTACACATCCAGCACTTTGGTGCAGGCTGTGATCTTCCTCAGCATCTTGCTGATATCCTTTGAACAGGCACCATTTTGTTTACATCGGACTCAAGTAAATGTTTGAAGTGCCTTATATGAAACCTTGTTGCCTAATCTGTTATTCAGGTCTGTGTTTGGGCTCTGGTGGTTGAGGTCTTAATAATCGAGACCCATCTTTGATGAGAGCAGTACCATAATAGAGTCTGACTATGTTTAAGTCTGTATGCTGAACTGCTCATAATGAATCCTCCTCACAATACACCAATAAAATATATTACATTTATATGCAAATTGGAAGCTGGTGATACCACATTGCCAGCAGGTATTAGGAAATAAGCACATCTTAATGAAATATCTTCTGCTTGCTGGCCACAGTATTATGTGGAGCTGCTCACTATTCAGCACAAAGAGGGTCAATTCTAGTTTTAATGTTGCTTGCTCACCTTTGACAAATTTGTTTAAAGGAGCAGAGAAAGTCTGCTGTTTTTCCTGCAGCAGCAGGACAGCAGAGAGGGCAAGCAGTGGAGGCTCTGGCAGGATTTGATGTAATGCCAGCGGGCGCACAGAGGAAAGTTTAAACTGCAGAAACAACAACTGAAAACATGATACTTAGCCCAGCCTTACCATGTCCCAAAAACACGACAAACATTCGCCTGGTACTGTTTCAAATATGACTCTTGATATTTACTTGAAATGAATTAATATTTGTTTAATATAGTAATTCTATTTCTTCATATAATATTAATGATATGTATACGAGTTGTGCAAAATCTGAAGTTCTCAAGGAAGAAATTTGATCGCCAACCAAGTATGCTTCAGCTTTTATCTTCCCATGGTGAATATACAGTTTGATACTCCAGATATACACAAAGTATGTGAGAGCAGCATTTTCCTGTTTGCATAGAAAGGCATTTATTTAACAACATGCACACGTCCTCTACCAATACCAACCTTTTTTTTTATAATTTTGAATACATGTGTCACAATCAGACAGAAAATGACATTGGGCTTTGTTACCTTTAAATAAAGAGACAGTCATGGGATGAAAGTAACAGTTGGATAAATGGACCCCAAAGCAAAAAATATTTATTATTTCTGGCACATAATGCTCATTAATGTTTCAGTTAGTCCTCCAAGCAAATGACCACGTTAATCTCAAATCAATTCATCATGTCAAATGTCAAATTTGTATGAAATTGGTCCAATGTGTCAAACTTTCCTTAGTGCATAAATCACCTCTTACAGACTGTCCCTGACATAAAACAGCCTGACATGCTCGAGCACAATGCTTCTCAACCTTGTGGCAAGCGGTGTGGAATGGGAGACAGGAAGCATCTCTCATCACTGTTAACCCTTTAATGACATTCAGAGGGGACTTTCAGAGGGGACAAGAACTCAAACACCATATACCATAATCTACTTTGTTTTTAAACATGTTACCTGCCCAGGTACCTCAGTAATATACATTTCTATCTATTATTTTAGGTCTAAAGCAGACATGTCGACTGTTGACTGCGAATGACCCATTATTTCAATTCAGCAACATATCAGTTAAACAATAATTAAAGACAAAATCAAATTTGTTGGTGTGTGGTCTGGGGATAACTGATTATTCTGGTGATTTGTGACCCTAAAGGAACCACTGCTTGAGCCTACACACCTGGACTGATGAGAGAGACCTCTGTTGGCCTTGTTCCTAACCCTGGGCATTTCCTGCAAATATAATGAGAGAAAAAATACATCTTTAATAATAGTGGGACAAAAACGACACCATGTTACTGTACCTTCGTTTCTCTCCTGTCTCTGTCAAGTTTACCCTGGCTGGCACCAAACATAGTGTGCACACTCACTGAAGGTGGCATGTGAATGAGTTCTGCGTTAGTCAGTTGTCCATATCACATCCGTCCATCTTTTTTTTTTAGTTTCCCACTAGAAGAATCTGGCAAAATCACTGTGTTCTACCTGCTTAGCAAGCTAAATGGTAAATGGACTGTACTTATGTACACTGATGACATGGTTGACTGCCATGCAAGGTGCCAACTGCTCATAAGTTTGGAAGCTGACCATTCATACACATTTACACATTGATGGCACAGCCTTCAGGAGCAATTTGGGGTTCAGTATCTTGCCCAAGGACACTTTGACATGCAGAAAGGAGGACCCGGGGATTGAACCACTGATCATCTGATTTTAAAAAAAGAGCCGCCGCAATGAACTGGTGAACATAGTGCTAAAAAGCCAGATATTTCTCAGGCATTGACTGAAACCAAAAACAACTTAGAAACTGAAAGAAGAGTTAAGATTGAATTAACATTCTGGTCATGGTCACATATTCTGGTTGTATATATAGGTGACAGTTTGCAAATAAATTTGCCATATCCTTTATATTTTTAGGGTGAATGTGGCTTCAACCAACACCATGATCTTTCTATGACCCTAACCAGATGTTTAGAAGCCCAAATCTGACAATATTATGAAAGAGACACAAATCCCTTCCACTGTTATCAAAGTCCTGTGCTTTGTGCACTCAACCATCGATCCCCTCCTGCTCCCTGTATCTTCCAATCAGGATAAGAATCGTCACTCATCTTGGATCTTAAAAGCTGTTGTCATTGAACATATCGCAGGCTGCAAATTACATCTCCTCCAAACCGTACATGTTTGAGAAAAGACAGGGTTGCAGTGCACACGGCAACAGAATGATGGACTGCTTATGTAAGATTCACTTTTTCAGCTAACTCTCTTCTCTTTTTTGAGTGACGCCTGCTGGTAACATGACTCACCTGTCAGTAGACAGGAGGAGCTGACATCAGCTACTCGTGCAGCACTGACAGTGTGCCTCTCACCTGAGTACAGACGAAGGCTCATCTGCAGCTTCCCGGGCGTTGAAAGATAAGTGGTGACCATATGAAGGAAATATCAACCAGCTGCAGACAAGGTGCCAAATTCAACACATTTTTTACTTATCAGGCTAATTAACCTATCTGGAGCGAGGCTGTGGCTCTATATCACCAACCATCTGCTGACGCGCTGTCTGTGCCATTACAGTCTTTTCCACCCACGTCTCAGCAGACACACCACCCATCAATCACAATCTGTTGCTCTCACCGCTCTCTCATGATTAAAGCCTTCTGCACCATCACAGGCTAATTATTAATGAGGGGGACACACAAAAGGATATATGGCTGGACAAAGAGATGACATCTGCTCATCTGCTGCCTCGTGGTACATTTAGGCTGGAGGGAAAGGGTGGTTAATACGAGTCTCCTGCATGAAAACGACTGTCATGTCACTGTGCAGCTGGTGCATACAGCAAAATAGTCTGTGCCACAGCTTCCACACTGTAAAGATGACTTCAAACACTGCTCCCCTCCGCTGTTTTACATGGTGAAAACTATACAAGAAAATACCAACTCTTCATCCCGGCTTAAAGAATAATTCTGCTTCATTAAAGCAACATTTGTAAGATTTGTGTAATTTGAGACATAGCAAAGACACAGCAGCAGCTAATATTACTGACTAGTCCAACAGCAGTCAGCCCAGCTCGGCGTCTGTCTTTCAGCCTTTTATTTCACCAAGCTCTACCAACCACTAAAAGTCAGTCCCACATTTACTTTTGGCAGCCTCTTGCTCGCTCACTCTTTCCTTTTCTCTTCTGTCTTCTGTCAATGTCCTCTTGGTTTCTTTGCCTCTGTCATGTCCATAGAGGCTGCTGGGCCCAGTTACATTGGCCGCTTGCCTGGCTCTGGTTCTGGCTCAACACCAGCACCATTCTCCATCAGCATTCCCCACTGGCTCACCCTTGCTAGAGGCCTGAAAACCTCCTTCCGGCAGTCCAAAGCTCCTTTGCAAGTAGTGTGTAAATAACACTTCTTGGTGCTTTGATCTCCCAGTCCAGGCTGAATAGACTGACCTAACTAGCTTAACAGTTAACAAATCTTTCTGTCCATCAGGAAACTCTGTGAATCACTGAGAGGCCTGAGGAGTGCTGTTTCAAAACCTGCGCATCATTTTTAAAGTTTTGGCCATCATTTCCCCCAAGTAATACTAAAATGTCACCAAAAAAAAGCTGGGATTCATTTTCCACAATTTCTTCTGCATTTCCAGCAAACCCTTTGCTGCCAAATGTAACTGCATGACCATTTGCTATAAATGTTCTGAAACTCAAATCCTTATGTCTTCTAACTGAGTAATTCAGGTTCTTGTGCACATAATAAGTAAGCATCAAAAAAGCATTAGGAATTTCGAATATTGTCATTTAACTTTTTGAAAACTTTCCTGACATGGCGTTTGATTTGGACATTTAATACATTATTAACAATTAATTCTGCAAATCAATCATCAAAACGCTGGAGCCAAAAGACTTCACTACGTTTCATGTGATAAATAAAGGAAATATTGTTACACCTGTTCTCCTTATTAAATAGAAAAATTAATAGAAAAAAGTGTACACCTTCTGGATTCAACCTTCTCTCCTTTACACTCGAAAAATGAATTGACTTTAATTAAATTTATTTTGTCAACAGGTTCCACATAATTGTATGCAACTCAAAAATGTTATGTTAGGGGTTCAATTGCATAACATTTTTGAGTTGAAAGAACTTAATACGATTACGTGTAACCTGTTGACAAAATAAATTTAATTAGTCAACATTTAATTTTTCTCTTGAGTGTACCAAGCTAACATTAATCATCCTGTTAACTCAATGACACATTGAGACATGAAACTGTCTTTGTTAGTCTTTACACTGTCTGAATATGTTTACGCTTAAATTGATTTTTTCAGATGGTTAAGATAGTTTTGCTGCTTCCCGCCCAACGCAGTACATTGTTTAGCTTCCATGCCAAAATCTCATTTTTATTATAACCAATAGCCAGATAAAAATGACTAATAATTCAGAATTCTCCATTAAAATGGTAAAATGGGAACCCTGAAGTCTCGCACATATAATACCAGATGTGTGCGGTCAGGTTTATTCATTTCCTATATATTCTTGTTCACTCTTCAAATCACTACAATCATTTACAGCATGTTGAATTTCCTGCAGAACATATCAGATGGTTTAAAATTAGTATGAATGTGTTTATATGACCTGTAGAATATAATATCTGACTCTAACAAGACTTGTTTCATGTGCACAGGTGAGGCTTTTAAGGTGGATGGCATAAGATATTCACTAAATAGATATCAAGCTATTTTTACATGTACAAAGCCTCCATGTAACTGCACCTGGAGATGTGACCTGAATCAGATATGTGCTCTGTCATTTTTTTCTGAAGACTTTTGAAGCATGCAAACACCTTAGAATTGTCTTAGAAGCTTCTTTCACCTTCCCAGACACATGCTGAGAAGGCTGGAGGAGGACACTCAGACATATACGAATCCTCTGCCTTTACTGCATCTCTCTCTGTGTTTTGTGACTAGCTGTGATTTGTGATTTGCCTTTTTATTGCTGATAAACAGCATGCCAACCTGCTGGAATCACCTTCTCTGCACCAAACTGCCACTGCGGCTTTTCATGTATTACAGTCATGCTGAGCTGTCCTTATGATGTCCCTATACAAACAAACTGTCAAACACCTCCCCCTTGTGTATCTGCACTTTGCATGTGACAAGGGGAAGGTAACCAGCGGGCTACGCCGACAGAGACCAGTAAAAAGTAAAAGTATGAACTATGAAATATTCATGACTGTATATCCAGTGCAAAGCCTTCAGCAGAGCCCCTCACACCCTGTTAGCTGTGGTATATGAAGCATTGACAGGTCTCTGGGAAACTCATGACACACACTGGAGGATCCAGACATCCCTGTAAACTAGCTTGTTCTTCTGATTTTAAATGAGGACTTTGTTTGTTGATTTCATCATTCTACAGACCTCGGCATCATACGGAAGATTTAAAATGCTTAAATAAAAACATATCAAACTAAGCCATAAATTCATGTTGTTATATGTATTTCCTTTTTTATGTCTGTACTCCAGTGTGTCACCATGTTACGTGTGTCTTTAGCTTTTTCTCTTTGATACCTGGATACAACGTTTTTTTCTTTGTGACATGGATTTTCCATTCCACATTAAAATTAAGAGAGGTTCAAAGAGGTGTAGAATCCTAATATGTAATAATAATCATAAACTTTTTTATATAGCACTTTTCTTAACAAAGGTACAAAGTGCTTCACAGAAAACAAAATGAATAGAAGAAGAGCCAAATGTTGTTTACTCTACTGCCTCCTCTGCACAACAACCAATAAAGAAATATGGATAAGAAATAAATATAAATGTAAATAAAAACACATACAGGGATCAAAGCTTCAGCTGAAAGTTAAAAATGCTAAATAGTAGGAACGAGGATTAAATTCAAAGTGCTGTCATTGGTTTAAACAACAAGGTACTTTTCGTATTTTCAGCTGGAGACATGCAATGTGCATGCAAAACTAAATACAAGCATTAAAAGCACATACAAGCACTGATTAAAATACAGTGCACTGACAATATAGCACCATATTCATCAAATATTTGGATTCATTTGCATGAATGACAGCCTTTGATGATAGTTAATGTGAGACATTTGTTTGGTTTTATGGCACTTCTATGTTGTTCATTATGAAGTCTTAAACTCGTAACAAGGATTCCTCTGTGACATGAATGCAACATTAGATATTAGTGGGACAGATCGCCTTTCACACTGAAATTAGTTCCTGTAAGCTAAATGGTCAGATGGATACTACTACTAACTATTGACTGTACATTAGTTAAATCTGTGCATGACTTTAGTTTTAAGAGACAGATTGTGACATGTGGAGGGATCCTCTTCGTAGAATTCTTAGTTCATGTTGCTAATTGTAATAGATGTCTGCAAGATAGATAGCTACAATTTTACTATTCCTGATGGAAGTTTATTTTAGGAATTTCCGAGGTAAACCTTTGGCCAATTAAAAAAAGGTACAACATTTATATTAGGTTTCTTTTACCATAATTTTCAGGACATTGTCAGTCACAATGTCTCTCTTAAAACTGCAGACAGTCAGTGCCGACAGTCAGTGCAGACAGGGTGGCTCCAGCCAGCTAGCCCACAAGACAAAAAAAAAAAAAAAGTGTTGTATGCTTTCATCAGCTTGCATCAGCTCCACCCATGCTTCTGCCCCCAACCTGTGTGTTGAAAATCAGTTCATTTTGGTACTAAACAAAAAGCTAAATAATGTTTTTCATGAATTATGACACATTCAATTCAGCCGTAAAAAGGGAGAAAATAATATAAATAATGTTATTGCATTGTTTGTTTGGTTTGTGTGTAGTAGAGGTTGGGCCATGGTGGGTTTTTGAAGCTGATATAATAACGATAGTTTGAAGGAGGGAAAAGCTGATAGCCACTTAATTGGTTAATTGCTTACAGGATGCACAGCCACTAACAGAGCCAGATTCCTCCCGTAACAATAGTTCTTCAAACGCCCGATCAGCACCAATTAATCTTCCAAAATGATGAATCAGTCGACCTCTAATTTCTAGCCATTCTAGGCACAGGCACCCTTCCATAGAGTGATGTGTGTCCAGAGTATAAGGTTTCTGCACAGTTGGGTGCAAGCCCTTTCTGAGATTTGTGGGGTTGAATTCAAGTCCACAGATGCACTCGATGACAGATGGTGGTCATCAGACAGATTGTGGTGCAAGTGCCTTCTCCACAAGGGTCAAGGTAAAAGCAAATAATACTCAAAAATTGATGTAAAACATTTGCCAGCAGCTATTTCTTTGGGTTTTTTGCAGATGCTGCCACATTTTTACACTTGAGTAAATGACCTTATTTACCTACAGTATACCAAAAACATATTTATAAAGAGCCCTTCCTGTTGAAGGTGACTCTGACCTTCGACATGAAGCAGAACTTCTTTTTATTCAAGGATCACTATAATGTTGCAAAATATATATTAACAAGTGCCAAATACATTTGCATTTTGAACATTTACTTCAAAAGTCTTGAGCATCATCTGTCATTTCAACATGATCATTTCGGGTTTATTCATCACTTTATCATTGTCATCATTCATTATCGCTGTCACCTCTAACAAGATTAGACTACAGAAGATTAGAGTACACAATACAAAACATCAAAGTGTCAGTAAGTGAAAGTGAAGACAACAAAACATGGATCTATATTTAAGTTCATTTTGAATTTTGTTCTCATGGCAACAAAAAATGTATTTGTTTTTGTTTTTGTGGGAGTTGTTTAGGTTTTGTTCTTCCAGTTCTCTGAAATAGCCTGGCAGGTTTAAACATGTCGCTTTAATTAAAAATAATTTAGCTCACTCATTTTCTCTCAGGATAAGAAGTAGAAGTAGTGTCAAGTCCAGTGATGAAATTTTGACGTCTCTCTTTAAATGATTCACATCCCTGTGTACACTATTATGTTACACATAATGAAAAGTTTATCATGAACGTAAACATTTATAGAAACATTGTTTTTCTTTCAAACATGTCTGGTTCTGTACCTGAATCAGAGTTCACATCATCATCATCATCATCATCATCATCATTAGTGGTTTTTCAACAGCTAAAACTGGTTTTGTGTTCACTGATGCAAAATGGGTGGGATCAATGCTGCTGTACGTCGACTTAAAGCTGCACTAATTATCAAATGACTCATGAGTCATGTGAGAAGGGTCAGTCTATGATGATAATGTTAAGAACTGCAACTGAACCATATCAACTGAAAATGGCGTCAGCTGGACAGATTTCAGTAAACTTGGGATAAAGGAGGGGCATGTGTTGTGTGTGTGTGTGCGTATGAGTCAATATACGTAAATAAGTGTATAAGTAGGCTATATAAAGTATTGTTGGTATGGGTGTATGTACATGTATGTGTGTGTGTATATAGACTCGTAGACGTTTATTTATTAGGTTCTGATGTCTATTTATACTCACAGTCATTGCTGATGACAATATTACATATCATAATTGTTTTATTTACAATTACTGTTACTATGAAAATTATAAACATTATCACTATTTATTATTATTATTATTATTATTAGTAGTAGTAGTAGTAGTAGTAGTAGTAGTAGTAGTAGTAGTAGTAGTAGTAGTATTATTATTATTATTGATGTTGTTGTTATACATACATCATACCTTTGTTAAAATTCAGGGGAACAGTTGGGGCAGTGCCCTGTCTGGTGGATGTCCTGACAGATATCTCTGTCAACAAACCCAACTGCCAATCCCTAATAGACAGAAACCCTTCTTAGGAGCCGTTTTAATAGGATTAAGCCCAAATGGCCATCAGGGTGGAGGAGACCCAAATCAGAACCACAACCATCTCCACAAACAAAACAGCATTGGAAACATAGTAACCAACCAACCAACCAACAACCTTTTCCCTTTCTCATCTAGCGCACACACACCAGAGCAACAACTGACAATGCCATTTTGAACTTTTGCTTTCTGGTCAGACTCTTTTTTTTTTTTTGACGTGAACATTAACGGAGGTTGAGATAAAGTATGGCACAAACATGTATAAGTTAAGTACAGAAAGACACTTTTTATGCTGCGGAATCTTGAGATGGAATTAAAAGCAGACTTTGTAATCATGACTTTCACTGTAACGTTTTAGCATCAAAGTATTGATCCTCTTGTTGCCACAGATAAGATAAGGTGTCCGAAGGGGAGTACTCTTAAAAAGTTGGAGAGGTCCTTAAAGTCTCCAGGAAGTTGGTATGAAATCATAAATAACAACTCATTCAGCTCCACTTTGATGGGCTTCCCTCTGCATCTGCCTGACATTCACCATGTCCACACAGAAACACACTCTTGTCCTTTCCCAGCTGTCACTGCTGCCTGCTCCTGAGGGGTAATTGCACTGCCAAATCATTACTGTGCTCCCTTATCAAATGGCCACCAAACTCTTGGAAGCCAACAGTTCAGAACCCTTTCACATAAAACAAAGTGAAATCCAATAAGAAGCAGAACAACAGAGATGAATCTTCTCTCAGACTTGTCTGATCAAAATGATTTCCAATATAAATTCTCTGTAAAGGGCCTCACCGTTTTTCTTGTAAATTTCCAAAGGCAAGCTGCAAGTTACAAGGCCAGTATTTCTTACACGGCCCTTTCTCAGTCAAGCTGGCAGTAATAAAAGTACCCATACACCTTTGTTGCCTCTGGTAGAAAAAAATATTTCACAACAATGATTTGCTTCTGGAGCTCTAGTAAGCTGCAGATAAAAAAAAACTGGAACCCAGAAAGAAGAAAAAAAGAATTAATCAAGTCTCACAAATTGATAATAAAACAGTAGTGTATGTTGTGTGGTCATTTTTAAATAATATCTGTTTCTAGCTGTCTTAACGGACACCATTTCCCATAAGCCCTAGACCACTGCAGGTGCAACATCATCTGGCTAATAAAAGAAAACTAAAGTAGAAAAACTTGACTTGATAGGAATTACGGATGTGGACAAAACCACATTTATATCTGAAGATACTCTGTGACACTGTAACAGCAAAGATACATTTCATGGGAGCTGTAGATTTTGTTCGCTAACAAATTCATTCTTGTTTAACTTTGATAAAATTATGCAAGTTTCAACTTGCAGTATGCTGAGTGGATCTTATGATTATAGAATATGTAAAGCAGGTCCACACTTCATTTGTTCAGGAAGACCAGTGACAAAAACACTCAATTACAGATAGCAGTGAGTTAGCCACTGTTCCAGGGGCTAGTCTGGACGGCCTGGTCTGTCTCCTCAAAAAATGAAACATGTTGGGTTTACCTAATACATTTATCCAATACATCTAATCTAATGCAAGTGCACGTGATAAAAAGATCAAATCTTAGGGAGTTAGAAACAGTGATTCATTTGTTAGCATACAAAGTTTTATACAGTACCAGTCAACAGTTTGGACACAGATTTTTCCTTTTCTTTACGACTTATGATTCTCTCGGTCATTTGAGAAGTTGAAGGCTGAACCATGCTTCTACCTCAACTCAACATTGCAAACTAACCTGTTCAGTCCAACTCCCTTCACCACATTCAAGCTAATTTCAGCTTTGAGCTTACACATAGCTCATGCAACAGCCTGCAGGGATGACTAAAGGTTCAGGTTGAGGATTGATAAATAGATGTTTTTCCATAGCTTGGTGATGACTCAAATTGTCTCTTCCGTGTTTTCCAGTGACCAATCGTCAATGATCAATCGATACATAGACTGTATATTGCTACAACTTTCACAGCTAGTGAGTTTTCCCAGATCATCCCTAAAGTTGCCCTCACCTCTTATTCACATAGTTTTCAACCTGAATTTCCTAATATTAATAAAGATCATTCTCAGACACTCCTGCCCTCAATTTCAGACTAGCCCAAATCCTCTTAATAGATTACGCGCAATCAATCAGCACACACAAAAGAGAGTGAGGGAGTAAACTCAGCATCCATGACTAAGCTTATTTGCCCTGGTGGTCTCACAGCTACGACTGGGGAGCGGGTGTTGAGATGCACTTTGCCACCACATTACATCTCATCCACAACAGCAGACAAGGCCAATGAAATAGGATATGGAGAGTTCCACTCAAACAGCCCTGACTCTGACAATTGCCATATGGGACCTTTAAAAAGCTGTTTCTCAGATGGTCCAGGGGGCTGTCATTTCGCTTCAGTTTCATTTTCAGTGTTGCAGAAGCAACCCATAGCCAATTAGTCCAGCGGTCATCAGTGGAAGAGGAGAAGAGCTGCGGTCAGTGCTGGTCCTCAGATGGCTGACCTTGGGGCAGCAGAACTTCCCTGATGCATTTGGGTCTACAGAGGCAGTGGAGCTTAAAGGCATTCTCCCTGCTGCAGCTCCTGCCCTAAATTAGATAGGAGGCACTAGATTACACAGAGCATGAAATGTGGATCGCTTCTGCCCCCTACTGGCAGCATGACACTATTCAACCAACGCAGCTCCTTTCCAGAGCAGCAGCAGCACAAGGTGACGATCAAATGGTGTAGTTGTGGTAAAAGACAGGATTCTGGAGAAGGCCAAATTGCACAAAAGCCTGGCTCATAGCTGCAGTGTGATGGGTCATGGCTAAGAGGAGTATGCAGAAAACCCTGTGAACAAGTGCTTTGTGTGATTTGAATGTTCCATAACACAAGGACAAACCGACTCCTTTCAAAGTCACTAAAAGAATCTCTGAAGTTAGAAAGAATAAACGCTTTTGAAACTGTTCTTCACTTTCACTAACTAGGCCACTCCTGATCAGGAAATTGCACAAAGTAGACGCTCAGCCTCTTTAATTCACACCCTCTGTAGTGAGCTTATGAATTATGAGTTTTCCGGGGGAAATAATGGATTTGTATGCTGAAGGAGCAGCCAGAATGACAGCCGCTGTAAATGAAAAAAAACGACTTGCGCAATTACAGTGAGCCATTATGGAAATGTCAGGTCATTTCTTCTTCCTCTGATGTAAGGGAACTTAACTGCACTATGTTAAATGTAATCCATGTTCCATGTGAACATACTGTAATTACAATCATAACAAAATAATCAGGAAATTGAATTCTACCAGTCTGACATTATTGTGCCTCACTTTGACCATTATGCAGTCAGCTTAATGTGATGTGGGCTGTGCTTTGAAAGGTCGTTGTCAAGCGCCAGTCGCACAAAATCTTACAGTGCTGCACAGCTAAACATACAGTACATAACACAGTGTGTATTAATATATATTGTAAGTGAGCTTTCACAACAAGCAGTCAATAAAGTTCTTCATGAGTGATTGTGTCATGTTGTTTTCAATTAAACACAAGATTTATATTTTTACCAGAATGAGGTGTGTTTGACCACGACTGTCTTCAACACAAATAACAGCTTTTTCAAGGCGGAATGAACCAGATGTTACTCTTTAGTTCATCTGCTCTCCATCACCATATAATGAAGCGTGGAAGGCAGTCAACACATCATATAACGCCATGCAATTGAACTCTAGCCAAAGGGTGACACATTTATAATGCCAGTATCATTACTTTTACCCAAACTGTTAGCATTATCATCAAGACCCCATTAAAAAAAACGCTCCTCCATATGTTTTAATCAGCCCTTCCAATTACCATCACAGAGTCAGCCCCCTGAGGTGTGTCGAAGATAGATGTTCTAAAAGGTGACATTAGGAACACACACTGATGATAGATGACATGACACGTGTGAAGGCTCAATGCAACAAAGAAAGCATGTCAGAGCAATACAGTTGAATCATATGAATTCACGATTGATGGACAGGCATGCTTAATGTTTGTTTACCGTACAGGTGTAAATAATCTCCTCATAATGTGGACAACATCGTAGTATTAAAATACTGTCTTTATTTTTATTGCATTTTTGCTCTTTCAGTATTATATTATATAGTTTTATATTTAATTAACCATATATATATGTATACTGTAAAGTATATAATAAAATGCCAGTGAGTAGAATGAAATGTAGGTATAGATATAGGTTATATTGTTCATTATACTTTTGCAATATATATAATGTAAACATATTTTACACAAGGGGTTTTAATATTTTCATACAGTTTAAGTACTTTGAAAATATGTCTTTAAAAGGGGTGAAGGATTGATTATGGAAATGTGCGTGTTTGTGTGTGTGCTGTGTGTGTTCAATGAAGTCAGAGGTCCTTCATTGATACCAATTTATCAAATCAAATCAAATCAAATCAGATTTTATTTGTATAGCCCAAAGTCACAAAGTACATTTGCCTCGGAGGGCTTTACAATCTGTACAGGGAGTGACACCCTCTGTCCTTAGACCCTCGGTTCGAGTGAGGAAAAACTTGCCCACAAAAAACCCTTTTAACAGGGAAAAAAGGTGGAAGAAACCTCAGGAAGAGCCACAGAGGAGGGATCCCTCTCCCAGGACGGACAGACATGCAATAGATGTCACATGTACAGAACAAATCAACACAAACATATTGTACAATTACAATGAATGATAAAATGACAATGAATTACAATGAATGATAAAATGACAATGAATTACAATGAATGATAAAATGATTACAGTAGCAGTGGAACCTGTGATAGAGATAGAGAGACACAGATGCACAGCAGCAGCAAATCATAAACTAACTATAAACTGTAATGGAGATATGGTAGCAATAATGACAGCAGCAATACATGCAGTGGACGTCATGCAGGACCACAGCAGCAGCCACGATCCATGAGAACCTGCTGGACGAGAGAGCACAGAAACTCCGGGAAGAAGTTTAGTTAGTAACATGCATTAACATGCATTAATGAGAGAGAGTTTTCAGTAAAGGGAGATGTGACTGAATCTTCAATCAATACCGTGCCTGACTAATTTATATCAACAGGCAAATAATAAATTAAAAAAAAAAAATTCCATAATTAAAATACAGTCACATCCTGTAAATTGCTCTGTTTACTTTGTTGTAATGCACTAACCCAATACTCACTTTTCACTTCTCTTCTCTTCTCGCCTATCTTTACCACAAACATCTCTGACTTTCATTGAATTATCTTTGATAATGATTTGATAGATGATCTTCAACATGTGATTCCAAAACCACGGGCATTTGTCTGCTCATAAGTTGTGGAAAGCACTGAGGTATAGTCACATTCATTTTCTGTCCCACATGTATTCACTCTGTCTCCCATTCACCTCAATTGAAGGATTTATGACTGACAAGTTCAAACATGTGTTTCTTGTTTCTGTGCCCTAACCTGGCCAGCTCAGGTCAACAGTAAACCCACTGAACAAAAGCTGTGTTTGGAAATAGAGAAATTATTATTGTAGCCATGTTCCATCACATTGTTTATTACATTATCAGACTACAAAGCACAATATTTAATCATCACTCACATTAGCTGTGATATCAATGTGTGACTGTGTCTTTAGTGAGGTCAACCACTGATATGGTCTGGCTCACAAGCTGTGTTCTAGTTCATCCCAAAGGTGTTGGATGGGGTTGAGGTCAGTTTGTCCACTTTAGACTCACCAAACACCAAAAATGTCTCAATGGAGCCACTTTGTGCATGAGGGCACAGACATGATGTGCCCTCAAAGTATTCACAGCCTTAAGTATCATTCTATTATCATTTAGATTTTCAGTTCATTGTCATTTAGATTCAGATTTTCCTTTATTAGAACTTCTTCTTCTTACACCTTGCTTTCCTCCGTAAGTACTCACACGACTTTGTTTTTAATTAAAGCAAAACCATCAGGCTTTTTTATGGCCCACATTTCATTTCCACTTTTCCACATTAGGATGACAGTGAGTGGGATCAAAGAGCCACCACTGAAATATATTACAGTATGTGTCGCAAAGAAGTTCACACTGCTATACTCAGCCTGGCTGCTTGTCAGAGACTATTGAGCTATTATCAAGATCTCCTGTGAGCAGACTCACACTGCGTGCAGTGCAATCACAGTGTCATAGAAACAGTGAAGAGAAAATAAATACACAGATGGACAATCTATGTCTTTTCGAATGAACACAAAATAGTCATCTGAAAACCTATTGAGCAGCCGACCTGCCACACAGAATCGAACACTTGCCATCACAGGTAAGGGTGATGTTAAGGGTCTAAAAGTAGATTTTCAACTTGTTAGGAGGTGAAAAGTAATACATTGGAGGCAAAGCATTTCCTGAATGATTATCTATATTGTTTGTATTATTGATTATTATTATCTTTTTTTGTACGTACAAAATACAAAGTAATAATACAAAGCTAATGCCACAATTCAGAGAGAGAGAGAGAGAGAGAGAGAGAGAGAGAGAGAGAGAGAGAGAGACAGACAGACAGACAGACAGAGAGTTTCACTTGTTCACTGAAGTATAATGAGGTCTGGATACAGTGTTGGAGGTGGGGCACTGTTCATTCCTATGACAGATGTTCATGGGGCATGAAGCCAAAAAAGCCACTTCCCGCTGTAAAGAAATTACCTGGGTGAATGCTCTGTGGCCCCCAGCACCCTTAGAGCATTCACACAGAGACTTCCAATGGTTGAGCCAGCTAACTTTCAGTTTAGCCCTCACCTAACTTGAATAAGGACTTAATCAAATCAAATTTTAATAGTGAAACCAGTCATTTAGTGGAGTGTGCAACACTTAAAAATGCATCCGTCATTTTACAGCTGCTTCTTTTACAAAGTACTTTTGGTCGGTGTATAACCCACTGCCTCTGCACGCCCGTTGCCAGACCCTCTACACCTCCCCTGGACTCTGCATTGTGATTTTTTAGTATTTGTAGTGGAGTGTCGTGCAGAGAGAAGGAGGCACCAGATGGAGGATTCAGGATTGTGGCTGAGACCTTGATTGCACTTTATTTCACAGTAACACTTCATTTCTGCTGCTTGCTATCACAGTGGCTGCCAGCTTCATAACACCTTGTGGGGCAAAGGAAAGTAAAGTAAGTTTTAAAAACATGGCGTCCTACACGGAGCAAATCTCAAAACTACGGTGTGAATTGCCGTATCTGTTGTGGCATAGACAGCGCCACAGTGCCACCTTGTGACCTAAACAGGTAACTGCCTTACATCCGCCCCTTCTTTAATTGATGGCATCCTAACCATCAGACCAAACCAAACATGTAAGTATAAATACAACTAAGACCAACCACTTAATGTATGTAGAGCTCAAACAATGAAAACTTCAATAGAGGTAATAAATGCGCAGTGAATAAATGATTGGGTTGTGTCATGACTGTGCGTATGTAGCACGCTGGTCATTGGCAGCTCCATTTACGAAATGTGAAGTTAGCGACACCGTGGTCCATAGTTAAATGCATCCCGGGGCCAGAGCGGCAACATCGAGTCTAATTTAAAACTGCTGGCTGTGGCTCGGAGGCAGAGCGGGTCGTCCACTAATCAGAAGATTGGCAGTTTGATCCCTGGTTCAATCCCTTCAATCTGCATGTCAAAGTGTCCTTGAGCAAGATACTGAACCCCAAATTGCTCCCGAAAGCTGCGCCATCGGTGTGTCAATGTGTATGAATGGTTAGCTCTTAAAAAACTGAAGAGCAGTTGGCACCTTGCATGGCAGCAAATGCCATCAGTGTATGAATGTGTGTGAATGGGTGAATGAGATATGTAGTGTAAAAAGCGCTTTGAGTGGTCGGAAGACTAGAAAGGCGCTATATAAGTACGGTCCATTTACCATTTAAAGACATACGTAGATACAGTAAGATTGTTATTCACGCGGTGGTAATGACACCCAGTTACGCCAATCGGAGGTCACTAAAATTAATGTGTCATCGGTGTGTGCATACGCCAAAATGATGTCGGACTCCGTAGTTTTCTCTGGACCCCTGCCCAATGTGACCAGTGATGACATGTATCCAGCAAATGATGTGGGTTTCATAGATAATTGGACACCTTTCTGGGGAAAACCTGGTCTGATTAGGAGAGACGGCATCCATCCCACTTTGGATGGAGCAGCTCTCATATCTAGAAACATGGCCAAGTTTATTAGTCAACCAAAACCGTGACAACCCAGAGTTGAGACCATTCATTGTATCATTGTAATACTCATATTCCTCGAAGTACCGGTCGAGGTGGTGGAGTTGGAGCCATATTTGACTCAAGTCTATTAATAAATCCTAAACCTAAACTAAATTATAATTCATTTGAAAGTCTTGTTCTTAGCCTCACTCACCCAGCCTGGAAAAAACTACAGCCAATTTTATTTGTTACAGTATATTAAGCTCCTGGTCCTTACTCTGAATTTTTATCTGAATTTGCATCACGCTTGATCCTTAAAACGGATAAAGTAATTATTGTAGGTGATTTTAATATTCATGTGGACAACCACAATGATAGTCTTAGTACTGCATTTATCTCTTTTTAGATTCAATCGGCTTCTGTCAGAGTGTAAATAAACCGACTCATTGTCTGAACCACACTCTTGATCTTCTTCTCTCATATGGCATTGAAATTGATCATCTAATAGTCTTTCCACAGAATCCTCTTCCATCTGACCATTTTTAATAACCTTTGAGTTCATATTACTGGACTATAAGCCTTTTTGCAGAAACTCTTACAGCAGATGTTTATCTGATAGTGCTGTAGCCAAATTTAAGGAAATGATTCCTTCAGTATTGAATTCAATGCCATGTCTCAATGTAGCAGAGGACTTGTCTGCTTTAGCCCCTCACAAATAGATCATCTTGTTGATAGTACTACAGGCTCATTATGAACAACTCTCGACTCTATTGCACCTCTGAAAAGAAGATAATTAAACAAAGGAGGTTAGCACCATGGTATAGCCAGCAGACTCGTAACTTAATGCAAGAGGCACATAAATCTGAACGCAAATGGCGTGCCACTAAACTGGAAGAATCTCGTTTAGTCTGGCAAGATAATCTTAAAACATACAGGAAGGCTCTGCGTAATGCCAGAGCAGCCTATTAGTCTTCATTAATAGAGGAAAATTAGAACAACCCCAGGTTTCTCTTCAGCACTGTAGCCAGGCTAACAGAGAGCCACAGCTCTATTGAGCCATCTATTCCTTTAAATCAAACTAGTAATGACTTCATGAGCTTCTTTAATGATAAAATTATAACTATTAGAGACAAAATCCATCACCTCTTGTCCTCAACAGGCACTGATCTGCATTCTGATACAGCAAGTTTGGAAACAGCTGTAAAACCTGATATATACTTAGACTGTTTTTCTCCCATCGACCTTCATCAAATAACTTCAATCATTTCTTCATCTAAGCCTTCAACCTGTCTCTTAGATCCCATCCCAACCAGGCTGCTCAAGGATGTTTTACCTCTAGTTAGCCCTTCTTTATTGGATATGATTAATCTGTCTTTATTATCGGGATATGTACCACAGTCCTTTAAAGTAGCTGTAATTAAACCTCTTCTTAAAAAGCCCACTCTGGATCCAGAGGTTTTAGCCAATTACAGACCGATATCAAACCTTCCCTTTCTCTCTAAGATACTTGAGAAAGCTGTAGCCAATCAGCTGTGTGACTTTCTCCATAAGAACAGTTTATTTGAGGATTTTCAGTCAGGATTTAGAGTGCATCATAGCACAGAGACCGCATTAGTCAAAGTTACAAATGACCTCCTAATGGCATCAGACAAAGGACTCATCTCTGTACTTGTGCTGTTAGATCTTAGTACCGCATTTGACACCATTGACCACCAAATTCTTTTACAGAGACTGGAACATCAAATTGGCATCAAAGGAACCCCCCTAAGCTGGTTTAAGACGTATTTCTTAGATCGATCTGTTTGTTCTATCCTCCATGCATACCAAAGTTTGTCACGAGTCCCACAAGGTTCTGTACTAGGACCACTTCTATTCAGTTTATATGTGCTTCCTCTAGGGAACATTATTAGGAATCACTCCAATAATTTTCATTGTTATGCTGACGACACCCAATTATATTTATCGATCAAGCCTGATGAAACCAATCAGTTAACTAAACTCCAAGCATGCCTTGAGGATATAAAAAGTTGGATGACCTACAATTTTCTGATGTTAAATTCAGACAAAACTGAAGTTCTTGTAATTGGACCCAAACACCTCAGAAACTCTCTTTCTAGAGACTTAGTTACTTTAGACGGGATCACCCTGGCCTCCAGCTCCACTGTAAAGAATCTTGGAGTTGTTTTTGATCAGGATTTGTCCTTTAATGTCCACATAAAACAAATTTCGAGGACTGCATTCTTCCACTTACGTAACATCGCCAAAATCAGACGCAGCGTGTCTCAAGCGGATGCAGAAAAACTAGTCCAGGCTGGACTATTGTAACTCTTTGTTATCAGGCTGCTCCAATAAGTCTCTTAGGACTTTGCAGCTAATTCAGAATGCTGCTGCACGTGTTATGACAGGAACCAAGATCAGAGATCACATCTCTCCCATTTTGGCTTCCTTGCACTGGCTACCTGTTAAATCTAGAATAGAATTTAAAATTCTTCTCCTTACATACAAAGCTCTTCATGGTCAGGCACCATCATACATACATCATACTACCCCTCTAGAACACTGCGCTCTCAAAATGCTGGGTTCCTTGTGGTTCCTATAGTTTCCAAAAGTAGACTGAGAGAGAGCATCGGCATTTGAGTTACTCTGACACCGTCTGTACTGGATGTCGAAGTCGAATGCAGACATCCGCGACACCCACCGCTGGCCCGTAGCATCCAGCTTTACTGTGGTCATCACATACTTGAGGGGGTTGTTGTCTGTTTGAACAGAGAACTTGCGCCCATAGAGATAGTCATAGAACTGTCACCGTCGCCACCCACTTTAGAGCAAGGAACTCCAGTTTGTGTGCAGAATACCTCGCCTCTGCTGGCATAGGCTATGACCCTCTCAGCCCAATCCTGCACCTGTGCCAAAACAGACCCAACCCTCGCCCACTCCTTGACCCTGCTGATCTTGTCTGGGTCCGTCCTGATGCCCTCCGCAGAGACCATATGAACTCTAGGGGTGGCTCGGAGGCAGAGCGGGTCGTCCGCTAATCAGAAGATTGGCGGTTCGATCCCTGGTTCAATCCCCTCCAATCTGCATGTCGAAGTGTCATGCATGTCGAAGTGTCCTTGAGCAAGATACTGAACCCCAAAAACCCCACACATTTGCAGCCAATGCTAATGTGTGAATGAGATATGTAGTGTAAAAGCGTTGGAAGACTAGAAAGGCGCTATATAAGTACAGTCCATTTACTCTTACTAGGCTGGATGACTCCTGCAGCCACCATCTCACTCAACAATCGTCTGACGTCCTGCCACTGGGAAGGGGGGATCTTGTGATATGGAAGCTCAAAGGGCTTACTGTCATGCTGTGGCCATAGTCTGTGGGATGCTGTGAGAACAGATCTGCAGTCCAGTATCTGTGAGTAATACTCACTTACTTGGGAGCCAGAGTCAATGAGAGCCCTGCACTTTATTCTATTGACTTCCACTTCCCCCTCGTTCCTGGGACCCACTAAGATGGGCCCTTTCCTCCATCACTGGTCTCTTTTGCTGCAGTAGGGGACCTTGCTGCTTTTTTTGGTCTTTTCAAGCTTTATTTGGATAGAGACAGCTAAAGAGTGACAGGAATGTGGGGAGAGAGAGATGGGGAATGACATGCGGGAAAGAGCCACAGGTCGGATTTGAACCCTGGGCTTCCGCAGCAAGGACTGAGCCTTTGCACATGGGGCAGCTGCTCTACCAACTGAGCTAAACACCGCCCGGCACCGTGCTGCTTGCCCATGCTTTCCCCAGCTCCAGGTGTTTAAAGGCCGATGTGACCAAGGCGTGTTCCCCTCTGCAGGGCTCACTGGTTGAGGTTGCTAAGCCCATGCTGGGTTGGGATTGGGAAAGACTTCTCTGGAGACACGGGCTTTATGTCCCTGCTTCCCACACTGGTAGCATGTGACACTTGCACTGGGGATGGGATTCATCGGAGGTGGTTGGGGTCTTGGTGGGGGGATGGGGAGTGGAGCAGCGATTCTTGCTTCAATGTGAGACAACTTAGCCATGTGCTCCTGTTGGTTCAGGGCTAACTTTTGGACCAACTCTGAGGCATGTTTTGTTCTCTCTGTCTTCACATTTGCACTACACTCAGATGCAACATGTGCATACATTTTCTTTGATTTGTGTTGTGACCGGAACTTTTTTGCCTCTCTTGCTAGATTTCGTAGTTCAACTTGCAGCTCTCTGAAGCTTAAGAGGCTGGTCTTCATTGGTACACCTCCCCATCATTAAGTCCTCTCAGAAACTGCCGGTTGAGTTTACTGTCACGATCAGGAAAGGGCCTGCCTCCTCTTTGATTTTCTTCTACAGCCCGCAATGTAGACTCCAGCACAATAGCGTAAGAGCAGGCGGACTCCCCTGCTGGCAGCCGCTGGCTGCACTCATAGAAGTCGGCTAGTGGGTCCAAGGAGCCCTGTGTGTCACCGTACTCTGCTCTTAATTCCTCAAATGCCTTCTCTGGGGTCTATTCATGGGGGGGAAGATTCAGAACCAGTTTTGATTCAGAACCAAGATACTGCATATCAAGTATCCAATCATCGACAAGCATCTTGCTATCTGCATTACTTGTGAATACTTGGACCTGATGAGTCTGGTTATCTGTGAGACGCCTGGGTTAGCTGTGGTTATGGCAGGAGTCTTTAGGGGTGGGTCAGACGGGTATGAGTGCATGAGTGGGTTTGAGGGTTGAGGCGCCAGGGTGAGAAGGTGCCAGGATACATGATGGCATGAGGGTTGACTCATTTACCATATTCAGAGGGCTGGGCATTGTTTGGGTCCATGCACTGGTGGCAGGCACGGGTATGGAGGCTGCAGGGTCTTGAGGGTAGTGAACAGGGGCTGGTGCTGTATGCACCTGGGGGACAGGAGTAGAGTCTGATCACTCCACATTTTCTTTGGAATATGTATACTGCAAAATCATTTGAGTATGTTAATGTTGTATGTGAGACTGTGTGTATGTGAAATATTTATATCTTGTATGATAAAGAAAATATATATAATAATTATCAAATTTTAACCATAACTTACAACAAGCATGAATTAACAACCATTTGTCAGTACACAACTTTCTTTAACTTCAAGAATAGTAATTAACCCCTAGCAATACCAGTTTGAATATTGTTAGCAAATGAAATTTCTATCAAAGAATCACACACCAGATTTGTCTTACTATCTATCACTTTTTTTTTTTTCCCCACACAAAAGTCAAAAATGAAGACACTGCAAGCCCTTTAATGTCCCACTCTATATTTGGAAGGATACGCTGTTGAAGGTGGACGTTCTTCCACTGCACAGTCTCCAGAAGCAGGAATGCAGCCTGGAAGAGCTGGCTTCTTCAAACACAGTTTATCAGGATGTCCATAGAGCTGAAGCTGGGCGCACAGTTCATTCACTTTTGATAATGCAGACTGGGTGTCCAGAGTCGTTTGGGTTGTAGAGCACTGCCAGTCTCAGTCGCTCTCAGTCTTCGGTCTCAGAGCGTCACAATCCGGGTCACAGCACCAAAGATGTAACCCACTGCAACCCCTTTACACCTCCCCTAGACTCTGCACTGTGATTTTTTAGTATTTGTAGTGGAGTGTCGTGTGGAGAGAAGGAGGCAACAGACGCAGGATTCGGGATTGTGGCTGAGACCTTGATTGCACTTTATTTCACATTAACACACTTCATTTCTGCTGCTTGCTATCACAGTGGCTGCCGGCTTCATAACACCTTGGGGGGCAAAGGAAAGTAAACTTTGAAAAACATGGTGTCCTACACGGAGCAAATCTCAAAACTATGGTGTTGTGCATAGACAGCGCCACAGTGCCACCTGGTGACCAAAACAGGTAACTGCCATAGATGTTATTAAACCTTTGTCAGAGTAATAATTGTTGCACAAAAGAGCAATTGCTCTGAGACAGGAGTGGAATGCACACATTAAAAAAAAAAAAAAACTGTGAACTTATTGTGCTGTTTGCTAAGCTAAGCTAACTACTCTGCTAACTACCCATTAGCAAGCTCATTAGCTTGGAGAACATTTTTCCATCCTCATATACTTCATATAAATGGTGATTAAAATACCAGAGGGGAGTAAACAGAAGAGAAAATAAAGAGAAGCTCCTGGAGCTGTGACTGACTAGCAGTTACCTGGATGCTACAGCAGCTCATCAACTAGCCCTGCACCCACATCACCAAGCAGAACTAGCCCTGAATGTAGTCCAGAATGAGCAAACAACGTATTGGCTTTAGATAAGTTTCCTGCATTTTCTTTGTTTTGTTTTCTTCTGACCACATTCGTTTCACCTTAATCCTATGGGAAGAAAAGAGTGAGGCGGGGGGTTTGAAATCAAAGCAGAGCAATGCTAGATGGCACTACACACTTGTCCTTTAGGGAAGGTGCTTTACAGCGCTTTAACTTAGTATCTAAGCACTTCTTCCACCATTATGTGTATCCTGACAATATCATTTTAAAGTCACCCCTTGTGTGTCAAGCAAACTGTCCAGGAGCTTATGGTACATAAAGTAAAATAAGCAACAGCCACACGAACTTCACTGAACAACATCCATGCCTGTTGGTGCATGTACAGCCTGGAGAAGCATGTTTCCAGCTTGTGTTGATCTACAACAACCTGTGCAGCTCATTGATCTCATCTGTGCTTTCTGTATATCCCAAGCTTTTGTACAGGGGTGGCCCTTGATACAGATTTGTGATACTGGGCCATATAAATCCTAAAATGACTATAGGGTATTGATCAACATGCTGCTCTAGAATCAGTTTGTGATAAGAGCTTCCTGTACATAAGTGTATTGATTAATTATATAATTAATATGTAATCAATCAAATATCATATCCATTATATCAGAGGGCCAATGTCTGCCATTTTTTTGTCTGCCAGTTAACACAGCCCCATCTTCAGAATACTAATTGACTTCTAGGTCAAAGTACATGCTTATTTTTATATCATTCCTCATAAACAAAACTTCTGTTTTTTGTTTTGTTTGTTTGTTTGTTTCTCTTATTGTGAATTTGAGAATTCCTCACAATGGATATTCAATCATTTAATCATTACATGTACATAAAGACAATAAAGACAAATTACAAAACAGAAGACTGCCAGAAAACAAGAAAAAATAGCAGAAACTAAAAATGGCAAATAATGGAACAAGCAATGAAAAGAAAATATTATTATTCATAATAACAAAGATGTGCACAAGGCCAAGATAAACTCGTCTCTACCCCTTTGGCTGTGCTGCCACTCTCGCCACTCTTTCACATAATTTAATGTGAAGCACTTTTCTGTAGGGGGCTAACCCCAAAAGCTTCAGTTCAGAGACTGTTGGGGGGACTGGTGAACAGACAGCTGTAGTGAAATATGGCCAGAAAACATATTGAAATCCTATATAGAATTATTAAACCAGCAAAGTATATAAGACACTTAAATAGTAGTTCTACCATGATTACTACCTGATTATAAATATTCAATATAAGATGAGGCATAACCATGTGAGGAAGAGCGTGCCGGGCATCAGGACACAGGACAGATGCCGTTCAAGACAGTCTCATAAACCTATAGGACTAGAGCCAGTTACTGTCTTTCAGTAGCAGCATGCTGATCCTGAATTCTTCTTCATGATCCTGTGTGCTTCCTGTGTCATCACAGGAATGTGATTCATCGGGTTTAAATGGAGATTAAAACTATGTTTGTTTGTTTTTTAATCACATCATATCAAATTTGCATCCATTGTGCAGTATTTGAAATTTGAAACAGGATCTTCAAAACTTGTAGGGTCCATTCTTTTGCAGGAAACTGTGAGTTCTTCTTCTCTGATTTTTACGGCATGAAAAGTGTCAGTATTACTCAGTTATGTTTCCTGTGGACATATCATAACTCTTTTTTCAGCTACAGCTTTTCCTTTTTTGTACATAGTTGAGGTTCAAGTTAGCTTCTTTCATTCTACTCCACTCAGCCGCTGACCTTCTTTGCTTAAACTTTTATACTCCCTAACTAACTCATTATCAGAGAATAGCTATCTATTGATCACATGCTGCTCTCTCTCATCTAAATTACACCTGTTGGAGAGCAGAGCCTTCGTTTGATCCACAGATCTCATTTAACTCTAACTTGACTAACTCTGTGTGACTCATCCATGTCATCTTGAAGGGGCTTCTCTGAAAGATCCAAAGCAACATTTAATCATATTCTGCAGCTTGTGAATGTAGGTCACTGACATCTAAACTCCACTGAAATCTAAGGCTATCAAAATGTCCCTGAAAGTTACTTTGAAAGAGAAAGCACAGATGTCACAGTGTGTCACCAAAGAGTAATAGATAATAGACAGCAGGGTTTTTGACCACTGGAAATGAATAAGACGTGCTAAGTAAAGATTTTAAGGGGAAATGTTTAGTGTAACTCAAAATGGAGCCACTCATTCCAACATGCTTATTTCATACCACTATTGACAAACCAACAACTTTTCTGTGTGAAAAAGTGCTTGCCCCCTTCCTGATTTCTTATTTTTTTTGCATGTTTGTCACACTTAAATGTTTCAGATCATCAAACAAATTTAAATATTAGACAAAGATAACACAAACCTACATGGCCCTGTGTGAAAAAGTGATTGCCCCCCACATCTTTGGGAAGCTGAGTTCAATTTCTCTAGCCACACCCAGGTCTGATTACTGCCACACCTGTTCTCAATCAAGAAATCACTTAAATAGGACCTGCCTGACAAAGCGAAGTAGACCAAAAGATCAAAAGCTAGACATCATGCTGCGATCCAAAGAAATTCAGGAACAAATGAGAAAGAAAGTAATTGAGATCTATCAGTCTGGAAAAAGGTTACAAAGCCATTTCTAAAGCTTTGGGACTCCAGCGAACCACAGTGAGAGCCATTATCCACAAATGGTGAAAACATGGAACAGTGGTGAACTTTCGCAGGAGTGGCCGGCCGACCAAAATTACCCCAAGAGAGCAGCGAATACAGAACAATTACAAAATGTCATATAGGATTTCAATATGTTTTCTGGCCATATTTCACTACAGCTGTCTGTTCACCAGTCCCCCCAACAGTCTCTGAACTGAAGCTTTTGGGGTTAGCCCCCTACAGAAAAGCGCTTCACATTAAATTATGTGGAAAATGACAAAGTGGCGAGAGTGGCAGCACAGCCAAAGGGGTAGAGACAAGTTTATCTTGGCCTTGTGCACATCTTTGTTATTATGAATAATAATATTTTCTTTTCATTGCTTGTTCCAATATTTGCCTTTTTTAGTTTCTGCTATTTTTCCTTGTTTTCTGGCAGTCTTCTGTTTTGTATATTTCTGTCTGTAATTCACTTTTTCTGTTTTCATTGTTGCGCCAGCAGAGATTGCACACTGTGCGCATGCAGAAAATGTAATGATTAAATGATTGCATATCCATTGTGAGGAATTCTCAAATTCACAATAAGAGAAACAAACAAACAAAAAAAAACAGAAGTTTTGTTTATGAGGAATGATGTAAAAATAAGCATGTACTTTGACCTAGAAGTCAATTAGTATTCTGAAGATGGGGCTGTGCTGACCTTCAGTTTCACCTCATCATGTAAAAGGAAAAGTTTCAGACCACAGACTAAAAAGAAAATGATCTACAATTATCACCACATGCAGTTTGTCTCTGTGAGTGGGAGGTCTGTGAGTCTCCACAGAAAAATATAGCCTGAAACCTGATGAATTGCATTCCATGGTGGTTACACAATGACACAGGCAGCACACAGGAACATGGAGAGAAATCAGGATCAGCATGCTGCTACTGGAAAATATACTGGCTGTAGGCCAGTCCTATAGGGTGATTAGATTGTTTTGTGTGGTGGTGTTATGTGTATCTGGATGAACAGCATCAGTATGGACACAAGCATCAGGACATACAGTAGTTAAGACTGGAGAGTCGACAAGAAGAAGAAGACTGCTGTAAAAACTTTATGATGAAGTATATGGTTCACTTCTTCCTCCTCGCCTCCGCAGTTCACGCAGGGCTGCTGAGAAACAGACAAAGTTGCCCGCAGGTCTGCGATGCATCTCAGTGCCCTGTCCCGACGCAGGCCTGTTATTACGGGAAGGTGAAGGGCGGATGCGGCTGCTGCGTGGTGTGCGCGGCCGGTGAGGGTGATGCCTGCGGGGATGTCAGCGGTGGTGGTGGTGACCTCTCCTGTGGTGACGGGCTGCGGTGCGACTCTCTCCGGGGAAGGAACGGTGGGCTCCAAAGCTCATGCGTGTGCGCCTCCTCCGGCCCGGTGTGTGGCAGCGACGGCCGGACTTACCCCAGCATCTGTCGCCTGAGAGCCGAGAACAGGAGGGCCGAGCTCGGTGAGATCCCACCGGTCATTTTCATCCAGAGGGGACGGTGTGATTTAGGTGAGCTGTGTCATCCACTTTTCTTTCAGTCTTTAATTCTTTAGTTTGTATGATGGAAAAATCTTTGTGCTAGAGGTCCTTCATAATAAAACACACAAAAAAAACAAAAACTTCAAATCAGTGCACTACAAAATGTGAAAAATAAAATACCATATCTGAATAAAAAATTGTCTCTAAGTATCAGCTCTGCAGATAAAACTCAAAAGTCTACAAACTGATTAAATATGACACTGTAACTGGAGTCAAATTCCTCACCTGTGCACACACACCTGGCCAATAAATGTGATTCTGATTCTGATGTAAGGCTCAGCAAGCAATTGTCCAACTACATCTTTACATCACTGCTCAGTGGCAATGACCACTGATAGCTATCAAAAATGTGACACTGATGGTATTCCTTTTTTTTTTTCTAGAGTCCCAGAGTTTACACAGCATTATAAAGCCTGTTAAAAGTAAATCTTAGTGTAACATCAGTGTAGATTGGTCATATATGTAGAGGGGAAAGAAGAAGTAACACTCTGCCAGTGAAGATGGTTGTGTAATGTCCTACAGTATAAACCATGATGATGTCATAGGAATGTCATCAAGGTTATCTCAGCTTAGCCTGAGAAATGACATTTTTTCACAGGAATCCTGTAGTACAAAGCGGGGTGGGAAGTTTGAAAGGCTTGACACAGGCAGATAGGCTCTAATGTAAAAGACTGTTGACTTGTATTATGGGAAGTGTAGGATTCAGTGTTTTTGGAGCTTGCTTCAGTTTTGCTGATTTGCTGAAATTGTGCCGCCTTTGGGCAAACAATAAGCCTCATCTGTTCTATTGCTGCTCCTCTGCGACCCAGCAGACTGTGGTGTATCAGTCAGGACTGAAGGAATGATGTGTTTGTGCTCTGCAAACATTCCTTGAACAAATAAAGGTTCATAATATGGTCAGACTTCTCTATTGGTGCGAGGTACTTGAAAGACTCCTCATCACATACTATAACTTGACTTGAGATGCTAAAAAGCCTTTCTGGAGTCTGTGTGTGTCACTCTAATATTGGATGAAAAATGATATCAGAATGTTTGATACAATGTGCCTCCAATGTTCTGCATATTCATGCTCAGAGGAGCAACGAGACAAAATGCAGTCGCAAATTCTCGATGATGGCGTTGAATTCTCCTGAGGGAATCCCAACACCACACTGCTGTGCAAATATATCCTCTTCAGTTTCCCATTCAGACCTATTCATTTTCATAATGCACCGTTTCTTCAGAATTCATTATGCATTAGACCTCTCACTGCTCTGCTGTACAAGCCTGTATGCAAAGTTCACAGATATATAATGTCAAACCCTAAATACATAGCACCATGACCAATAACGAGAGTTAGGTAGACACAGTCAGTACTTGGTCTTCTTTCTAATTATCGAGCAGTTGCTTAATAAAGAGTTTAATGTGGATTACATTTACATTTAGCAGACGCTTTTATCCAAAGCTACTTACAGAGAAGGGAAACAATGAAGGTACAGTGCGATAAGAAAGTGTTAGTGCTGTGACAATTCTTAAAGGGATAGATTTAGCATGTCCAGTTGTTGGTAGTGTTGCAGAGGAGGTCCTCTCTGTAGAGCTGGAGCTTTTAAAGGTAGAGAGGGACGCCCTGATCTGGTAGGAACTGGTAGTGCGTTCCACCAACGGGGAACAACAGACGAGAAGAGTCTGGATTGTCTTGAGCGAACGAGTGGCAGAGCAAGGCGCTGTTCATTGAAGGCGCAAGAACGGACGTGAGGTAACATGTCTGTATAACAAAAACATATAAAGAAAATATATAAATAAAAATAATTGTTTGCATAATTATTCATCCCCTTCAAGTCAGTATTTAGTAGATGCACCTTTGGCTGCCATCACAGCACTGAGTCTGTGTGGATAAGTCTCAATCAGTCTTGTACATCTGCACACTGCAATTTTGCTCCATTCTTCTTTGTAAAACAGCTCAAGCTCTGTCAGGTTGCGCGGGTATCCGGCGTGAACAGCCCTTTTCAAGTCCAGCCACAAATTCTCTATAGGATTGAGGTCTGGGCTTTGACTCGGCCACTCCAGAACATTTACCTGGTTCTTTTTAAACCATTCCTGTGTAGCTTTTGCAGTATGCTTTGGATCATTGTCTTGCTGGAAAATAAATCTTCTCCCAAGCCGTAGTTCTCTTGCAGACTGACTAAGACTGTCTCCCAGGATTTTGGTGTATTTTGCAGCATTCATTCTGCCCTCTCTCTTTACAAGCCTTCCAGGGCTGGCTGCTGAGAAACATCCCCACAGCATGATGCTGCCACCACCATGCTTCACAGTGGGGATGGTGTGTTTTTGGTGATGTGCAGTGTTTGGTTTCCGCCAAACATAACGTCTTGTCTGATGGCCAAAAAGCTCAATTTTGGTCTCATCAGACCAAAGAATCTTCTTCCACTTGACCATGGAGTCTTCCACATGCCTTTTGGCGAACTCTAGCCGAGATCTAATATGAATTTTCTTCATCAGTGGCTTTCTCATTGCCAAACTCCCATAAAGCTTTGATCGGTAAAGAACCCGGGCAGCAGTTGCTATATGCACAGTCTCATCTCAGCAGCTGAAGCTTGTAACTCCTTCAGAGTAGTCGTAGGGGTCTTGGTGGCTTCTCTCACTAGTCTCCTACTTGCGCGGCCTGATCTAGGCAGATTCACACATGTGCCATATTCCTTCCATTTCTTGATGATTGATTTCACTGAACTCCGGGGGATGTTCAATGCCTTGGAAATTTTTTGGTATCCATCCCCGGAATTGTACTTTTCAATAGCCCTTTCCCTGAGTTGCTTGGAGTGTCCTTCTGTCTTCATGGTGTAATGGTAGCCATGAGTACTGACCAGCCAGTCTCTGGACCCTTCAGACACAGGTGTCTTATACCTCAATCACTTGAGACACACCCACACCACTCAGGTGATCTTCATTTCACTAATTGTGAGACTACTGGCACCAATTGGATGGACCTCTATTGAATTAGACCATTAAATTAAAAAAGGGGGTTAATAATTATGCAAACAATTATATTTCTTTATATATTTTGTTTCATTGACATTAATTTGTAGAAATCTGTTTTCACTTGACATTAAAGAGTTTTTTCCAATAAATTTTGTGCGAAAAAGCCAAATTTTATTGACCATGATTGATTTATGAAAGGAATAAAAGCGTAAAACATCCAAGGGGGTGAATACTTATGATAGGCACTGTATACAGTATGTACAGGTGTAGTATGTGGTTTCAAATGTTTACATGTCTATAGGTAGCCAGTTTATGTAGCCAAGGAGGTTGTGTATGGGCTATTTCTGGGTCAGGATTAGTAACTTTCTGACTCGGCCAAGAATTAGTCCAGCACATACAGTAATCCTTGTTGAACACCAAGGCAGCGTGTGCTGTAACAGGGCCATTGTGTCTGTAAAGAGATGTTGATGTTTGTTTTCACAAATGTATTAATGCTGTGAGCACCACAAATCAAGTATGGTATTCACTTCCATTGCATCGCTGCAGAGGCAGGACAAGCAAACTACCAAACTCTTTCCATGTCTATCTCTTAGATACAACTTGATGTGAGTCATTTGGATGAAAAGATTCTGTAAGGGTGAAGAATACAGTATTTTGAATGAGAAGACTTAAAGCCATGTAACCCATGCTTCCAGTGTAGAGAAGGTAAAATTAGGACTGTGACTTGCAGATAGCAGTGAGTATGTCAAGAGGCCTGTCAGTATATTTCATCACTTTCCATCACTGCTGCTCAGTAACTGGGGTGATCTGAAACAGACAGGCCAAAATGTTGGCATATCTACAGCTACACTGTCTGCTTAATACAACATGTGCCCGTGTGTGTGTGTGCTGCAGTGTGTGTGTAAGAGAGAGAGACAGCAAACATACCCATATGTATCCACCATATTACTGAAGAGAATCCGCTCCTACCATGACACATTGTATTTTCAACGTACTGTCCTGGATACATGCATTACAGCTTACACACATGTGCATATTATAAACAGTTGACAGATTATAGTGAATTTTCTACAGTTCAATGTGAAAGTTAATATTACAGCACTGTTTGAAGATGAATAAAAGAATGTTACAATAATAGATATATAAAAATAGCAAAAAAATTATATAATATTTAGTAAAATCTTTGTAACACTTCATCAGACATTTTGTGGTGGCACAACAGTTTATTAAGCAATGTATGTATTTCAATACAAGAGCAACTGAGTATTGTCTATACACTTGTAGCACTTCACTTCATTCACAGTATTATTAGTATTAGCAGTCTCAGCCTAAAATCTAAATGTATTTAGAAAAAACTTCCTGTGGGGGTGTCATTTAGCTCGGTTGGTGGAGCGACCGCCCCATGTGCAAAGGCTCAGTCCTTGCCGCGGCGGCCCAGGGTTCGAGTCCGACCTGTGGCTCTTTCCCGCGTGTCATTCCCTGTCTCTCTCTCTCCCCGCATTCCTGTCGCTCTTCAGCTGTCTCTATCGAAAATAAAAATTAAAACATAAAATAAATTTTTAAAACTGTGGGGACTGTGAGTGTCTGTACAAAAGTCTGTGTCAATCCATGTAGTAGTACAGGGTAACTGAAAATGCATCTGCCAGTGGCGCTGAGTCATCAGAAGATTTTAATCATGCATTGTTTACATCCATGTTTGAAATCTTCTTCACAGCCTTTGTTGGTCTTCAGTGTACTACTACATTTTTGTGTGCTTTACCACCACCACCACTGTACCACAGGTGAAAAGCTCTCTGCTTGAGAAGAAAGTAGCACACATATGTGATTGAAATGTTAAATCTGCTGTGTGATCTGCATTGCATCCAATCAGCAGACTTACACTTGCTTTACATTTTGGAGACTCAATAGCAGATTAGATAACATGTCACATATAATTGGTTTTCATCTGATGGATGATCCATAATGCAAAAGCTTGCATAGCCGCACAGTGAAATCAAGAGGGTAGAGAATGGTATGGGATCTTCTGCCAGCAGCGAGCATACTGTTGAATTGTTAGTAGAGCTTGCTGACAGGCAAAATAGTTGGTGTTCTGCCAAACAAGTAATTTGCATTTAAGGCTGTTCCTGCAGAGACAAGTTTATTTGTGCGACTCTAAACACAGCATCAGTGAGAGTGTGGTTTCATGAGAGGGACTGTGTGTTTGCCTAGAGAACAGAGGGACTAGAACATTGGAGATATTGTCAAAAAAGAGATTGCACAGCCCTTATAGGTGACACAAACAAATAAAACAAATGAAACTCAACATGTTACCTTAAACGGTTTAGGTTTGACCTTCTATTTCCTCTTGTAGGGACTCAAGCCATTAACGCTTTTGATATCAGACCTGTCTGAGAATTAAGACATAATGTGGGTCATGTGCTCTGAAACTGCATCCTTGCATCCATTTAATTCAATTCAATTCAATTTTATTAATATAGCACCATATCATAACAAAGATTATCTCTTGACACTTTCCATACAGAGCAAGGCTAGACCGTACTCTTTATAATATTATTTACAGAGATCCATCTACCTATATATGGAAAGAAATGAAGGGCATGAATTGTTAACATCTCATTATTTTCTGTAGCATCTTTGCTATTTCAGATCTCATTAATAAGTTATGAAGTGGACAACGAAGAAAGAATATATGGAAAAGTTTATCCACTGTATTAATCTCAGTCACAATCGCTGCTCTGTGAGTGTGGAGACTAAAATGCAATACTTGAAAACAGGAGATGTTTATTGTGTTCATAGTTCATCAACAAGTGGTCAGTCCAAACAGCCTAACGAAGCAAAAAGGGTAAGATGACTAACACGTAACAAGACTAACACAGAACAATCAGGTGGGGAAATAAGGGAAAGTGAATTGTATATGGGAACAGGTAAGTGTGAGGACTATTGTAGGACAGACTGTGAAAAGAGAAGTAGTGACTGATGATGATGTGATGATGAGGGGAAACACATTATGCAAGAAATAAAAAGAAAAGGATCAAAATCAACCGACTGTCCAACCATCCACAGAGCCGTGCCACCACCATGGCTAAAATACTTTCATTAAATTATTATTAAAGTTTTACAGGTTTACTCCTCATGATCATCTCTCAGAGGACTGAACAGCCTAACCTGTCTATTTACTACGCTCTAATATCTTGTTTCCTCAAAGGAATGCAACATCCAGAAAGTATGCGCTACAAGTTCAACTTCATTGCAGACGTGGTGGATAAGATTGTCCCAGCCGTGGTGCATCTGGAACTTTTTCAAAGGTAAAACTAACCAAAGCAAGAAAATTAAACCACCTTCAACACAACAACACAACAAAATCATGTTGCCATTTTGCCCTTCCCATTTCCAGGCTGCCATTTTCCAGTGGGGAGATCTCCGTGTCGAGTGGCTCCGGGTTCGTAGTGTCAGAGGACGGCTGGATCATCACCAATGCTCATGTTCTCACTAACAAGCAGCGGATAAAAGTAGAGCTAAAAAGTGGTTTGCAGTACGATGCTACAGTCAAGGACATGGACCAGAAAATGGACATTGCACTCATCAAAATCGACCCAGATGTGAGTGCCCACAGTTTCCCCTCAGCTCCCCGAGGGCCTTAGACTAAATTCTGTCTAGTGTTTGTCTTCTGGCCTGGCAGCTTGTCATCAGCAGCTAACATCAAAGTTTATTAATCCTGAACACAAAGGGGGCAGATATTCCTTGGAGAAAGTCAACTAGGGCTTTTGCTCACCAAAAGAATCTATTCCTTAACATGGTCAATTTGTCGTCTGTCTTCCTCTGGGGTGGTATTTGGTCACGCCTTGTAAATTCAAAGCCTCAGCTATTTTTTTGTGTATTTGTGAGTGCTGTTCTGAATAAAACATGTCACTGCTCAGACATACTCCTACACAACCAACTGCTTTGTATGGCAGACAGGACTACTGACCACTTCAGACAGACTCCACTCAGCATGAAGCACATGATTAACATATTTAGTGCTGATCTGAATACAAGAATACATCAAGATCAAGAGGAAATCACCATCACTGCATTTGACTGCTCTGTCGGTGAAGGAATTTGTCTTAAAACAACTGGGGACAGGTGACAGCTTTACAATGCTATATCTCTCTGTGTTGCATTCTTCAGAGAAGGAAGGATAGCTTGCCTAAAAGGCTCCATGCCCCGGGAAATGTGGCTATAAATTTCCATTTCCCTCCGAGATAAATGGCCTCAACCTACAATAAGATGGGGCAGGCAGAGACAAGCTAAGGTTCAGTTTACTTTTTACTCCTCAAATCCCGTGTTAGAATCACATACAATCAAGACTAAAAATGGATGGAAGTGAACTTCATAAAAGGAGTACTCGAGTTCAGCCAGTCCAACCTTGACTCAAGTCACATCACTTGGGATAATTCATCAGATTTAAGAGACTGTTTTTGACTTTTTTTGGGCAGCGTTAAATAAACTGCTCCATGAACTGATACAGTTTGCTGTCCTACAACAAAATTTAAGCAATAGTTTTCTTCATATAGTCATATCTGTTACCACAAAAGTTGTATCTAGAGGTGATGGCCAAAGGTGCATTTGCAGGAAGTTTGGAAGAAGGTGGTAAAAGTTTACAAGAATCTAAAGCAGGTAAGTCCTCAGGTATTCTATGGAAACAGGAAGATACCAGAATCTTCTTGACATGTTGAGGAAAACACATTAAAACCTTTAGCAAAGGGTCAGCGTAAAGCCTCAGTCTATGCTAACCCATAGTTACTGTGTGTACCTTAAATAATCCTACAATGACAATGACATTATTTCACCCATGATGTGTTCCATTCATAAAAGTGTGCATTATCCTTGGCATCTTTGTGCCTTGCTGCAGAGTCCCCTGCCTGTGCTTCACCTCGGCGAGTCATCAGACCTGCGCCCCGGTGAGTTTGTGGTGGCGGTGGGAAGCCCTTTCGCCCTGCAGAACACTGTCACCACTGGCATTGTCAGCACTGCCCAGCGCAACGGCGTGGAGTTGGGCTTCAAGGACTCTGACATGGACTACATCCAAACTGATGCCATCATTAATGTTAGTGAGGCCACAGTTAGCATTAGAAGCACAATCATTGCTTCTCTTTTTTTCTGCATCTCATTTGATGTATCTTGACAACGTTTTAACAATGAATAAGAAAATGTTTTTGTTGCTCTGTCGATTCACAGTACGGTAACTCCGGTGGACCACTTGTCAACTTGGTAAGAGGATTTAAAGGGATAATACCAAAGCATTTGCATATTTGTTCTGCTTTCTGCTATGTAGGCGATCTTTCTTGTTTTATTTATGACAGTGAGGACTAAGGTCATGATTCTGTTTTATTTAATACTCAGAGTCTCCATTCTGCTCCCTCAGGTTCAAGATTAAGCCTCCCTCACAGTATTTTAGGACAAGACCTGATTATGAAGGCTTTTGCATCGTTACTGTGGAATAAAATCATACTGATGGTACATTCATTTATCAAGGTTGCCACAAGTTTTCTTTCCCTAAAAATTCAGTTCTTTCTCAAGAACGGTTGCCATTCCAACAGTGCATTTTATAAATCGTCCTTCACTGTGAAAACACAGATAAGTGACTACAATAACCCAGAATGATGGTTTTTGTTGTAGGTACAAATAACACTTAACAGACCATGAGCTATGTCATGTGCATTGTAAGAAAAAAGCCATAACTGCACTGCGGTAACAAAGCTATGTAATCAATGAAGCCCATCTCACCCCTCTCCTGCTATTGTGTGTTTAACAGGATGGAGATGTAATAGGCATAAATACTCTGAAAGTGGCAGCAGGTATCTCTTTTGCCATCCCTGCAGACAGAATACGCCAGTTCCTTGCTGAATCATTCATCAGACAAGTCAACGGTGAGCAGGATCTGATGTGTTGCAGATATAGTCACAGTGTCTGGGAATTACTATATGATCTCACTAATTCATTCAAATTATCCCAATATTCATTTGCCTTTAGGAAATACAGCACAAAAGAAGAAATACATAGGTCTTCGGATGCTCCAGCTCACACCGACGTAAGTAAACATTTGAAGAAGTGTAAAGTACCACATTTTAGGAAGGCGTCTAGTCTCTGGCCAAGCTAACACATCTGTGAGTTTGTACAATGGATATATTATAAGACCTGGATATCAGACTCCAAAAAAAACTCATTTCAATGGAAAGTGCTCTCCTGATACATCCATTGGTTATGCCAGCAGTGATTTGAGACGTTAACACCAGAATGCTAACATCATCGCCGGGACAATACTAACATACTAGTACAAACATCATAGTTTGGCATGTTAGCATGCTAACCACTAAGTACCACCAAGAACAAAGCTGAGCTCCACCTGAGGCTGTTGTGAGAATGTATGTACTAAATGTCATGGTAATCCACTGAACAATTGTCAAGACACTTCAGTCAAAAGCACAAATGTCGACTACACTGTGGCATTAGAGGAAAAGTCACTGAGATTCATCCTCTGGTGACCATGAATGTTTGCATACATGTTGGGTGAAAGTGTTTTTGTCCCCCATTAGTGTTTCAAAGTAAGATACCATCTCACTACATCAGTAAGTTTTTTGTTGGACAGTGTTACCTGGAACTAATCAGTATGTTGCACAGTAAGCACTTGGATAGGTACTAAGTTTTACAAAAAGCAACGGCAGCACTGTGACATTTGGAGTTCTCTGAATGTTTTGCAAGGTGTGGAATAAGAACATCCCTGCAGCTCTCAAGGCTGTAACATTTTGATCCAGTTTGACTTGTTTCAGTTGGACTAGACTCTTTCTAAATTTCTCTAATCCTTTATCTCCACTCCAGTTTGATCCGAGATTTCAAGGAGCGTGAGGTTGAATTTCCAGATGTGAGCTCGGGGGTTTACATTTACGAAGTAATACCTGGAACAGCTGCATCCAGGTAGGAATCCAGCTACATTCTCCTCTATATGTGATGTGAAATGCCAAATCAGTTCACAGTTTCAGAAAAGCAAAATATAACACTGTATGTTTGTTATTGATAATGACTGATGATTGGCTTTTCTTATAAATCTGATCTACCTGTCAAATGCTCAATGAAAAACCTGACAATATCATGACGGTTTATGGGAGACATTTCTTGCTGGGTAGGTAGGGTACAGAGGGTATATTAGAGGTTTTTAGCTGAAAACAGTCTGCTATGACTCAAATGATGTTAGTGAGAGCGTAATTTTGGACTATACCAAAGTTATAATATACTAGACGAGCTGAAAGACACTAAAATGCACTGTAGTGCAGAGTTGGGTAATAATTCTGTGTGGGTTCATCACTAAGAGCGTAAAAGAATACACATTAATCATTAATCTTCATCATTTAGTAGTCTATGTTCTCTGTGACACATTGTCACAGAGAATTTTTGGCCCAACCAACGTCGCCCTAAAATGTTAGCCATTGCAAAAAAGATGTTAAAAGATGAAATATGTCTTTTTCCTGTTGGTATAAGTTTCAAAGAAAGACACCTCACCAGTGAGTTGTATTTTTATTAGAAAGTCTTACCTGAAGCTAATCGGTATGATGCACAGTAAGTGCTTGTTTAGACACTAGGTTTTAGAAAACACGCAGTAGTGCTGTGAACAGCCATTTGGAGGCCTCTGGATATTTTCCAAAGTGTGGAATAAGAGCATCCCTGCAGTTTTCAAGGCTGTACATTGAACTGTGGGCTGGTTGTTCTTTATACTTGTGCTTCCCACAGGCAATGGACTGACATCTTCCTCTTAGTGAAAACAGGATCTATCTCTCTGAGTCTTTAGACTTTCTATATTCTTAATAGTCCAACACGGCCTCCAGTCACATTGAAGTCTGAAGCTTTGGACAGAATAAAGTATTAACATAACATACAAGTTACCATGGCAATGCTGAACTGCCCACTATACTACCTTGTCTGGTGAAATCTTTAAATGAAGTGTGCATGTATTGTTAATTAGTCTGCATAAGATCATCAGCAAGTGTAAATGCCTCAAATGTAAATGTCAAGCAGTGCAGTGCATTAAAAAGTCATGACTCCACCACTTCTATTGTTTACTTTGTCTCTTGAGGGGGGAGGAGTCGACAGGAGAAGACTTGTCTAAAGGTCAATGATGTTTTCCTGAGGGTTTAAGATCTACCCGGCTGGGCTGGTTCTGTTTTAGGAAGGCTTTATGCGTGAGTGATGCATGGTGTTGTTTTTTCTCCACAGCGCCGGCTTGATCAATCACGACATCATAATCAACATCAATGGACAGCCTGTCCACACCATGCAGGAAGTGAGCGAAGCTATCCAGAGCAGCACTGAACTTTCAATGGTGGTGAGACGAAAAGACGAGGATGTGTCAGTAATTATCCATCCTGAAGTGGGTGACTGATACCACGGACTATAAATGTCAGCCATTAAAGGAAAAAAAAAAACTTATTCTCAGGGGTTAAAGTGGGATTTGGCAGGTGGGAGAACCCGGAGATGTGGTGCAATGTGTGGCACAAAGTCTTCCCACATGCATATCCTGATTCATAAAATGTAAGAATTTGCTTATTTAATCAATTCTAATAATCTGATATTCGGTTGTAGGGTTTTTACGCTGTTTTGAAGAAACGGACATAATTTAAAGATTATCAGACAAGTCACACACACAGTACTGTTTAATTCACAATATTTAAATAAATCAGAAAGTGTTTGTCTTTGAGCTCAGACCAGTTTGTAACTCCGTCATTCCTATTTATTTGGTCTTTGTATATAATTAGTCTATGTATCTATCTATGTATTAATCTCTCTATATTTATATTTATATTTATATATTTTCCTCTTCACATTTCATCAGACTGACTGATAAGCTTAACACACTGAGCAGCAGTGATTTCAGCAGCTAGCCTTTGTGATAAAACTACACCAGCCAGTGCACATCATGTTAATCATCCATATATTCAGTATATTATAGACGCTGCTGCTTGGCTTCTTTCTAGAGTCAATATTTTACTCAAATGTTCAATTTCTCGACTGAAACAAGATACATCATGTTCCGAGTGAGACAACAAGTCACAGCTGTACACACACTACAGTCTTCACAAACTACAGTGACATGCCCATACAGCCTTTATATGGAAGAAAGAATGAAGGAAATGAACGACTGAGTTGTTTGGATGAAACAATCCCTCAAAGGTTGTGTGGCATATTTAGTTCTCTATAACTTTTTTTTAGAAATTAATATTATTCACTCATTTAAAATGAACCATTGAGCAGCTGAAATCTTACTTCAAGTAAAAATGGGAAACATTCACTTTAAGGGCTCTTTCGCAGGATAGTCCAGGGACTCGGTCCGATTGGGGCGAATGCTGAAAAATTTCGCACCTTCATTTGGTTTGGTTCATTTTCACACTGCACCTTTGAAAGCGGACCAAACTGACTGGACAACATCATGCAGGCTCTGGACGTAGAGTGGACAAGGTGGAGACATTTACTAATCAGATGATCGGTGGTTCGATCCCTGGCTCCTCCAGACTGCATGTTGGTGTCCTCGAGCGAAATGCTGAACCCCAAATTGCTCCAGAAGGTGAACTTGTATGAATGATTAGTCAGTGTTTGCTCCTAAAAATGATGAGCAACTGGCACCTTGGCAGCCAATGCCATCACTGTATGAATATGTGTGAATGAGATATGTCCTGTAAAAGCACTTTGAGTGGTCAGAAGATGGGAAAGGTGCTATATAAGTACAGTTCATTTACCATTTATGGTCAAATAGCAGCTCACAATTACAGTTTCCTTTTTTCTAAGTAGCTCAGTAATTTTCTGAAACAGCTGCTCACTGTAGTTTTTAGTCAAAAGTTACTCAAACAGGAGGAAACAGTCCATTCGTTGGGTTGGCTGTTGCACTGGGCAGTGTGTTTAATCCACTGTGTACAGCAGTTAACAACAGTTACTTAAACTGTTGATTATATCAATGGAGGAACTCATGAAGCTCCATCAATCCAATCTTGTAACCTGAGTCACTATCTTTGAAGTACTGAGAAAAGAGAACAGTCTCTTTCACTGACATTCCACCCAGAACCAGCCAAAGCTCATGACTGGACTCATGACTCAGATCCAAGAAGTGAGAAAACACAATGTTCCAGATTTTTATTGAGTCGTAACAACTGTGAAGAGTGAGAATACAGCATGAAACACTTTAGATTCTGCCTCAGCATCACAACAGTCTGTTATAACCTTCATTAACTCATCACATCACCTCGATTGGCAGCTTTTTAAAATTTTATTTACATGAGCAGAAACAAGACGGCTGCGATCATTTGTAAAAGTAACATTGTAAAGACTCAAGAACACGACTCAACACATAAGTCACTAATAAAGCACATAATAAATAGTGGAGTGGACTGAAGTTAAAGAATATAAAGCATTTCCCAAGTCAAGCATTTGTTTGGTGGATCAATAATCTATACATGTACATAAACTATTTTACAATGTCTTCAAAGAGGCCTGAACACAGGATGCTTCAGTTTGTTTTTACACTGACACAGAGCTGGATTCAGATTTGAGAATGAAAACGAACAAACATCGATAAAGAGGAAAGATTTTTCTGTAAGGCAGCCATACTGCAAACTGTCGGATTGTAAAAGAAGTCAAGAGTGCACTGTCTGATAATATACTGCTGCTGCTCCATGACTCTGAGAGTAGACATGTTGATGATCATGTCAACTTTTTGACATAAAAAAGGGTTTTATGGATCCATTAACATAATGAAACCAGCTTGTTGTATGAAAGAGAACATAAAGCTCCAGTTCAGAAATGTAACAAAAGTGGAAGATGAAGATTTGAATATTTAATGTGAGACGTGAGCCGAGCTGAAGAAAGTCAATGAAGATGGAAGTTTGGTTTAGTTGGAGACATTTGAACAGGTTCAGACTACACCTGAATGTAAAGAGGTGATGGAATTTACTGCTCTCCTCGAGTTCATACTGAAAACCACTAAATCATCACCTTGTCAAAGTGACTCATGTGAAAACTGTCCGTCTTTAGACTGGTCTTCCTCCTGGCTTTAAAACATTAATCAATATGAGTACAGTTGGAATGCATTAAAACAGCAGAGAAAATCAGAAGTCAGAACTCCACCAGCCGAGGCGGACAGTGAAGGGTCAAAGCTGAGTGCTTTGGTAATTTGAAGGAGAGCTATGATGAGAGCTCCGTGTAGGATGCTGCCCTCAGGAAATTGTAGAATGTTTCTAAGATCAATGCGCAGAGTTTAAGTGGAGCGGAGGATTCTTGGTCAGTATGAAATATTAAGTATGTGAGCAGTGACTGTCAACGAGGCTGTATCACTCTGCAGTGTGTGTGTGTAGCTGCAGAACACATGGACTGCAATGTACATGTCGACTGAACTGTATTTTTCCGCAGGACATTCATCAAATCCCAAAACTTTGGATTCCCACACTGAGAGCGGACACACACACACACACACAGACAGACACAGACACACACACACACACACACACACACACACACACACACACACACACACACACACACACACAGACAGACACAGACACAGACACACACAGCTGTGCTTCATTTTTCACTTGAGGAACATTTTTGAAGGATTCCAGGTCTCTTTCACCCCTAGTTCACTTTATTTGGTCCAAACAAAGAAAACCATTTTAGTTCTGCAAATGATCTATTATCTATGTCCAAAATCCAGAAATATGTTTGTTATCTGGAAGTCGTGGATTTCATCAGGCTGCCTGGCAACAATGACAGCGATGCAACAAGCTGGACGAATATTAAACCCATCTACTGATCATCAACTGTCAGTCTTAGAAGCAATGTAGATATTTCTGCTAATCATTTGGTAACCATGGTAACACATGCATGCCACCATGAGTGCAGTAATTTTGCCTAATCCATCAGTTAAAACAGAGGTGTGTGTGGTGCCCGTATCAGTGTTTGTTCCAAATGAACTGAACTACAGCTGTGAAACATGACCTTAGTTGTTCTTGTGTGTTCTCAAAGTGGGAAATTTCTGGTGACTTAGACTAGATTAAAATCTAATTTGTTTTTCTCGAGGGTCCTGGGAGCCTTGTAGAGTCCTCAGGAGGTCCCTGGACTCCACTTTGCACAGCAGAGCTGTAAATCCTCTTGGAGCTCACAGAGTCATATCCGCAAACTGAAGCCGAATCCCTGGAGTTCTCAATATTTAACATGCTGTGAAGAGTCCTCAGTCACTCTCTGCTGTCTGACTCAGTAGTAGGTACACCAGTTGCTGTTATCGCTGGGCATCAGGCCGCCCGTGATGAGCAGGATCAGGTCCACAAACCACCAGATTCCCAGGCCTCCCAGGGTGAGCAGCTTCCCAACAGCAGTGCCGGTGTGGCCCAGGCAAAAACGATCAACCCCAAAACAGCCCAGGAAGAAGGAGTACAGCAGTGTGGTGATGAAATAGTGTCCTGTGTATCTGCACAACAGAAAACAGTACAGGCGGCCATTTAAGACAATTTAATGACAAAATGTAAAGAGAACTGTGCAAATAAAAGAGTTAGAGTTAACAATGGACATTTCATTCTAACACCAGTACCATGATATCAATACATGAACTAAGACCTTAGTGAAGTGTGAGTGTGATATCCTGGGTGGAGACAGTCTGAAGCCTCATGTAGTATTTAGCATATAACTATTGCAGTAGTGTCTTTGTACAGGAGCTGCTTTCATTGTGTCTGATCTCGATGCAGTAACTCTCATGTGCTGATGAATGCAGAGAGATGCTGGGAGAACATGGAGTACTGTGAAAGCATGACAAATACAAAGTGATGCTTCTACACATGTGTGAACATTGCCCTCTAGTGGTGAAGACCACAGATTTACATCTGAATGAGTTGGGTCAGTTACTGGATATAATATGCCCTGCTACAGTGCATGTATGTATGAGAAGGAAGTCTCGTTTTTAGCCTCAGCACTCGTGTCTCCATCTGATCTTCTGTATGCTGTATTCAGTCTCTGCCGTCTTCACCACATTTTATACTTTATACATGAGCGACGAGGAAGACATCTCTGCTCATCGCTAAACAGATACCGGCACATGAATGAAGGTGACTGTTAAAAAAAAAGCTGAATCGTCATTAGACCAGAGTCAGTATCTATATTCATACAAATCTGCTTATAGAGATCACGTGACCGTCCCAGATGTCACGAAGTCATGCTGCTGCTGAAGAGTCTGACGGCCGCAGGTCCTTCATTCCAACAGCCGTCAGACACTTCAACATCAGCATGACTTCATGATTTTTTCTGTAGATTTCTTACTTACTACTTACCATAATTTTCGGACTATTGAGGGCACCTGAATATACTGTAAGCCGCACCAGCTAAATTTTAAATTAAAATAAATTTTGTACATATATAGGCCGCACAGATCGATTGCCTTTAACTTAAAAGCTGCATCATATGCATTTCTTCATGTGTTTTCCATGATGAGAGTGTGTGCATGATGCGCAAAATGACGGTGATAATCTTTCCCCACGTCTGTCTCACTTTTGCGTTTACTGCTAGAGAGTGCCGCACCGTTGTATAGGCCGCAGGGTTCAAAGCGTGAAAAAGTAGCGGCTTATAGTCCGAAAATTATGGTACTAATAATTTATTATGAACCTTCTGTATATGAGCTACTATAAGTGAATTTTCCCAGTGTGGGATCATTAAAGTCTATCTTAGCTTATCTTGTAACAGAGATCACCTAAAATTTCATTTGAGTCAGTAATACGGACACATACAGTGCATATGCCTAAAGAATGGCCACTTATTGTATTGGAACTTTTACTTCTCACGCTCTCGCTCTCTCTTCATGATTTACGCAGAAGTGATGTAGAAATTCAAAAAGTCTGACGCTAGGTTAAGCTAACAGGTACTGACAATAAAGAGTCTGTGTGAGCAAACTTAACAACAAACAACACGTCTTAAATGGAGCCACCGTCATCCTGCCTCTCAGTTACTTAAAGGGAAAACATTATATTCATAAAATATTTATTTTGGGGGGGCTTATCATGGAACAGTTTTGGCTTTGGTTTCCTGTCTGCTACATTTCAGGCATTTTGTTTTGTGTATTTTCCTTTTAATTTTAAACACTTAAATAACTTCCAGACTTAATGAAAACTCGGAATACAACATTTAGACAGATACTGAGCTTTACTCTGCCATTAACTGGTGGAGCCAAAGAAGAAATGAGTCATTTAAGGACCATATTCCAAACATAACTGTAAAAATGAACACATGAACACATGAAATGAATGTGCCTTACTTGATGCATGGTACGCTTCCTCTGAGGAACTCTCTGGGTCCGGCACACTCTATACCATCGAGAGCGGTGCAGATAACCTGCGTGTTGTTCACTTCTTTTTGCGTCTGGCCGCCCCACTGAAGACAAAAAAACAGACAATGAGATTTGAATGATTAACAACATAAAATGCTGTAAAAACAAACTAAACTTACCTTGACACAGCCATGGCCCATCTCCAGGGAGGCGCTGATGTTGCCTGCATGATCCACGGGGTCCTGACAGTAGATGAACTCCTCCGGCCTTTAAATTCAACGGATGAAGAAAGACAGTGAGGAGGAGGAGAGAGGGTACAATCACAACAGGCAGAGCATGAATGAAAGCCTATTCATAGAACACATCTTTTAATGAACAGGCTGGTCAACAGCAGCCTGCAGCTGTTCATCAGGGCACAAAGAGTTGGCTGCTGCGTTATTACACACATTCAGACAGGAGTGGTACATTCTGTGGGGAGTTCGTGGACTGACTGTTCTCACAGATCTCTTGACAGTCTGCTGTGTCAGTCTCACAGCAGCTGCTGTTAGCTGACATGCTAACGACAGACTAGACCAGCGTTACCGTGAATGTGACTTACAGGTAGCTGCAGAGGACCACTGGTGACGGGGGTCTGTACTCATAGGCCTCTGTATAATTCGTACTTTCCGGTACGTCATATTTCTCTGGTACTTCGGGCGGCTGCTCGCTGTTGAACGGGAGCGTCGTGGCTCCCTGACCGGGGGAAGTAGCGGGAGTCTCCGTCGTCGACGAGTTCTGGGAGTGAATTCCTTCCAGACATTGTAACAGAATCACCGTCAGCAGCAGCAGGAACTGTCCACACAGCAGAATGTAGCTCACTGAAATCATTGTCAGCCTCAGAACGCTACATTAATCCTCATAACAGTCATAACACAGCCGTTCATGGTAAGCAGCGACATTCAGCTAGCTACGTACGACGTTCTTCTTCTTTTAGATTTGATTGGCGGCTGGCATCCAGCTTATAGATGCATTGCCGCCACCTACCGGACTGGAGTGTAGTACTGTCGATGACAGAAGACAAAAAAATATATACATATATATATTTCTATATTAAACCCTATCCATTAACCCTGTTTCCCTCAAGTACTTACTCACATACCTCCTAATGTTTTCTGACCCTTGCAACATGTTCCCTACTGTGAAGCTCACTTTTTCCCTTTGCAGTGCTGCTTTTAGTTCTCTCCCCTCTCTCTCATATCCCTTGCCATTCCATAAGAACATGCTGCACAGATTCAGGATGATCACACAATCTACATTTACCAGTAGGATGTTTACCAATTAATTCTGTGTAGCATGCTATTAAGCTCTGTGTGCCCTAATCTGAGGCAGGTAATGACCACCTCCTCCTTCCTGCTCCCACCCCCCACTCCTCCTTTCCCCACCTGTTTTTGTATACTATAAAAGTGTCTTCCTGTCTCATTTATATCCCAACATTCCTGCCAAACCTTTTGCATTTGTTTTGTAATGATTGTCTTTCCTTCTGCTTTCCCTAGTGGGATATTGTTCACTATTTGTGACCTGAGTGCCTGTTTTGCGAGTATGTCTGCATCCTCATTGCCCTCAACCTTCTCTATGATTAGATCTTGCCTGCATGACTTCATGGTCTTAATACTACTGAGTGCTGCCCAGCTATCTGATGCAATGAGTGCATTGGCCCTGTTGTCTCCCCTAACCATCTCAGTATGAGCGTGATAGCCAGGAGTTCAACTGTGTACACTGACGCATGATCTGTTGTTCTCTTCTTAATTGCCACTTTGAACTCTGGAATGTAAACCGCTGCTCCGGTGTGCCCATTTTCTGGCTCTTTTGATCCATCTGTAAATATTACTATTCTATTTGCATAATTCTGTTCAATATACTTTTGCACTATGACTCCAGTAACTCCTGCCTTGTCTTCTGAATATTAAAATCTACTGACGGCATCTGGAACAACCAGGGATGAATTTCTGGTAGAGGAACATTCGATATATACTGCACGTCACATAAACCAAAACTTTCAGCCTTTACATTTCCAACCCAGCCTAAGATCCAGAAGTCTGACTTGTCATGCTCTGAGCAGTCCTCTAGTATGGCCTTTGCTGGATGAGACCTTTTATGGCCCTGCAGATACACGCAGTATGCCAACATGAGCTTGGTTCTTCTTATTCTCAGAGATTCTTCACCCATCTCAACTTGCAGAGCTGCAACTGGAGAGGTCTTAAATGCCCCACTACATCCAGCTTCTTAAGGTGACTTTCTGCTGCTGACATATATGCAACACTCCCATAATCTAATCTGGCTCTCATTATGGTTTTATATATACTTAATAGAGACTTCCTGGTTGCACCCCAATCATGACCTGATAAGCAAGAGGTTATTAACATTTTTACACGTATCTTTTGTCCTCTCAATGTGCTGCCTCCAGGTAAGCTTTTCATCAAACAGCACTCCCAAAAAACGAATGACTTTAAATTGCTCCAGTGTTTCACCATATAACTTTATTGATACTTCTTTGTGGCATTTTGCAAAACATATCACTTGTGTTTTTGCAACTGATAGCTTAAATCCTCACCTATTTGCCCACTGCTCCACTGTATCTACCGCTGTCTGCAGCTTCTTCTGCAGATATTTCTGATTCCTTCCCCTTACCCATAATGCCCCATCACCAGCAAATAATGATTTACTTATTTCTCCCCCCACCTCCTCAAATAAGTCATTAGTCATACAGTTAAAGAATATTGGACTACATACACTCCCCTGTGGCGTTCCATTTTCAACCATATATACTGGTGAGTACTCTTTCCCTACTCTGACCTCTATCGTCCTCCCAAACAGGAAGTCCAACACCCAGTTATACATCTTCCCTCCCACTCCCAACTTGTCCAGTTTGATTAGCAGGCCTTCTTTCCACAACATGACGTACGCTTTCTCTATGTCAAAAAACACAGCAACCACTATCTCTTTATTTGTCTGTGCTTTCCTAATTTCTGATTCTAAGCACAATACTGAGTCCATTGTATTTCTCCCTTTATGAAACCCACTCTGACATGAAGAAAATAAATCTCTGCTTTCTATGAAATACATCAACCTCTCTAATACCATCTTTTCCATAGAACTGAGATGTAAGAGCAATTGGTCTGTAGTTTGATGGATCTGATGCAACTTTACCTGGTTTTAAAATTGGCACTATAACCGAGTGCTTCCATGCAGCTGGAATCTCCCCTAAATCCCATACTCTGTTTATTAATTTCAATATTACCTCTAGCGACCTGTCATCCATGTTATCTAACATACAGTAGCAAATGTCATCTTTCCCTGGCGCTGACTGCCGGGTGCTTGGGATGGCCCTCCTTAACTCATACATACTGAATGGAAGATCCAGATTCTCTTCCGTTGTTAGTTTTTTCTTGTTAACCCATGTGTTTTGTGCCAGCATAATACTCCTTTGCTGCTTAGCCTCTGCTGATAGATTTTCTGAACTATGAACTTTAATTAGTGTTTCAGCCAATAGCATCGCCTTTTCTAAACCACTTACATACAACGTTTATTTGGTCTTCGCTTCTTCTTCTTCTTCTTCTTCTGTGGGCAGACTACACTCTGTAATGGCGCATTGCTGCCCTCTCCAGTTCGTTAGGAATTACTCCAACACTATGCATATAGTCCAGACGGTCACTGGTTTATATCAGGACTGTCCAAACTTCTTTTAAAGAGGGCCAGATTTGACAAGGTGAAGATGCCCGGGCCCAACACTAACATTTTAAAAATGAAAGAATGAACAGTAAGAGTTACACACAAATGCACTGTTCTGTAATCATTTTATTTTCATTGTCAGAATTATCTTTAATGGCAATGTCACCAAATCTAAGCCAATCAGGCGTGAACAAATCTAAAAAGCAGTTCTTCCTTTCTTTCACATCTGGAGTCAGATAACAAAGAATAAATTGTATGGAATATGTTCTTACAGGTTCAAATGCTTCATTATGTCAACCAAAAAATCAAATCTTCCAGCCATACAGTATCTGACAATCCTAGCAGGCCATAAATAATATATTATAAAAGTGAAGCTTCAGCCACATGAAATCTGACCGCGGGCCTGATTGGCCCCCAGGATGGAGTTTGGACATCTCTGGTTTATATGTTAATTCATTCCAGTTATCCAGGTTGAGTAAATTACTCAGGGTGAATAAAAAACATTCTTTTGTTTTTCATATATATTTTTATGTCCTCAATGTAAACATGCTCAATGACTGAGCCTGTAACATGTTAAAATAACCAACAGTGGGGGTTCAAATCAAAAATATGATTTATTTGCTTTGCTGGTTTCTATTGTACTCCTGTAGAGTAATGCTGACTTGGCAAATAGCCTAGTGATTCTAAACCTGGGGTCAGGACTACAAACAGGAATGAGAGACAGGAACTTCCTTTCAGCCAATGTCAACCCTTTAATGTACACATACACTACATACTATAGGTTACATACTGTGTTTTTATTATGTTAATGGCCCCAGTCACCTAATTTCTATCTGTTATTGTTCTTTTATGCCTAAAACAGACGTTTTACCCATTGATTGTGAATTAGCCTAATGATTTACATTTACATTGACAGAAGTTGTGATCATTGGATCGGAATTCCAATTCGGAAACTCTGCAAGATCCATCTAGCTTGACACACCTGATGTCACAGAGATATGGTGGTGCATGCAGTTAGCAGTTTTCTTCCATTCTTTACTATATGTATGTTAGTGTAATGAAATGTGCTGTAACGACTTTGTTGTTGCCATTTTTGTTGTCATTCAGTTGATTTGTGCTTTAATGAAAGTCTCTAGCCTGTATGGCCTAGACTTGCCATACAGACATTAGTTTGCTGCCGACGTCAATGTTTTCTGAAAGCAGATGCACTGGGACACATTCAAATTTAAAGACGGGAAAGCAGAAAAATGTTAACAAGTAGGGACTCCAACTTTGAATGGCATTGCATTGTACTACTCTTGCAGGAGATAGAAAAGATTCAATTTCAGAGTTGTCCAGGAACACAGGATAAGTTCTCATGACTGACCTCATGACATTTTTTTTTTTGAGGAAAAGAGACATAGGATGTCATTTTTTGGCCTCATCAACCACAGCCCTAATGTCATATTTGAGAAGCCATTGTTAGTCAGTGTGGTTGTTTAAAATGTTTAACAAAAAAGTATAAGTCACATTCACTGGATATTCTATTATCTGGAATCCAAACTGTACTACTGACTACTAGCAAAAGTGTGTTTAGGACAGCTGAGCTGAGAACAGTGAGATGTGTGTATGACTTGCCAGATTATTAGGAACCACTGGCTAAAACTAATACAGTCTAGGACAAAAGCCAGCACTTGTTGGCTGCTTTTCCTTCACTCTGCGGTCCAACTCATCCCAAATCATCTCCATTGGGTTTAGGTCGAGTGATTGTGGAGGCCAGATCAAATAGCTTTTACATAACTTGAAGGTGTGTTTTAGGTCATTGTCCTGTTGGAAAACAAGTGATGGTCCTACTACTCTCAAACCAGATAGGATGGCATGTCTCTAACCTTGAATTTTTAATAAATCACCAATAGTATCACCAGAAAAGCACCCGAACACCATCACAGCTCCTCCTTTATGCTTCACGGTGGGAACCACACATGCAGATCCCAGCCATTCACCTTCTATGCATCTCTCAAAAACACACCAAAAAAATCTCAAAATTGACTCTTCAGATCAAAGTCCGGATTTCCACTCGTCTAATGTCCATTCATTGGGTTTCTTGGCCCAAGCAGTTCTCTTCTTGTTGTTGGTCTCCCTCAGTCGTGGTTTTCAACAGCAATTTAGTCATAAAGGCCTGACTCATGTCTCCTCTGAACAATTGACGTTGAGATGTGTCTGCTACTTGAACTCTTTGGCACATCTGTTAATTGAAAGCCATTCCAGATGACCACATCATGAAGCTGTCATTAAAGCAAAGGCTACCTACTTTAAAAAAAAAAAAAAAAAAATCTAATTTTGATGATCAGTGTTAATCTAAAATTTAGAAAATAAAAATAAACAATTAGAAGGTGTGTCCACACCTTTGACTGGTGCGGTTTAATACAACAGTCATTCTGTAAAGGCCTTGATAATCTCTTCTCTTATTCATCTCCTCTACACCAGTGGAATCTTTGGTTATTTCATATTTCACAAGTTGTCACCACATACTTCCATGCACCAACCAGAGAGAAGTATTTGAAGCAGAATCTGATGATAGTTGGTTGTCAGGTTATTGTTTACCTAAAAGATGTTTTACGACTTGACTATTTTTTTACACAAAGGGACTATTTTCATATACATATGTGTAGGTCTATTTATATGTCATACTCCAAACTTTATTCAGAATTTGGTCAGTTCAATGTTTCTGCATTCAAAGGGAAGACATATTCTGAATCTAGAAGTGCTTTTAATTTATCTTTCAATTCACCTTTAATCCACCAAGCACTGCATAATTTCAATAAAGACAACTTAATATGTTATTATTAAAGTCATGTTCATTGAAATGAAATAAATGCTCTTTGCATCACATTGATTCAGTCATGTCGGCAATAAGATGCAGATATGTATGCAGAGACTTTGGCATTATACAAGCTTGGATTGAAATAATTGTTGTTGGCACAAGCTGACAGCCTTCATGATGGGAGTGGGCACACCACATGCAGGACACTTTCAAACAGGGATAACCACTCTCAAGTCGGTATTTTCACCCTGTTTGTGAATCATCTTGAGTGCAATCAATTGCAACTTTGTTCTCCTGGTCGGTTTTGTGTAACATTAGCAAATCAGGAGTGAGATATTTCAATCCAGCACCACCCACGAGAGGAACAGATGAAGATATGATTGGAGGGGTGAAGTAGTCCCGACTGTGGACGCTTGGATAGGCTCTGAAATCCACTCTGGACTGTACTGGTGGGATGAGACACTGGGCTGATGCGGCAGAGAAGTTGGAGTAGGGGTAAAATAGAAAGCCTCTAAAGTGTGAAAGGGTCACCAGGTCCTATTAACAGGTGGAAAAATACACATCATGAGTAGATCTTTAATAAATAAAAGTGACCTCTTAGATCTGAGATAGCCTACTGAAACTGCACCCATGCTTATTTTTGTTTTTTTAACAAAGATAAATACAGCTACGGTAATTATTATTTTATGTAAATGACTCATATTAGTTTTCAGTTTAAATAAAAATAAGAAAATCCTCCTGAACAGAACAGAGCAGTTAATGGGTGATTATATTTAAATTACTATGCACCTTAGATTTATTATATTATGATTTGATGCACTGGCATTAATTAACTTAGTACATTACTCAAGTATTATAGTACAATATTAATGTACTCAAAATTGTACTTGTTTATTCTCCTTTCTATTTCTAGTTCACCATATTTCAGAGAAAAATATTGTAGTTTTCTCCACTCTGCTGCATTTATTCTGCAGCTGTAGTGACTTTGCAAAAACATTTATGAGTTAATAAGATAGTTAACAGTGAGTTCAAGTTAGCTTCACATTGACTGACTGCAACATCAAAATGTTGCCTACACATTAAAGGATTGCTGCAAAATTTTCAAGTCTGTCCTAAAACGAAAGCCAAGTGCCCATATGTGGAAAAAGACAGCTTTGTGTAAATCCTTCCTTCTGTTCATACTGGACAGTGAAAGTGAGTGACTCACTGATGTGCTTCTAATCTCAGGGATAAGGACAAAATACACAAAAAAGTGTACCAAAGTTAATACGAGGCTTCAGCAGACTGAGGCTAATCCTGTGAGTATCTTCCAAAGACCGTTCAGTATTTCCTCTTTGTGTAAATGTGCGTCCATTTCTGAGGAAGCAATGGGAATTTTACAGTAAAAAGACGGTAACTTTGGAAGATACCCTCGTCATTGTCTGCAGAAACCTCACACTAGCTAATGCAACTTGGGCTTGTATTGAACTTATTTTAATTAAACTACATTTCAGAAGACTTTATATTTTATTTTCCTAATAGCAGCTGCAAATTAAGATAATACATAAAATAGAAATTGAAAATAGCTCAACGGCAACTGACTACAACATTAAACGGTTATAATAAAAAGAAGAAGAAGAAGAATACAGGGGTCATTCTCTTGTATAAAACAACTTTAACTTTTGATGCCTTTACTGTAATATTTTGAATCGGTGAAATGAATATTGTATTTGTGTTCTACGTGTGTTTTAATAAGCATTTGGTTGTGTGCGTACCTGTACCAGCGGGTGCTGTTGAAGGCTGATGGGAAACCCTGGCATTCCTGGAGTCCTGACAGGAGCAGCCAGGTTCAGTCCACATGACACTGCTCTGTCCATGGTGGCACAGCTGTTCCAGGTGTTTACTTGGGTAGAGTGGAGAAGACTGTTGGGGGTACATGGATCCTGAAGGTGTTTGTGTAATTCCGGGGGATAAACAGAGCTGTATGAAAAATCACTGCATGATTTGAACAATTGTTCCTTCTCTGAGTCTTGTGGCTCACAGCAACCCGCTCCATGCTTTAATGTTCTGATGACACGGCCGTGTCTAAGGTCCGTTTCTCTCTGTGTGCCAAATGTCTGTAATGTTATGGAGACCTTTGGCTCAAGTTTTGTTTCTTGGTGGGTTTTGAGGACTTGTTGCCCAGAATTGTCCTCAACATAGTCGTCTTTGTCACTGTCACTTTCATGAGCATCTTGAAAAAAAATAAATAGTAACGTTAGTTTTGGATTCATATTTCTAAACTCACAGAACAGTAGGTATTAACAAAAACTACATTTTCTATACCTGAAGATTTGGAAGTGTCTGAATATTGTGCAGAGGACATTTTTACAGGTTCCATGTCAGTCATCCGCATCTCTTTAGACTTTGGTGAAGAGTGTTGTAGTTTCCTGATGGAACAAAAGAAAGAAAGAAAGAAAGAAAGAAAGAAAGAAAGAAAGAAAGAAGAGAAAATGAAAAGAAAAGAAGAAATTCACTGATAATAAATAAAGAAAAACAGTTGTAATACACAGTAATCAAACCCACCCTGATTTTAAATAATGATTTTATAATTAATATGAAACCACTCAGCTGTGAGTGGAACATTTGTGCTGCTAATTCCTCTTGACAAATGTTGAAGTACTGTTTGTCTGCAGTGCAGCAAACAACATCGTGTTGACCTCAGGAGGCTTTTTTGGCACGTTACAAATACAAATAATGAAATGATTCATCAAGAAAATCATCATCATTGATAATGACTCACATTGTCATAAAAATATTTTTATTATCTTTAATTAATTCATATCACATTCTGTTTTAGAACTAAATTCTCCTCCACTATATAAACTTAAAGTCTATTTTTATTGTAGTTTTTATGAAGCTTCATGAAGTTTTTCTCGGTATTTGAACATTTCAGCAATTTTTTGTTGTTTATGCCAAATAGTGGTTATATAATAATAATAATTATTATTATTATTATTGTTATTGTTATTATTATTTGTTGTTGTTGTTGTTGTAATTTATTTAAATTTAATGGAATACAGAAATGATTCCGTATATTTCCCTAATTGTTTTTCTGGCACAAGAGAAGATGTACTGAACAAATAATATAACAGAAAAATATGACTTAACATTTCACTAAATAAATATATTGTGACAAATCTAAATTATTTAGAGACTAAGAGACCTTTGTTTTGGTATTGAGGCTAAACGATCTGTAATTGTAAACTTTATTTTGTAGTTTATATAAATCCCTGAGACAAAACAAAATGAAGCGCTGTTAAATGGACTGCACTGAATCCAGTTTACATGATACTGTAGTACAAATGTGTGGTAGATTTCCTTTTTGTGATATACTTGTACTTCATCACATTACAGAGCGAAATATAATAATAATAATAATAATAATAATAATAATAATAATAATAATAATAAAGTGGGCTTTCTGTACTTTTACTTTTGACACTTTGACTAAAGTTTCAAGCTTCTTCGTGTGTTTTTGCTTTGTGCTCTGAATACAGACTGCAGTCCACACGGCGCACGTGGAGCTGCACTAAAGCCTCTATGAAACAAATCTTACATTTGCATACTGTAACAAAATATTCAACATTCATTTTCATTGTAATGAATGAATAATTTGCCTCTTCTCTCGTCTTCCGTTGCCCGTGTCTCGGAATCCCTTGGCGAAAGGATTGTTGTCTATTTTCAGCTGTGTGATCTGAAAATTGGTCCAAATGAGAACAAGATAAATAATTAGACCTGCTTAAATATAAATAAATGTAATATATGAAATCTAATAAATGAGTGCAGGTTGGCGTCACAGTAAAGCCTCTTACCTTGTCGTTTTGGTAAGCTGTCACTGCGAGGAACTCTGTCTCAGAGAAGACGTATGTCCTGAAGGTACTGTAGGGCAGTTTGAGGATGTCGTTCGCCTTCACGATGTGGAATCTTGGCTGATATTTGTGCATCGAGTTGAGAATTGTCTGCAAATCAAACACGAAAATGTGTTTTTAATTTTTAGCAATAACCAGAAACTTAAATAAAGATCAGATTCATTCCAATCATCATCACAACAAATCTGCTGAATTATTAATGTGTTATTATTGACAAAAACAGAATCTGTTCTTTATTATTATTACAAACTTACAAATCCATGCTTATCCGATATGTTGTTGGTCAATTTCAGTTTGTGGAAGTTGACCACTTTGGACATCCACTGCTCGCCCGTGGCCGGACTGTCCGGGTGAATGTACATGCGTTTGGGCATCTCCGGGTCTGCCTTTCCCGCCACCATCCAGCGGGAGTTATGAAACTTATACCTGCAATCATCAGCCGTCACGATGTCCATCAGAAGAATATATTTGGCTCGCCTCTCCATTCCGGTGCACCTGGCCTTGAGCGGCGGAAACATGCGCCTGCATGGAGAAGAGATGACGGCTTGAAGCATGCATTTATTAAAACACAGTGCAACTCTCCATCCGTGCGTAATTATTAGACATATACTACCTCCCAGATTTTGTAATGACCATTTCAGTGCCGCATTTATGGAACTGTCTCCAAAGGTCGCTGGCTTCCAAATAAAGTTTAGGCTCGTCCTCTGACATTTCCTCTCTCTCCAGAATTTCAGGAAGCCTGCACGAAATCAAAGACTGCTCCTCCGCCGACCTGTGAATCATCGGCTCCGTGCTGGCATTCAGACTGGGATCTGATGACCCTCGGGAGGATAAAGTGATGGCGGACAACGGCGAGGGCCCGGCCAAGATAGTCCCGTGAAGGGCCACATCTCCGACTCTTGATGGAAAGACTTGTGGTACCTCGTCTGGGACGCACAGCCCCGAAAAGCTGCGCATGGTCTCCAAAGGAAAAATAAACTTTTACGCACGGCTCTGTTTGAGTTATACTCTTATGCCACGTTGATACCTGCAGGATGAGCGTATCTGCATTTTTTAGAGTCACCAAAACGCAGTGAAGATAGCAGCCTTATCACTGTGTTTGCCTTTTCTCTGGATGTTGTCTTAAAATCCTGCCCACTGTCCAGTGCACTCTGATGCCTCTCAGCCTCTGTCCAAGCTGATCTGCTCCTTGACACGTTTGGACTCAGTATGACACCCAGCAATGGGTGGAGCCTCCCTGGTATTGCACTTTATGTGCAGGAAAATACTGTCTCGAGTTTTTACTTCACTGTTTGTGACAGTCTGGTGTTAAAATTCAGCTCTATTTATTATAAAGTGAGGCACCAAACCTGAACCAATTAAGTCATAGAACACTTTATTAGGCACAAAAATGTGGGGAACTTTCCCCCTCAGTTCACATGAAATTATATCATATGTGTTGTCCAATCTGAGGGTCCCCTAAAACAATGCCATGAACCACAGAACTTCACTATCATGAAACCCACACACCCACAACCCACGCTTTCTGGTCTGACTTTAAGTCTTCCCACATCATTCCAGTGTCCTGTGGTTCGAGTAGCTCCGCCGATGTGGTCTCTCCTCCCATACAGAGGACAGAGGACAGGCATGAGGACAGCGCAGCGATTCAGATCTGTGGAGGTGCAGCCTCTGCCAGCAATTGTCCCGGCTGGATTAGGCTCTGGGTTTGGTTACAGGGTTTTTATTGCTCAATGGTCCATGACAGTGTAGGAACGTCCCAGGGAAAACTTTCTGTGAGTGAGGGCGGCAGGTTCAGGGGGAGACGTGTGTGCCACCCCTGATGTGGAGCACTGCGGGGGCTCTACAGTATGTCAACATGAGGAGGTGGTGCTCAATATGAAGTTTCATAAAACCATGAAGTGTGAAGAAAGTCAATACAACAAAACAATCAATGAAATTCAAGTTGCTGCATTTAAATGTTTTTGCTGCTGGATCAGTTGATCTGCCGCATTAGTGATTCAACCTATGCTCATATTCATGCTGTATTTTATAACATTACATTAACACAAGTTTACCCCAATTTTATCACAGCATGTTTGATTTCACATTAAAGTGAGATCATGTAACTTCACTATGATTCTGATGATACACTGACTTAATCAGGTTCACGTAATCAGCTGAAACGTGCCTCTGTCGTTCCCGCTCTGCACCCCGTAAGTCTGTTCTCACATTGTAATTTTGGGCTCTGGGTCATAAGAAGTGTGTTTTACAGCACTAAGTCACACAACACCAACTATTTGACTGATTTTGGTGAAAATTGATCATATTTTATGAGGAAAATGTTTTCTGCTTTTCTCTCTGATGTCCTCCAGCTTCTCCACCTCAACTCTCTGTGATTTACAGAGTTTCCTGATGGACAGTGAAGTAAACTGCTGCCAACTGTAGCTGCTGTTAGCTAATGTTAGATAGCTTCATTACCTGTAAACATTACTGGAGAACATTTTCAGGTCTAGGAAGAGGGTAAAGGTGGAATGGGGCCTTTTTCAGCAGGTAATGTAACCAGGCTCAGCAGCTTCTATAAACATAGATAGTGGCAGAGGCTAAGAGACTGGAGAGGACAGAGGAAGCTAAGAAAAGAAAAGGATAGAGTAAGCGAGCAAGAAGCCATTGGACAAGAGTGAATCTGGGACTGACTTTTAGTCATCAGGCAGAGTTCATGAAATAAAAGGCTGAAAGATAGACGCTGAGCTGGGCTGACTGCTGTTGGACTAGTAAGTAACCAGTGAGATTACCCTGTTCCTACATAACCAAAATGTTATGTTATGTTGTTTAAGACCATTTTCCCCTAAAAATTCAGCAGTGTTTCACATTCTTGACTTTGGAAAATGTATTTTGAGAAAAGCAGCTTCAGCATCTGGTGGTCTTTATAGTTTCATTCATCTCCAGTTGATGAAGGTTTGAGGATCTAATAAGTAAACAAAGTTAAGTTAAATGTCACTCATGACACTGTATTACCTACACTTTGTACATTATGTGACATGACATTCACTATTTTGAGATGAGTGTGTTTTAACCAGTATGAAACAATGAAATGCTATTGTGATGCATGGCAGACTGTCAGTATGAAAAAGACAAACTGAAAAAAAGACTACTAAACTATCACGTACAACTTAGCAAAGGAAATACTTGGGACCTAACAAAGCACATGTCACATTAAAATAGGTGTAGATCACTAAATACTTGATGAAAATACTGAAGGTCCTCATTTTAAATGATCTTAATTGACTGAATGATATGGACGACAGTTTAACTGGGAGAACAGAACTCCTGAAACTGGTGTGGTGTGATGAACCAGATCATACAGAAACACTATATTCGTTTGCATCTGAGGTTCGCGATGCCCCGACTCTGGTAACTCTGGACTACCAATGATGACAGTGAACCAACTTTAGTTGTAGCAGCCTAGTTGGCAGAAAATACATAAGTTTCTCCCACTGGACTTAAAGTTCAGAGTCAATGACATTTATAGGTTGTTACAGCTAGTCATACGCTTTGATGAAACAATGGTAAGGGGTAACAGCAGTTTTTCTAAAAGCAACACACGGAGGCTTGTATTTCCGCAAAGACTCTGCTGTGAAATCAGGAAATACCTCATACTGGACTCTTTTGTTACAGCTTCCCGACAGCTCTCTGATCAGATGCCTAAGTAAGCACACTTCTTATTCGGAGGTCATTCAAGATATGTGGTGGGTGGCAGAGCTGTTGATGACCCAATCTTTTTCTGGCAGAGAAGCAGGGGAAAACCCTGCCTGTCCATCAGCCAGCTTCAAAGAGCCAGTCAGTAATCTGAAACAGGACCGAGAATGATGGCAAACAAGACGCCTGGCTGTTATTTGTGGGTTTGGCCCACAAGCTGCGTGTGAAACCTGTCACTGAGGATAAACCCGCAGATCTCCACTGGGTCACTGCCCAGTAACACATTCTCCTGAGTAAAACCTCCACATTACTGGATGGACCCTTTTGGATCTGGGGATATGGTCCATAAGTCAGGAGCAGCTTGGAGCACTGGGAAAGGAACCTTCATCAGGCAAAAACGATTATAGAAACAACAGTCAAACAAAAAAGTATTCCACCATTTCTACACTGCACTCCTATAATACTAACTCACGATCAAAATCGATGGAGCAGAGATACCGCCTTTTTTTATTCCACGGTTTCTTCTCCCACAACACAATTCAATTGCTACTGTTTAGTTGGAGAATCAGGTGTGTTATGCTAATAGCAATTACTGTCACTTTGTGACTCATGTAGATATAAGGAGTGGGTAAATGCCATTTGTTTCAGGTATTTACTCAAAAACCAAGTATAAAACACAAATTCAAGACTTTTTTTTTTTACATCACAATTGATCAAAATTTCTAAATGTGTCCAATAGTTGTTGAGATATTTAAATCTGGTCTAACATGCAACATCATGACTGGAAGAAAAAAGGTCAGGATCACCAATCAGTAAGGCTCATCCTCTTGGAACCTTAAATGTTTATACAAAATGTCATCCAGATTTCTATATGTTGGACAACAATGGAATAGTTAAAACCGACCGACATCACCATTACCTCAAGCCTACACACCCAAACCCCCAGTACCCCCTCACACACTACCACTCACTGCATTGCCTGATTTGGTCTGAATACAACCTACAGGGGGGGTTTGTAGTTGAGTTGTTAAGTTACCACAGCTGCACATGGAGAACTGTGAATCCTGCTGACTTTGGTTAACTGCCGAATTTGAATGTAGCATCACCAGGTGGTTGACTTAAGCTGTGAATGTCTTAACATGGATTGCGTACAGATATCTATGGAACCCAGACAATGTATCCCGATTCCTTTGATGATCCTCTGACCTCTCCTCTAGCACCACCACCACACTTTATACAAATATGTCAACACTTACATGATGGATTGCTGTGAGACTTTGTGCATACATTCATGAAGATAAATTCTAATAACTTTGATCTCCTTACATTTCATGTTGCACCATTATGGAGTCAAAATAACTTTGGTTTATGACAAAATACCATCAGCCTCAGCAAATGCTTGCACACTAAGACACTAAACCAACACAGTGGACATGGCAAATATTACACCTGCTAAACCATAAACATGCTAGCATTATCACTGCATGCATGTTAGCATGCTAATGTGAGCATTTAGCTCAAGTAGAGCCTCACAGAGCTGGTAACATGGGTTTACTCTGTGCTGCCTACGCTACCCTCTGAGCTGATCGATCCCACAGTTCATGTTCTTTTTCTCATGGAGAATTTGGCTGTTTTCATTAGGCCACTGGAAAGCCTATTGTGACATCATGGGAATATTAAAACACCAAATAAACCCCTGCATCCACTAAGGCAAGAAAGACCAAAGGGATATTAACAAGATAAAAGAAAATATATTTTGAGTCACGGTGATACTTTTGACCCGGTGCATTCAAAATAAGCTTCGTCAGCTGTAGCATCAAAGATCCTTTATTCAATCTCTTTGACCAGAATGTTAATTTGCAACTCAAAATATCTCTGATTTCAAAACATCGGCGTCATTTTCTTGCAGACTTTATGTGCTCTGACTGGAAACCTTCTCCACAACCAGGGTCACTGGAAAGCTTCCAAACCGCTCTGGCCGCACTGTCTCCCTAACACCTCTTATGTTTGGACAGTCAAACGTTGATGAATGGCCTAATGGTAACAGGTTAGTGCAAGGGAACATAGTTGGGCTTCAGAGGTGGGAGGAATGTAGTTTAACAGCAGAGCGGAGGTGCTGAAAGAGACGGGGCCTGCATTGACATCAAACACACACACACACACACACACACACACACACAGCAGCCACATGTCTTGAGGTGGGGCTGACTGGGGGACTATCCATGAGAAAGTCAAGTGTAACCAGTCACCTTCACACTGCAGGGTGTTGTATCGTAACTTCCTTCATGTCATATTCAGTCTAATAAAGTAATGGAGATTTTCTCATGCAGTACACACCTTGAATACTCATATTTTATTCAGTACTCGAGAAACAGTTCTGGGGTATCATTCATTAAACAGTGTAATATTTCACGGCAAAAATTTGATTTTATACAGTATTCATGTGGTATTTTCTTGTCAATTAAATGGCAAAACAGCATTTCTTTCCATGGAAAAAACTTGTATTTGTAGTGTAAAATATGGAATAAAACGCCAACGTTAACTGTGAAATCAGAAGAAAACGTTTTACTGTAAAATGCTGGCATCCACAGCTGCCCATTTTTACTGTACTACTTTTTCTTTTTTTACAGTGTACAATACTGTGTAATTATGACAGAAAATTTCACATCATAAATGTTGGTTAATGTCTGTTAGCATGTTCAAACTGATTCACTTTCCAAGTGAGAAAACAAATTGTTCCTATTTTATATTACAGATTATTCTGACGTCATATTTCGGCAAAAATTTGAAACACATCTTCAGTTTCAATTTTACAATAATATTCTTTCATTTGTGATACACTTAACTCTGGGCGGCGTTGTCATTGGCTGTTTTTAAATGAAATGAATTAAACAATCTTCCATATTTAGAACAGCCTTCATTTCCATTCAGCTCATCATACCTTTAATGTAACGGTCTCTATTTAGAGTCAGTGTTTAGTTTGTCCGGTCTGGGCTACTGTAGAAAGATGGAGGTTCATTTTCATTTTCAGGTGATTATGAACTGGTGAAAACATAGTTATGAAGAATATATTCCATTTCTGACATGTTCAATAGACAGAGATCTCTAAATCTGACACAGTGGACCTTTAAAGGAGAGGCCACAAGAGAGTCATCATGGAGAAAGATATAAGACTCAACAGTCAACTATGTTTCTCAAGAAATTTGTTTGCCGTGCACGTGCACAATGTTGTACACATGTGCACAGTCAGTATTCCACTGGTCAGCATTACATAAGAGTACAGTACATAAAGAATGAGTGATATGCCAATAAAGGCAGTGAAGAAAAAGAGTGCAGGCTAACAAACATGGTTGTAATCAGAGCATGACAGAAGATTTTGTAAAAATCGGCTTTGCAAATATTGAGGAAGGAAATGCATTCAACAACTTTGTTAGTCTCACATTATCACTGTAGGTTCTGTTCAGTTAGAGGCACACAATAGTAAAGTATATGTTTAATTTATTTGCATTCATACCGTGCTGTTTCTTCTGGGACTGACTGGTACAATGACAAATATTAAAGATACCCTGTGTAGTATTCTTGTTATATTTACTTTCAGTATTACTCACAAAAACGTGTGTGTATCTTTGAGGTCTGAGTGGAAACTGATGTGTTTGTATTCAGCCACCACAACCACGAACACCAGTATGAACTGATGTGACAGAGCCATGTGACTAGCATTATTACATAATCCTGAGGAACATTTGTAGAAGGGCCCCTGAATGAAAACTTTATGAATTTATATTATGCTTAAATGTTGAATGTTCAGTGGCAGGTAACAATATTTACATCAATGTAAGTTACACTGTATGATGCCAGCACTACAAACAGTCAGCAATAGAGAACACGGAGGCCGGTGCCGCAGCATGCTGTGTCTTTATGAAACATGGCTGCAGGACATGATTCACACCGGCCTGGTCCAGCTCAGTGTGTTCCGGGGTCAATCTGTGTGAGGAGCAGATATAATCTTTGGGAGGGGGGATTCACAAGGTAGTGCTAAGCATTGCTCACATTTCCCAGCTCCACAGATCCCCTCGGGAAGACACAGTTAAGCCAATGTTTTTACTCAAAGAAAGAAATGTTGGAATAATAAGGAGATAATAAATAATAAAAAATAATAACAAGCAATTAGTACATTGGACAGTGGTGGCTTCACTGTTTGCTACACTAAGAGGACATGCATGATGTTTCTTTTCTTTTTTAAATAGTAAACAGTTGTGCAGAAAACACACTGAGAAAAAAATCCATAAATAAAATTGTGCACAAAAATGTAAAAATATATATATTTATCTTAATGCATGTCAACTAAACTTAGAGGTTAACAGTCAGAGGTTAGCTCTGAGAGGCAAATAAAGGTAAAATGTGTTGACACAAGTTTTTAGTGTTAATGTATTGTTCTATATGTGGTGGCTGAACCGTACCACACATTGTACCTTATAACCCTGTCTAAGGTTCAATCCCTAAAATAAAATAAATGTATGGATGCTCTTAACATCATCATCAGACCAGTGGGTAAAATCCAAATATTCAGCCCAAACAGAAAAGCTGTGGGTCATAAAACCAAAACAAGTTGAAAGATGTTAAAAGGATTACAAGCATTACACATGAAGTAGTTACGATGAAAATGTTGATTAGTGCAGTTTTAAACCTCAGTAAAGACAAGTTGTGAACATTGACATATCATCACCTTTAGATGAGCTGAGGAATATATACAAAATGTCTCTTAAGCTGCTAAACGTTCTTCCATGTTCACCAGCTAGTCTCTCATTGTGTCTGTCTGCTGTTCGGCATAGAACACAGGCAGTGTGGTGGAAACAGCTGCTTCTACGGCTGAAACAGACGCTATGGGATCTGTGAGAGTGAACCAAACCGGTAAAGCGGTGGCTAAAGTTATATATTAAGCTCTGTAAGGCCCAGGGAAGCGAAGGGGAAGAGACCCCTTTCATATCTTCACATTGTTTTCACATTTGATATGTTGTCATTATAAGAATATCAATTCTAGTCACGTTACAGCAGAAATTAAAACTGCAAGTTCCGAAATGTATTTTAATGCATGTCAAACAAACTGTAGTACATAAAGACTGCATTAAATGTTAAATCAGAGTTCTGAGAAAGCTGTAGTGCTGCAGAGGAAGCGTTCACACTGACCTCTAACAACATCTTCAGATGTTTGCTGTGAAGTTTGTTGCATCAACAATGAGCCAGCGCTTTAAATCATAAGAAATCTTCAGTCCAAGTCAAGCCAAGTCACAGCATCAGACCCAGCTCCACCTCGAAGATGACTGATGGAGATGTGGTGAGGCAGAATCATACACATGATGCAATTTCTTTGTAGAGTTTAATCGTTGACTATCAAGTCCAAATTGGTTTATTCATTTTTGTTGCCGTAAGAGTGTAGATGCATTTTAAAGTTCAGTATTTCAGTTTAACAACCCAAAACCATAATCACAAATGAATTCTATTTTTTAAATAACATGAATTGATGCTTTCTCTCTTACCCACCTGACATCACCTGAATCAGATTTACTAAGAAAATTTTGCATCATCATAAAGACTGTCACTTTCTGTACATGTGCCAGTCTGTGATCACCCTCAGACTGACGGTAAAATAACTGTTTTTCCAGTTCATTCTGCTCGGACAGCATACTTTAAAACAAAGGTTTATGCAAAGAAAAAGAAATCAATATTTGTTTCCCAGAACCAACAAGATCATTAATCAGTTGTAGAAGGTGAGCAAAGAGAGGGGATGAGAAAGTGCTGTGGGAGGAGGAGGCAGAAGGCCCCTGGAGATCAATTTTCACACATTAGAGCTATTAGTTTATTGAGAGGTGAAAGATGGACGTTGAAGAGAGCTGTAACTGGAAAACAGCTTCTCCACTGATGAGCTCTGTGAGGAGCTTCACTCCAACATCTCTCCATCCTTACTTAAGAGTCAGCTTCAATCCTTTGTATGTGTATTCGAGGCCACTATAAAACACTTTAACTGCATAATGAAATGTCCATTATTAGAAAGACGTGACTGACATAACAGTTAATCATACATTTAAGACAGCTCCTGCTTCTTTTTAAAGAATAGTAGATGACAGATGTTTAAAAAACAGATGACAAATGCTGAGAATTCTGACAGACTGTATGCGTTGTATTTAATGGATATCAGGAGCTAAGTTAAACATTCTTTTTTCAAATATAGTAAGTTCTCAAGTATGACTCTCAATATTTGACATGCATGTTTAAAGTGAAAAATGTATTTATATTTGCCAAGCTCTCTACCATGGCAACAGTTTGTGTTTAATCTAAAGTCTGGATGTCATTTTAGAATAGATTTATTCTGAGAGGTGTGAAGAGCATGATTTACTATCTGAGTCAGTGTCTGGATAGCTGATTAATATATACAGGGTAAACACTTATTATTTTTCAAATGTGTGCTACATGGTTACAATTGGGTTGCATGGTGTTAGCAGTGGTTAGCACTGTCAACTCACAGCAGAAGGTTCCTGGTTCAGACCTCAGCTGAGCCTTTCTGTGTGGATGTTCTCCCTGTGTCCATGTGGGTTCTCTCCGGGTACTCCGGATTCCTCCTACAGTCCAAAGACATGACGTTTATAGGTTAATTAATGACTCTAAATTGGCCATAGCTGTGAATGTGAGTGTGAATGGTTGTTTGTGTGTCCTGTGATGAGCTCATTTTAAGCAACGGCAGGTAACTCACCTGTTTTTTCCTCAAGTTTCACACTTTTTTTTTGTTTAAGGTGGTGGCTGTTTGGTTTGATTTATTGTGGAGCTTTTATCCAAATAGAGGATGTTGCAAGTTGTTTGAGCAAATATCAATTTGTGGCTCTGTGAATAAAATTGACATGACACAAATCTTTTGGCATTACAATCAGCACTGTGAAGCTGAACATCTCTGTTTCTCCTGATCAACATTTCAGCAGTGACTGGTTTGAAAAATATCTCCCACAAATAAATCAAGCCTGAGAAAAAAGAGAGCTTGAAGCTGAGCTGTGCCACTTCTGATTACAAAAGACACTGTAACACGTAACAACTGCAATGATTTTCAAATCATTTTCTATCATATATTCAACTGAATGTAGCACAAGGAAATGTAATGTCTAAACTGATACACTTTATTTTTTGTAAGCAACAAACAAGTGTAAAAGTTGCTGAGTGTACAAAAATGTTTGGACACAGATAAACAGGTTTGTTGGTAACAGGTGATGGATAATCAGGGTTATGCCTAGTCAGGCACGGTATTGGTTGAAGCAGTCACATCTCCCTTTACTGAAAACTCTCTCTCTTTCTCTCTCTCTCTCTCTTTCATTCATTGTCATTTTATCATTCATTGTAATTGTACAATATGTCTCTGTTGATTTGTTCTATACACGTGACATCTATTGCACGTCTGTCCGTCCTGGGAGAGGGATCCCTCCTCTGTGGCTCTTCCTGAGGTTTCTTCCACCTTTTTTCCCTGTTAAAAGGGTTTTTTGTGGGCAAGTTTTTCCTCACTCGATCCGAGGGTCTAAGGACAGAGGGTGTCACTCCCTGTACAGATTGTAAAGTCCTCAGAGGCAAAATGTACTTTGTGACTTTGGGCTATACAAATAAAATTTGATTTGATTTGATTTGATTTGATTTGATTTGATTTGATGATCGATGATGATTCACCACTTTGTGAAAACTGCAAATAGAAAAAGAACTGAATGTTAAACTTTCAGACAACCTGTGGGATAAGGCAATCAAAAGGGTAAGCTCCACTACTTCATGTGCACGTCTCAGCCTCATACAGTTTAAGGTCCTCCTTCGGATCCACTACTCTAAAGCTAAACCTGCACAAATATACCCAAATGTATCAAACAGTTGTGACTGGTGTAGCCTAGCCCCTGCCAACTTTATCCACATGTTTTATTTCTGCTCAAAACTACAAAATCTTTGTGGGACATTTGTTTAAAACATTATTTGCCCACCAGTGTCCCTTTATTGCTATCTTCGGGTCCCAGTCGAGTTTCCAGACCTACGTGTGGAGGAAGCAGACGTTATAGCTTTTTCTTCCCTCTTGGCACGCAGGAGGATACTAATGTCTACTGTCATGGAAATCTTCTTGTCCTCCATCAGCTTCCTCCTGGATGGAAGACTTCATGTTTTTTCTTAAACTTGAGAAAATCAAGTTGTCACTAAAAGGCTCAACAGAGAATTTTTTTGTCAGGTGGTAACCCATAATTACATATTTTAAAAATCTAAAAAGACTTTCAGTTGAGCTATAATTATTTTTCCTACTTAGTACAATGTCCCAGGATCCTCATTTAATACCAAGCCGTTACTTGCTTATTTATTATTATTGTGTATTTATTTTTATGTATTTTTTTCCATTTGTTGCTTTATTTTATTTATTACTTTGTTCCTTTCCATTCTTTGTTATTGTGTTGTGTCTCTTTCTTTGTTTATATGATTGTTTTAAAAATTCATAAAATTGTATGGGCAAAAAAAAAAGAAAAGAAAAGAAAACTGCAAATAGTGCAATAGTCAAAGAACTTCGTTCCTCAATGCACAGTTAAAGAAATGTATGGATTTCACCATCTACAGTTCATAATGTCATTAAAAAATCAGAGAATCCAGAGAAACCTCTGCACATAAGAGATAAGGCCAAAAATCAAAATGCCTGTGACCTTTGACCCCTGAGACAGCACTGCATTAAAAACTGACATTAACTGTAAATCATTGCATTCTGTTTTTATTCAGTTTTTACAGTGTCACAACTTCTTTGGAATCAGATTTGTGTATGATGATGACGATGATGATTTATGTTCTGATGTACTCTTAAATCTTTGTGTCTTCGGAGACGTAGAGTCAACTGAATGATGATTCTATATTCTGATTAGACTTGATGATAATTAAAAATAGGTACAGTACATTATAAGAGTACATTATAAATGAATATGATGTGATATGACAAAATAATCTCTCACATACATACATACGTGTTTCAGTGATTGACCTCTTTCAGCTACTTTTCTCCGTGATTGACAGCTCATCCACCTGTCTTTCCTTCAGACTTACATTCAAGTTCAGCGGTCCAAACTGAACACCAGTGCACTTTTCAGGATAATTTACAGAAGCTGGCAGACTGTTGCTAATTTTCTGGAGTAGCTTTTCATTGTGTGAGGAAGTCAATCTCTTAAAGAAGAAGTCTTCTCTGCATTTACAGAATGGTGCTCCATTCATTTCTCCTGACATTAGAATATCTATGCAAACAGAGGAGAGTGACTGGATTTCTTTGTTTGAGCAGCACTATGATTTTTGTATTCATCATAATATCAGAATCAGAAATATCATACATAAAATGACCGTCAGCACGTCATCACCTGGATGTGACATATGTGTCAGTGAAACACATCCTGGGGAGCAAATAGGTAGGAAATGAGCATTTCAATTAATAAGATGTGTTTTCCGTTTAGTCAGGACAAAGAGCTGGGGTGATGGTGGTGGTGGTGGTGGGGGTGGTGGGGCAGTGTAAAGACCATTAAAGTGCATCTGAAATGAGGAGTGATGATATTTCACCACTCTGACAATATTCTCTCAGGCCTGCTGATTTGAATCGTGTGAATATTTATGTCCAGAGGTGTTTGCCTGTTCTTAATGTCTGCACTCTTTAAGCAGACAAAGAGGACAGTTATTGTCTGCTCTAAGTGGTCGTATATTAACAGAGGCATGTCCTGCCAGCAGAAGCATTAAGGTCTCCTCATTATTTAATCATCCGCTGCTTCACACTGTGGACTTGTCAGGAGGCTGGACACACTGCTTACTGTATACTGTATGTGCTATAAACACACACAGTGTCCATTTATCAGAGAAGCTGCTGTTACAGGATGATTAATGCTAACAGCTCATCATATAGTGATGTCATTATAGCAGACCATCAGTGTAGCCTTCAGTTTCTTTTAATTAATACAGTTTAAAGTAACTTCTGCTGAACAGAAAGCTCTATGACAATTACAGTATGTGAAACACTCTGCTCTGTCAATCACACTGCAGTACAACTAAACTGAGAATAGCTAATATTAGGCAACATAAGCTACTAATCATTCATAGACACACACACACACACACACATACACACAACACATAAAGGACTCATAGACATGCAAAGAGAAATGATGGAGTGATGGGCAGCTACACAGAGCGGTGCCCTGAGAGCAGTTGGGGGTTCAGTGCCTTGCTCAAGGGCATCTGGGCAGTGCCCAGGAGGTGAACTGGCACCTCTTCAGCTACCAGTCCACCTTCCATACTTTGGTCCATACTGGACTTGAATCGGCCACCCTCCCAAGGCAAGGTTCCCAAGGCAAGTCCCTACAGACTGACCTACTGCTGCCCCATTTATTTGTTTATTTATTTATTTTGCCATAAGGATGTGATTAAAATTTAAATCAAAATTGTAATTTTTCAAAATCAAAGTGTAATATAATTGCACTGTTGTTTGCACTGTGACACACACATGAAAAACACTGCTGCTGGCTCTGATTTTAAAGTTTTAAAAATGTGCAGGTCAACGTATCCCATTTACACCTGGCATTAAGTTAGATCTGCATCAGGACATATCAGCAAATGTTAAATAACCTTTTCTGGTCACACTGGGTGTTGGATCGATGTGATAGAACAGTAGAAATGTTTTCAAGCTGGTTCACTGTTAAAACCAAGGTATGTTTGCAGCATGGGATCCCCTCAATCCTATTTATATTTATATCATTTTATGTCCTTCATAGTGTAAATGCACACATCAGGTCAGCCAGACCACATTTGGGGTTGTTAATGTCTTCCTTGTGTATACAAGCAGCTGTGACAGTGTGGGATCATTAAACTCCCTCCTTATCTTATCTTACCTTATGTATGCACTGAGAGGACAATGAACACACATTTTAATAGGATGTCATTTTCCTTATCCTGTCCAGATACATGTGATGAGTTAATACCAAGTGTAAATACAGCGACTCTGTCATGTAATAAGTACACAGACCATGAGACAAGTCACATCATGATCTAAATTAGGTGACGATGACTGATCGATCATGACATTTTATGTTCACATTGAAGTACGTATCAGAGCATGTGTGCTGCAACATTGTGAAAAAAATTTAAAAAGAGTTTTTGCCCATTGGTCCATCTTTTGTATTGACAAACATACAGATAACACGTATACTTATATGTACATATATGCTTGCATTGCAGCATTGTACAATGTTGTTTCTTTATTTCTGACACACATACGCTGGATTGCTGAAATCGTGGAGCATGTGCTTGTGTAAAAGTGATGCCTTCTCTTCCCTCTGGAAGCATTCACTCCCAATTGTTTACACTAGAACAGGTGTGGACGGCTTTAATAAAGATGAGCACTGAATCTGACTGTGACCAATGGATATTAAAAGATCTCTTGACCTTGCAAACAGGGATTAGAGTGCAAGTCTGCCACAGCGGGAGGCGACTGCACACAGCATGCCCTGCGATCCTCTCCACTCAATAAGCTGAGGCAGAATTTATGGCCTCCGCAGACAGCCTCTCGCTGTATGTGTTAGTCTGTGCCGTGGATTACAGGATACACAAATGGTGATGCGTGGGTGTCAGGAGAGGTGCTAGACACTGGTGTTTCAGGTTTCAAGGGTCAGCTGGAATTCTGCAGCTTTCTCGATGTAAATGAATAATGTCTTCCCAGGGGACATATACAGGAAATACTAAGAGACCCAAGTCACCACTGGATCATAAACACTTTTATGTTTGCTCTCTTATTCCCACTCTGTCTCTTTGTCTGTCTCTGAGGAGCAATAGCATCATCCTCAAGCTGACTGCATTACTGTAATTTCTCCCAGGATCCTGACACAAATCTGGCGCCCATCATTCAGTCAATAGTTGGCTCTGTCCGTTAATTGAACAGAGCAGCATTCTTTTATGAGACACAACAAAGCTGGGTGAGCAAGCAAGCAGACTCTGCAAAGAGCTGAGTCAAATGTAATTTGCTGATCCACACACCATCATTAGATGTTTTCTGTGACAAGACGAATCATGAACAAATGCAGGGTTAGGAAGTGAAGTGACAAAAAAATGACTGATTATCTACCTGCCTGTCGTCAAATCTAAAAACTGCTGCCAGTATCTAATGCGTGTGTCTAATCCACTACTCTCCAACTCTGCATGTAGATGCCAACGTTCTATGAAATGTGAAAGGGGTCATTCATAGTGACAGACCCAGAGAGAATTCTACATTTTACCTCAGCTCCACTTTGCGTAGTCTTTCAGCTTATTGTTTTGTTTTTTACAGCCCACAGATGGAGCACTTTTAAATCATTCTCATCATTTATTAACCAAATGTCCAGCAGCAGCATGGAGCTGCACCAAATACCAGAAAGACAAAGTTAGTAACTAGCAATGTTGGACAGTAGCTTAGACTTAGAGACTTAGACTGCACTTTATTGTTCCCTTTGGGATGACTCCCTCAAGGAAATTGAATTTCCAGTAGCATACAGTGAAAAAGAATACAATATAAGATAAACAATAGACTCTTATCTAAATAGAAATATATAAAGTAAACAGTAAACAGTAGACAATAAACTCTTAACAGTAAACTCTTATCTAAATATATAAAGTAAACAGTAGACAGTAAACAATACACTCTTAACAGTAAACAGTAGAACTCTTAGCTTAATATATATTTAAAGTAAACAGTAGAACAATAAAACTCTTACAGTAAGCAGTAAACTCTAACTAAATATATAAAGTAAAATTCAAGTAAAATAGGATCAAGATAAAATAAACTAGAGAACTGTATGGAGGATGCATATAGAACATATAGAGGACTGTGTATGGCAGACTTAGATTAACAGTTAATTAAAATATTGCACACTAAAAGTTCAACTACATTTCCCATTAGGTGATTGGTAGCATTCCAATTTCCAATAGCGAGCATTTTTTTCCACTATGAAGTGAGGCAGTGTAACCACCAAACACTACACTGGTAAAGATAAAGAACTGTTGCTCCACCACATACACAGATTCTACATCTGCACCTCCAAAAGCAAAAGAACAGCTAAGGTGGCTTGTGACTTTTAGTATCCAGCCAACCAGGACTAGTCTGTAGCTGTACTAGTTTCAGTGTGGTTTCCCCAGCAATGGCAAATAACTGTTTTGACTTTTCCAGCTGCAAACAGAGAAAGTTAACTACCAGCTGGTGAACATAGTGGAGCATTTAGCAGCTACAGAACCAGATGTAAGAAATTCTTTGCTAACTTGTTTTGAGTAGATTTAGGAGTATTTTTCCTAGAGTGTGTTGTTGAAAGCAAGTTTCAAAAACTTTCTGGAATTTTACCGTTTGCTCTTTACTTCAGAGTGTGTTGACTCAGCTCCATGTTGGAGTTGTTTGAACACTGCGACAGAAGCCGCTAAGCTTTCCATGATTCAAAATCAGAAACTTCATTATGCACGTATACAAATATAGCAGGGTTATCAGAATAAAATGTATGTACTTTAAAAACAGTTGAGAATGGCTTTCTCTGGTTTAATTAGAATATGTTTGAAATGTTGCTGAAGAGACTGTGACCTTTAGGATAGTTCTAATAATTTCTAACAGAGCAAAATCTGTGTCAACCAATAGGAAATGACTAGAATAGCAGTTCAGCGATTGGTAAATCAAAAAAAAAAAAAAAAAGGCAAAGACTGCAACAAGAAGAAAATTAATTGTACCTTCAAAATAAAAGCAGTGGGTGTTTTCAGTAGTTTATGAATATTATTACTTTGAGACATACATTTAGCAACTAGCTAACTGGACAGTGGACATAATCAGCTTGAAGTCAGTGTGACAATTGTTTCCTGGTCACACTGACTTGCTTTGGCCTCACGATGAAACCAGTTTAAAATCTCTTTTCGGATGTGAATCATTTAGACACTGCTGCCAGAAGATGGAGCTTTTTCCTCCGCATAACTCAGGACCTGACAGGGAAAATTACCACCTCCACACATATGTACATAGACATGACAACAACTGTAGGTCAGGGTCAATCATACCTGTTACATTCTGGGAATTTAATGTTTAATATTTCTTTCTGTGTTTCCAGGACTGAATTCTACAGAATTTACGTCTCGTTTAAGATCTAAATCGGTACTCTTACTTTGAATTTTTCGGCTGTTATGTAATGACGTTCGTTTTTAATTTGAAAAGACATAACCGGAAGTGTGGCTTGTTCCTGCTGGTCGCCTTCTTGAAGTCACATGACCGGTTTAAAGTGGGAGTGTAAAGATGGTGGCCGCTGTTAGTCAGCGCTCAGACCTGGATCTTTGGAGAAGTTTCTGTTTTTTATGTCCAATGTTTCATTTGAAAAACGTCCGTCAATTAACATGTCTGTTTGCTGCCGTGTGTATCTTGACGAGCCGCTCGCTGGCGGACGAACAAGACTTTCAGGAGGAGTTTCTGAAGCGGGAATATTCTCTGGCAAAGCCGTACCGAGGTGAGTTCACCGTCAACCGACAGTACCGGTACAACCGGCACTGAGCTTAACAAACGTTAGCTGACAAGAGTAACTGAACGAAACCAGCCTGACGGTAACGAACAGCAGTAATTCATCCTATTGTAGACGAATATTGAATTTCTCCTAGTTATTGGAGAGCTAAGAGTGTGCTAGTTACCGAGTATAATGATTAACTCAGAGGAACTGTGTACCCCTCAGGCACTTTGGTTATGTCTGCCAATGTCACAGTACGGGAAATTCAGCTAATATTAGCCCGTGATAGTTGCGTCAGTAATGTCGATTAAGTCTAACTTATGCTAACTGTCAAGGTTAGCTCTCAGCAGCGGTTTATTGAAAATGTCATAACTCTACACTACTTAAGCTTCATTACAATACAATGACAATGGTCGTTTCTTATTAGTTTATTATGAAGTTGTTGTGACTGGCTCCTACACAAGTATTATGAAGTTTATTATTATAATTTAGCCTGCAAGTAAATGTTTGACATGTTTGAGGTCAGTCTGTTTGTCCATTGAGAGACAATAGTTGGAGGACTCTGTGTAAGCTGTGTCTGACTGTGTGTTTGTGGTCTGCAGGCCTGGGCTTCAGCAGTTCTTCACAGTGGGACCTGATGGGCACTGCCATGGTTACACCTGACCACGTGAGGCTGACCCCAGACCTGCAGAGCAGACAGGGAGCGGTCTGGAGTCGAATTGTAAGTCTGCTGCTGGAGCTGTGAAACCCACCAACACTGCACACTACATCAGTACCAGACATCCTACTACACCTTCCCCTCTCACATCCTGCTACACCAAACACAGTTACTCTGAAATGATCACTCGATGATAGTAAAGTTAGGTATTATGTATGCGTGTTTGTGTGTGTGTGTAATAAAGATTGTCACTGACTGTACAACATTAGACAAATTCAGCCTGTTTCAGCTGGGGATAGTTTGTTACTGAGTGCATGCTGCACATAACAGAGCACAAGAATAACCTGCTTGTCTTCATTTCTCTTGCTTTCTAGCCTTTCTTCTTACGGGATTGGGAACTCAAAGTGCACTTTAAAATCCACGGCCAGGCAAAGAAGAATCTGAATGGGGATGGACTGGCTATTTGGTTAACCAAGGATCGCATGCAGAATGGTGGGTAGACATGGGATCAGTCTGGAGGTGTCATGTCTCATTCTGTGAGAAGATATAAATGATTTAATGTAAATGTTCCAGGAACATATTTTACAAAGCCTGGTATTGAGAGTTGGCTCATCTTCCATGTCACCTTGCTTTTCTCTGTCATGACCAGATGATATGATTTATACATGAGTCATTTCATCTGTGTACATCATGCACACAGTAAGCTGAGAGAAAGCTTTTCTACTACTTTACCTATACTCCATCCAAAACTTTGTCATCAGTCCTCCCAGCTGACTCTACGGCTCACTTCCCCCGGTAAAGCAGCCTCCTTCTCGGGCAGTAAGATCCGAGTGGGTCCGGCTGTTTACCGATAATGATTACGTGACACGATTTCAATGCTTGAACTCAGTGACTTTATAACTTCCCACAGCAGTGGTGTAGGTAGTGTCTTTGGAAACTTTACGAGGGAAATAACTGATGAATTTATACGTTACATTACCTGCCCAGTCCTCCACACCAATACTACGACCCAACTCTGCCTCCCGCAGTGAGAGCCGGGTAGCTCCGTAACTTTTACAATGTCTTTGTCATTTTCCACGATGCACTGTGGGTCAGGAGCTCTCTCATGACAGAATCTTACAGCATCCATGAGATTAAAAGAAAGGGATGATGATGGTGGAGATGTTGTTTGAGTCACAGAGGAAATCAGGTGGAAACCCACTGAAAAAACAAACAAGCACTTTGGGTCCTTTTGGGTTCTAAACGTCTTTATCTTAAATCATCTCCAGTATTTACCGTGTTTTACCACATGTCTGCTCAGGACATTCTTAGGTCGGGCAGAATCTAACATTCTCTCCGTTGATCCACTTTATTTGCTTCCATGGCTGTAGTACGTTTCATATCTGGCAACCCGGAGCTTCGACATGAGCCGTGTAGAACAAAACACAAAGAGACGGCCAGGTCCGTCAAGGCAAATTTCAAAATAAGAAACATACTGACTATAGTAATTTATCAAGAAGCTTGTATTTCAGTAGAGAATGTTTCTTTAATATCTGATGGCAGAGCACGTTCATTTTATGGTTTAATACAGTAAATATCTGACAGATTGTACCTTTTAAGCTCTCTTCTTATTTTTATTTTTTTATTTTTGAACATAATCTGGTGTTTCATCAACACAGTCACTCAGAAACCAAAAATCTTTTAATGTTTGAAATGAATGAACTCTTGTCACATTGGCTTGTTGTTTCCTGTCTCTCATTATTCATAGCCTGAACCTGGACAGCTGCTTTAAAAAATGATGTGGGAATTGAAAGAACAATTGTACATTTGCGTTCATGGTAAGAATACAGATGTGATGATAAACTGTCGTGATGGATCTCACTGCTCCTTCACAGGTCCCGTGTTTGGAAACATGAACCACTTCACTGGACTTGGAATATTCGTGGACACTTATCCTAATGCAGACAAACGGCACGATGTGAGTATGTTGTTCCTGTGTTTTCATATTTACAGGACTGGAGACTGAATTAGTGTGTCTAATGATTGAGTTTAGTCAGATGTGGCTCACCATGTAAAAGCCCTGCATGCCTCTTATTTTCAGTGTTAAAGTGAGTCATATTTCTCTTTCTGCAACCCTCTTGAATGTGCAGAGGACACAGCCTGGAAGTCAGGTAGCTTCAGAACAAGCTTGTTTTTTCTGAGCAGAGAATGTTCATCAACCATCTCATCTCATCTTGTTCCACACATCTGTTCTGATTCATGAGTGCTGCCTGCTGTCAGATTGTGATAGTTCAACAGTGGTGTTGAAGGTGTCGGTGTTGTTTTGTGTTTTAACTCCCTCATCTTCCTCACAGAGGGCTTTCCCATACATATCCATGATGCTGGGGAACGGGACTCTGTCATATGACCATGATTATGACGGACGGCCCACTGAGCTTGGAGGATGTACAGCTATGGCACGCAACGCAATCTATGACACGTTTGTCCTCGTCAGATACTCCAAACACAGACTCACGGTATGAACCCTGAAGTGAAGGTAGGATTGGTGCAGTGTATTTCAATGCTGGCTTTTTCAACGGGAAACCTTTAAGATCTCAGACGATGCTGATGGTAATGCTTAAAAATCTTCCCATTGAAAGCTTGATATTTGGGCGAGTGACGTACTGACTGCTCCTTCACTCTCCAGCTCATGGTGGATGTAGACGGTAAACAGGAATGGAAGGACTGCGCTGACATCACAGGAGTGCGTCTACCCACAGGCTACTTCTTTGGTGCCTCCTCTGCCACTGGAGACCTGTCAGGTATGAACTGAACAGAAGAGTGAGTTCTTTCTTCAAGTGTTGATTACTGACATGTGCTGTTGCTCTAGATAACCATGACATCATCTCCATGAAGTTGTACGAGCTGACAGTAGAGAGGGCTGCTGAGGAGGAGGAAGAGGAGGAGGTCACCATCCCCAGTGTGGACAACACAGACCAGTTCCAAAGTAGTCATCTTTTCTTTCACTTCTGTCTGGCACTCTGAAGATTGTCACTTTATGTCTGATAATAAATCTCTCATTTTCTCTCGTTTTGCTTTGCAGTGGAAGTCGAGGAGGAAGGGATGAGTGGAGTCCAGTTCTTCTTCACCGTTCTCTTCTCCATCCTGGGCCTGGGTGTGCTGGCCGTAGTGGGGCTGATGGTTTACTACAGGAAGGAAAGCAGACGTAAACGTTTCTATTGATCGGAGAACAACTGATCTCCACAGGTTTTCAAAATGTGTGTTTCTTAATCGACATACGTCACACGAAAGCAAAAACTGCCATAGTTCCATAGCTTTACTGAAACATCCAATCAAATGAACTCAATGAACAACCTCACGGGCTGAAGCCCAGAGCCAAGAGAACATGAACAGATGAGAAGGTCATGAACAGGTGAGCCAGCTGTCTGTGAAATCTTTTTTTTTTTTTTTTTTTTTGGTTAAATGTGCTCCTGTCAGCCTAGAGGACAGCGCAGTGGGTTGCATGTTCACCCATAAGAGCAGGAAGAGTCAATCACAGATGCTGGATGTAGTTCACTGACACAGTTTAATGTGCAGTTACCTCTGACTGTCACTTGTTGCTGCCAGCGCAGCTTTAATCTGACTCTTATCTGCTGTGAAGACCAATCAACCTGTGGATCCTTGTAGGCTTCCTGCAGCACTGAATAAGACCGCATGTATTGTGCCCCCATGTAGTTGAGAGCGCCTTATAAGCCAAGCAGAGCACTTACAGTGGATTCAGTGGGTTCATATTAGCTGTCTGTAAATGTATGATGGATGATACATTGCACTCTATGTTGTGTGTTACAGGAAAGGTTCTGAGTTAGCAGTGCCGGTTGAGGTGCTTATCTAGGATCAATAAAGACAGGCTCTCACCTTCGGTCCTCTCTGCAGGTGTCAGCTGCTCTTTCATTTTTTTTCTCTTTGACCTCACAAGTTCTTTGGCTTAATTTCCTCTCTGCGGTTCTCAGTTCTAATAAGTAAGTTTTAGTTTTATCCACAGTCTTGTTTGTCATCAGGTAGAGTTTTCATGCTAAAAGTTTAACATTTCCTGTGGCACTGAATTTCATCAGACGCCCCATCATAGATAGTTTGCGCTGGTATGCACTGTGAAATTAGATAGCTGTACAGTCATTTCAGAGCATGTGAATATGAATACTGTTCAGCTGTTTAACCTGGAATACAAGCTGGTGCCTCCCCCCTCCCCTCCCTGTGTCCAAGCTTTGTCACGGCTGCCGGACACAATCCACTGCCTTTCTGTCCACCAGACTGGTGGCCATTGTGTCTCGTGTCTCACTCGTGGCCCCTTTGTCCCCTCCACTGTCTTTTTTTTTTTTTTTTTTTAGCCAAAGTACCACTTTTGAATCTCTATAAATGTATATACTTAATGTCTGCTGACATTTGTTTAATATCGAACATCCCACATTTTTACATGTTCTGTCATTGTGTTACAGTCTGTAGATCCTGGTCCAACAGAAGCCTTTTCTTTCTGTCCATTTAACCCCCCAAAACATATTTGAGACTGATTCTGATTTTAGAGGGAAAAACTCACTGATTACTAGTATGGCAGCTGATGTGGTTCATTTTTAAGCCGATAGGCCTATACAAAGTTATTGGAAGGCTGCTTTCCTAAATTTAAGCTAAATATAACTTTATAGAATATTTCAATGAAATGTTGCAAAACAAGCAGTTTTAATGTCTGTTTACACTGATACCAATGTCAGCAATAAGCCAATAATATCAACTAATATGTTGGTAGTGCTCTAAAATATTACTACCACTACTACTACTAAATCCACTTGATTAAAGAAACTACATGTAATTGTTAGTAGTTGAAGTAATGGTGGAGAGGGAAGGTGGGTGGAGTGAAGAACACTGGAGATGTTGGGTTGGGTTGGGTTGGGTGTGTTTTTCTGAAGCGTTTCATTCCAGTCATTAAAATGAGCAAAGAACAGTCACAAAGTGTCAATTATATAATACAGTACAACATGTAACATGTCATAAATGTGCTTATAAAACATGGAAAATGATTCAAACAAAGAACTCTAAACAACATTGGAAATGTGTCTGCTTAAGAAGCTTGAAGCTGGCTTGAAGACGCTTCACTTCTGACACACTTGCAGGGGTCAGCTGCAATCCTTGGACACAATGGTTCATAAGTACAGGTGTAACTAATAACACTGTAGATGTCTGTAAACTGTGATGGTGTGAAGAAAGAGAGCCAGAATGCACAGTGCCAGGACCCTGAACATGTGGTACCTAAATGGAATTTAGCCATCATTCATTTTTATTATTTACACCTGTGACACCTCCAACAGTGACGTCACAATGTCATTTCTGCAAAAGCTCCCTCTAAAATGGAGGCCTGTAGTCTCTGAATGTAAACTCCACCTAGACTGCTCCTTCTTTACTGTTTGGGTTTTGTTTCATTGACTTGTTTGTAGCAACTACCAGGGAGATTGTCATTTAGTTGTATTTTGGTTCTCGTAGCTGTTTGAAATCATTTCAGTCAATAGTAAAACCACTCTATGGTCTCACATGCTTAGTCATAAAGCTACCAACAAAGTGTTTAGAAGTTTTGTAGACAGTGTTACAATATGTCAATTCTCTTTTCTAATTTTCTTTTCACTGTGAGCCATGATTGGGACAAACATCCCTCTAGTTAATTATTTAAATAAAATGTTCAGCTGATTCAATAAAGCGCCTTTCTTCTTGTCATGCTCCTTTTTTCAGTAAAAGTTTCAATGTCATTGTGAGTCATTTTGCTCATTTTTATTGTATTTATAATGTTATATGTTATGAACATTTCATAAAAATGCTTTCAGGTTGTAATTGAAATTGATTGAAATTCATGGAAAACGTAAAAAGTTCATGCTGCAGTGATATATCATGAAAGAAGGCCATTTAATTAGAAGCATGCAATGATAATTTCTTCATCTCAAACAATTTGTTGAAACAAAAGCTAACAACAGTGGTGGGTATACCACAACAAAAAATGTCATTGTCTCAGTAACTTGTCATGTATCCTTGAGCATCGATTACAGCTCGACTAGACGCCTCATGCTGTTCACAAGTGGACTTATTCCAACCTGCTGATGACACTCTGTGACACTCGGCGCTCAGTGGTAACTTCCCTCTGAGTACTTGGTGTCGTCTCGGTGTCATGATGTCAAAATGTGAACAGCATGATAAAGAGGACTGTTTAAATACAAGTCATTGAAGCAGAACATTTGTACTTCAGCGTGATTTTTAGTGATTTTCAGTTAGTGCAGAATAATAATATGGGCATGTTAAGGTCAATATATTAGTTAGTAGAAATTATAACATGGTATTCACATCTGAAGCTGTACTGCAGCTCACAGTCTGTTTGCCTTGATAAAATCATCTTCAGAAAGTCATTTACAGGCAGAAGAAAATCTGTACAGGCGTTTACCACACAACTTATTCTGGAAGAAAAAAGAGAACCTGCTGTATGCTCGGCATCATGGAGCACCAACACGTAATGAGCAATCATTTATAGCTGAGTCATGTCATCAAGAGGCCAGGATAAAGCAGATAGAAACGTCCAGACTTGTCATATCATCAGTAATCATCAGCTTTTCATGGACATAGACCACGCCCTTTGTTATTTACTGCATATACACCTCAGTGGATTCGTGGATTCATCTTTATGTTACCACCAGTGCTGAAAGTTGAGCACATTCTTCCTGGTAATCAGTGATCTGAAAACTGGATGAGCTGTTTGCACCAGCACTTTTACATTTGTTGTCAGTAAATTATTCTAAAATTATAGTGCACACAACTGGACTGATTTGGTGTCAGTGTCTTTCTTTTGTCTTGCAATAATATATAAAATATCACTGATGTCATTCCTAAGCTTTGAATAAGACTGCAGAGATGTGGTTATGTTATGAGAGTTTTAATAAACAATTCTAACATCCACTGATAAATCTTTGTCACATACAATAAAGACATTACAGATGCACATTAGAGAACAATACAATACAATAATGTGCCTTTACTGTGGTCCAGCAGCACGGCAGCATTCAGTACATAGCTATCATGGAGCAGGGCCTGTCTATTTCACAGGTTGTCCAATCCCTCTCGCAACATTCTCGTTGGTTTCAGCAGCCTCCTTGATGACCTGCATCACCAGAGCGTTCCGCTTCCTCGTCTCTTCCATTCTCGCTGGGTTTGATTCAGGCAGATTCTGATGAAACGGTAGATACATGCCATTAATTAACCACAGAAGAGAAATGTTTAGGAAATTATAGGTTCAATAAAGTTAAAGTTTAATTGTGCTGAGATCTGAGGATTAAACACAATGCACAAATATTTGCTGTTTATCTGGACACAAGACGACAAACAGATCACCGAGGGTAGAAACTCAGTCTGGTGTATCTGGTAACTTCTTCCCGGTCACAGCAGGGGAAAGTCTGTCATCTGGGTGGTTGAGATCTAATTGTTCCTTTTAAGGAGACTCTCTATGTTGCAGAAATCCATCAGTATTTGAGGGACACTCTGAATTTCCTCAAGCGTCTGAGGTGAAATAGTCTCTTCCTTGCCTTTCTGACCACCGAGTCAGTATGCAGAATCCAGGTCAGACCCTCACTGATGTGGACACCAAGGTACTTAAAGCAGCTGACTCTCTCCACCAACGACCAGTTGATATTAAGGGGGCATGGATCCTCTCCTGCTTCTTCCACGATCATCTCCAGAATCTTGCTGATGTTGAGGAGGAGGTTGTTGTCTTGACAGCAGCAGGTGTTGAAGATACATATAAATAAATATTTTCTGGACTGACTGAATTCGTCTTAAAGTAATGATGGACTGTCATCTCTCTTTGCTTAGTTGGATTACCACAGTATTTGAACAGAGCTATTTACTGTATACCAACACGACCTGATGATCTCAAATACATTAAGAGGACAAGAAATTCCACTAATTGACTTTAAAGAAGGCACACCTGTTAACTGAATAATCAGGTCTACCTCATGAATCTGATTAACAGAGTGAAGATAATCTAAAATATGACACAGATTTTCTTTATTCAACACATTTCAGTTCTCTGTACATCCTGATTCATTTAGTTTAATGTTATTAATCATTTATTTTACATGCACATTGAATCCATTCATCTGAATCACCTTGTGGAACTCTCTCTGTTTCTCCTCTCCTGGAACGACCAAAGCCCACAGCCCACAGCCGGCCCCCACGCACACAATCACCGCAGAGGTGCTCAGGATTGCCCGCAGGCCGCTCATCCTGATCCAGGTGGAGGTCACACACTACTGCGTAAGATAAACTCACACACCGCGCTCCATCTCATGTGTTTTGGTAACAGCACAGCAGGAACAACAACGACAGCAGCGGTGCACGCTGGGATATGTGTCTTCTTCTGTAGTTTAAAGGGGACCGAGCCTATACCGCCACCTGCTGTATGGGAGTGTGTAGAGTCCACCGATGAGCCAAAGAGACACAATGATTCCACTCAGTGTCAGTGTCAGAGAAATGTTTCAGCGCGATGCTACATGTGAACCATTTATCTTCCTCTCGTACTACGGAGCCCGTCTGGTGACAAAAATATTCCCTGGCCACGAATTAATAACGCGTGGGAACGAGATGATTATTAGTAATAATTCGTGGTCATTTTGCATGGCCACGAGAAATGTTAGTCATTTCATCAGTGAGACTGTTCACTTTCTTTTTGGCATCAGCAGGTTCAGCCGCAGACATGGACAATTTTGATCAGGTTTCGTTTTATTTTAATGATATTCTTAAGTCACTTGCAGTTAGACATTTTCATTCATACAATATTGTCCTACAGTTATCATCTAAAGTGAAGGATAACTTTAGCGCACATGAGCCACTGGCCTGATCAGGTCAACAGTTCTAATGTTCAGACCCGATCCTAGTTGAGTTATAGGTTTATAATCTTGAATATGGGCAGCTAGTAGTGGCACTGTGTGGGGCAGCTGCCACTGACGTGCGCGGCAAAATATAAACTTGTCGTTATTTTTAATCATTCAAATTTGTCTGGGTGGTCAATAACACTTTCTTCTTTAGTCTGACAAACTCAAAACACATTTTTATTTTGACTTTACACGGACTTTAAGGACATCACGTAGGTACGGGCCTCTGTACTTAGGCTATTCCAGGTTCTAGAGAAGGTGCGCTGGATTTGCTTACCCAGCTGTCCAGGAATGATATTAATATTATGAATTCGTACTTTGTGCGCACGTTATAACTATATTGTGGCCACAATTTAATATTTTTTCGATCATTTCACCAGAGGGGCTCCGTACTTTATTAAATTTACAGGAATTAATTCATACATAGAATGTCTCAATGGCCATCTGCTACAGTATCCGAGCTTTGCACTGCGAGCACTGAGCTGTCAATCAAAAACTCCTTAGCCAAAAAGCCCGCCCACCTGAGAGGTTTGTGTCAGAACTGCAAAAAATCAAAAAATCAGGGAGTGCAAATGAGAGAGAGGTGGCAGCAAAGACAACAGCAAGAGCAAAACCCTGTTTACTGAAAACGAAACAAAGAGAACTGTAAACAAAAACATATTTATCCAAAAATTTAAAGGACTGATATATTTGGGGTTAGTTAAATTTTACGTTTGAGATTACATTTGCTCTCTCAAATTGTGTTTTATTCTCTCTTAAATTCTTACATTTGTTTGATAATGAAGAAGTTTTGTTTGGATTGATCTGACACAAAAGTAATTCCATACGGCAGCTGCCGGTGTCTGAGGCAGCTGCCACTGCCTTGGCGGTGTTTGTGGCAGCTGCCACTAACCTGCCACAACCACTGCTGCTTTGATCATCTGTTTTTATTTTTTATTTTATAAAACAGTCGTATTGTTGTATTAGACTTGATGGAAGTAACATTTCCATCATGTGATTTCTGCATTAATTTGCATTTATTTAATTAATCTCTCAACATCTGTCTCAACCGCTGCCACTGTGTAGGGCAGCTGCCACTGACCTACCGCTGTGCATGTGTATGTGTGTGTGTGTCGTGAGGTAGGCAACACATTGTTAATTTAAAGAATAAATATTTTAATGGTTGCCAGATTTGTGTTGCTCCGGTCTCCACACAGCAGCATGTCAGTGGCAGCTGCCTCACACAGCGGCAGCAATTGAGAGATTAATTAAGAAAACCTTGCAAATTGATGCAGAAATCACATAACAGAAATGCTACTGCCAGCGAGTCTAATGCAACACTGAAGACTGTTTTATAAAATAAAAACAAATGCCCATAACAGCAGCAGTTGCCGTGGCAGGGCAGTGGTAACTGCCTCAGAAACCGTCAGCTGCCGCGGCAGCAGAAGTGCCACTACTAGCTGCAGCTGCCACGAACTGAGCCAGCCCTTCTCTAATTCCCTGTATTTACTGCACAGTTGATGACCGGTCCAAAACTGGACACCATCCCATCAATCTGGAACTCGAATAATCTCGTTCCCACGCATTAAGCAAGTCGTGGCCACGGAAAAGGATCTCTTTCCCACCCATGTCACCAGACGGGCTCCATATGTTTGTTATGATGTCCAGACTTCTCTAAATCTCTGACGCACCTTCACAAAGATGATCCGTCATCTTTCTCATTTTTGTGCTCTGCACGGGTTTTAATTTAAATTTCTATTTAATCTGTTTCTAACTACGTCAGAACAATCATTACATCCGTTGTGTTACTTCTCATCACACCACTGACATGCTTTTATAACACTATAGGCCGATCAGCCATTGTATTAATAATTATTATGATTTTTTTTAAAGGCAGAACATACTGTACATGATGATGGTGCATTGCCACCACCTGCTGGGCATAACATTACACATACAGGAGCATGATCTTTTTTATGGACCTTACTGTACAATAACAAAAGGTAAGCATGTAATACACGGGTCTGAAATAAATGATGGAACTGGAATCCAGCTAATTAAAACAGCTAATTAAACTGCATTTTAATAAATGAATAATGTAATATTAATAATAATAATAATATTTTTTTAAACTGATGATCTGTTAGGTAAGCATGAAAATACAGTGTGTGTGTATATGAAATGATTTCAAACTGTTACTTTGTAAAGTGAATGAACTGAAACATAAGCTTTAATACAGAAAATAACCTGGACTAAATAATAACCATGGTTTAATAAAGTTCCAGACAACAAACATCAGCATCGCTCCTCTGTTCCGCGCAGGCGCAAAGACGGCTTTTCCGGGTACGACACGTAATATAAATAGGCTGAGTGCACTCCGGGCGTCGGTAGAATACACCAAACCAATGATTCCCATATGTCCAGTAGTCTCCTTCACCTATGGTGAGTATTATTACAAACTGAATTTCATTTCGCAGTTACATCTAAAGACTTAAGTAACGTTAGAAGCGTGTCAGCAGCGTGAATAAAGTGTCGTTAACGGACAGTCCTTGAAGCGCTCGTCTGAGCCTGCTGCTAACGGTTAGCTTAGCGTCATCCTGTGTGTGTGTGTGTGTCCTCCGCAGTGCCCAGCCGGCTTGGTGAAGATGCCAAAATGGCTACCGGCAATTACTTTGGATTTACCCATGGCGCTGCCGCCCAGTACAGGTAAGAGTACCACAGATACTCAGATTTTCGGTTACAACGTGCTGCATTGTGTCTTTTTCTGAGCTCAAACGTTAGCTGAGTGTGTGTGTGCAGGTAAGCAGAGGCTGTGCAGCTCCCACTGCTGCCATTGTTCAGGCTGGGGGAGGGGGAGGCGGCGCTCATCCCTCCGCTGCTGCTGCAGTTGGTTGGAACGCTGGCAACACAGGGAAACATGCAGGGCTACAATATTATACAGTGTCACTAATTTAGCCATGAGTTCAAGGGGTTATCAACGCCACAACATAACACAGCGGCCTGTACTGTGACAGTAACACTGTAACAGAATGGCCTGAACGCTGGCCTCACATAGCCAGCAGACAGAGCCCGTCATCGGTGTGTTGAGACTGAAAACAAGCCTGCGTTCATTGACCCTGGGGACGTGCACACACATTTTAAAGGGGCTGTTTTTCCCAACATGAAAAAAGGGGGCAGCCTCCCTTATTAGATTGTGAAATACATGGTTACACTATTTCAACATGGCACACTGGTCCTCCTCCTTTAATCTCTTGTTATTGACAGCAGAAGCTATGTAAGGCATTCAAACTGTGAAGAAAGCAAACCATAATACTCAAACCTTAAAATATAAGCTCAGATGTTTATGAGATTAAATTTGTACGCCATGTAAACGCAGATAATGCAAAGAGTCAGTGGAAATGTAATCTACTTAACCAATCTGATCTAACTAACCACAGGCTGTCTCTATTACAGTAATAGACACAATATATAAATACAGTCCTATCATTCTTTTCCAAGCACTTCCATTTTATTTCTACAATGCCTTAATTGTGGGCATCATTGTCAGACCAACAATGACAGGAGCAGTCATGCTGGGACTGCTACAGTCAAGCACTAAAGGTGACAGCTGGTTCATTATTTGCCATGACTGTCCCGTAAGCTGTGAAATGATCAGCTACACTACTGTACACCTGTTTCAGGACTGTCACGACTCATGGTGTCTCTGCCTCTAGTTAGATTTAGTTTCCCCCTAAATGTGGCTGGGATTCTGAGACCATCGTCATGGCAATGCCGCACAAAACTGCCATGACATTATCTTAAACATGGCACATACTCAGGAACAATGGTGAACATTGAGGGCAGGGCATGGTGTTCTTGATTGGGGCAACATGACAAAAGACTGCTGAACAAAACCGTGTGGAGAATCTAACATGGCTCTAGATAACGAGACGACCCCGGTTGTTCCGTGTCATGCAAATGACGATTCTCTCTGACCAGTCAGCGGTCTGTTCTGTAGTGTTTACCCACATTATTTCCCCCAGTCCAGTCAAAGTGACCAAGATACTGAATTCCAACCAGCTCCTGATGGTGGTGCATTTTGTGTGAGTGGGTGGCCTTAATAGCACTGTGAGCTCTTTGGATAGGAAGTGCTATATCCTGATGAGCAGCTGGCAGACTGTGACAAGTGTTGTAAAAATGCTTTGTGTGGTCAGGAGACCTTGAGGAAGAATTGCATAAGTCCGTTTACCAAACACACTTTAATATTACTGTACGAGTATGATTCTATGTGACAGTTTGATGTAACTTAACTTTTATCATCTGCTTATCTCACTTTGTACCAAAGTTGTTAACTCATCAATTTAATTAATTCCGAAAATGCATCCATCTAAAGTGGCAATATTTCAGACAGAAACCCAACAACGTGGTGCTTTGTACAGGGTAACTTTGGTGCTCAGGGGCACTTCAGTGTCGGTAATGAGGAAGGGACAAGTACTGCTATTTCATCTTCCTCACCCCGATCGATCCTGCCAGTCTGGAGATCATATTGATTTGTAATAGGTGTCTGTTGTGTTGATTGTCTAGATACAGTCTGCAGGTCGAAATGTCCTTGGGCAAGATACTGAACCCTAAATTGCTCCAGAAGAATGTGAATGTGTATGAATGGTTATCTCCTAAAACTGATGAGCAGTTGGCGCCTTGGCATCAGTGTGTGAATGGGTGAATGAGATATGTAGTGTAAAAACTATTTGAGTGGTTGAAAGACGTTATATACAGTGCTGTGAAAAAGTATTTGCCCCCTTCCTGATTTCTTATATTTTTGAATATTCATCACAGTTTCAGATCATCAAACAAATTTTAATATTAGACAAACATAACCTGAGTAATTACAAAATACAGTTCTTAAATGATGATTTCATTTAATAAGGGGGAAAAGTTATCCAAACCTACTATGTGAAAAAGTAATTGCCCCGAAAAGATGAGGAACCAAGTCATTGATATCTGTCAGTCTGGAAAGTGTTCCTAAGCCATTTTAAGTCTTTGGAACTCCAGTGAACCACGGTGAGAGACACTATGCACACACAAACCTTCCCAGAGCAGAGGCTGACCTATCAAAATTACACCAAGAGTGCATCAACAACTCCTCCAGGAGGTCACAACAGAACCCAGAACAACATCTAAAGACCTTCAGGCCTCAAGTTAACGTCCGTGTTCATGGTTCAACAATAAGAAAGAGACTAGGCAAAAATGGCATCATGGGAGAGTTTCAAGGAGAAAAGCACTGCTGACCAGAAAGAACACAACTCACATTTTCCAAAAAACACTTGATGATCCCCGAGACTTTTGGGTATATATTCTGTAGACTCTGTAGACGAGACAAAAGTTGAACTTTTTTCGGAATGTGTGCATCCCGTTACATATTTAAAACTAACGCAGCATTTCATAAAAAGAACATCATACCAACAGTCACACATGGTGGTGTTAGTGTGATGGTCTGGGGCTGCTTGCTGCTTCAGGACCTGGACGACTTGCTGTAATCGATGGAAACATGAATTCTACTGTCTACCAGAAAATCCTGAAGGAGACTGTCCGACCATCAGTTCGTGACCTTAAGCTCAAGTGCACTTGGGTTACACAGCGAGTCGACCTCTAAATGACTTTAAAAAACAAAATGAAGGTTTTAGAGTGGCCTAGTCAAAGTCTGGACTTAAATCTGATTGAGATGCTGTGGCATGACCTTGAATAGCTCAGTCATGCTCAAACCCTCCAATGTGGCCGAATTAAAACAATTCTGCAAAAGAAAAAGATGAAGAAGAAGAATGCACAACCAGTTATTAGATTTAGGGGGTAATTACTTTTTCACATAGGGCCATGTGGGTTTGGATAGCTTTATTTCCCTTTTTAATAAATGAAATCATCATTTTGCTTTTTGTATTTACTCAGATTTTCTTTGTCTAATATTAAAATGTGTTTGATCTGAAACATTTTTACATTTTTGACAGCACTGTAAGTACAGTCCATTTACACACACAGATATGGAGCACTGCTCTATCCTGGGTATCACCTTAAGTTATTGATTGGTCCATAGTCTAAAAGCCCGTTGGAGTTTAAAGAAGGCGGCTGAAGAAAGCTGTGGATTTTTCTCATGATGTGGTCAATCTATAGAATTGTCATGAGTCAATCCTAAGGATCGGTTTTAGGACAGATCCAGGCACTTTGTGTCTTTCTTTCCTGTACTCTGCTGTGATTTGTCCAGCTCAGCCTCCTAGTGTTGCAAAGCTGCTCCATACATACAGACTTTCTTTGATAGTGTTGACAGCTGCAGGTAATTTATTTATTATTTCTTTTGATTTTACTAATGATTAAATTCTGTGACGTTTGATAGATGGACATTGAATGGGTTTGTGTGTTCTGGGTAAAGGCTGTTTTGTGTGTCTGCTATGGCTGTAACAGTGCACAAAATTCATGATTCAATGTGTACTTTGGTTTTATTGTCACATTTCAGTACATTTTCACTACTGAAATTTACTTTATTATTCACAGTGGCTCATTGGGCATTATTCTGAACACCTGAAGCACACAAACGATGGCTGATTGTTAATAAGAACAAATAAATGACACAAATGTCAGTAATGTAAGTCTCTGACCTGATCTTCCCCCTCTGGTATTTGTTTGCCATTTCCATGGCAGCAGTGCTACATGAGCTTGGCTAACCAAGCTGAGCTGACTAACATGCTACGGCTGATGGATAAAAACCGGCACTTGCCAAAACTACCAGTGCATGTGAGTCAACATAAATGAGCTGTTTTGACAGCAGAATCTGAAGCGACTTGAGATTTCACACATGCACTGTAGCTACACTTTGGGCTATGCCATTGTTGACATACAACCCTCAAATGACATCGAGAACTGTGATTGGTCAGCTTAGGCTGCTAATTCTAAAGATTCCTTCATAATTCTAGTCTGGACCAAACAGTTTTGACACAACTGTTGGTACAAAATTGGATCAAACCTGCAGCTGCCTTGATCTTATCCACCTTGCGTATGTGAGCTGCTGTAACAATGAATGTCCCTGGTGTGTGATCAGTAAATTTATCTTATCTTCTCATTTGATTTGTCTTTCAGTCAGCAGCCAGCTGCCGGGGTGGCATATACACATCCCACCACGGTGGCCAGTTACACAGTCCACCAGGCACCTGTGGCTGCGCACACTGTTGCGGCGGCCTATGCTCCCACGGCAGCCACAGTTGCTGTAGCTAGGCCTGCTCCTGTTGCCGTGGCAGCTGCTACTGCTGCAGCTTATGGAGGATACCAACCAACCCATGCTGCCACTGACTACGGCTACCCTCAGCGCCAACCTGAAGTCCCTCCACCCCCACCACCGGTCACCTCACAGAATTACCAGGTACACCACAGGTTTTCATCTTTCATGCTGCTCCACAGATTACAGATGTGTTTAAACAAGAAGCCTGTAACTCAGATTTAACGTTTCCATTTGCAGGACTCCTACTCCTATGTGCGCTCCACAGCTCCTGCTGTAGCCTATGACAGTAAGCAGTACTATCAACAGCCCACTGCTACAGCGGCTGTCGCTGCTGCACAGCCACAACCCAGCGTGGCAGATTCCTACTACCAGACAGGTATGCTGAATACACACTCAGTTCATTTTCATTCATTTATACTCCTTTCAGTGGCAACATATGACACTACTAAGCACTACACACAATAATGAGTAGGCTAACAGACAGCTATTCTCCTATTGTCTAACCAAAGCTATTCAAGTGGAACTCTTGGACTTAAGTATTTATGCTCCTTATGTGCCGTGACATAGACACAGTTAGCAAGTTTATTCAATATTTCACTGTACCTGTAAAGATTGCTATTTTCAGAGGTATGTATGTCCATTTTCTGGCTTCTAGCCCCCAAACCTGGATACAGCCAGGGGGTAACGTCATACACCCAGAGCCAGCAGACTCGACAGGTGACTGTGATAAAGCCAGCTGCGCCCAGTCCAGCCTCATCCACTTTCTCCATCTACCCAGTGACCTCCACTGTCCAGCCTGTGGCCGCTGCTGCATCTGTGGTTCCTTCTTACTCCCAAAGCCCAACCTACAGCACAAACGCTGTCACCTACTCTGGTGAGCTAAAAGATTGTTCTGCCAAAAGCAGGCGGCTGTTTTTGTTGATGATCCACCATGTCAGAAAATGATCAGTGTATAAAATCCAATATTAGACTCCTCACTTTAACATGGTGTTCATCTACGTTTCATGTTAGCATGCTAATGTCCTAAGCTGAAATGGTTGCTATGGGATTATGCACCTAAATTTGCCATTTCAGATGGCTATGAAATGACAGAGCACTGAGCAGGTTATAAGTGAGCCTTGGTTTAACCTTTTCTAGGAACCTCATACTCTGGCTATGAGGCAGCAGTTTACTCAGCTGCCTCCAGCTACTACCAGCAGCAGCAGCAGCAACAGAAGCAGGCAGTGGCAGCTGTAGCAGCAACAGCAGCCTGGACGGGGAATACTTTCACCAAGAAACCCCCATTCCAGAGTAAGCAGCTTCGACCCAAGCAGCCGCCCAAACCCCCTCAGATCCACTATTGTGACGTCTGTAAGATCAGCTGTGCTGGCCCACAGGTGAGTTCAGTATACCGCAATGTTTTCTGGTGTACAGGAATCACATGCACCAAGTTAATCATAACTACAATATATTTTTGTCAAAATATTGAATGCATGCAGACTTACAAGGAACATCTAGAAGGCCAGAAGCACAAGAAGAAGGAAGCGGCACTCAAAGTCTCCCAGAGCAACAGCAGCAGCGAAGTGGTGGAGGAGTATTGGCCCGTAATGCTCAGAACCAGCTCCGCTGTGAACTTTGCGACGTCTCCTGCACTGGCGCAGATGCCTATGCTGCCCATATCCGTGGAGCCAAGCACCAGAAGGTATGGTCTGTTAATGCAGCAACAATCCCAGAATCAGAGTTAAAGTTGTTTTTAATTTAGTTTTGTTTTTAATAATAAAAATGTTGCCAAAACATCTTAGCTGCAAATCTTCTAGTCTCTCCATCCATTCACGACTGCAGCCTATCATTACAACATTTCACATTCACACTTACAGACAGTTAGAAGTCTCCAACAGACACCTTTGAAGACCACGCACCCTCTGCAGGGAAGAAGGGTGTAAAATAGTCTGAAAAAACACAAAATGTGAAGTTGACATTGTGTTACATGGAAACATCAGATGGGCTGAAAATGTTCTTTCTTCTCTCCTCCAGGTTGTGAAGCTTCATACTAAACTCGGTAAGCCCATTCCCTCGACTGAGCCCAGTATGGTCACTCAGACATCGTCCTCCACCACAGCTGCTCCCAGCAAGACCACCACAGCCACCCTGAGTAGCTCCAGCACCACCAGCTCTCTGTGTATGGCTGCCTCCTCTTCCCCTGCCACAAGCTCCAGCCCCCCCTACCTGAAACCTGTGAACATAGTCAGCAGTGGTGTGGCAGGTGTCAAGAACCCATTGGCTAACAGCATGTCTGCTGCCAACTCTGCCTCTGCTGGGAAGAAAGTCAATGCCCCCAAGATCAATTTTGTTGGTTAGTAAGCTGATGTTGAAATAGTTTAAATAATAGTTTTATCAAGGTAAAATCCTGGTCAGTCACATTCATATTTAATCAAATATTTAAAGTTTACATTTTCTATGGTAAAACATTGAAAGATGAATCCATCTCTCAGAAAACCAGCGGTGTAGTTGTGTTACTATATGTGTGTTTAAACTATCGACTTATTGATTCTACAAAGGCTTTTATTTAAGGCATTGATCTATGATTAACCAACATCATTTGTCAAATGCAGGTGGAAATAAATTACAGACCACAGCGAAGATAGAAGAGGCCAGAGCGGAGGCTAAAGTAGAGGCTTCTAAAACTGCAACGCCTTCTACGGGTACTCAGGACCCCAAGAATGACGTTTCAGATTCTCTGTCCTCATCCGCTCTGGCTGCACTGCAGAATGACGTCCAGCCTGTCGGTCACGACTATGTTGAAGAAGTACGTTTTTGTTCAAACCAACCTTCATTTACTGAGCAGAAATCTATTTAAATCTTGAGTGTAACATGTGGAACTTCTTTCTAGGTCCGAAATGATGAAGGCAAAGTCATCCGCTTCCATTGCAAGCTGTGTGAATGTAGTTTCAATGATCCAAATGCAAAGGAAATGCATCTGAAAGGCCGGAGGCATCGCCTGCAGTACAAGGTTTGTCGCTCACGTTTTGCACCACTCTACAGAATTTGAATACACACTAGTGTGTTTATCAAGTGCGCGTCAAGTTTTGACATTGACACATATTTGGTCCTATAATACACATTTGAGTGAAGTGATCTTTATGAACATAGAAAAGTTTAACCTGTTTGCAGAAGGTCTTCAGCATCACATTGTTACATTATTTTTGGCTCTTGACTATACTACTATGAGTAAAACAAAAAGGCCTCAGCATTGACTGCGTGCATACTGTTACAGGTTGCACAGTGTCATACTCATGTCTACAGGAGGGGGAATCTGTCACCACCACAATATGCAACCCAGGGCTGAAGATACTGGCTGAAACGCTAAAAAAATGTCATAGCTGGTTAAAAACATTAGATTTCATCATGTTAAAGGGTTCTCTGTATCTATCAGAGGGGAAAAGATATATCAATAAAACTAAACTGATATTGTTGGTTTATGATCTCATTGTTCCTTTTTAATTCTACATTTAATTGTAATGTATATTAATAATAATTATTACCTGTGAAAAATGTTTTCCATGTTTTGTTTTGTAGAAAAAGGTGAACCCAGATCTGCAGGTGGAAGTCAAACCCAGCATTCGAGCCAGAAAGATTCAGGAAGAGAAGATGAGGAAGCAGATGCAGAAAGAGGAATACTGGAGAAGAAGAGAGGAGGAGGAGCGCTGGAGGATGGAGATGAGGTATGATCATGGTCTTTGTTATCAGTGGTTGTTGGGGAGAATGATACAGTATAAAAGTAATGAGGTGTCCACACCATGCTGGGCTGTCTCAGAAGCAATAATGCTTTGGAGTGAAAATGCTGTACGCATGTCACACTGACGATTGGACAGAGAGAGGAAGAGAGTCTAAAGTATTTTCACAGCCGACCCATTCTCACTACTTCTCTGCTACGTTCAAGTTTATTTAAACCTTGAATTGTCGAGACAGCTATTTAAACATCTGGGACTTCCCAACATCAGGTCAGGGCTAAAGAAGTTGTTTGGATGAGAGGCAAAATGTTTTCATGTCTTAATCAAAACTTACTACTCGACTTCCTTTGGATTCTTGAAGATATGCCGTGACTTGGTTGACTGAGGCTCCTTTTCAGGCAGTGCTTCATGTTGTTTTTTTCTTTAATGTGTCACCTAAACATTTCGAACTGGGAGGGAGACTAACTGTGATTTATATTTTCAGGCGTTATGAAGAAGATATGTACTGGAGACGTATGGAGGAAGAACAGCACCACTGGGACGACCGTCGTCGTTTACCAGACGGAGGGTATCCACAAGGACCTCCTGGTCTACTCGGAGTCCGGCCTGGCATGCCGGGCCTGCAGCCTCAGGGTCCTGTGGTAGGGCTTTTTGATCGTGCCTATGTACTGTGGCTCATTATGTTGCTAGGAAGTAAAGTTGATACACACATAGAAAAGATCTAATTCTCTTGTTAATCTAAACCCCACAAGACTGTCAGAATACTTAGAGCAAGTTGAAATCAGTAATGTAGTATACCTCCTCTTACAGCTGTCTGTTATGTTGCTTCTGATGCATTTAATACCAACAAGACATTGATAAATGTCAAGACATAACCCTGCTGTAATGACCTTTTTAACACCGTCTGCTTCTTGCTGATTCTTTCAGCCCCCACGTCGGCCTGATTCTTCAGATGACCGCTACGTTATGACCAAGCATGCAGCCATCTACCCCTCAGAAGATGAGCTTCAGTCTATCCAGAAGATTGTGTCGATCACAGAACGTGCCCTTAAACTGGTGTCAGACATCATTACAGACCAGGACAAGGCCAAAGAAGAGGACAAAGAGAAAAAAGAACCTTCTAAAGACAGGTGTGATATGATTTAATGCTTGTGTGTGTAGAGATGCATCATCTTCCCTGAGACTTGTCCTGCACAGGGTCTGGCATTTGAATTGTTTGTTTATGCTTTTGCATATTTGTCTTTCTCTTCTTCCCTGTGTACCTGTCCAGAGCCCTGAAGGGAGTGATGAGGGTCGGAGTCTTGGCCAAAGGCTTGCTTCTTCGGGGACAAGAATGTCAACTTAGTCTTACTCTGCTCAGAGAAGCCCACCAAGAGCCTCCTCACTCGCATTGTGGAGCACCTCCCCAAACAGCTAACAGTACTATCTTTACAAATATCACACCATAATTCATTTCCTCAGTGGCTACTTTAATAAGTTTAAGTACTTTGGTTCCAGTGACTAATGCCAAAATATTACCAAAGAGATGTCTTAGAAAGCAAACTACCAGTGTCAGCAGAACCGGCTGACAGCTGCTCATTTTTTACACAGCTCCTCAGTCTGCTAACACTGCAGACAAGCAGCACTTTCCAAAACAAGTCATGACGTTTTGAGATGACATTGCCTAACTTTGGGTGTGAATCCAGCTCTCTGAAGTCCAACCAAAGGTTTTCTTGGGCACAACAGTATGTGTTCAACCCCAGGACATGTGTTCCACCTGACATGTTTGTAGTGAACAACCAGTGCTGGACTCGCCCCTCATTACGTGGCTTAGGTATACTTATTATTTTAAATGAGTTAGCCTGACAACTGCTGTGTAGATACAATGTGATCTGTTTTAGCCAATAGTTGCATTATGTGACAGTTCTACATGCAGCCAGCCGGTTTCCCCAGTGAAGCTAGAATATGTGCTGCACCTTTTGCCATGTAGGCAAGATTCTACTTCAGTGTTTTGTCACAGTTTAGAAGGGACCATAGAAATCTGGCTTAACTGACCTTTCACCTCACATCAGACATGTACAAACTATGTTTTTATACACATTTGTGTTTTGTGCAAAAGATGTTCAGCGTGGAGTTCCTCTTTAAAGTCCGTGTAAAGTCAAAATAAATTTGTGTTCTGAGTTTGTCAGACTAAAGAAGAAAGCCAAATTTGAATGATCAAATAACGACAAGTTTATAAAATTAGGTGTCAAAATCAGGTAAAAATGAGCAGTATTCTCAGCCCAGGACTGTGGGGGCGTGTCCACTGAATGTGCTGAAGCCACACCCACTCGGGGGAACATGCTAATTTTATGTTAATGAGCACCGCATGACGTCACGTGATCTCGTTTTAGGACTGTAACAAGCACAATATGGATGCTACAGCTAGCAGTGTTATCGGTATTGTTCAGCCCTATATGTTTGAGCCACCAGAACCACAATCTGGACCGTTAAGGCTTCTATACTGTTGTGATAGGGGCGGGTTATGCTAGTTTTATGTTAATGATCACAGCGTGATGTCACACAGTCTTGTTTTAGGACCACCCACAAAATCCTGGACTGAAAACTGGTGAAAAACTGTTTGAACCTCTAACTCCACATTTCAGTAATACATCGTTCAAAGTCTTTTCACATGTTTTCAGCAACTAATTCCCAACATATTTATTGTTTTGAAAGAAAACATGGAATTGCCTTTACACGGACTTTAAGGAATCACAAGTTCACATGTGCTAACAACAGTATTTAGGAAGTGGCCACTGAGTGTAGATGAAATCAACTAGGTATGGTCCTTTTTGAGAAGTGACTGTCAACTAGTTGTATGTACAAAATAATGTTTGTGCGTTTGGATCTACACTGTTTCTTCCAGATGGTAACACCAGAAAAATATGAAGTCAAAGGATCCATCCAGGAAGCGGCCATCATTCTGACATCCTGCACCGAGCCAAAGATGCAAGTGACAATCACCTTGACTTCACCTGTCATCAGAGAGGAAAATGGACAGGACGGAGGTTGGAAAACCCATCGCAGCCTTTTCCATTGCACCTCTTCTCTTGTCTTTCTGCTCTCTCTATGAAATCAGTTTCAGTATGTTGGTTGACACCCTGAAGAGCACAGTCCTGCTGGCACTCCACAAAGATTTTCTCGTTTGGCTTTAAATTTGATGACAAAATGACCTGGCAACTAAAGAAGTGCAAGCTCATCTTATTTGATAACTTCAGTTGTGGTCTCCTTCTGGGTTTGTTGTCCACAGTCTACCTGTAAACATTTAATTTACCACCTTTAGTTTAAACAATTGGAATAGTTTATTATGTCAGTGAATCATTAGATTTGGATAATGTGCCAAAGAGACCCCAACTTTATTTTCTCGATTCATGCTTTCTATTTCTGTGGGCGTATCACTTCTAGTGTCAAATTTAAAGAAAAACCGTGAAAGTGCCAGCAGTATTGCTCTTAGGCCTTTTGCTCTGTAACTCCTCTCCAATGCTATCTTTATCCTTTAAACAAAGCATGATCAGTGTTTGCATTGTGTTAAGTCTAGTTATTCCCAGGTGAGATTCTATTTTGTTTCCTGTGTTCCAGGGGATTCTGTTTCCATTTTCCTGTTAGCTATATTCAATGGGAGACAATCATTTACAGTATCTTTTTCTCCAAAATGTCTTTATGAGGAGGAGACAAAAAAGACAGTTCATGCAGAAGATGAACAAATAGGCAACAGGATGCACTTCTGTTCCTCAAGTTGAATTTGGAATGAATTGTGCAAAGACGTTTCTCAAATCAACATTTAGCAGAGGACATTGGATGTTCTTTTCCCACAGGAAACAAATCTTCCTTTTGTGTACCGGTGAACAGTTCACCTTGCTGAGGTCCCCTGTACTGAAGTGCTCCCCTGAGTTGATTGACATGTTCCTTTACACACACAAGACTTAAAATTGGGCTTCACAGGATATGAGATTTAGACCGGTTCAGCAAAAATTACAGCTTGATGACAATGAAAATATGAAGCTAAACCATGAATATTGATTATTGTTTTAAAATGATTATTTCAAATAATTCTTAGGGGAGTATTGATAAATGTTCAGGCAAGAAGGCTATGACCGAGGAATCTTTGTCTGGACCTGAGTACTGCCTACGATGATTGTTAGGGTCTTATTCCAACCTACTGATGTTAGGTATGCATGCAGTGATATCCTAACCCCTTTTGTTTGCTGGTAGTTCTCATGTTTTTTTCTCTTCTTCAGCACCATTGCTTCCTCCTTCTATATTCATAGTAATATTTAGAAGTCCAGCACAAAAGCCTTTATTTCAAACCAAAAGAAACAAACCAATCTTTCAGTACATTGTCTCCCATCAGAGGTTTAGTCGGGCCCAACAGCTTCGGAAGGATTTTTGACCAAGGTTTTCTCACATCCCAAAAACTTTGCCACACCTACTATTGCCATGCCACTTTTTTATCAGGTCAAGGCCTCTTAGCCTTTTGCATACTAATGATTATTAGCTATGGAAACCCTGGAAGTGAAGAAAATCGGCTAAAATTCAAAATTCCCATGGTACTTACTAAGGTAATGGTAAGCTTCACAACACAACTGCCTGATAAAATGGTATTGGCTTCAAGACATTTCTGGACTAAACCCATGATTGTTGCTTACTAAGCACATTAGGCTAATGTTGGGTCAGTACAGTCCTACCCCGTTTTACAGAATATAATGACTTAACATATCGTACACAGTCAATCAGTATCTATCTACGTACGTTGACAGTGTGTTGGTTTGTGTAGTCAGTCCTTTTTTTGTTTTGTTTTGTTTTTGTTTTGTTTTTTTAATCAGTGGCTAACCTTTTTTAAAATTGCAAAATAAACAACCAACTGTTGGTTGTCATGGGGGAAAAAAAAACCCATTGGTATGTGTGGCAATGTGTTTGTTCTTTGCCAGCCTCGCTGACCTGGTCAAACACCCATTCCTCATCACCATTTTGACACTTCAAATCCATTTTTAGATGTAACTTCGGGTATGGTGAAAGACCCAGCGGACGTCTTGGACAGGCAAAAATGCCTTGACGCTCTGGCTGCTCTGCGCCACGCTAAGTGGTTCCAGGTTCGGAACATCATTTTACTTTCTTATTGTAGCCTTATGAGATGCATTCTTTTTGTTTATTGATTTATTTGTGTTCTACACATTTGGTTTGCATTTTCTAATAATGAGGAAAACTATTACTATTCGAAGCAAAAAAATATTCAAGGATGCCACTTATTACAAGAAGGATCTGGTTAATGTCCATCGTATGTATTGATTTTATAAATATAAGTTCATTTGAAGCTCTCATATGAAAAAAGTACTCTAGCAAAGAACTGGCATCCTTGTATTCCCTTTTCAATTTTCCAAGTTCTGCATTATAGCTACATGTTATTCCATAAGGCTGCACAATAACTTGCACAAAGTTGTGCATCAAGAAGTGCTTTCATGTTCAACGTTTGTATTGTTTTTATTCTATATATATTTGTAGAATGGGGATTGAGAGAAAAAGGAACATCTGGGTATTTTTCTGTGATTCTGCTACCTGAGCAAAAGCACAGGCAAAGTAAAGCAGATTTCCTTGGCTCTTTCAGTCCCTATACTCTCCTCTCAGGTGTACTCTTGTACTTTTAAGTACCTGTTTGTGAGATACCTGGAAAAACCTGGGGTCAGGGTTTAGAAGATGGCAAGAAAAGTCCTCATTTCTTGTGCATCTTGCAAACTTTGAACTCCCTTACTAACTGTGAGGTACAAGACTACTGGGAATGGCAGCTGATTGCAAACTCTTATGGCTCATACACACCTCAAACCATACTCAAGCTTCCATTATGCACAGTAGTGTTTGGACCTCTATGACAGAACTGATTCACTTGTTTGGTCCATCTCTTGTCACTGTCAGTCACTCCGTAAAACTAACTTTATTGCATCAAAAGGCTAGAGCCAATGGACTTCAGTCCTGTGTGATCATCATCCGAATCCTGCGAGACCTCTGTCAGCGAGTTCCTACGTGGTCGCCCTTCCCAGGATGGGTAAGTATGTTTTTGATTTAAACATGCTGAAACATTCAGCTCAAAATGGTTTGATATCAGGCCAGTCACCGTTAACATAATGTTACCACTAGGCATCACACGTGACGATAATGAGGGCCGTGAGCCATCCTGTAAATGTTTGACAATAAAAGCCTGATTAAGTATCGAAGGGATTGTGAGCGAAACGTTAGCGCTTACCTCTCAGTCTTTTACTCTTCACTCTGTTCAGGCCATGGAGCTGCTCGTTGAGAAGGCCATCAGTAGCGCCTCCGCCCCCCTCAGTCCAGGTGATGCACTGAGACGTGTCTTTGAATGTATTTCATCTGGGATTTTACTCCCTGGTAAGATTCTTTCTTCATTTCCTTCTGCATCTATGAGTGTTCTACTTAGGGATTCATCATTTTGCTACATTAACTTAGAATTTTAGTGTGATATGGTATATTACAGTCTATAGACACATAAGTGAAATCAGCACTGTTGAATTTTCACCTCCCATTTACTTCCATTCTATTCATCTTAAGTGACCTTTGACTGGCAAACTTACAGGCATGCAGCACATCCTGCACTGTCCACGTCTCACCTCAGCAGGTGATGGTCACTGACCTGCATTCACTGTGTGACCGTAGCCTCACATTGATTGTTTGACAAAGGAAAGTGAGCATCTGATGTGACACTTATGACATGGAACTATACTGAAGATATGAAGACAACAGGTGAACATGGAGAGATTGACACACATTCAGGGTCCCCAGATGATGAATTCTAATGACCTTTGCTGCATTCTTTATAAACTGATCACTGTGGGCAGGCATGTCCATGGTCAGACTCCTGATACCACTCTTTGGGTGTGAGTGTTCATGAGTTTTGGTCAGCGTGGCACTCACAGGAGTTAGTGGTCAAATCTGAGTGAACAATTCGTGTCTCACTTGAAAAAATGCACAATTAAGAAAAAGTGGACATGAGTGGAGTGAACCTACAATGTGAGTTCCTTAGTTAGGCTCTGATGGTGGTTTCTTGCAGAAAGTCCTGATTTCAGGTTCACTGTCAAACGTTCTCTAAAGCACCACCTACAGGCTGGACCAGTTACCATTGTGGTGTTATTACCCAATGCTATTAAAGCATCTTTCTCTACTGATGGTGTCAAAACTCCAGAGAACTAGCCAAAGTGTGTGATGAGACATGAAAATATCAGTCAACAAGAATGTGTTTGTGATAACAATGTAGAATTATGTGTACATTTGATTATTCCAACCCGCTGAGTTAAATCTCTAATGTTGTATTGATTTAGAAGAGAATGAAAACCTTATGTATTGAAACATTACTTACCTGTTGTTCTGTTAACAGGTGGGCCAGGACTGGTAGATCCCTGTGAAAAGAAGCCTGTGGATACTCTAACACCAATGGGAGAGCAGCAGAGAGAGGACATTACCTCAAGTGCCCAAGTATGAGCTTTACACACAAACTATCAAGTGGATCAAAGGCGTGAAGAAATGTGACTGCATTGTCACGTTGTGATCAGTTTAAAGAGGAAAAGCTCGCCGTGTGATTGTAAATGAATCCAAAAACACTGAAGTGTCTGTTTGATACACAGCTCAGACGTTTTCAGGATTTAGATTTTAAATGATGAATGATGACGCTGTCTTGTGCGCCTGTTGATGTAAACATCTTTGTTCTCTTGAGACATCACGTGAAATGTGTTGTGGATTTGTCAGCTCTCTCACACTCGTGTGTTATCTTGCTTTAATGCTCATTGTTTTAAGGGTTGTTCCTGTCTTTCTCTGCAGTTTGCCCTGAGGCTGCTGGCATTCCGACAGATCCATAAAGTTTTGGGTATGGACCCTCTGCCACAGATAAACCCTCGCTTCAACGTCCGCAACAGCCGCAAGCGTCGCCGTGACAACAGTGATGGGACAGACAGCTTTGAGGGCGAAGGCAAAAAGGACAAGAAGGATTATGATAGTTTCTAAGTTCTCTGTTACTAATTTAATATAAGCTACACATAAAACTGTACTAACATGTTGTATGCGCGGTCTCCTGTTTACTGGCTAAGGTCCAGCATTGCTGTTTTTTTTTGTTTCATTTCCCCTTTTTAAGATGTACCAGTGTAACGGCAGCTTCACACTGTGTTACACAAACAAAAGTCAACTTGTGTACTGTTTTAGTTGTAGGTTTCTTAAAGTCGGGGTCCAGACCTCTCTGTACTAGATGAAGCTGTTTTTATCTGATGTGCTTCTGAAATAGAAGTGTTGATGACAGTGGCCTCTTAAGCTTCTGCTGCTGCTCCCCCCTGAACTATGTTTTTGTCTTCTAAGCTGCGGGGGAAGGTAGAGACCACAGGGTCAGAACCGGAGCCAGTCTTCTGTGTTGTGGATCAGGAGGTAAAGCAATGCTAAATGTAAATGCCTTCATTCATCTGTATAGTTTCATTCAGAGGTGGATGCTGTCGTTGTTATTGTGAAGCATTCATTTGGCCAACATTTCTCTTCATAGTTTTCTTTTGAGAATGAATTACTGTGCTTAATGCAAGTGATGTTTGATGCTGTGGTCTTGTTCTGTCACAATGCTAGGCTACACGTAAGATAAAAGACCTATGAGGCATTGCACAAAGATTCAGAAGAACTTTAACTGTTAATAGATTCTCTGTTTAGAAGTGAAGTCGTCAGCCCTAAATGTCAGTGTTATGTCTTTTTACTTTCATGTACAGGACCTGTCCTGAGTTTGGACACGTCTCATTCAATGGTTTTCTTCATTTTTATAGTTTTCTCCATTGTAGATGAACTCTGAAAACATCAGAACTGTGAAATAACACACATGGAATGATGTGGTACACAAAGAATCTGTTTTATATTTCAGATTCTTTTGCTTTCCCAGCATTGCACACTCTTCATTCTCTCTGTCACATTCATGAGGTCGTCACCTGGAATGATTTTTCCATTGTTGTGGGACCATCTTTTGTTTTCCACTCTTTTATTTTATTTTTTTTTTTTTCTCTCTTTTTGACCTGGCCAGTAGAGATGATTTGGGATGAGTTGGACCACAGGGCGAAGGAAAAAGCAGCCAATAAGTGCTCAGCATGTATCATATATCATATCCTTCAATAGTGTTGGAATATGATTCCAGGTGACGACCTCATGAAGCTTGTTGCATAACTCCATATGTGTCACGTCATAGTTTTGATGTTTAGTCTTAATCTACAATGTAGAAAATAATAAAAACCATTAAACGAGAAGCTGTCCACACTTTTGACCTGTGCAAGTATTTGTATAATCTTTAAATAGATGAAAACATTTTAGTTTGTGAAGACATGGCCATGTTCATACTGCATACTGTTTTGGCTTTTAAAATTTAGTTTTCCTGTTTGATAGGAACTTTATGGGCTTGCTTGCCTTTTAACTTGGTTAGGTGCTAAATTATGTCCAGTACTGGAAGTAAGAATAAAAACCATGACTGGGAGGGTCTTCAGTGTAGGTTCTGTTGTGAATGCTTGCTGTGCTCTGCATTCTGCTTTATAATTCCACTAGCAGAATAAATACATTTCCAGATTGAAGAACTGTGTATCATTTGTAACTTTGGTCTCTCATGTATCAGCTGCTTCAGAAGCCTCACTACCTCACACTTTACCAATCATTAACAATGACTAAGGAAGCAAGTTGAATTTTAGTAAACTCAAAGCCGCACGATGGCATCAGCAAACTGTTTCTCTGCATAAATCATAATCATTCAATTTAGTTTCACTCTACAGTTTCCGCTGATCGGGTATGAAGTGTAAACCAATCCTGTTTTATAGACTATAATTGCTCCATTTTGATGCTTCTATGAAGTACTGAGCTCCCATTCAGTGTTGCAGCTTTAAGGTTTGACATGCACTGTCATGTTTACTGGGACCATCTTCCAAAAAGAGAATATTTGCTCAGATGGAACTATATTTAATTATCATACACAAGCATTAGAACATAGTCAGCATAACCAACTTGCTCCTGTCTTGTGGCCGTCGGTCGGAGTAGTTAATCAGTACTGAAACAAAATAACTGAGGGAGAGATTTCAAACCTTTTCAGACGATCTGTGGTGATACAACAGTCGGTTACATTTTAAGAGGAAAACAGGCCCGAGTACATTATTAAATGCAACAGATGCAGCATGTTCCTGAAAAATCATAAACCTGTAAAACAAAGTGACATAAAAACTCTCCCCACCAATCCAAAACAGTAAAAAATAAATAACTTTACTTACTTAAATGAATAAAAATACAATGGACCAGTGTCCATATTAATATGCAAACAATAAAAAACAAATAACTAGTAAGAATAATACTGATGTTTCAGGTAGTAAGAAACATTTACATGTGATACTGTAACCCCTTCAGCACCATTTTGGATCTGTTTCTGTGATTGTGGTATGTAGCACAAGTCTGACGTTTGAGGCCACTGCACAAGATCATGACTGGTTTGGAGAGTGTTGTCATGTCACCTGGAATCCTGGAATATGTCAGTGAGTAGCAACAACATAGATTTTTTTTTTTGTCACATAAAAACAGAAGTGTAGGATTTAATGACCACTAGTGTTGTAGTTGCAGAATACAACCCATTCTCCAACCCATCATGCTCTGAAGCAGACCATAGACAGTATTAAACATGGACGTAATAACCGTGATGTCACCTACAGGTTTCTGAGGAGCGTGGTGACTCTGGTCGTCACCATGTTGGCAGTCCTTACCAGAGTGGGGTAGTCCATGTGTTTGCATTTGATTCACAGCTTGTGACTTAGAACAACTAGAACAACTCAGAGAAAAAAGGGAGGGAGAAATGGAACTGTACAGATCAGAGCAAAATAGAATGGAACTCATATTAAAGTGAGATGGATTGTGACATCATCAGGTCTGTATATAAGGCCACAGCTCTTCAGTCAGATCATTTCAGACCTTTCAACACGTGATACAGAGAGAAAGTGCAAGAAAAGACAATTTACAAGAGACAAACGACTGATACAGAATACATCTGTTCGTCACAGACCTACAACTGCATCCTACAGCATTTCTTTGTGACTGATTCTACCAGCCAAAGAAAATGCAGCGCCGAGGAATAAGGGTCGACATATCGGGCCGACACGGTCAACACTTTTAAGAGTAGACTTAAGACTTTCCTTTTTGATAGAGCTTATAGTTAGGGCTGGCTCAGGTCATCCCTTAGTTATGCTGCCATAGGACTAGACTGCCGGGGACTCCCCTCTCTCCTCCCTCTCTCTCTCTCTCCTCTCCCTCCCCTCTCTCTCCTCTTTCTCTCTCACCATCAGTGGACATACATGTCTCATTAATGCATGTTACTAACCAAACTTCCCGGAGTTTTTGTGCTCTCTCGTCCAGCAGGTTCTTGTGGATCGTGGCTGCTGCTGTGATCCTGCAACGTCCACTACATATATTATTACTGTCATTATTGCTACCATATCTGCTACTGTGGTCATTTTATCATTCATTGTAATTCATTGTCATTTTATCATTCATTGTAATTGTACAATATGTTTGTGTTGATTTGTTCTGTACACGTGACATCTATTGCACGTCTGTCCGTCCTGGGAGAGGATCTTTTGAATTGTTGAAGTTTCTGCTCTAAAAACAAGCAAAATGTTGCACCTATGTTTGGTGCATTATCAACGTTAGCGCAACCACGCATAATTCAACCACGCATAAACCATTTCTCCCATCATACTTCTAAAAGCTCTTCTTGAGGTGGAGCAGCACACACCACTGTGATGGCTGCTCGTCCCCTCAGTCAGAGAGCGAGAGAGTGAGATAAACACACACCGCTGCGATGGCTGCTCTGTCCCCTCTCAGTCAGAGGAGAGAGAGAGAACACACACACACCACTGTGATGGCTGCTCCGTCCCCTCAGTCAGAGGGAGAGCGGGAGAGAGAGATAAACACATGCACTGCTGCGATGGCTGCTCCGTCCCCTCTCAGTCAGAGAGAGAGAGAGAGAGAGAAACACACACCACTGTGATGGCTGCTCTGTCCACTCTCAGTCAGAGAGAGAGAGAGATAAACACACACACACCGCTGTGATGGCTGCTTTCTCTCTCACTCCGACTGAGAGCGTGGCGGAGCAGCCATCACAGCGTGTGTGTGTTTATCTTCTCTCTCACTCCGACTGAGAGCGTGGCGGAGCAGCCATCACAGCGGTGTGTGTGTTTATCTTTCTCTCTCACTCCGACTGAGAGCGTGGCGGAGCAGCCATCACAGCGGTGTGTGTGTGTTTATCTTTCTCTCTCACTCTGACTGAGAGCGTGGCGGAGCAGCCATCACAGCGTGTGTGTGTGTTTATCTTTCTCTCACTCCGACTGAGAGCGTGGCGGAGCAGCCATCACAGCGGTGTGTGTGTGTTTATCTTTCTCTCTCACTCCGACTGAGAGCGGGGCAGAGCAGCCATCACAGCGGTGTGTGTGTGTTTATCTCTCTCTCCCTCTGACTGAGAGTGGGACGGAGCAGCCATCACAGTGGTGTGTGTGTTTCTCTCTCTCTCTCTCTCTCCCTCTGACTGAGAGGGGGACGGAGCAGCCATCGCAGCAGTGCATGTGTTTATCTCTCTCTCCCGCTCTCCCTCTGACTGAGGGGGACGGAGCAGCCATCACAGTGGTGTGTGTGTGTTTCTCTCTCTCTCTCTCGCTCTGACTGAGAGGGGGACAGAGCAGCCATCGCAGCGGTGTGTGTGTTTATCTCACTCTCTCGCTCTCTCTGACTGAGGGGGACGTAGCAGCCATCACAGTGGTGTGTGTGAGCGCTGCTCCACCTCAAGAAGAGCTTTTAGAAGTATGATGGGAGAAATGGTTTATGCGTGGTTGAATATTTATTCCGCTAGCGTTGATAATGCACCAAACATAGGTGCAACATTTTGCTTGTTTTTAGAGCAGAAACTTCAACAATTTGTTGCTTAAAGTACATTTGTTAATTTTGTAAATAACTATAACAGCAATAACTAATTATTTTGGTTAAATTGAGACGTGTAACATTTGTTATCATTGTGTAATTTTTATCATGTAAATGGAGGGGGAAAAAAAGAAATATCGGCTCATAATATCGGCAGCACATATCGGTCATCGGCTAAGGCTGTGTCAAAAAAATCAGTATCGGCATCGGCCATAAAAAATCTGTCTCGGTCGACCTCTACCGAGGAACCCCAGAGTTGGAGGAGACAAAAACCCAGCTGCAAACACAGAAATCCTTGAATGAGATGTACATCAACAAGAAAAAAGAGACAAGGCGAGAGTTAGAGAGACTGAAGAAGTACACCTATCCAGAAACTCTCAGCACCGCAAAGATTGCAAACCAGGTCAGAGACAACACCAATAAGAAGAAGAAAAAACTCTTGCAAGTGGACTATGAAGAGCTGCAGGTGGCCCACATCATCAACGAGGAGTCCACCAACGAGCTCCAGGCGGAGAAGAACAAGAACAAGCTTCTCCAAGAGGAACTGGAACGGCTCTGTATTTCATACCAAGGTGCTCAATGCAAGTGATGAAAATGATGTTCCCAAAATCAGAAAGCAGGCTGATGCCCTTCAGTGTGATCTTAATAAAGAGATCTTGCAGAAGAATCACCTGCAATCTGACTTTGATGAAGCCACCGCTGTACTCCAGGTGGAGAGAGAGAAGAGCAAGACTCTCCAAGACCAACTGGACAAGATGAGTGTGTCACTCCACAAGGTCAACCTGAGTTATCAAGCTGATGTAACTGATGTCAGACAGCAGGCTGACACCCTTAGGTCTGACCTCGAGAGGGAACTCGAGCAGAAGAAACTCCTTCAAACAACTTATGAGGAGCTGCAAGAGGCACACAAACTGAACCAGAAGTTCTCTGCTGAGCTGGATGCAGAGAAGGAGAAAGAAAAATAAAATTCTGTATCACTCTTCTTGTATCAAATATATAATATCGATAATATATAAATATATAATATCGATCAAAGAACACATAAGTTCCTGTAGGAACAGACTCGACCATTTGCAAGACCACTGCAGCTCCAACTCCCAGTCTTTGGCCCCTGAATGTGTTCTTGCCCTGATAGACCTTGAAATCCAGGACCATACCGTTTGGTGAGGCAAGTATAAAAACCTTTAGGCCAGTAGGGTTTGGCTTTCCTGGCACATACTGCCTGATTGGGCAGCGGCCTGTGAACGGGATGATTAGCTCATCAACGCACACCTTGTCACACCTTGGAAGGCTGAGACAACCTTGCCTCACATGGTCAAGCAGTGGTCTGACTCTCCAAAGAGTGTCTGACTCCTTTGTCTCTTCAGTTACATCCAGGTCATTGACAATCTTGAGTGAGCTTCTCAGCTTGTAGAACCTATCCCTTGTCATTTTCCTGCTAGTAACTGGCACTTTAGTTTTTTTAGCCCAAAATATTTTGACTCTGGGATAGCCAAGGCAGGCCATGTGTACTGATATGCTGAAGAAAATCTTGATTTCTTGGGCAGTAGTATTCAGTGACACTTGTTACAGGAATTTTTAAGAAAAACCCTTGAATAAGGAAGACTGGATTCAAAGTATCAAAGTTTAAGTTGAATTTATTATTCTTGTACAAGAAGGAGCATTTAACAGTGCAACACAAAAAGGGGTTACAGAGAAAAGGCTCCTGAGGAGCTCTAACAATTAGTTCTTATACATTTTTTAAAAATGGGCTGTCTTGGACACCTCCCACCTGATACAGATAATATCATAACATACCTTTTGGTTTTATGTTCAGTAATGAGCATTATGATTCATATCAAAATTGTACTCCCCTAGCCTGTCTCTCCTAACCTTGTACTACTGATTTATAATTATCTCTCCCTGCCAGCCTCAGTAAATCAGAGGCCAACTAAGGGAAGTATGTGAGACATACAAAAGACAGGTACTGCACCCCAGTACATGAAAATGGTCCTGGTGTCCACTACAGTTGACATTCATTAAATGACTGTTATTTCAAAACAGAAATAATGAAATTGTTTTCAGATGTAAAAATATTGTTCTTAACATGTTAATAAACAAGAATATATATAATTATCATGGCAAAAATAGCAATAGATAAAGAATATTTGACTTACCTCTCCTCTTTCCATAAAATGTGGTTGTTGGTATGGCGGCCACCTTAATAGAGAAAAAAGTAAAGTTCCCAGAATCCAAACCCATCACATGACACATCACTGGAAAGCCCAGGATGTCCTCTACAGAATACTATAGGGCTTGATAGGGTAACTCCATACTTAAGGAAGATACAGGTTAACAAAATGTCCATTATAAAGGACACAAATGAATGGGCCGGGTTTCAGGAATATTGGAGGCAAGGTAAACAAAGCGCACGCACCAAACGTCTTCGTGGAGAATGGTGAATTATTGCTGTGTTTTTGGCTGTACCAATTAGTCAGACTGTGATAAACATTTGGAGTTTTATAGACTGACAAAAGTTATGAAACATCAGGGAGAACAATGCCAAAAGTTATCAGAGGAAAGGAGGCGCTTGTGGTTAGCTAAACCAAGATCTACAAGGCAAAAATCTGGACAACATCAAATTTTTCAGCCCATTTCTTGTCAGGTAAGTGAAATGTTGATAGCAGCAGCTCTTAACTAATATTCTAGTGTAATGATAATAATATAATTGTGGCATTATTGACTTAATATCTGATTCTGATGATATTTAATAGCCTGCTACAGTAGCAACACAGTTCTTAAAATGTAGAGCTAAAATGTGCTGTATTTCTCATTGTATTCCAGGTAAAAGGTCTGACCTTTATCAAAAGGATGACCCAGATTGGGTGCCATCTGTTGGGAGCTGCAAAGGTCACCTGAAAAAACATCACACTACAAACGTCGCATGAATAGAGCCCAGCAGAGACTGAAGGATGAAGCTGCTGCTGCTGAGACTGATAATCCTAAGACTGATGACCCTACCACAAGTGATTATGTCAGCAGCAATTTGTGCAGCACAGGGACTCAAACTGAATTGACTGGTGATGTCATTGAGGCTATGACCAGTGAACTTCGAAGTCTTAGAACTGAAAACATTCAGTTGCGCTGTGATGTGGCACATTTGTCCACTTCCTACGACCAAAGTGCATTTGTTGATAAGGATGAAAAGGTTTTATTTTTCACTGGCCTACCTACATACCAGATATCATACTGCTGGTACTCTTCACATTCCTTAGTCCCCACCTCCCTCTGAAGAAGTCACTTGATAAGTTTAAGCAGTTGATGCTGACACTGATGCACCTTAGGCTTAATGTTTCCACAACCTTCCTGTCATATGCATTTAACATATCAATATCCACTGCTTCTAGGATAGTCACTGACGTCATTGATGTCATGTTTATTTGTATGAATCCACTCATCATATGGCCAGAAAGAGAGCATTTGCAAAAAACCATGCCAATGCAATTCAGGAAACATTTTGGGGAAAAATGTGCTGTTATTATTAACTGTTTTGAGGTTTTTATAGAACGTCTGTCTAACCTTATAGCCAGAACAGAAACATGGTCTTCCTACAAGCACCATAACACAGTTAAATTCTTGATTGGTATTACACCACAGGGCACAGTGTCTTGCATTTCAAATGCATGGGGAGGAAGAGTAAGTGACAGATACATAACTGAAAACTGTGGCTTTTTGGACAACATAGTTCCTGGTGATCTTGTTCTTGCTGACCGTGGCTATTCAGGCCACTTTAGGTTGTAGAATGGCTCATGTAAAAATTCCAGCCTTCACTCGTGGAAAGTCACAGTTAGCTCCTGTTGACTTAGAAACCACAAGGAAAATTGTCCACGTCAGATTCATGTTGAGCGTGTGATTGGTAGAAATATACTATTTATAAAATTATTTATAAATGGTTGTAAATTTACAGTCATTGTTAATGTATTGTTGTGGAAGAGAACACACAGCGTAACACTATCATCAAAACACAGATTTATTAAAGGAAAACCAAACCGTTATCAGAACACTTAGCTTCTAAACTATACAGTACTATAAATTATAGTATATACTATATACTATAGTACGATTAACTGTAAACACAATTTTGTATGTAATATGAGTTTGAAATTTATTTTTGTCAGTATAGCATTACAAAATCTCACCAACTTGAAATCAAATGCTAAAAATATTTAAAGAATATGTCACATTTTCAAAAAAGGTACACATTTCTAAATAAATTAAATATAATTAACCAACATTAAAACAAAGTGCCTGAAGTGCATAACTTCACAGCAGTCCACTAAAAAATAATATTGTTTTTGTTTTTACTTCCGAGGTTTCTTTCCCTTTTTTGGCAGAAACTGAGGTAGCTTTTGGCACTTTGGCAATGCCATTTTCCCTTTGGTGCAACCTTGACATTAATGCACGAGTAGTGAATCCACTTAATATGACATTTTGCATTGTCACACAGAATCATCTTTCCAAACTCAACCTGGCCACAGAAACACCAGGTTTCTTCTTGGCCACTGGCACTTGCAGAGCCATGTGATTCAGTCGAGACAGATACTCCAGGTTGTGAGGACACATTGGCCATGGTAGATAAAGGCCTTGTGTAAAAATTGGCATAATGGTTGTGTCAAAAATGTGCTTGCTTTTCTTTTCATGTTCCAGAACTCCTCATCAAATAAAATTTGCTCAACATGCAAATCCTTTTCTGTCCAAACAACAAAATAGGCAGATTCCAGTTTGTACACCCCAAGTTGAGTTTGCACCTGGTAGAAATACTGGTGGTTTCAGTTAAGTGTCTGTTTCCCTTCACTGTCCTTCTCCAAATATGATACACTGTCTAACTTGTCACTTTTCACACAGAATGGACATTTCACTTCAATTACACTGACACCACAACAATCACAAGAAACAAGGCCATCGAGAGAAGCACCTAAGAATGGCACACTTGGATTTATGAAGAAACCTGTGTCGTGTACTTTAACATTTTCATGAGGTTCCTTATGTACATCTATAAACATATCATGTGCAAATTTCTCAGGATTACATCCCCAGGTAGTGGCTTTTGATGTGAATTTGTATGACTTGGATCAGTGCAACATGCAGTCTTCATTTTAGATGCTGTAATTCGACCAGCACGAAATCAAAACCACAGTTAGAAGAAGCTTGATCACTTGTAGCGGCCTCAACTGCCTTTGCTTGCTTGTTTGATACTGAAATTTCAACATCATTGCACATGGACAATAGATCCCTATAGTCCATGTGAACTGCTTCATCGTTTTGCAATTCAGTCAACACAGGAGGAAGATTTTCTCCAATCACTTTGGGAACAAAGTGTCAGAGGCTCAATCAGGGACAAAATAGCAGACTTTGATCCAGTCGCGCTAATAGCACTGAATAATGATGACAGTTCCTCACTGGTTGGTTGTGTTTTTCCAACTGTAACAGTAGAAAAATCACTCGCACTTGTTCCTCAAGTGACTGTTCATGAGCAGCACATTTCATCTTGCCAACTCTTTCACTTGAGATCTCTTTGTTACAGTGAAGTCAATCTTCCGGCATTCCCAGTATTCCACCTTTGACAGTGCAGTAGGTAACAGCCAATATGCCTTTTCTTGCGTCACTGTCTTTGAGTCCCTCAACTTCACTTTTTCTTCAATGAGAAACAATAATGCAGTAACATGTGTGCACGTCTCTCCGAGGCCAGCCATACACGTGCAGTCAGTGTGCTCCAAGTATCTGACCAGACTTCTCAGCGATTATCCAGGGTTGAGAATGGAGTACCTGAATAAAAGACAAGACAACCAAATAAGACTGTAAGAATAACAAAATAGTTTCTCACCATTTCACTTAAAAACAACAACAACAAAAAAAAAAAAAACATGTAGGCTTATCTGCATCACTTGTTCACAATGTGGGGTCCAGGTCCCCAGGGTTTTAAACTCTGATAGTGATAAGTGCTCTATAAATAAAGTTTATAGTGTACAGCGTACATAGCAATGTACACTGTGGTCTGTGGACTGCATATCAAAGTAGGGGTCCTTGAAATGAAAAACGGTTGAGAATCACTTGGCTACACCTTGGATATTGAAATGATATCATACAGTTAAGGTTAGGTTAATTAAAAAAAAATATTGCATTACTTACTTTGGCCTTCACAACACATCTGTCGTTGATGACTTGATACTGCGTCTCCCTCACCCATCCACACACCATCTGGTTATAGGCCTCCAAACTTTTGTAAGATTTAAGGTCTTCCACTGTGTATGGACTTGGCGAGAAAACCAGGTAGTTGATGATATCAGGATATGCAATAGATGGAAGTCTCTCCGGGTCGTCACTGATCCAAGACAAGGGAGCCGGGAGCCAGCTTGTATGGATCTGCACCACCAATCAACTGTAACTTTTCCAAATATCGTGCCCTTTCCTTGTATGCCTTTGCATCTATAATGTGTTTTGAAGAGCTTTTCTGTGGTTTCGGACATTTATGCACCGCAGTGTTTACATTTACCCATCGCAGGGTTTACATTTGTCCAGCGCAGTGTTTGTGTCCAAGTGACTCCAATATGGCCGCATCCGGTTGCTACCAAAAATGTGACGTAGGTGAAAACCCTCTATAGCAAGAAACGGTTCTGTACAAAGTTTAAAGAGTTGCTGGAGACTTAAGTCAGTCTAACCTTAAGAAAGTTATTAGTCAACACAAAGATGGCCCCACAGGAGGAATGAATACTCGATCACTACTACATGCCAGCAGAATCCTTGATGGAGTTTTGGAAGAGTGACCATATTGCCATCATTGAGATTAAACCACTTCAACCACGTTTCCAGTGATGCAAGAGCACAGGAGCAATTGAACCCAAACATCTTCACATCTATCACTCTTTCTAAGCATGACATCAGGAGGGACCACCAGGAAGCCAGGAGGACCACATGATATCAGTATGCACTCTAAACTCTGTCATGTTTCAAAGACTCCATCATCATTGCTGTGTCCAAGACCAGCTTTCATGAATGACTGTCACTCAGTGGCACTCACCTCTGTAGTGATAAATAGTTTTGAGTGGCTGGCCATGGATCACATCTGCTCCTCACTACCCAGCAAACTGAACCCACCACAGCTTGTTTACCGTCCTATCCAATCAACAGAAGAACACCACCCTATCCCACCTGGAGTAGGAAAGGAGCTACGTAAGATCGCTGTTCATCGACTACAGTTCATTATTTAACATCATAGTTCCTCCTCATGTGAGAGCTAGGTCTTTTCAATCAACCTCAATAATACAGGAACATAAGAGCGGCATTGGAGAGGGGAGGGAGCAGAGCTGTTTCTCCATGGGGGGAAGCTCTGATGCATTCAGCTTACATTGGCCGATTCCCTCTTCACACATCTCTTGTGAATGGGCAGGATTCAATAATACCTTCAATACTCATTTTTGTTATAGGGCACAGACTGGAGAAGGCCTTCTTCCTCTCTGTCAGGAGTGGTTCAGGGATCACCTGAGTTTCTCCAGGTAAAAGAAGAGTGGGCTGCAGGCAGAGGGCCCAACTGAGGAAGAGAATGAATGACAAACAGTAAACAGGAAGAGTAGAAGATTGTCTCTCTGTCTATCTCTTTCTCGTCTCTCTCGTCTTAGTCATTTAATTGTTCTAAAATAATAACACTTGCTGTCTAATGCTTCCATATTTGAAACACAGTATATGTATAACATGTTACCTACTTACCAGGTTTACATGTTACAATCAGTTAAGTCGTGAACACTGTTTCACAATCACAATACAATACAATATAATTCTGTGTACACAGATTTCATTAATAAGTCAAATAAAATTATGTCCCAGTGTTATACATACATTCCAGTGATCTTATGGATCACAGATTACATGTTCACTTTCTCGGTGTCAGCTTTAAATTTAAATGTTACTGCTGACTGTCTGACTGTAAACTATCATGTTGTCCCAGGATTAAAACCAACATGTGACTGAAAAAAGAGACACTAAGCTTTAAGTTGATGTACAGCATGTTTGATTTGAAGCAGGTTCCCACAGCCAAATGTATTTGAACAGCTAAATGTAGCCATGATTCAACAAGGTGCTGCTAGCCAGGCAAAATGAGCTGGGCTGGAGGCAGGCTGTCAGACAAACAGAGGAAAACGAGGAGGAATGAACCTGAAGCAGAGGAGAGCAAAAAGTCAGACAAACAAAAGAACATGGAGATCAAGAAGCTCTTTGGCCATAGTGTTACCAACCATACACAGAAGTATCTGCAGTGAGGAGCCGGGGTATATACACTGCAGTATCTTGATTAGTAGACGAGATATAAGTGTGCAGGTGGCAGCAGGAGGAGCGTGATTAGATTGCCGCACCCAGACACACACACACACACACCCAGAGAGAGACAAACAAGGGAAACACAGGAAGGAGGGAGTAGGAAAGAGTTTTGTGCCTGACTAGCCTGCAGCTCACCCAGCACATGGCTCGTGGAGCATAATTCTCTGATGACTCCAGGTACAACTGACCCCAGCTGTGCACAGGCGTAACAGTGGCTGCATACAGTTGTTGATGGTTTGTTAGAACTCAACTCATCACTTTCATCTCACAGTGAAATAGTTTCTTTTTCTTACTTTGTATATGTCACAAAGGTATATACATAGGTATATGTAGGTTTTCAAATCAAATCAAATCAAACAAATTTTATTTGTATAGCCCAAATTCACCAAACACATTTTGCCTCTGAGGGCTTTACAATCTGTACAGGAGTGACACCCTCTGTCCTTAGACCCTCGGTTCGAGTGAGGAAAAACGTGCCCACAAAAAACCCTTTTAACAGGGAAAAAAGGTGGAAGAAACCTCAGGAAGAGCCACAGATCCCTCTCCCATTATACATTAATATTTCATTTAGACATTCTGGCTTCTTACATAATAATCACTGTTGATGCAACACAGATTCTTTTAAATGCATCACACTTTACCAAACACCAACAACAAAACATGATGATGAAGCATGAATTATTATAGATGCATCAAAATCTACTTTACCAAGCACATATTAATGATAACTTATGACACTGCATAGACTGTTATAGCACACTATGAGTTCTTAATACAGCTGATTGTTGAGGTGTGTGTATAGGTGTGTGTATAGGTAGTCATAATGTGTTCTAAGCCTCAACAGTCAACCTCGAGTTTATAACTGGCCCAGAGCATCCATAAGACACCTGAAGTCATCATTCATTATAAGTAACATCTATAGGGTTTTATGAGTGTGCTCATAGAGCATTATGAATGTGTTATAAATCAATATGGATCCCCATAATGCACTAAAGATGTGGTCTTCATAGAGAGTGTTAGCAGAGATTTGACCTTCTTCATCCTCAAATGTACTCATATACTGTATGTAACTAAATTTAACATATTTCCTAACTTACAGTATGCATTGTAATGAAAGCAAAATGTGATTTGATGAAATATATCCAGTGCTGTCGCTACCATAACGCACGTTATGTGCACGTTATGTACCAAGTTCTGAAGGGTTTTCAGTTGTAATATTATTGTTAAGTTGTTAAATTGTATTGAATCAAATTATTTTTACTGTTATTTATTTTATTGTTATTGTAATGATCTGTGTTATTTAAAAATGGATAATATATGTTCAAAGAAGCAAGGGGGCACGCTTAGGGCACCAAATTGGCTAGCAGCGTCCTGATATTGTTACTAGTGTATATGCGGTGGTTCAATGGTGGTATTCAGAGATTAAATTGGGCGGAGCCCTGGGAGCTCAGCTCCGCCTCCTCACCCGGCAGTACAGCCAGCAGGAGCTGAGCTCCTCTGCTTCGGTGCTTATAATAATCATGGGTGTAGCTACCATTATACAAGTTTTTAAAATCCTTAGTTTGGACCTCCCCTCTTTTACCATGTCAAAAATCAGTAGGCTACATCAGTCTGTTCACTCATCATGTTTCCAGAGCGCTGTGTCAGAGCTTCATTACTGTTTATTGATATGAAACCTGAATCAATGAAACTCCAGTCCATGTTTTTACTGATACGGGCACCTTCTCGCATACTGCGCGTACAAACACGCATGCATGCACGCACGCACGCACGCCTGCATGCACACACACACACACACACACACACACACACACACACACACACACACACACACACACACAGTGCTGCTGATGCACCACCGACAGCGGGAAGCTTAAGGTGAGTAGCCTACTGTCACAACAAAATGTTCAGGTCATTGTTAACTTACTGAAACTAAATGTCTATTTTTTTTATTGTAACTCTTTGTTATCAGGCTGCTCCAATAAGTCTCTGAGGACTTTGCAGTTAATTCAGAATGCTGCTGCACGTGTTCTGACAGGAACCAAGATCAGAGATCACATCTCTCCCATTTTGGCTTCCTTGCACTGGCTACCTATCAAATCTAGAATAGAATTTAAAATTCTTCTCATTACATACAAAGCTCTTCATGGTCAGGCACCATCATATCTAAAAGAGCTCATAGTACCTTACTACCCCTCTAGAACACTGCGCTCTCAGGATGCTGGGTTCCTTGTGGTTCCTATAGTCTCCAAAGTAGATTGGGAGCCAGAGCTTTCAGCTATCAGGCTCCTCTTCTGTGGAACAAACTACCATTCCAGGTTCGGGAGGCAGACACGGTCAACACTTTTAAGAGTAGACTTAAGACTTTCCTTTTTGATAGAGCTTATAGTTAGGGCTGGCTCAGGTCATCCCTTAGTTATGCTTCCATAGGACTAGACTGCCGGGGGACTCCCCCCCTCTCCTCTCTCCATCTCCCTCTCCCTCCCTCTCCCTCCTCTCTCTCTCTCTACCTCTCCTCCCCTCTCTCTCCCTCTTTCTCTCACCATCAGTGGACATACATGTCTCATTAATGCATGCTACTAACCGAACTTCCTCTGAGTTTTTGTGCTCTGTCGTCCAGCAGGTTCTCGTGGATCGTGGCTGCTGCTGTGATCCTGCGCAACGTCCACTACATATATTATTACTGTCATTATTGCTACCATATCTGCTACTGTGGTCATTTTATCATTCATTGTAATTCATTGTCATTCTATCATTCATTGTAATTGTACAATATGTTTGTGTTGATTTGTTCTGTACACGTGACATCTATTGCACGTCTGTCCGTCCTGGGAGAGGGATCCCTCCTCTGTGGCTCTTCCTGAGGTTTCTTCCACCTTTTTTCCCTGTTAAAAGGGTTTTTTGTGGGCAAGTTTTTCCTCACTCGAACCGAGGGTCTAAGGACAGAGGGTGTCACTCCCTGTACAGATTGTAAAGCCCTCCGAGGCAAATGTATTTTGTGACTTTGGGCTATACAAATAAAATTTGATTTGATTTGATTTGATATTTTTTCACCTTAATGTTTTTGTGACAAAGTCACAGAAACATGTCAGTTATAAAATCGTTCAGTAACTAACTGTTAAGAAGCGCTAAACCTGGAGGTCAGCAGACCATATAGCATGTATGGAAAGGCAGAAGAAGAGTCCTATTTGGAAAGTTGTGAATTAATTGTAATGACTGGCGATTGCTGATATTTGGTTTGATGTTGTGACATGTAAGAAAGTTTATCAAACAATTGATTAGATTGATGTAAATTTATGGTGTGAGATGTAAATAAGTAATGCAAATAATAGTGTAAATTGATGGGATGAAAATAAATATTGTTAATATGTGAATTGATGGTGTATATTGTGAATAATTTTTACAAATTGCAATGTGGATTGATGGTGAAATGTAGGCTAAATAAGTTACCAATATGTGAATTGATGTGAGATATAAATAAGTAGGTTATAAATTGATAAAATATGTATTAAACCGATGGTGCAAGGTAAATACAAATGTTTTGAGAGGTATTGACCACTGTGAGTGAAGAAGGGTTCCCCCTCCTTACAAAAGCCAATTTAACCACGGGTGGTACTTAGTTCTCCTACAGAACGTAGGCTACACACGTCATATATGTTTTGAAATGTATTATACTTTTAGTTTGCATCTTTGAAGTGACTTGTCTCACTGCAGCCAGACCGACCTGAATATATTTCCATATTGAATGTATGTAATGTATTCAGAGGTTGACTAATTGTAATGAATGTAACAATATTTTTTATGTGGTGTATTTGCCCTGTGGTAAACAAAAGAGTGAACATGCTACCAGCACCAGTAGATGATACTATCCTACAGGACAAGTTTTGTTTAACAAATCTGGTTGCTTTCCTCTGGGGTTTGCTCTTTGAGGTACATTGAAGAAGAAGCACACGTATGCCACACACCTTTTTCCGTGTGTGGCACACCCTGCAGAACTTGCATAACCTGCCTGGAATGTGGTACGCTACAGTTTAGAATGGGAGGGGATAATATTCTCAAAGACAAGACTATCTGAGACACACCGCATACGAAGACAAAGTGTGTGAAGCATTTCCTGTGTTTTACGGCATAGTCCAAGCAAGAACCCGAGGTAAGAGCTGCCTGTATATATGTTTATGTGTGATATATGGTTATACTTTTCAGCATCACATAGAGACTAATCATAATCATTATTAATCATATCATATTTCAGGTTCTGAGCTTATGACCTTTGCTTTGTTACATGCATAGCATACTGTACACTGACAGATGTGACATGGAGTAGTGCTGAAGAAAGTGGGCAGTTATCTTTATCAACAAGTCTGGCTGTTTCAAATCCTCTTATAGGAGGATTAATATGTTGTTCTGTTCATGTTTGTTTGTCTGTACATATGTAATTCTAACACTGCAAAACATTTAGTGCACAAGAATCAACTTGTATTTGAAAAACACTGAAGGAACATTCTTTTCAATCGGTACATGTAGTATCCAAAGTAGACAAAGAATCCACTGTTTTCCTAATCAGATGACATAAGCTCATTCTGAATGTCTATAAACAGCTTCCACTCCAGGTTCATCACATCCAGGAGCCTCTGACAGACTCAAACACCAGCAGCTGCAGTGTCAGGATGACTGTTGTGGTGGAAGCAGAAGTGCAGGATCTGCTGTTAGGATATTAGACTATTTTATTTAGCCACAGGGTTAGTTTTTACTGCCAAAATATTTTGTTTGAACACACAGTGTAGCCAACCTGGCAACACCTTGTCACTTGACTAGCCAACTTTTTAGTTCCTCTTTTTTTCTTTATTTCTTTGCAACTAAAAACAAATCAGACTGTCAGGGAAAAAAGAAATGTACACAAAATAAGTAAAATCAGAAGAAGATTCATGAAAAATATAATTATTAACGTTAAATAACTTTCTCTGCACACAGGAAGTCTGAACATCTGATTTTTTTTTTCCAGAGCTCAAAGAAAACAGTTTGTGTAGCTTCTGTTCATTCAAGCAAATACATAGACTCATAGGCATAAATACATAGACTGAGGAAGAGACCTGATTTACAATATGGTTGAATATGAAAATGAAAGTGAACAAAATATTCTAGGTACAAAGAAAAATAAACAACAGTTCTTCTTCATAATATTTACTCTGTGTCTCGCTATGGGATGCAGCCTCCTGCAGCCCTGATAGAAGCATTTATCTCAGTCCGCCAATCTTGATTGGCGGTGTTCATCTGCCACCCAGTACTACTATATATAGTGTGTGCAGATAACATTCCTCAATTCAAAACCTCTTCTCACCTGAGAGCTTATCTCATGTCGGAGCTTTTCACTAGCTTAACTGTTCACCAGACGGATCTTTGCTACCTTCCGTCACGGACGCTAGTGTTGTGCTCTGGCTTCTGCCTTCTCCGTTCATACCAGACTGGACCGGTGAGTATTTTTCCAGCCCCTCCACGGCGGAATTCCTCGGCTCCTCCACAGGCGCCGAGTTGGTCGAGCTAAGCTAGCACACCAGCTACCCTCTCGACCCCACGCTAGCACACCAGCTAGCCACGACCTTTTCTCTGCTAGCACTCCAGCTTGTCGGCGAAATGGCGACCACTAAAAATCCTCACACCAGAGGAGACTCTCGGCTCTATTGCTGTGGGAATAAAATTTCAGGAAGGACACCCACCCAGTGTGCAGTATCTGCCTGGGGTTGACCACGCCAGGTTAGCCCTCGAAATTCCCGGGTCTTGTGGACACTGCAAAGTGTTCACGGTCAAGAGCCTCAGACACAGGCTAGCCCGCCAAGTTAGCCTCGCGGACCGTGACCTGTTTCTCCCCATGGCTGACTAAGGCGCAGCCGCGGAGGAAGACGAGGACATGGCCAGGGAAGTTCCAGAGACAGGCTACGGCTGGGCCGCCCAGTTCGAGCAGCTCTGAGCTCTCCCATTTCCTGAGGAAGACGTGCTGGAAATTGGCCTCACAGAGGATGACGATGACGCCTCGTTCCTCATATCAGAGGACGAGGAGGAAGATGGCGCCTTCGTGGCCCCAGCCCTGGCTGAAAAGCTGAAGCTGCCCGAGTCTCCAACTGGGAGGAAGGCGGGGTGAGCTCTCCAGCTCCCTCCCTCCATGTGGACCTGCTCAACATGTGCTGGAGGTCCCCTGGCCAGTTGCAGTAGCGAAACCCACCCGGTCCCGCTACGAAGGCAAGCGGCTCCCTGGCCCGTAGTGCGGTGAAACAGCTTCTTCCTGTCTTCCCTGAGTTGCTGGCCGAGCTGTCCAAAACTTGGAGTAACTGCCTGTACAGCAACAGGAGCCCCATCCCGGGCGCAGCATCCCTCAACTGCGAGGCGATGGAAGCCCAGGGTCTCCTCTCGATGCCTCCGGTGGAAGCCCCCATAGCTGCGCATCTCTGCAGCACGAGCCAGCTATCTGTGGCCTCCTCTAGGCATCCGACGCTGCCAACCAAGCCTGAGCGGTTCCAGTCTGCACTGGCCGAGAGGGTGTACAAGGCAGCCGCCCTCTTGGCCAGCGCTCTCAGCGCTCTCTCCATCCTCACTGCCTATCAGGCAGAGCTGTTTGGGGCATCCACTGACGAGCAGGACCCCGACGCGTGGGAGGAAATGGTGGTCATCGCTAATTTGTACCTCCGCATCCAGCGCTCTCAGTCCAGGCCACGGGCAGGTGATGCCGACCTGTCATTCAGGAGCAAGCGAGATGGCTCAGCCTCGCTAACTTGATTGACAGGAGCGGGATGACATACTGGATATGCCAATCGTCCCGGGGCATCTTGCTCTGCATTGGCCACGATGCAGCAGAGATGTGGCGAAGAAGAAGGACAACGGCCCTGAAACTTTGTCTCCCGAAAGCACCCACGCCTTCACCTCCAGTGCAGCGCAAATCGTTTGTTAAAGCTGCTTCCCAGCCGCCGCATTTCAAGATGCCGGAGTGGCCGCAACAGCCCGGCCCACCCCTCCCGCCGAGGAGGGAGCCCGGAACCGGCTGGCACAGAAAATCTCCCACCCCGACCGCAGTCCCGCCTCAGTCCCCCAGGCAAAGAAGAAAAAGAGAGCGGCCTGACAGCCTTCCTCTCTCCGGGTGGAGCATCCTGCTGTTCCCCGTTACGCAGGCCCACCCTTCTGGCTTGTTCGTGTGCGTCCCACGCCGCCGCTGCCCACTCCAGAGCCGGTCCGCGGGAGGAGAGACATCGCCTCGGAGGTTTGCGCTGTTGCGCCCTAAGCAAAATGTCCACAAGCACACACATACACACGTCCCCAAACGTGTGAAAAAAAAAAAAAAATCTGTCACAGCCAGGCCACAGGCTGAGGGTGCAGATAGCAAAAAAAGCCAAAATGAACAAAAATACCCTGTCTAGAAGCAGTGTGGCCACCAAGTCCTCTGCGGCTCTGCCCGCGGGATGGGCATCACCATTCCCGGGGAGCAGAGCGACAGGCCAGCAGTGGTGCCCGGGGGTTATTTCCCCGCTCTACCGCAAGGAGGTACCACAGCACCACTGTCGGGACCTCCTGTGATAGAGGAAGAGCTACAATACGCTTCTCCTCTTTCTCTCAAGTGGGAAAATTGGAAAGCAATCGCAGTGTTACGCACGATTTCTCGGGGGAATCAGGCTCCAATTCGCCGCTGTCCCTCCCCCGTTTTTTTTCATTATTCTGGCATAATACAGTCACAAGCACAGGGAGAATTAGCTTGAATCTTACAGGAGGAAATCCTCTCTCTGTTAGAAAAAAGAACAATTTCTGTCGTATCTCCCGAACAGAGTCTGTCAGGTTTTTACTCCAGATATTTCCTTGTTCCCTAACGGGGAAGAGGAATCCGCCCTATTCTGGACCTGTGGGCTCTGAACAAATTTCTGTGGAAATACAAATTCAGGATGCTGACACATGCGGCACTGCTGCGTCTAGTAAGACCGAACGATTGGTTTTCGTCCGTGGATCTGAAAGACGTGTATTTCCACATTCCCATTTACACAGACAATATCTCCGATTCGCCTTTCAGGGGGTGTGCTACGAATACTGTGTTCTCCCATTTGGCCTGTCTCTAAGCCCGAGGGGTTTTCATACGGTGCACAGAGGCCGCTGTGGCCCCACTCAGACGCCGGGGCGTACGGCTGGCCACATATTTGGACGACTGGCTCCTGTTGGCACAGTCAGAACAGGAGGCCAGGGTTCACATGCACATTGTCACGGAACACCTAATAGATTTGGGTTTTGTGATAAATACAGAGAAGAGCCAACTCTCTCCGACGCAGGAGATATCCTTTTTGGGAATATCCCTGCGCTCCGTGCCACTCACTGCTCGCCTCTCGGAGGAGAGAGTGAAAACTTTCAAAGCTTGCCTCGCACACTTCCATCGACACAGGTCTGTCCAGTTCAGACTGTGTTCAGTTCACTCTGTCCATGGGCACTGTTTCGTCCAGAAAGGTGGTCACCACGGATGCCAGCCTATCCGGCTGGGGTGGCATTTACGAGGGCAGGTCTGTGAGAGGACACTGGAGCCAGGCTCTCCAACATCTTCACATAAACTTTCTCGAGCTCTCAGCTGTGTTTCTGTCCCTGAAACACTTCCTCCTGTTGCTCTCGGGCCGTCCTGGTGAGGACGGACAACACATGGACAGTAGCGTATATAAACCGTCAAGGGGGTTTGCGTTCTCGTGTGTTGCACACTCTGGCACACAAACTGATCCTCTGGAGCAGTGTGCACTTTCTCTCCCTGAGGGCGACTCACGTCCCGGGGACCCTGAACACAGGTGCCGACCTGCTGTCCAGGGGCGCGCCGATGTATGGGGAATGGATGCTGCACCCGCAGGTCATAGAGCAGATATGGGCGCGCTACAGCCGCGCCAGGGTAGATCTGTTCACGTCCAGAGAAAACACTCAGTGCGAGCTGTTCTTCTCTCTGCGCACTCTGGACGCCCCCCTGGGCGTAGACACACTAGCTTGGCAGCACAAGCTGCTCTATGCGTTTCCCCCACTGGGCCTGATACCCCCCACTCTCGCCAGGGTGAGGGGGCACAATCACAAGCTGATCCTGATAGCTCCACACTGGTCAGCGCTGCATTGGCTAGCGGAGATATATCAGATGCTGTGCGCCCAGCCTTGGCAGCTGCCGGTGTGCAAGGACTTGGTTCTGAAGGACTTGCTCGTGGGGTGTTCCACCCGCACCCGGAGTGACTGCAACTGTGGGCCTGGCCTGTGAGTGGCTCAATTTGACCACTGCTGGGCTTCCTCAGAGTGTGGTTAACACTATACACTACAAAACGCCAGAGCTCCTGGGAGTGTTTGAGCGGTGGTGTCTCGAACGAGGCCACATCCCTTTTCAGTGTTCTGTGCCAACGATACTGTCGTTTTTACAGGACCTGATTGATGAAAGGAAAAGCCTTTTCCAGGGTTAAGGTTTATCTGGCAGCTGTAGCAGCTTGCCATATAGGATTTGGGGACAGAACAGCGGGCCAACACACTTTGGTGTGCCGGTTTATGAGGGACGTGCGCAGGCTTTTCCTGTCTCCAGACCACTAATACCTCTGTGGGATTTAGTAGTGGTTCTGGAGGGCTTAAAGGCCCCCATTTGAGCCATTGCTGGGAGCGAGTCTCAAACACCTGTCCCTTAAGACAGTGCTGTTACTGGCTCTCGCCTCTGCAAAGCGAGTGAGTGATATCCATGCGCTCTCTGTGAGCCCTGCGTGCGCTCAGTTCCCCCCCGGGGAATATTCGTATGGTTCTGAAGCCCAACCCTGTCTTTGTACCTAAGGTGGTGGGTTTATGTTCTCTGATTGAGCTCGCTGCGTTCACCGCTTCTCCTGGTGAGCAGCGGCGCACATGCTGTGTCGGTTCGAGCTGTGTGCTCTTATATGGACAGGACACAGAGCATCAGGAGCGATCAGCTGTTTGTCTCCTGGGCTGAACCCCGAAAGGGACAGCCGGTCACAAAGCAGCGCCTCGCCCACTGGGTGTTGGAGGCTATAGCTTTGACGTATACGAGCAGGGGACTGCAGCCGCCGGCGGGTGTGCGTGCGCACTCTACCCGCGGGATAGCCGCATCCTGGGCTTTATTTAGGGGAGTGTCTGTTCAGGACATTTGTTCAGCAGCGAGTTGGTCCTCGCCTTTGACTTTTGTCCGGTTCTACATGCTTGACGTGTCAGGGCCGTGCGTGGCAAGCGCGGTCCTGGAGTCCTAACTGGAACCCATGGACCCTCCCCACTGGCCGGTACTTGTTCGATAAGCTGTCTGGCAATACGGGAGCTACCATATCCCATAGTGAGACACCGAGTGAATATTATGAATAAGAACGTTTGGTTATCTAACATAACCTCAGTTCTTAGAATAATATGAGTGAGGTGTCTCGCCAGACGACCCTTCTTGCTGGGCGGTGAGAAGAGGTTTGCTTATTGAATTGAGGGAATGTTATCTGCGCACACTATATATAGTAGGTGGGACTACTGGGTGCGGTGCAGATGAACACCTTCACCGACCAATCAAGATTGGCGGATTGAGATAAATGCTTCTATCAGGGCTGCAGGAGGCTGCATTCCATAGCGAGACACCTCACTCATATTATTCTAAGAACTGAGGTTATTTTAGATAACCAAACGTTTTATGTAAAAGTAAAATAATTTAAGAAAATGAATCAACTAAAACAAAAACAACTGGAAGTGAAATAAAATGATATTAAACATTTGAATTGTCCTGAGGTATTGAAATGAGGTAAGCTTAATTAAAGAGCAACAAAGTGATGTAAGAGGGTTAAAGGGCCCCATAAATAAATAAATAAAGCACAGTGCCTTATAAAAAAAAATAAAAATTCTGGTGTCAATCAAAACATTCAGCTCAGTTCATGGTTTGTCAGGTTTTTGAACACTTGGAAGTTGCTGGCCAAAACTTCAAACATTTTGTCACTGGGCAGTCGAGCCCACTGTATGTATGCACATACTACAGCTGAACATCATTCTTTAAACTGACTTCTGCTCTGTGTCACAGATGGCACAGAGAAAAGCTGCTCGCGCCTCCAGACCTGCCAGGCGAAGACACTGGTGGCAGTTGAGACAGCGATGGAGGATGCTAGGCGTGTTTGAGATCAACCCGGAGCACGAGTTCTACCAACTGACAGCCATGATAAAAGAGGGCATGCAAACCTCCATACAGACCACTATGGACACACCAGTCCAGGTGAGGAATCTTCTGATTATAAGGCCACTGTTTGCATTATAAACATGAAACACAATACATGAATTCACTCATAAACACTTAATTTGTGCACAGGATACGCTCACAGCTGAACATTTCAAGGCAGAAGAAACTCATAGCCACGAGGCAAGTAATCATTCCCAACTGAAATCATTAAAGCTTGATCTTGTTTTCTTGGATAATGCTGTCCATTATAATCAGATATACATTTGAATTTTGTTCAAGTAAATGAACAGGATGAAAAATGAATTGTAATCCTTCCCTTCCAGGGGTTTGAGATGCAGACGTTTGCAGCATCAGTGTTTGCTAAACTGAGGAGTTCACTTGAGATCACAGAGGAGGAATACGTGAACTCCCTCTGCTCGGGCGGCTGCTACCTCCAGTTTGTCAGCAACTCCAAGAGCAAGGCAGATTTCTTTGTCACGTGAGCATAATCATTTGTTACACACAGAGAAGCTCCATTGACTAACCCTTTACCTTATTCCAGACTAAATTAATAAACCCAAAATATTCTTGTCTGGTGATAAGTTTGTTCTTATTTTTAGGAATGACAAGAGATTCTTCCTAAAGACCCAGAGCAGGCGCGAGGTCAAGTTTCTCCTGTCCAATCTGCAGGCATACATGGACCACTTGGAAAAACACCCTCATTCACTGATGGTGAGGTTTCTAGGTAAGAACAACTTTGCTTTGTTGTTAGTCCACCCAACACAGCATCCTTTTCCAGCCTTTACCATGCCTCCCAAATTTGGAGATCACTGCCTTAACTTGAACCTGTAAAACAGACCCAAAAGGAATGAGATGCAAATCCAAAACTATGTTGTATGCAGCCTCAACAAGAACCTAACTTTTATCTACAATTTTGATGAGTGAAATCTCGTCACAGTCCCAGTGTGCAGAAAGTCATGATGGATTTATAGTGGAAACAGTTAAGTCCGAGTTATAGTCAGCATGTTAGAGAGGACCTTATCATGTTAGTCCACTGGAGGGTCACGCTAGAGGGGGAACGATTAACTTACCAGCTTTCAACCTGTCAACCTGTAACTGTCACATTGGGCCTGAGACTGAGTTCAGGTTGGTTCCTCAGCTTTTATAGCAACACCTCAAGCAGGTTTTGTCCTTCATCAGAAAAATGCATTCTGTTTCTGTTAAAAATGTCACTTTATTAGGTTATAAAAATACACCTATCAAAGGAAAAAAATGTGATTTAATAATGTCAGATAAAACTCACATTCTTTGTGCCTTCCAGGTGTCCACAGGATTGTTATTCCGAATGAAATAAAGGTATTTTATCAACATGATAAGCAGCAGGTCAATATATCCACAATCCTAACGCTACGGGAACTTACAATGTTTGTCTGTCTGAACTGCAGAAGTACTTCATCGTGATGCAGAGTGTGTTTTACCCTGATGAGAGGATCGATATTAGGTAGAGTATCTATGTTTCCCATGTTTTGTTGTGTAGATTTGTGATGTGTATGGAAGCTGTGACATTTTTGTTGCACAGATTTGACATTAAAGGCTGTGAGGTGGGTCGATGGACCAATCCTGACACAGGGGGGAAACAAATCATAAAAGTGCTGAAGGACAATAACTTTGAAGGGCAGCATATCACATTAGGTAAGCATCCTCTTTCATCTATGTAGTCATGCTGTAATTGTAAAAACATCCTTCCATCCATAACTGCTTATCCTCATCAGGGTCAAGTGTGAAAAAATACTACAATGTTTATGTGGTTGCTGTAGATCAAGAGAAAACCTGGTTTACCAATCAAGTGAAAGCAGATTCTGCCTTCCTTCGAGAGCTCAATGTGCTGGACTACAGTCTCCTGCTGGCCCATCAACCTCTGCACCGAGATGAGCTCGAAGGAAACACTCTTTGGCAAATCTTGTGATTCGCACCACAAAGTAAGTGCAAAAATAACTGCTGTACAATACAACATGTCTTATTTTCATCTTTGCTGGTCCATTGAGGACTAGACAGAAGCTTTTCATGTGAGCAGCTTTCTTAAATTGAATGTGCTGTTAAAGGAAATATAGTTTTCCCATTCTTGCTGAGAGTCAGATGATGAGAACAATGTCTGTGTACAAACTATGGAGTGAGAGCTATGAAGCGACTGTCACCGTTGCTTCAGCTGTAAAGCTCTCCATTCTTGCATTGCATCTTCCATTGTTCAGTATGTGCTGCTCTGATTGTTTTCTGTCGGTTCGTTCCTGTAGATCTCTGGACTTTGATGACAGTCCCACAGAGTCAGATCCTCCCACCATTCCGTTACTGGAAAAGACCACTGGTGAAGTGGTACCAGATATGACAGAATGTGGGTCAGGCAAGCCCCAGGCAGCAGCTGAGGGCTCTGGTGAAGGGATCCCCCTCCAGGAGATGAACTGCTCTGTGAGAGAAACCAGAACTGACTCAGAACTGCAGGAGTTCCATGAGCATCATCGCAGGCTACTGCCCAACTGCAAAAATGCTATTCATGTCATAGACGGCCCAAACCATCGCTACTTTGTGGGCATTATTGACATTTTTACTGTGTATGGCTGGAAGAAAAGACTGGAGAACCTGTGGAAAAGACTCCGCTACCCAGGAAGGGCCTTTTCCACAGTCCACCCCGACAAGTATTCACCCAGGTTCTGTCAGTGGATACAGGACCGCACTCAGTGACAATGCAGAAAACATCACTCGTGCCACGTCTGTCTTTGCATGTTTGCATTTGATTAACTGACTCTTTATATACATATAGCAAAACTAGTTTATCTTTCTTGTGTCTCGATGCATGCAGTAATTAAAACAAGCTTACAGTGAAAAATGAGCTGCAAATATGCTTTCAGTATTTGATTTTCGTGACCCGGATGCACCCAGTAGACATCTGGGATGAGTGTAGCCAGTGAAGGAGTGCTGATGATGATAGAGAACGTCTTCATGTTTGTATAGATGTTGTAGCCTTCGTTGTAATTTCAGAGCCAGACAATATAGAAAAATGCCAGGGGTGCTGGGTACTGCAGGGGCTAATGGGCAGGGGTAAATGAATAAATAGACAAATAATTGATACAAATACATCAAACTGTGTAGATTGCAGAGGTAAAATCACGCACCATGTTGTTGGATTTTGTTCACATGCGTTTCTGCTTGCTCAGACCACCTTTTAAATCTCCTATTCATGATGTTTGCCTATTTTCTATTTATATACAATTTCATGTTGAGTGCAGAGTGAAACAAACATTAAAATACAATTTTTAATTCCTTTAAAGATGTAATAGTGATCCTTACCAGTAATGTTTATTACTGTTGTCATATTCAAGTAAATACCTGCAGTCTTCAAACACCAACAGATGCTGTTTGTTAGTTCTCTCTAACACAGGATGTTTCTGTCTTGTGTGGCTGATTGGATGGCATTGTTCCAGTTTGACTCCACAGTGTTTGTCTGGCAGTGGTAAGACCAGGCTGAATCAATCTCTTATTTAGCCCCATTTGTGTGCCCCATTGCAGTCTGGGTGTCACTGGTGTTTCCAGTACAAATCAGACTTATCCTGCACTGCAATGTGTTCTCATGATCTAACAGCTGTCTGCTGTCTGTCCCGAAGATAAAATGAGCGTCTGTGGTAAAAACAGTGGTAAAATTTAAAATGTGCCCTCTGTTCTCGTAACATACAGTGCTGTTGGTCAACCCTTACTGACTAACCGACAACACAAAGTTTCCTTTTATGAAATGATGCAGGAGAAGCTCTTTTGTGTTATAATATTTTTGCATATGCATTTCCAGTGTCCTTAACTGTGTAGGGTTTGTAGTTCAGTGTCACAGTATTTGTAAGGATTAATAAAACAAATAAAGCCAGCTTTTAAAATCAGTACAAAATAATTAGGCCTGTAATTAGGCCTGGACTTTGCAGCTAATTCAGAATATTACATAACAATATTAGCTGGCGTCTACATTCTGGCCCCATAATTATTACAATTACCCCAGTAATAATTACAAATACGTAACTCACATAGGAAAACCATACAATTTACATTTACATTTTTTTGCATTTTTTTTTTTTTTTGTGCCCGTAGTCCATCATATGTGTGAACTCATGGTAGATCTTGATCCAATCTTCTTAAGTCAAGTCATGTCATGTCTAGGACAGAGGTTACCAGCACATGTCCTGAGTGAATCATCACTCACGTCAAGTCCAAGTCAAATAAGTCAGAACAGCTGTCAAGACTGTGCAGACTCCTGAAGAAAAAGAGATCTTGGTCACAGGTATGCAGAGAGTACTGGTCCGCGTCTTAATTTGGACCTGTCACACTAATCCTCTTCTGTCTGCAACTGCCTCAGTGACCTTCTCAATAATCCAGGAATTCCGAGGTGCAGAATCATCTGCTATTAGCACGATGTCCCCTGGAACGAAGTTCTTCTTGACCTTTGTCCACTTCTGGCGCTCCTGTAGTTGTGGTAAGTACTCTTTAGTCCACCTTTTCCAAAACAAATTGAAACATATTGGACCTGCTTCCATCTGCGACGTGCATAACTGTCCTCCTCGTGAAACAGACCAGGTGGTAAACTGGGCTGGGTCTTGAGAAGCAGAAGATGGTTGGGTGTTAATGTTTCCAAGTCATTTAGGTCCATAGACTCCTTTGTAATGGGTCTGCTATTGAGAATTGACTCAGCCTCGCAGAGGACAGTCGTTTCAACTCACGCGCTGCACCAATGAAGTTAGTGCCATTGTCTGAGCGGAGCTCCTTAACCTGTCTTCTTCTTGCAATAAAGTGTCGCAGGGCATTTATGAATGAATCTGTGTCCAGAGATGAAGCAACTTCAATATGCACTGCTCTTATCACCAAACAGGTGAAGATGACTCCATATCGTTTGACATGACTCCTTCCATGCCTGATGTCGAAAGGTCCAAAATAATCTACCCCGACGTAGCTGAAGGGAAGTTCATCTGGTGAAATTCTGTCACCAGGCAAATCCACCATTTGTTGTTGACCGACAGCTCCATGCTGCCTGCGACAGACAACACATCTGGATAGGATCCTTCCTATGGCAACACTGGCAGAGGGAATCCAATAGCAACTAAACCGACCTCCGACTCTCAAAACGCCATCATCCAGCATCGGACTGAGCCTGTATATGCAGCTGTTTCCTTTCACACTCTCTCCTTTGGAGGCAAGAAAACTCTTCTGTGAACCTTTGTCTTTGACAGAATTTGATTATTTCCAATTCACTGTCTTTGATCTCTTCCAACGAGAGGTGACCACAACGCATCTTAGCATCCTTGGGCTGCTTTGCATTTGATGCAGACTGAGGAAAATGGGCATTGACTTGCTTCCGTTTCCTGATATCCACTAACAAGGCCTTAAGCCTTTTTATCCAGGCCATCACTCATATGAGACGTGTCCAAGATGAGCTGCGGTTTATCAAACTTGTCACAGCATTATTTTTCTCTTGTTCCACAGAGACAATAGCAGATACCCTGACTTCTGGCTCTCCAGACAGCCCTCCCAAATCATCTGGATCATCAGGCCAGGCTTCCTTTGGTTGCAAGAGAAATGGGGACCACACATCCACATTTCATTTTTTAGAAAAGATTCCACTCTCACACCTCTGGAGCCAAGGTCTGCAGGATTGTGTATGGTAGATACATACCTCCATTGAGATGGCTTAGGCATCTTAAGAATCTCTGAGACTCTGTTCTAGCTATCTGTTAGCTAGAAAGATTCCACTCTCACACCTCTGGAGCCAAGGTCTGCAGGATTGTGTATGGTAGATACATACCTCCATTGAGATGGCTTAGGCATCTTAAGAATCTCTGAGACTCTGTTAGCTACAAAGACATGAAACCTTATAGTATCATTTTTATATATTTCAGAACAGAGGTAGTCTGACCAAAAACAGTCTTGCAGCTCCATCCTCAGCTCTCTTCTCCACAGCTTATCCATACGAGCAGCCACCAAAGCTGCTGTTCAGTTCCATACGTGGGATTGTCACAGGCTTTAAAGGTGCCACCCTGGACTTTCCCATTATGAAAGCACTATGCGCCAGACTTTGATGATTGTGCAACAGCAGGTAGGTGACGGTCCCATATCCCTCCTCACTTGCGTCCGCAAAATGATGTAACTGGACAGTGGCTATTTCTCCAAAGTTGGGAGGTTTCAAACATCTGCTGGTGTTAAAGCCATCCAGTGTTTGTAACTCTTTCACCCAGCCTGCCCATCCCATCCCAGCCCTTTGTGGCACAGATCTTGAAGGATCCTTTGAGCTGTAAAAATCACAGGAGACAAGATTCCTGGTAAAAGTCTGGTAATTGAACCTGGTGAAACATAGCCTCAATGTCAGACATCAGAACAATAGGTTCCTTTCTGAACCTGGTCAAGACACCAATCAATGTGCTTGTAAGGTCTGGTCCTTGGAGAAGATGTGCATTAAATGAGGCCTCTTTGAATGATGCTGCACAATCAAAAACGACACGCATCTTCTTCTTTTGAGGATGATATACCCGATGATGAGGCATATACCAAACCTTGCCATCACTGCGCTCCAAATCTGTGTCTGGCACTCTCTCTGCAAATCCGCTTGCTATGAGGTTATTCATGAATGCAATGTAGTCCTTATGAAATGATGGCTCCCTTACAAACCTCCTCTTCAGGTTAAGAATACGTTGCTCAGCAATTATGCGGTTGTTAGGCATGCTGATATTTCTGTCTTTAAGAGGCAAGGCAATGCTATAATGGCCATCCACCAGCTTCACAGTTCTCTCAGCCATTTCCAGGAATATGGAATCCTCCCTTGACATCCCCAGCAGTTCATCCTGGTTGTTTTCTGGGATGTCTGTCTTAAACTGCTTATTCCAGAGCTCGTCAAGTGTAATAGCTGAAATTCTATTGACTGTAACTGCATCCACCAAGTGGCCCATTTACTGTCCAACCCAGCATTGTCTTGACAGCATATGGCCCTCCATTTATGCTCCTGATAACCGCCAAAGGCTCCAAAGCACTGGGGACATCTGTGCCTATCAGAATCTCTACTTCTGCATCTATTTTAGGCAAGCAAACATGTTTCAAGTGAGGCCAATTTCTCAGGTCCTGCTGTCGTGGAATGCTGCTTCTATCTTATGTTGTACGAATAATTTTGGTATTTCACAATACACATCACTGTCCAATCCGGCAACTTCCAAGTAAGATGCAATACGACTGTCAACTACTTTCTCTTGCCCCATTGTGTGCAGAAGAATCTTTTTCCTCTCAGGAAGGCCCAGCTTATCGATCAGACCTACTGTACAGAAAGATGCAGTACTTCCTGGGTCTAAAAAAGCATATGTTTCAACTGCCCTTTGCCCCTTACTTGATTTGACTCTGACTGGTACAATGGCAAGTTTACAATCCTGGTCAATCACCAGCCCCAGTGAGACCACTGGTTTGCACTTCAACCATGCCACTGTCCGCTGTCTTTGCTGAAATGCTCTTGTCCTTCTCTGCCTCTGTTTTTCTCTCCTTTTGATGGATGTGCAACATGCTGGGGTGTCGTGAGCCACATATTTTGCAAGAAAGACACTTCCTGCACTCTCTGCTGATGTGCCCAGTGCACAAGCAGCCAAAGCAAACTCCATTAGTTTTCAGGAATTCATCTTCTCGCTGTAAGCCTTCCTCTCCAATAGAATGCACGACTCAGTTTGTGTCCACAGTTTTCACAGTAGAGGCAGGCCTTTTCATATTCATCCGTCTTGTTGTCTGGTGGAGCCCTCCTTTTAACTGTTGTAACAGTGGTGGCAAAACTGCTCCCCCCAACCTTTAAACGAGGCATAAATTTTATTCTGCCACTCTCCTTGACTTCCACCAGTGTTTGAGCATCCTGTATGTCTCCAAATACAGGATCCATAGCAATCTTCACTTGACGTTCAATGAAGGTTACAATATCAACAAACATAGCTCTGCGCCGACACCTTTCCTGTATGTCATAAACTGCTGTACGCCACTTGTCTCTAAGCTTGTACGGTAGCTTCTTAATCACAGTGAGCATGTTTGCTGATGTATTCAGATCACACAGATTATATATATCTTTCATGGCATTACAACATCCATGTAAGAACAGACTGAATGCTTGTAAAGCCTTTGCATCCTCTGATTTAATTGATGGCCATGAAAATATTTTATTCATGTAAGCAGATGCAATTACATGATCATTTCCAAAATGTTAACGAAGCAAAGCCTTTGCTGTAGCATATCCATTTCCATCAGTCATATGTTGACAGCTTTTGATTAACTGTTGTGGCTGCCCCCTGGTGTATTGCTCCAGGTAGTGAAGGCAGTCCACCCCATTGTTGGCCTTTGTTCTATTTTTTCTATTTTTGTTTGTTCAAATGACTGCATAAAAGCATGATATTGCAGTGGATTGCCATCGAAGATCTGAATGTCCCTTTTTGGCAGTGATGCTGACTTTGCTGCTGCACCAGCATTGATGTTATTTCATTTTGTTTTTCCATTATAGACAGCATGTTATGTTGACTGCTGATGTTCCTGAAAGAGGGTACATTTGCATCTTTAAGATGAGATACTGGAGGTGCTATATCCTTAGGAGCTGTGCCCTGTGGTTTTGTTGGCACCAAGGGCCCCTGTTGTAAATACTTGGCTCCTTCAGATTGCTTTGACCTTGCACCTCCGAAATATGGATGTAAATTTCCTACTACGGCGGTGGTCCTCCTCCATCCCTTCCATCTTTATGGTATAAAAGGCTCTGCATGGATATTAAGTCTCTTTTCAAAATAAGACTCCATGCCATCCAGCTTCCTAGAAGAAGCACTCCTTACACTTGATCCAGAGGTTCTCAAGACATTTACTTTTGCCATAGATGCAGCTATTTCTGCTTCAAATTGAAGCTGTTCCTTTTGTTTCCTTATTTGTTCTTTCAGAGCATGTTTTTCCTTGAGCAACTTTTGCCATGCCAGTAAAGCAGCCACTTCAGCCTCAGCTCTGAGACGTGCAGATGCAGTAGATGATACATTAGACTTTGTGCCATATTTCACACTGCCTTGATTTGAAATGCTGTCACATGGTGCTATTTCATCCTGATCATCATTTTGAAGGTTTTGGTGAAATTGTAGCTCTTCTCCATTTCCCCATTCTCCTGTGTATCCTTTTCCACTGATGAGGCCTTCTGCGGCTGGGGCCTTCCAGGCATGTGTGTTTCCAACAAGGGTTCGCTTTGACGTATGTTGATTATTTTAAACCATGCTTCAACATCCTCAATACATCCTTCTATATGTTTATTAACCTTTGAAAACCATAGCTTTTGTTTTTGTTGTACATCAGTGGGAATTAATGGCATCAGAGATTCATGCAAAGCAGTAGCATCATCACATAGTTGCATCAAAACATCCAACTGAGATTTCACCAGTGAAACATTTTTCTCATCCCTCATGAGCTCTTTGAGAGACAAAATCAGGCGTTTTATTCCATCCACTTTCTGTTTACGGTCCTTTTGAATTAATTCAATTTTATTCAACATGGCCTTTTCAGTGAGGATTATTTTTCTTTTCTCTTCAAGTTTGCCAACCGTTGAACCAGCATTTGTAGCACTCATTTTGCACGCACAAGGGAATGATCACATGAGAATCCAATACAAAGCCAGCAATATCAACAGCCACAGGTATCGCGTGAGATCACAACTCCATGAAATCCAGCACTGCACAGCAAACCAAACACTGAGCAGACGCGTCAGTCCAAACATTGCATCACAAGTCCTCTCATCATCGTCAATCAACGCACCGAAACAACACGCCAATTTCCATTCAGCAGCAACCAGTTCAAACTGTTTCCAACAAGACCAACGTAGCAGCAGAAATAGGTTACATACCGCTAATCACCACGCGATGTTGCCCGGCTGATGCACTGTGTGGTGTCCGTGTGCGATCAATCATTCAATTCATACATTTGCTCCACGTCCAAAGCGTACGTGACTTGCTGACTCTTCGCGGCACCAATCCAACTTAGTTTGTCTAATTTTTGCTGACAATATTTGGGTGACTATTAAACAAAAAAATATAGTCACCGAGAGGCTAAGTAGGGGAAAACTTTACCTGCCGGACGCGCTGGCTGTTCAATAAAACATCGCTGGAGTTCTGATTTGCATTTTTATTAATGTTAAAACACAAGCAGTGAATAGTCCAACAAACCATAAAATCATCAGTCAGTTTACCTCCAAGATCACGCGGTCAACAAAGTATGACTTCCCCCCTCACTCATTCACCAGGTGAACAGCTGATTTTACCTCCTGGCTGATGCACCACCACTTGGCCCACATCCCCATGACCATAGCAACAACCATAACAATATTAGCTGGCGTCTACAACAGCGGACCTAGTACAGGAATTTTATAACTACGCAGATGGAAAGTATGGGGACTATGTTTACAGATGGATCAAAAGAGCCGAAAACAGGAGCAACAGGCGCAGCAGTGGTGGTTCCCAGCCATCATATCACAATATCAAAGAGAACATCAGATCATTTAAGCATATATGCAGTGGAGCTATGCACAATATTACTGGCAATAGAATGGGTGGAGGACAGGGTGGACAGGAAGACAGTCATATTCAGCTTCATCACTCTTAAGCATTAAAAACAGGACACCAGGAAATATTATATGAAATACTGTTAAAAACATCCAGATTAACACGACAGGGGAGGGAAATAACGTTCATGTGGGTCCAGCTCACTTAGATATCTTGTTTTAACTGGGTTAATAAAAAGAATATAACAAAGAGGAAGTAGTAAAGAAGTAAAGTCCAGAAGAGGGCAGTATAAGCAACATTAAGGATGTCGACTGCCGTTAAACAACGAAGAAGAAGAAGAAGAAGAAGCGTCGTTGCGGTTGTTGTAGTCAGTGAACTGTAGGAAGAATCATGGATGTGAAGCAGACGTCATACTGCGTTGTGTTGGATAAAAAGAGCCAGTCTAAATTTATTTGCTACACACGCAGAAAAAACGGACTCTTTCATGTCTGGTGAGTAAAGCTGAGTTTAACATTAAAGCCACAAAGACAGCAGCAGTGTTTCCTGCTGAACAAAGAAAGAGAACACAGAGACAGTCTCCATTAGCAGCCACAGTTTATGATAACAGTGTTTGTCAGGAACATTTAGTGTCGGCCAGAACATAAAAACACCAAAATATTAGTAACCTCCATCACAATCACTGACTGATATACCTGAAATACCGAATATTTAACATTTAACAAAATACTATATTGTTCATTTCCAGATACCTCTGACTAAATGTTTTGTTCCTTTTGTAGATACACTGCGATCTGCACGTTGTAATGCACATGTGTAAATGATAAACGGGCATAATTTTATTGATTGCATTTAATGTTTCTTAAGACATTTTAGGTTCATAATGTTTTGTAAAAAGATAGTTCATTACATGTGAACATTTTTTTTTTACACTAAAACATAAAGAAAGATTTGAAGCTGCATTATTTGCAGGTTATTATACTCTGACTTTACTGGCACGGCCCACTTGAGATCAAATTGGGCTCTATGTGGCCCCTGAACTAAAATTAGTTTGACACCCCTGGCCTAATGTTTCTGTGTGGACCTGGTCAGGAAGGTGTTCGTTCATATTATTTGTGAGACTATGTTTTGTGTGTGTGTCTGTGAGTGTGTGTGATTTACCGTGTTGTTTCTCTGCTGTAGTTTGACAGATGCTGCTGATGTTTGGAGCACAGAGTACACCGAGGACACACTGAACCAGTTTGTAAGTTCCACGAGTGCGTCAGGTGACTGACTGTTCCTGCTGTGGCATTGGTTGTAATCATACCTGTTTGTTTAGAGACAGATGTTTGCCTTGAAATCTACAGAGGATTATATCCTAAAGCTCAGGTGAGATCACACTTTGTGTAACATGAATTATTTCCTCTCTCTCGTGGTGCTGGTGAAGCAGGCTGTGATCATGAACCATCCAGTGAAGCTCAGTGTTTCTCCGTCTTTCCCTCAGGTCAGCCTGTGGTAGTGGGGATGTGTCTGTTGTGGTGCATGAAACCAGTGTAGAGCTCCGTGTGGGCTGCAGTCCAGGTGACCCGCGTGTGACCTTATCCGTGCTGGAAGGCCTAGAGGCCGCAGCGGAACTGAAGGAGCTGCTGTTCAGGATGGCAGACAGCCTCACTCAGCCTGACAGCACATGTACGTTGTTCTTGTGACTCATTGCTCTTCACGTTGTATGATCATCTGATGTACTCACTGTCCCTTTAGAATCTAAGCTGGCTGTGTTTTGTCATTCCCCACAGGTAGAGCATCCTCTGTCAGTCCAATGAAAAATCACCAATGGCGGCCTGCAGGTACATTTTTCAAGCTGTATTTCAAACAGTGTCATTGTCCCCGGGGATGATTGAAAGTTGATTTGAAGGTGTTTCAAGTGTATTGTACCTGTAGGTAACTGCAAGTCTATTGTATGACTGTCCGTTAACACTGTGTGTAACAAAAAACCTCATCAGCAGAATCTTGAATACTGGATGGTTATTTACTACATATATTATAGATGTGCATCCACATTGTCCAGTGTGTCAGCTGATCAATATTTTAATTTCAATATTTAATCAGTAGTCAATGTTAATCAATTACTCTCCGTCTTGGATTAATCCAGAGTTGTAACTGAACTTTGACTCTTTCATGTCACACACATGCATTTAAATCATAGACACGATGCAACATGGGTGCAGTATTGTGACGTCATCTATAGGTTTGTGAAAGTCGACCTATTGGCAGAAATGTAGATATGCAGCATCATGTGTGTAAATAGGTTAGGAAACATGTTTGGTCATGTGCAGATTGAGCTGGGAAATAAATAAACTGTGCTTCAGTTGAGCAGCTGATGGAGCCCCTGCTGCAGCAGAACAGTGCTCCGACGGTGAAGAAACGACCTCCAGGAAGTTCACTCATCAACCCAGGAAGTAAAAGGTACAGTGTGTAAACCTCGTAACACACAGCACTCTGACCTGTTGTAAACCAACAACATGTTTGTGTTTGTGCAGGAAGCAGCGAGCGACCGGCGTGGCCTTTGATGATGCAGATGAAGACTGATCCACTTTATTCTTCTCCATGTTCTCACACCGCTGCTGCACAACCAATAATGAATGTTTCAACGATTTTAACGATTTTGGTATTTTAACATGTGTCATTATCATGAATGTCTTCTTTTATCATATTACAGTAACTTTAATTTTAATTGAATCATCTGGACATGAAATAAAGATGTTGTCTTGTCAAGAGGCATTTTCAGTGCTCGTGTGCAGAAGATGAAGGAACACTTGCATCTCTAAGGATACAATTATGAGACTCATGCAGTGTTGATGTATCACTTTGCATCCTGCTACACACTTACTGATAACGAACCACCAAAGCGGCTTCAGTGCTTTGCTGCCCTTACTTTGCCTGTTTTGAAAACGATGTGGAAACCAAAAATGAAAAGAAAAAGGTAAAATTGTGTAGGCAGTGTATGTGTGATGATGTTCCTGATACCATGTGCATATTGATATTTTGAAGAAGGCTACACTTTTCATGCATCTCTGTGCCTTGGTAAATCTTTCTGGATCTTTATCTACTCGAGATGATTAACCACATCTGCATAAAGCATAAAGCTTGTGCATAATGTATAAATATGGATGTGTGTTTTCAAACGTTCTGAACTGATGAGCCCCATGAAACATTGTCATTAAACCTTTGTGGTATGGAGTAAGTGTTCCTTTTTTGATAACGTCAGTGATGTCCTGCTGCATGTAACAAGTCCTGTCCATAGGTTCACATAGCTGAACACAATACTCACAGAGAAAGAGGTTTTCTCTTATTCATTCTGGCCCCACAGAGACCCTTCTCCAAATCTACAGTCCTTGTTCTGTGTCCATATACTGTATATTCTCAAGTTCAGCTAAAACTAACATGTTTCAGCAGGTGTAGTCTGAAAAATCAAGTCTTTCTAGTCCTGTTCTTGTTCTAGAGTATTTGGTGAACCACAGCAGAGGGATAGTGACACATGAAGAAAATATTGTGTTTGTTCTATAAAGACTTTAACTTTGGAAGATGCCAAACTCATATTAGCTTTGGCTGCTTGTCATGCAGGCTGTGAACCTTTTAAACTGAGATTTGAGGTGAGTACAGCAGATGGACCAAGAGCCCTCTGGTGTCTGTGGACTCTGCACAGAGATTTTCCAGTGAAACATCAAAGTGAAGCAACAAGAAGCAAAACCGATGTTCTGAGTGGATGTCTGTTTTTTTCACACAGCAAAATAAAAGCATGAGCGTCTGACACAGGGCAGAGTTCAGAAACAACTGTTTAATCATACATGAGCTTCAACGCTAATGTCAGATATTTTGTCCAAATGAGAATTTGTTTAAGCTTTACAGCCCCTCAAAATACAGTCAGAAATCCATATTCAACACAGAGCAAAGTTCAAATAATATTTGACATAAATTAATTTATATGATTGCACCTTACTCCAGTGGTTGCTGGTGACACGAGTTACCTCTTCAGTGTTTGACTCTGTAAAAATATCAAGTAGACTGATCCTCAATTCTTCTTTTAAAGGATGAATTGATTTTTGTAATCACAGAGATCCAAATGAAACTCGGGAGTCATTACTATAGTTTGAATGTTTTTCTGTTTGGACTGTATTCAACAATAGAATTCATTCAAATGTTTCAGCAACCAACTTCCCTCCTGGTTTACATTCTCAGAGAAGAAGAAAAAATTACAACAGTCAGTTTTTCTTGTTTAATGATAACCCTTCAAGTAGGAAAACAGCCCACCAGTGCCATAATAATCACCAAAAATATGACTGCGATTAGCTGTGAAAGAAGTAGTGAAACAGTAATTCTTTTGACAGGACACGTTAGAACTCAATTACCACAAAACTCTGAGAGATACCATTTAAAACCACATGCCAACGTACGGTCAGAGAAACAGCCAGGTTTTTGTAAAGGTGGAAATTTTCTGAGTTCTCCAAATTCCATTAAAACTACACAATCATCTGCAAATCATAAAACATGTACTGCACCCAAGTGAAACAACACATTATTCTGATCTGAGAGTTCCCTTTAGTATCACAGTGATGGTAGTGCAGTTATTGTCAGGAATATGAGCAGAGTTCAGACTGTTAGAATGCTGATTACCTTCATTGGAGATGGAGTTATTTATTATTATTATTATTATTATTATTATTATTATTATTATTATTATTATTACTGTTGTAATTATTGTTGTACACTGTGTCCGGTTTATAGAGGATCTTCTTGGCAGAGTCCACAACATAATGATATGTTAAAAGCACAAAAGAGAGCATTCAGTAGAAAGAGACCAAATGTACAGTTCAAAACAAGTTGATAGAAGGGAGGCACCATCAGGACAATAACCATGCCATGTACATTTCTTTGTGTTTCTGACATCGAGTTCAAAGAAAAGGCCAACAGCTCGCCCGTGCGTCCATCCACGCCGGGCACTTCTCACGTCGTGCACGTCACTAAATGCTCTGTTGTCGCAAAATAAATCACACACGTCTTTAGCTGCTTCAATATCCAAAATAAATCATTCTTCTTGCCACAGAAAAATAGACTGTATTACATTGCCACTGGGAATCAACTTCATCACAACATGCTCTCAAGGCAGGTCTAGTTTGGTACAGTAACAAGGGCCCGCTCTAGTTACATGAGGCCCTTTGGCAGGGAGCGCGTACAACCAAATCAAAGTAACCTGTGGTGTCAAACATATCACAGATGATATGTTCATTCACTAACAAAGGTAGCTAACCTACTGTATCCATCAGCCATCTAGTGAGATACATTCTCAAAAAATAAATAAAGAAGTATGGAAACATTCCAGGACAAAGTCTTCCATCCAAGCACTCCTGCTGCTGTGTCTCTACCTGCAGGCTGGGCTCTGCAGATCTTCACCTCCAATCAGTCCCTCCTGGGATGAAGAATTTGAGGCTGAAATACTGAACTACTGGTCCTATGTTCCATGGTGCAGAGAGTTTTGGTCCTCTTCAGGGTTAAATCAGCAGCTCTGTTCTCCCTCCAGGCCTCCGAGCTGACAGCAGACAGACGAGTTTGGGTTTCCCCCCTCTGTCACTCTCATCGTTTCTGTACTCTTTAGGTGGCTCATTTCAACAGAGAGTGTCTGTGTTGAAGGAGAGCTGCACCTGCCAAACACACACACATGCACACACACACACACATACAGGTTCTCTGTAAGACGCTTCTCATGGGGTCAGATAGAAAGACGAATCAAGCAAACATGAGGTTGATGAACTCACCCTTTCCTCTTCAAAGCTGATGAGTCCTTCATCATCGTCGCTCTCCAGCTCCTCCGGCGCCTCGCTGGTCAGAGTGTTGAGCTCCGTGTTGGCCGGCTGCGACTTCAGCAGGTTGAGGATGCGCTGCAGGGAGACTGTCCGCCACCAGGGGGCGACGCCTCCTGCTGCTCCAGGTTGTCACTCTGCTTCTTGGCAAAGTTGACAAACACCTGAGCAGAAAGAGGGTGATTCATTACATTTATTCATTCTTTCCGTGTCGATGTCCTGCATGCAGTGTGCCACACATCCCCTCACATTGTCCAGAGTGGTCTGACTGACTGAGTAGTCCTCGATGCCAAGCACTTCCACCACCTGCTCCATCTTACTGAAGACCTGAGCCAGGGAGATCCGCTCTGACTTCAGCTGGTACTGCACCTTGGTGTGGTGACGCTCCTGCAGATATGACAACACATATTTAACTCTGCATGACTGTTACATAGCTGTTCTGTCTTGCTATGGATAGTTCACTGTGAGGTGACGCATTTGCAGCTGATAAACGTGAGTATATACCTTTTATACCATCTATTCTTCTCCTGCATCACATGGTATGGAGAGCACTAGTACAGTGTTATGAGGTATGAACAGAAAAAAGAGATCTTGCCAAATTGAAAACCCTGAAAAAGGTGTTGTACTCTCTGTATTCAGCATGTTAAGATATTGACATTAACATCTTGAACCTGTACTAACTGATTTTTTTGTCTACTTGTTAGCTCACAGTTTCCTATTTATACATCAAGAAGATCTGTCTGATGAAGTCCAATATTCTCCTTTAGCTCTGGTTGATCTACATCAGCTCCTGAAAATATTCGTCCTGAATGATGATCTATGTTTAGCTGCTAAATACTCCACTATGTACACCAGCAATCCTTAACTGTGAGACAGCTGCTGCTCTATAAGACTGTCTGTCTGTCTGTCTGTCTATAAGACTGTGTGATGTGGCCATGTCTTTTTTTCTCCCATTGTGTTTCCTGTCAGCACACAGTTTGTCTCTCTCTGTGATTGTGTGTGTGTGTGTGTGTGTGTGTGTGTGTGTGTGTGTGTGTGTGTGTCGGGGTGTGGCCATCCAATTATCCTGCAGCACACTTGGATCTCCTTCACCAATCAAGACTCTGCTGTTATTCTACCCAGTTCTTCACTGACCAGATGGTTCTGACCTTTATGTGCTACACACGCTACGTCAGTATTTCTTGTTTGATCCATCTCATGCTGAGCCTTGTTTTTGCTCTCCTGAGCTTCAGCTTCATTACTGCCACCAGCCCTATCCAGTCTGTCTGCCCAGCTCCACACTGTCTCACTTCATCTACATATTCACTTCAATAAACTGTGACTTTGTTCTAAATCTTCCAGGTTGGTCTGAGTTCTGTTTTTGGGTCCAGATCTCACAAACCATAACACGTTCTGAAGTGCAAGAAATGTGTAGTCATTAGAAAATGGGCACGAGTGATGAACCTGAGGGGAGACATTAAGCACCCCTCTCCTTTTTTTGGTGGTGTCACTCTCCTCGAAATGAACGGAAGAGGAGATCTGCATTTCGCACAGCGTTAGCTGTTGCACTGATGCAGACAGCTACAGCACAGACAGAGGCAGCTACAGTGATGTACCTTCAGCACAGCCTCAGGGAAGTTTCTGTTGAAGAATCGAACCACCTCCTTCACGTTGGAGCTGCTCTTGGTTCTCACTGTGATCATGTAGCCGTCCCCAAACCTGCAACATAATCACACAAACACAAGTGCCAAAGATCTTTTCACAAATTTTCTCAAAAAAAGATTAGATCACATCTATAAATGTGTATCTCCTGACCTGTTCTTGAGGTGTTGGATGCTGCCCAGGCATTTAAACCTGCCGTTTACCATGATGCCCAGTCGGGTGCACAGAGCCTCGCACTCTTCCATGCTGCAGAAAATAGCATGAAATGAAAATAGACACTGATGAAAAAGAAGTATGAACAGTCCACAGGAGTGAAAGCTATTCCAGCAGAGTCTCACTGAAGCTTGAGGACGGAGGCATCTCACCTGTGTGATGTCAGCACTACAGAGCGTCCAGTCTTGATTATGTCGAGAATTAAATTCCAGAGAAATCTGCGGGCCTTTGGATCCATCCCAGTGGTGGGCTCATCCTGGAAAAGCCCACAAAATAAAGATCCACACGATCATTTAACGTTTTCTTCAATTGTAATCAGGAGTGAAGAAATACACCACTACGACATCAAAGATTGCTTTCTCAAAGATTTTGTTCCCGGAGCTTTTGGACCCAGTTACTGGCAGAATAATCACAAAATTAACAGAATCAACATTTGCAAATACAAATACAGTGAAAAACTTACACACAGACTACTCACTAACGAACTCTGTGCTTGGCCTTTACAGGTTTTATGTTTAAAGACATATTTACACAGTGAAGATTTGACTTCTCCCATTAATACATTTGTGTTATGTAGTTGTTAGAGCTGAAATATCAGTTGCATAATTAATCTTTTCTGGGCCAGTGGCACTGTGGAGATGTGTCAAGAGGAGTTATTTGTTTAAATGGTTTACACTCCTATCTACCCATTTCTCCTGCATGGTTTGATTGTAAATCACTTTGCACAGTTTCTGCCAAATTTATGTACTGCAAAATGTATATGGTATTATATGGCAGTAGCGAGTATGAGCAGAGGTGGTCAATTTCTATTGTGGTCTACTACTATGGTCTATTACAGTGCCATGCAGGTAAACCTCTAAAATGCTACAATACATTCAAACTGACAAAAACTCTGCACAAATATGAAATATTAGTATTTTCTATAGAAAATACTAAAGGACAGTATACAAATACAGAGCTATTTGGCTGTAAGACATTAAAAGCAAATCATCAGCAGACAAACTGCAGCTGGTCCACAATGCTGCAGCACACAGCTCGATCTTACCAGGAAGATGAGTGATGGGTATCCAATCAGAGCAATGGAAGTGGAAAGCTTGCGTTTGTTTCCTCCGCTGTACGTGCCAGCAGGCTTGTCTGCATACTTGGACAACTCCAGCTTTTCTAATGCCCACTGCACCACCTAAAGGAGAGGTAAAGGGTAAAAGTCTGTGATGGAGATGCATGTGGTTAGGATGTGGAGAGGAAAGACTAGCACCAGATCTGAATCACAGTGATTCATGTAGTGGGCCTGGGAGAACATTATTGTTGCAAACTGATGATGATTAACTGGTCAAGATCTGAATCACTATGTGGTTTGTGTGTGTGTTTGGGCTTTATTTGTTAGGAGCAATATCAATTTTTAACCATTGTAGTGACATTTTTACATTATAGGGTCCTCAATACTAAGGATGATTGGTTGGTTAGGCTAAGGGCAAGGGAATGCAATATATCAATTAGGGTTATCACAAGTACGGAAAGACAAATGTGTGTGTGTGTGTGTGTGTGTGTGTGTGTGTGTGTGTGTGTGTGTGTGTGTGTGTGTATGTGTGAGACCAACCCTCTCCTGGTCCTTCCAAGGAATGCCACGAAGGCGGGTGTAAAGCTCCAGATGTTCCCTGGCGGTCAGATCATCAAACAGAGCGTCAAACTGTGGACAGTAGCCGATACTCTGCTGCACGCGTAACAGGTCCTTCAGGATGCTGTGCAGAAAAACACACACGCACACACATAAGAAGGAAGGAAGGAACACCAATGATTTCTTTTTCAGGCACCATTAATCCCTCAATGCTGCCCGGACAGGTCAAGAGACACAGCAAAATTAATTTCTAGCAGGGATTTGCTCCCAGACAGAGGTCCAACACTGATGTTGGGTGATCAGGTCTGGCTCAGAGTTTTAGTTCATCCCAAAGGTGCTGGATGGGGTTGAGGTCAAGGCCCTGAGCAGGCCAGTCCACTTCTTCTTTTGGTCTAAACTGACCCTTGTTGAACGCCTTCATGCCGTTGGGCTCTGCCCTGTGACATCGTGGCTGTGACCCTTTGTGCCTCGCCAGTAGCATTTCAGAGCGTTTATGCTAGTCAGATTTTGTTAAGTTGCTTTGATGTGATGTGTGTCATCTTTCCTTAATTTTTGTTCTTCTATCATTATATGTAGTTTTATTGTTACGGCCATGTTCAGCTCCAGCGGCTGCTTTGAGGTGAAATGAGTACCGTGCCTGGTGGAATCAAGCAGTAAGGCTCTCCACAAAATCTAAACCCATTTGATGAGGCCCTTGACAAGCATGTCTTGTGCTGACACTGCCTCAAGAATGTTAGCACAAGAAATGTGGAAGTACATGAAGTGACTTATATGTGACTGTTGCAACACAGAACATGACTGTTATGCACGTTAAAGTTATTGACTTTTCTGGCACTGACCTGTTTCCATTAATGAAGGCCTCTCCTCCGGTGGTGCACTCATCGCCTGTCAGCATCTTGAACGTGGTGGTCTTCCCAGCTCCATTCACTCCCAGCAGTCCAAAACACTCACCAGGCCGGACGCCCAGACACAGCCTGTCCACTGCCAGGATACGACCCATCTTCCTGGATTTATACACCTGAAGAAGATGCAATAACACGTGTGGATATAGAGAATACAGGACCATACCAGTGTTAGCTTCTTAACTGCAAACATGTATATTTCACAATTTCAGAAGTTTTGTAGGGACTTAGGTAAGAGCTTAGTCGAAAGAGGTAGGTGGGTTGAGGTTGACCACACTGATTGGTTTTGCTGTATTTAAGGTGACGGACCAGCGTGTCAGAAAAATGAATCGAGATGTCGGACATCAATGCATGACGTGATGGATTGTAGTTGGGAGTCGAGGCAGTGAAGTCTGAGGACAGCTAGAAGGGACATAGATTCAAAGACTTTGTCTGTGTATGAAGACAGGTAGCCTCCACAGACAATTCTGATGCAACGGGTGAGAAGGTCTGCAATGAGGGGGAAGCGCTTTTGTGTAGGACGTTCAGCCTTAAGGAGTCCTTTGAATTATATACTGTTGTGTGTATGAGAAAGTCTCTGAAAACAGTTGGAGGCATCCGGTCACATATAATGAGATGATGAGATGTTCACACACTTGTGGATGGTGTCTTGTGAAGCAGTGAACAAATATTCCAGCTGTGGAGTCATTTGAAGATGGTGGTTGAAAACGGTGGGTTGGAAGTAGAGTTGCACGGTACCCACGGTACCCATGGTACCCACGATACCCACGGTACCACCCTACGGTGCCAAATCGTTCCTACTATACTAGAAATTCTACACGACGGTACTACCGTGGTTTACTATACTACCAGTGCCAGTTTCCGCTACATAGCGGCCGCCTCTACGCTCCTCCCGGCTTCTCACTGCATGCTACTCCCTTGTAAACAAACCAACATGGCAACTACTGCAACCGAACTACACAGCTGCTGAATGATTGGCTGTTTGCCTGTTACTGGTAACGTCCAGGGATATGATAGGCTGTTTCCGCACACTTGGTCCACCCGTCTGTTAGATGATTGGCTGTTTGTGTGTTTCTGCCGGCAAGAACGAACTCCATGGAGACTGCTCCGCTTCGATAGAAACTCGCTTCAAAACAAACAACAAGCTAAAGTTCTGTCTCGCCCAGACGCGCGCACGGCTTACAGTCACAAACACGACACAACACACTCACCATGGCAGAAGCACCGGGCCCGAGTGGCGAGTCTGTCGCATCGTCAACAGTGGCACCACTAATTTTGCTCAAAAAACCAAACTCATTGTTTCAAACTTGTTTCAGTACTTACTTCACCAGTATTATGTTTATCATGCACCAAACAACATAATAAGTAATTAATAAGTATTTATAACGTGTACAAATACATTGCAGTTCATAAAAATAATAATAATAAAAAAAGGCTGCAGTATCGCGATAATACCCGGAACCGTGATACTTTGTCTGGTATAGTATCGTTGTTACTCATTTTGGTATCATGACAACTCTAGTTGGAAGAGGGTCAAAGCTAACAAAAGAGGCTGTGTCTGTGAACAGCCGAATGTCTTGATTTGGTCCAAAATGGAAATTTGGTCCAAATGGTTGATTGCAAGTTGTGGCATATATAGGAAGAATCTGGCATGATCTGCAAACCTAAGTGGAAGCCATGTGCAAAACCTTGTGTGAGGAATAAACAAACTGAGTGATTGACAGCAGCAAGAGCATCAACGGTGTGTTGAAATACTTAGGCAAACCGTATTTAGTTGGTCTTGCATGGGCTCCGCTGCAGAAGGAGCAGGTGTGAAGGACACAACAGTTTGAAATGATGCACCCTAGATCACTGAAGTTGTTACAAACGTTTGTTCAGAGCTGTGGTGTGAGGCAGAGATCTGTGTTGTGGCACACATCAAGAAAGGGCAACCTCTGAAAACACAGCTATAGAGCTCAAGATCCTGAGGGTTAGTGTTCCCAGTACATTCCTGATTTTATTGCTGAACCCAATGTGGCATGTGTAGAATCTGTTGCCACTGAATTGCAAGGACAGGGCAAGGGAGGTGGGAAACAGGAGGACGGTGGGTTTTGGTTGAAATATGCTGTGAACGTCAAAGTGCTCATGAAGCTCGGTGTGGGAAAGTGGAGTTACACTGAGAGTCTTTGAACAGTTTGTAAAGGTGTAAAATGGGATGAGTTTGAGTCACGGTCTTTCATTCCCCAAACTGTATAATGTATATGTGCAACTGTGTGAATATTTGTATATAATTTGCAATGGTAAAATTTCTGTAGCTTTTAAATGGTGTTCTATGTTGATGAGCTGACTCTTTAAACCTTTGTCAGATTCTCGATCTTCAGCATGTCATTGTCGGCATCTCCTCGCAGCACTCTTCGTCTCTCACAGGCCACATCTACATCATCATCGTCTATAGGCTGGCAGCTGACTGGCACCCTCCTGGACACACACACACACACACACACGTGGATTTCAGTTCAGTTTTTGTTGTCACTTTTATCCCCGGTACCCCTACCACAGATACTACATTTCCTAAAATACTTGAGGGGGGTTAATTACTGTAACAATACTTATCACAGCTCTAGAATCTCACAGACAACAAACTGAGCCCAGGATGCTTTGTGTCCCTCATCTGTATCTTATCAGTGAAATCTGACACCTCACACACTCACGGAGGTTTCCTGAGGAAGTTGTACTGACAGAGGATGGTGATGAGGAAGCCAACAAAACCTTCAATTGTCATGGCAACAAGTCCTCGAGTCACAATGTCCCACTCAAACGGAGACTTCATCTTGTCAAACTGGCCTGAAAGCAGAAAGTCATAAGAACTTTTTTCATGGGATCTATTGACAATGAAAAACACTTCACTACAAAAGGATAACATCATGTTAATAAAATCGTTTCATTCATTTCTGTATAGAAAGTCGATTTTCAAAGTACAGGTGACAACAAACTTCTGTTCCAAATTTGAGGATTCTATTCAATTCATTTATATAGAACAGCAACATCTTTGTTCTTTGTTATTGAGTCATACTGTAATATTCTGTTCACTTCATCAACAGGCATTCTGTGTGAGGCAGCGTGGTGATCAATGTACCTATTTTAGCGTAATATTCGTTTATGTACTCGTTGTAGGCCATCTCCATCAGGCCGTGGCCAAGGTTGTAGTTGGGGAAGATGAGGAAACAGGACTTCAGGTAACTGTTGACTTTTTAAGATCCTGCAGGAAAACATTTGAAGGAATAAATACAGAAACATCCAGAAGCCAGATGTCAAAATCTGTTGCAATACAACAACAAACAGGTCTACATCCATTTCTTCATTTTAGTGGTGCCATGCAAGCTAAAAGTCTGAGAACAGAGGAGGCACAATCAGAGTACAGGGCATGGGGGTTCTTCCCAGTAATAATAATAATAATAATAATAATAATAATAATAATAATAATAATAATAATAATAATAAAAAAATCTAGAATTTGATATTCAAAGAATCAGTTTTTATTTAGTGAATACAAAACCTTTATTTTGAGTAAAACTTTGCTTCTAAACTGCTGCCACACAAGCTAAATCCTGTTTGCTTGTGGGGGGCATAAGCTGACATAAACAGATTACATTATATTATATAATTTAGAAAACATAGACAATGAAGCAACCTGAAAGGACCTGACAACATGGTAATGCTGTACTGTTTTCAGACACTCATGTGATTAAAATCAGGAAATCAGTCCGCACTGATCTCTGAGTGAATGTGGGTGACTGTTACAGTATCTGCTGTCCACAGCTGTTCTACGCTGTCTGAAAAGCTTCTCCTTCACTTCATGAAATCATCTGAAGGCAGTAGGATTGATATGTTAATGAATCCACAGCCTCTGAGAGGAGTCAAACTGACCTTATCATGTTCAAAGAGCTGGAGCAGAAAGGTGGCAACAGTTGCAGTGATGCCTATGAAGAGGTTGATGACTATGAGGAACACATAAGCTGTACTGGGAACCTCGAACCAGAAGGATGCTGGGTACATGATGGGGGTGATGGACCACCTGAAAGGTAAGAGCACAGAGGGTAGTCTCAAAGCTTCAGGACACGAGACAGAAAAAAGTTGAAGGCACTTGCTAATGTTTTTTGAGTTACATCAAAAAACATGAAGATACAATAAAGTTTTAGATTAGTGGTAGTGACTGTATTCAAAGCCACAGTCAACAGTTTATTTATCAAATTTATCGAGTTTCTTCCACTATTTTCTAACATGAGAAAGACTTAGAGTAGAGTAGAAAGTAGAAGTAGAGAAGAAAATTAATTATATTGAGTATTTTTTTGTAATTTGGTTGAACGGATCCTTCAAAAGGTTGGCATGTCAGATTCTTCTATTTACATGCACAGAATCATGTTTTTGTTACCTTGAATGAGCTTTTAATATCTACAGACGCACACTGTAAGTCCTCTTCCACAAAGTGTGCCATATTGAACCATTAGACAAACTAAACACTGGCTTTAAATAGGGCCTTTGGAGTTTTTCATGTATTTCACAACCATTGTTCTCTCTCTCTCTCTCTCTCTCTCTCTCTCTCTCCGTCACCATCACCATCTGTAATCATACATGTCTCATTAATGCATGTTACTAACTAAACTTCTTCCCCGGAGTTTCTGTGCTCTCTCGTCCAGCAGGTTCTCATGGATCGTGGCTGCTGCTGTGGTCCTGCACGACGTCCACTACATATATTACTACTGTCATTATTGCTACCATATCTCCATTACAGTTTATAGTTAGTTTATGATTTGCTGCTGCTGTGCATCTGTGTCTCTCTATCTCTATCACAGGTTCCACTGCTACTGTAATCATTTTATCATTCATTATAATTCATTGTCATTTTATCATTCATTGTAATTGTACAATATGTTTGTGTTGATTTGTTCTGTACACGTGACATCTATTGCACGTCTGTCCGTCCTGGGAGAGGGATCCCTCCTCTGTGGCTCTTCCTGAGGTTTCTTCCACCTTTTTTCCCTGTTAAAAGGGTTTTTTGTGGGCAAGTTTTTCCTCACTCGAACCGAGGGTCTAAGGACAGATGGTGTCACTCCCTGTACAGATTGTAAAGCCCTCAGAGGCAATTTGATTTGATTTGATTGTAGTTTCTCCTCCACGCTAGGTAGGAAAGGGGGAGGCACGGGGGTTACGGTCAGCAACTACGCCACTAGATGCCACAAAATGTTATAGACTGGTCCATTAAAATAAACTGCAACCACTATACCACGCCATAATTAATATATAACAACTTTAAACAGGGAATGGTAAGAATCTGATTATTTTATACGTTCAAATTCAACCTGTCGGGTTGCTTTCCAACAGTGTTTCAGACCGTAATGCCTGTTAAGTAAAAATTAGTGTGTTTGTGTGTGTGTGTACTACAAGAGATCTCACCCATAGAGAAGAAAGAGTGAGAGGACAGCGGGGAAGTTGGTTGGGGAGGTATATGCTGGCAGGTCGAACACAAACAGAATAATAACACAGCATGTGGCAGGTACCAGGTAGTTCAGCTGAGGAGAGAAGAGAGGAGAGAACATGTTCAGACCTGGACAAACACTGCAGTTTTCACAGTATGACAAACAAAACATCCACAGCCCTCTATCTGTTAACTTCAGTCATACACACACACTGTATCCTCCTCACCATGTCCCATATGTAGTTAGCCAGCCAGTAGATGACAGGGTCACAGCCACTGACAAACTGCAGGTGTTTGGCCTTTGTGGATTTCTCTGCAACCAGGAAAACCACAAAGCTGGCTGGCACAAACGACATGGCCACAATAATGAAGATGGCAATCACCACATCTGTCCCCTGGAGTCTGACGGTACAGGAAAGAGTAGAGGAGAGGAGAGGAGAGGAGAGGAGAGGAGAGGAGAGGAGAGGAGAGGAGAGGAGAGGAGAGGAGAGGAGAGGAGATGGGATGATTTACACAAGGTCAAAATCACAAGGGTCAAATTGCTACTACTGTAAACCATCAGAATAAATTATGGCTGAATTATGATTATAGTTATGAATTATGAACCAGTGACATTTGTTAGATTCTTTGGCCGTGGGTTATTATACATAGTGCTGCTGAGCAACTTACAAGTAGTCCAAAGAGAGGCTGGCACTGGTTCGATTCATTGGGTGGTTTGTCAGTGTGATACCTGCAAAACACACATGACAACCTCATAACCAAACAAGAAGTACACACCTTTATTTAACAACACAATGAATGATTCAGAACAAGTGAAAATAATCCATGTCTGTCATATGTAATTACCATAAGCCGCAGGGTTGCCCTTGGATGATGGCAGGTTGGCACGCAGGATGGCGTTGTTGAGGACGTTCAGGTACGTTGGCATGCTGTGGTAACCCTTGTTGTTGTACAGAACCTGGACAGAAGAGGGCGCTCTGTCAATAGTTGTTTATATTGGATTTGTGAATTTCTTAAATTCAGACAGTCACCTGAGCTGATCTGCGAACTGCTATCTTGCGAACCATCGGAGGTATGTTTCTCCCAAAGGATGCTGGGATTGATTTCTGGATGTTCCCCACTGTTAAACCGCCATATCTATTGAGAACAAAATGACAAATATAAATAGTCAGGTAGGTAGAATTCAGGTATTTATACCACTTCGTTATCAACACAAAATGTAATTACAATGAAGAGCAATGAAACTGAAAATGAATTCAGACTTTGTTTTCACATGCTAACCCAACAACCACTAAAACTGTGAGCCTTCATGGCCCATTCTGCACATGCTCACATTTAAGTTACAATATAAAAAGATTGGTCAAAATGGAAGCAGCAGAGGCTGAGATGTGATGACTAGTCTCTATACAGGTTAAGCTACCAGAATGCTGGATCCTTCATGACCTTAGCTGCAGCTTAGTCATGTTCCCAATTTGTAATTTAAAACTGAAGCTGTTACAGGTTACGTTATCTGACACCTGCTAAAGAAGATGCACACAATGCATAAGACTCCACTCCGCCCATAACCATGTTCTGTAATGCAGCCATCAAGTTTAAATACTTCACAGTGTTTTACAGCAGGATGCTTTGAACAGCTGTTCTACTCCTTTCTTTTTTTGTCTTTTCAATGCAATTTTCAATCTATGAAATGACACTGATAGTTTCTTTTGCAAAGCTTGCAGGACACTGAGCCCTGACTTGTTTAGAGACAGTCTTACATTCTGAATTTGAAAAGGTCCAAGTTTGAAGGTCCTTCTCAACCTTAAAATTTTAAGTGAAGATCTGACTTCTGATCTGAAAAATGTCACTGTGGCCCAGCTGCCAGACACCAGATTCCTCTGAAGAAGACTCAACACCCAAAACTGAACATGGTGCTGAATGTATCTGCTTTGAAAACACAGAGGACACAAATTTGCTCCTAACCAAGCTGCTCCTTAAATATAATACAAGTTTGTTAGGACAATCATTTGATCTCAGCCATCTTAAATCTCTTTTCAGATTTGTTTGGTTTTAAATGAATTCACTGAAAAGGTGAGAAAATCAGCAGTATTTGATACATTCTTTAACATACGGTCTGGTGGTGTGTGTTTGTTCATGTGTGGACTGAATGACCCTCACAGACAGAACACCTGAACTTCACATATTTTCCCGTCTCTCCTCACAGTCACACTGACAGCACCTGATGTTGAGGCGGGTGAAGTTCTGTCCAAGCACTTCCAGTTACTCTGATTTGGAGTTTATCTGTGAAGGCTGCTTTGCTAAAGTGGCCAGGTGCCAAAAGCTGGATACAAATGAGCCAGTAGCTGTTAAGATCCTCAAAGACAGATTATATCCGGGACACAGAGAAAGAGGTATAACTTTGGACTCCTTTTGATTCTTATGACATACAGTTACATTGCCTTTCTGTAACCTCTGTCACAGTATGTACTTTAAACTGTTTCATGTCTCCACTCTTCTTCCAGGTGTCAGATGTTAGTAAGTGTCCTGAATGAAGATCTTTGAGCGGTTAGATCATATGGGTCTAAACATTTGAGATTCTGGATCGGAGTCACTATGATCTGCTCCTAGAATTAAAATGGAATCCACTGCCGGTGAGAGAGGTCTGACCAATTGCACAGAAGGTATGTATCATTATTAACTATCTATTGTTCTTATACTCATAAATAAAGAAACCCCTACCCTAACCCTAACCCTTACACAACAACACTAAATCCCAAACTTGTCCTATCTTGTTTTGTCCTTGCAGATGTTGGTGGCTTTGGATGCCCTCAGGGATCTTGGTGTCCTGTATACTGACATCAAACCTGACAACATTAGTTAGTCAACCAGAAGGACCAGCCCTTCAGTGTAAAATGAATGGACTTTGATGAAGCCATTTTACTTTCCGATGTACAGCCTGGGTTGGAGATTCAGCTAGCAGGATGCAGGTATCTTCGTCTGTTAATCTAGCAGAGTTTGAGTCATTTTTCTAAATATCCACATTGTTCTATTTCTCCTCAAAGCTTGCCAACAGATTTCTCATCTTCTTTTCTTCCCTTTTCAGGGCATCAGAAGTTACTCTCTGCCTGCCCTTCACTGATTGATGTGTGGGCAGTCTGCATCCTGGCCTTCCTCTACCTCGCTTGTTGCTGAGTTGCTGTCCAATTGAGGACTCAGCAGACTGGATGAACACCTCTACAGCCACCACAGGATCATCTTATGGAGGCTCCTATGACGAAGATCCAGCTGCCTGGTCTACGGGAGAACTACCTAATGTCTTCTACGACAAACAGCAAGAAATTCTGCACACTGCCAATCACTTGTACTGACATTATTAATAGGTCCTCAGATTGTCATCGGCAAAGATCACAGAAAAAAAACAAAAAGGGTCTGTGATTTATTGAGTAAAAGGATGATCAGTGTCCAGGATTCTTTGCTTGCTTCCCAGTCAAGAGTTTTTGATCCTATGCACCTCTGACTAAAATTTCATAGTGTGATATCATAATCATAGCATTAATGATAAATAAATAATAATTGGACTGAGGAAATGTCTTTTTTTCTGTTTCATCCAGTCACATTTTTTCGTGGCTGAGACACTTTACAGAAGAATGAGGCTGGGGCAGTAGGGTTTAGTAATAGAGGATGGATACTCAGTTCTGATGCTTAGCCAAAAACTACAAGAGAAATAGAGAATGCATTCATGCACATCATGATTCTTGAATGAATTTAGTGTTTAATGCGGTGTAAAATCAGACTCATTGATATTTGTATAAGCCAAAAACAGCTGTAAGATACTGTTCATATTCTTCAAAGTAAGGTAACGATCAATTTGGTATTAAAAAAGCTCAGTTACCTTACTTTATAAAATGCTCCCACAGCATTCCTACCTGTGCAGGCGCAGTCTGTCTGATGTGAACAGCAGATACTCAGAAACGTTTCGGCCTGTGATGTCCACCAGGATGTCACCTGTCACCACCTTCATGATGGGCGGCCGGCCTCCCACCCCACTGGGGCAGGAGAAGCCTGTCCCCTGCATGGAGCAGGTACAACGCACCGGCTCATGGACGGAAAGGGGCAGGGTAGGAGGAGATGTCACAGGCTCTGAGAAAACATAAAAGAGGAAGAGCACAGATGGAATTAATAACATTAACAGTGTTTTTATTAAATCACTGATGTTTGAAAACGTCTTTTTTTCTGTTTTTCTTGTTGCAGTTCTTTGTATCCAGTGCTGCCAAAATACCTGACTGTGCTCCTCTGACCTGTGGAGTTCCTCAAAGATCAATCTGGCTTATTTTCCCTCTACATGTCCACTTTAGACCACGTTATATGTCAGTTTTGTTTCTGTTGTTGCCACTATGCTGATGATGTTCTGCTTTATCTATGTGAATGACATCAGTGCATACGTAGTTCCCTGGCTACTACCCTAGAGTTGGTTTCCAGAATCATTGGGATTATAATTGATTACAAGTTGAACTTTTCAGTCCTGTTCTTTTTAATGAAGACTCATTGCCACACTATGCCCTTACTTATCTTTTCAACAGCTCAAATAAATTATCCATTGTACTGTCAACTTATGTCTTCATTGTCTCTGCATTCTTTTGTAAGCCAGGACACTAATGCGCAACTGTGTTACAATGTGGTCTAATAAAATATCAAGAATTCTTGATTATTTGTGGAGTAATGACCAATTACTTTTCTTTCTTTCTATATTTTATTATTACATTTTTCTTAAGGGTGGGTGAATGTTTATGCTCATGTTTTACATGTACTGCATACATGCACACATAGAAACATTTAGATGTCTGCACATTTCAGATATTACATCTGTATATACCATGCATACACACAACTGAAGCGTAGACGGGCTCAAAATACACTGCTCAAAAAAATTAAAGGAACACTTTTTAATCAGAGTATAGCATCAAGTCAATTCAACTTCTGGGATATTGATCCAGTCAGGTAAGTAGCTGGGGGGATTGTTAATCATTTTCATCTGTTTTGGTGTTAATGAAATTAACAACAGGTACACTAGAGGGGCAACAATGAAATGACCCCGAAAATAGGAATGGTTTTACAGGTGGAGGCTGCTGACATTTTTTTACCTGCTCATCTTTTCTGACCAATTTCTCATTAGTTTTGCATTTGGCTAGGGTCAGTGTCACCACTGGTAGCATGGTGCAGTACCTGGACCCTACAGAGGTTGCACAGGTAGTCCAACTCCTCCAGGGTGGCACATCAATATGTGTCATTGCCAGAAGGTTTGCTGTGTCTCCCAGCACAGTCTCAAGAGCATGGAGAAGATTCCAGGAGACAGGCAGTTACTCTAGGAGAGCTGGACAGGGCCGTAGACGGTCCTTAACCCCCCAGCAGGACCGGTTTCTGCTCCTTTGTGCAAGGAGGAACAGGATGAGCGCTGCCAGAGCCCTACAAAAAACCTCCAGGAGGCCACTGGTGTGAATGTCTCTGACCAAACAATCAGAAACAGACTTCATGAGGGTGGCCTGAGGGCCCGACATCCTGTAGTGGACCCTGTGCTCACTGTCCGGCACCGGTGAGCTCGACTGGCATTTACCACAGATCACCAGAATTGGCAGGTCCGCCACTGGCGCCCTATGATTTCACAGATGACAACAGGTTCAACCTGAGCACATGTGATAGAGGTAAATAGGTCTGGAGACGCCATGGAGAACATTATGCTGCCTGCAACATCATTCAGCATGACCGGTTTGGTGGTGGATCAGTGATGGTCTTGGGAGGCATATCCCTGGAAGGACACACAGACCTCTGCAGGTTAGACAATGGAACCCTGACTGCTATTAGGTGTCACCATGAAATCTTTGGACCCATTGTCAGACCCTACGCTGGTGCAGTGGGTCCTGTGTTCCTCCTGGTGCACGACAATGCCCAGCCTCATGTGGCGAGAGTATGCAGGCAGTTCCTAGAGGATGAAGGAATTGATACCATTGACTGACCCCTATGCCCGACTGACCTAAATCCAATAGAACACCTCTTGGACATTATGTTTTGGTCCATCCGACGCTGCCTGGTTGCACCTCAGACTGTCCAGGAGCTCAGTGATGCCTTGGTCCAGATCTGGGAGGAGATCCCCCAGGACACTATCCTTCATCTCATTAGGAGCATGCCACCACATTGTCAGGCATGCATACAAGCACGTGGAGGCCATACAAACTACTGATTACCATTATGAGTTGCTACAAAGACATTTTGGCAAAATGGACTAGCCTGCCGTATAATTGTTTTGCTTTGATTTTGGGGATGTCTTTGAATTCAGCCCTCTGTAGGTTGATAATTTTCATTATTCATTCCATTTTTCCATTCCATTTCATTATTCATTCCATTAATGATGTGGCATCCTTTCATTCCTAACACATTACCCAGACCTCAGATTTGTTTTTTCTCCATTGAGATCTGATGTGTTTTCAAAGTGTTCCTTTAATTTTTTTGAGCAGTGTATAATATGGATAAATGACCTCTTTCACATAGACTTAATGAGCTGGCCCTGTTTAGCATATTCATTCTGACAGTGAGAAACTGTTAGAAGGAGGAAAAAGAAAATTCATAAAACATTCCCAGCTCATTCTGAACAAAGAAAAAGGTGTGGTAAAATCATCTAATTAGACAATGGTGAATATTTTCTAAAATATTCAAAGAGTCTAATCCACACCTAAAACATTCAACTGATCAAATCAAATCAAATCAAATCAAATTTTATTTGTATAGCCCAAAGTCCTCAGAGGGCTTTACAATCTGTACAGGGAGTGACACCCTCTGTCCTTAGACCCTCGGTTTGAGTGAGGAAAAACTTGCCCACAAAAAAAAAAATAGGTGAAAGGAAACCTCAGGAAGAGCCACAGAGGAGGGATCCCTCTCCCAGGACGGACAGACGTGCAATAGATGTCACGTGTGCAGACTGATCCATGGAGACCTTCGGTTGGGCCACCAAAGAATGGCACCAGGGGTTTAGTTCACTCTATACGTTGCTTATCAGAAGCACTGTTGCAGAGTTGGGTAGGACTAGCATAAGATGCTATATGTGACTGAATGTACCATCTATACACTTGCTAAATGTACTAATCTAAGAATTTGATATTTTATCATAAAGGATGGAAACAATGGGGGAAGACAAGTAAAGTATGAATAGCAGTTAAGGGTGGGCTTACTGAGAAACAAGGTGTCTGGCTCTGCATAACCTGCCTATATCTAACCAGCAGATAACTAAATCTTTAGAAGGCCAAGCTGGTCAAATGATGCAAAGGACTTACCAAGAAAGTCCCAGGGTCCCACAATTATTTCAACCTGAAGTATGATATATTTGAATCTACACATATTTAAATGGGTTGCACATACAAAAATGTGGTCACCTTATGAGATGAACTCACCATGGACTGTGGTTGGAGGGGGGACTGTAATGTTCCACAGTCCATCTTCGAAGCGAGGGTCTGGGTCATCTGAAGGTGCCGGTGATGGAGGTGGGGGTACAAAGTTGGAGAGAGGGACCCCTTGGGTGAAGGAGTCAAGACACATGGAGTCAAAGTAGCGGGCAGCCAGGGTCTTGGAGTTATTGGCGCTGGGGTTGAGGGTCTGGGCCAGCTGGTCCAGGGTGCTGTTGAAGGGGGTTTTGAGGACGCAGGTAGCACCCACACCCGAAGGCAGACGGAGCGTGTTGATGATCTTCTGTGGGCTGGCATCTGGTGACAGCTTACTCCTAAGAGGGTGAGACCAAAGATGCAACAATGGGATTCTGCACTGATTACTGACAGTCATAAAGAAATCTATTTCAAAATGGAATTTGTCCATTTCTGCAAGGGGTCTGCACAAACTTTTTTGAGTATCCATAATTTCTAGGTAAGGCACAAACAGATGTGCTTTTGAAGGAGGGACTCACATTTCTTCAAGTCTGTCTTAAAACACTACTCATGTACCCTGGAACCACTGTTGGTCACTTAAATGGTACCCCTTGTGCATACTACAGCATCTTTCCAACCACCAAGTCAGACCAGCTGGACAAAGCACTGCTGCAAGTCATGCAACCGCCACAGGAAGAGGGGATAAAGAGCCAGGATAAGAGCTACGCTAACCTAGCTTGGACTTAAGGTGGCTCCACTACCCAGCCGACTCCTGATGTTGTGCCCACATCTTACAGAGAAATGGCTCCATCACAGCATCACAGATCAAGCTATTGGGGAGTTCAGTGCCTCATAAATATCTTTTTTAAGATCAAACTGAACATTTTTTTATTTTACTTTTATAGTGATCAGTTAAAGGCATCATTAGCAGCACCTTGATGCCGTTCTTATTTTTGTTCAGTGTACATTTAGTAATCAGATTAAAAATAGCACTAAAACACTGTCCTGCATAATGTAACTGTAGAACAAACGTCATCTTACCTGTACTGAGGTCTGTTTTCATTGGCATAGGGAATGAAGTTGCCTCTAGGCTGGGTATAGTTATGATATTGAGATGGGGACAAAATCAGGGGCGGCAAATCTCCTGTAAAACAAGAAAAACGTAACATTCAATCAATACAGAACACTTGTTTTTATTAAACAAAGGCACCAACTACAAGAAATTAACAGCCAACATTATAGAGAGAGCCCTGCACATCATAAAGACTTCTTACATTCTGTACAATTTTTAATTTATTGAACCTGCAGTGTATTAGTATTACATACTGTATATTATAGTATATTTTGATATCACACTGGGTCAAATGACTATCGTGTCATATGAAAGATAAAACTGGAGTGACAAACCCACAGAAAATAATTCCAGTTATCATCAGGTGGATTTCAGTAATGTGTCTGCTGCATACGTCATTAGGCAACTGTTTGCTGACGTGTTAGTGAAAACGTTTGGTTATCTAACATAACCTCAGTTCTTAGAATAATATGAGCGAGGTGTCTCGCCAGACGACCTTTCTTGCTGGGCGGTGAGAAGAGGTTTGCTTATTGAATTGAGGGAATGTTATCCGCGCGCATTCACCAGCCAATCAAGATTGGCGGATTGAGATAAATGCTTCTATCAGGGCTGCAGGAGGCTGCATCCCATAGCGAGACACCTCGCTCATATTATTCTAAGAACTGAGGTTATGTTAGATAACCAAACGTTCTTCTTCATAATATTCACTCGGTGTCTCACTATGGGATATGGTAGCTCCCGTATTGCCAGACAGCTTATCGAACAAGTACCGGCCAGTGGGGAGGGTCCATGGGTTCCAGTTAGGACTCCAGGACCGCGCTTGCACACGGCCCTGACATGGCAAGCATGTAGAACCGGACAAAACTCAGAGGCGAGGACCAACTCGCTGCTGAACAAATGTCCTGAACAGACACTCCCCTAAATAAAGCCCAGGATGCGGCCATCCGGGTGGGGTGAGCCGGGCGGGCTGGGCTGTTGCGGCCGCTTCGGCATCTTGAAATGCGGTGGCTGGGAAGCAACTTGAGCAAACGATCTGCGCTGCGCTGGAGGTGAAGGCGTGGGTGGTTTTCGGGGGAGACAAAGTTTCAGGGCTTCGTTGTCCTTCTTCTTCGCCTCACATCTCTGCTGCATTGTGGCCAATGCAGAGCCGAAAACGCCCTCCGGGACGATTGGCATATCCAGTATGTCATCCCGCTCCCTGTCAGTCAAGTTAGCGAGGCTGAGCCATCTCGCTCACTCCTGAATGACGAGGGTCGCCATCACCTTGCCCGTGGCCTGGACTGAGACGCGCTGGATGTGGAGGGACAAATCGGCAATGACCGCCATTTCCTCCCACGCCTCGGGGTCCTGCTCGTCAGTGGATGCCCCAAACAGCTCTGCCTGATCAGCAGTGAAGATGGAGAGAGCGCTGAGAGCTCTGGCCGAGAGGGCGGCTGCCTTGTACGCCCTCTCGGCCAGTGCAGACTGGAACCGTTTGGGCTTGGTTGGCAGTGTCAGACGCCTGGAGGAGGCCACAGATAGCTGGCTTGTGCTGCCCGGGCAGAGATGCGCAGCTACGGGGGCTTCGAGAGGAGACCCTGGGCTTCCATCGCCTCGCAGTCGAGGGATGCTGCGCCCGGGATGGAGCTCCTGTTGCTGTACGGGCAGTTACTCCAAGTTTTGGACAGCTCGGCCAGCAACTCGGGGAAGACAGGAAGAAGCTGTTTCACCACACTACGGGCCAGGGGGAGCCGCTTGCCTTCGTAGCGGGACCGGGTGGGTTCCGCTACGGCAACCGGCCAGGGGACCTCCAGCTTCTCTGCCGCACGTTTGCACATGTTGAGCAGGTCCACATGGAGGGAGGGAGCTGGAGAGCTCACCTCGCCTTCCCCCCTGTTGGTAGACTCGGGCAGCTTCGGCTTTTCAGCCAGGGCTGGGGCCACGAAGGTGTCGTCTTCCTCCTCGTCCTCTGATATGAGGAACGAGGCGTCATCATCATCCTCTGTGAGGCCAATTTCCAGCACATCTTCCTCGGAAAACGGGGGAGCTCGGAGCTGCTCGCACTGGGCGGCCCAGTCGTAGCCAGTCTCCGGAACTTCCCCAGCCATGTCCTCGTCTTCCTCCGCGGCTGTGCCTTGGTCAGCGGTGGGGAGAAACAGGTCACGGTCTGCGAGGCTAACTTGCTAGCCTGCGTCTGAGGCTCTTGACCGTGAACACTTTGCAGTGTTCTTTTTAGTGGTCGCCATTTCGCCGACAAGCTGGAGTGCTAGCAGAGAAAAGGGTCGTGCTAGCTGGTGTGCTAGCGTGGGGTCGAGAGGGGTAGCTGGTGTGCTAGCTTAGCTCGACCAACTCGAGCGTCCGTGGAGGGGAGCCGAGAGAAATTCCGCCGTGGAGGGACTGGAAAAAATACTCACCGGTCCGGTCTGGTATGAACGGACAAGGCAGAAGCCAGAGCACAACACTAGCGTCCGGTGACGGAAGGTAGCAAAGACCTGTCTGGTGAACAGTTAAGCTAGTGAGAAGCTCCGACATGAGATAAGCTCTCAGGTGAGAAGAGGTTTTGAATTGATGGAATGTTATCCGCGCAATATATATAGTAGGTGGGACTACTGGGTGCGGCGCGGATGAACACATTCATCGGCCAATCAAGATTGGTGGATTGAGATAAATGCTTCTATCAGGGCTGCAGGAGGCTGCATCCCATAGCGAGACACCGAGTGTCCCTTTGCACAGCATTTATAGGATTGGGAAACTCAGGAGTAGGCTGTCCGTTCAGAAAATGCTACATGAAAGATGAAAACAAAATGAGTTGAAGTTGCTTGTTGGGCTGCTATGTTCGACTTGGTTGAAAACTGACGAAAAATAAGGTTGGGGAGCACCAAGCATTGAGACCCAACACAACAACAGCTAATATAGCTAGCGTTAGCTAACACGTTAACTAATGTTGGCTAAAGCTAAAGGGCTTGCTGAACTTAGCTTAGAGGGTAACGTTCTGACAATGATATCCTTGTCATGGTATAACTTTGGTCCAATTTGTGTTCTTGTCTCTAGTTCTAGACAACACAGTACGTTAAACGTTCGTCCTTACCTTTGAGCAGACATATGTATTGTAATAAATGCGGGTTTTCGCCTTTAGCTATAAAAGCTAAGGATGTCAGAACCTCTGAACAAACACACAGACAGGGATGATGTACAATAGAGAACAATCTTTATTAATAATTAACAAAAGTTCATAAAACACGTGGGGGCTCTGATCTGACAGAGAGATGCCAGTCGGGGGCACAGGCTTCCTTCTGGAGGGTCACAACAACGACAGGCTCGCCTCTAATACAACTCCGTGACAATCCATTACACATTGGCTAGCTTCACTAGCTTCTAAGGCACGCTTTCAACACAGCACGTGGAATGAAGACCCACTGCACATCAGGCTAGCATCACTAGCTTTTAAGGCATGCATTAAACACAGCACGCAGAGTCCATACACCACCCCACACATGGCTAACCTGCAGCAAAGGGCCCTGATCTAGCTACAGGAGGCAACCAGCCTCCCCTCGTAATACGTGAACCACTAACTCCCCCTGGCTACCTATCTTCATCGCCGGCAGCTCTAAATCACTGCGAACGACACCATGCTTCGTTATCTTCAACACATTTAGCTGGGAGTGGGGCCGTCCACACTGTTTAATCCATTGTACGCACCGCTCCAGTTGTGTTTTTGGCTTTGGGAATGGAAAGAACACAACTCCTCCGGTCAAGCTCTTGGGGTATCTACTGTCCGATTTACATACACCATAGGCACAGCACTTCACCATCTTGCTGGTCTGAAGATTGACGGACCTTGCTTACATAGTAACGGTTGCTAGGATGTGTGATTGGACAATGGCCGTTTTGGGGCGGGGCTCGGTGAAAGGTCAATTGCTGCTGCTACACAAACTGTAATATGTGTATTAATTTCACTCTGTCCATTATGTTAATACTATACATATCTAATAACATAATTCACAATCTGCACTATTATATATATATATATATATATACATGAATGTTTTTCAGTTTGCAGAATTATATATATAATATATAAAATAAAACACCATTAAATAAACATTTCTGACATTACAAACGTTAAAATTTTTCTTGAGTGATAGTATACTCCTGTAATGAAGTTTTTTAAATGTGTTTGGTATTTTCTTCAGTAAATGCTCTGGATATCTCCTCCACCACTAGTGATACTGTGTTATCAGAGCACCGTAAGAAAAGCATTCATAGAGAAGCAACTGTAGGAGTTGTTGAAATAAATGTAGGTTGAATATGGTGATTGCTCTCCGTCTGTGCTTTTGAATCCTTGTCTTCAGCAGCAGGAGACCTGCTTGGTTTCATTACAGCTATCTAATAAGTGACTAATTTACAGCTGGGTGAAGTAATTAACCCAAATAGGGCAGAATTAATGCAGTCAGCTAAATAGCCGTAATCTGTAATCACTAATATCGTGACAATGAACTGTTTCCATCAGTATTAACATCAACACTTATTAGGGCTGCAGCTGGTGCACGCCCCATGTGATTAACCCTTTTATGTACTTTGTGTGTCAAGTAGAAATGTGTGGTCCCCAAAGTGAGACTGCTCTAGGATTGGGCAGCTGTGGCTCAGGTGGTAGAGCTAGTAATCGGAGGGTCACTGTTTCAACTCCCGGCTGCCCCAGTCAAGTCGAAGTGCCCCTGAGCAAGATACTGAATCCTAAGTTGCTCCTGATGGCTGTGTGAATGTGTGTGTATCGGGTAGCTTTGCTTAGTATCACTGTGAATGCGAAGCACTTCACTAATACTACGGTGTGCATTCACATGCTTGTTCACTGAGTGCATACTATTTGCCTTGCAGGACAGAAAAACAATAGTTCTCTCTGTCCCAAGAAGCAGGATAGAAATCTGCTCTTAACCATATGTGTAAAATCTCACCAATCTCAGGCACAGATAAAGCCACAGTCATGGCCACACAGACGAAGAAGGCAGGAAGGAGGATCTGAGAGAAGAGGCCCTTGGTGTTCCTTTTAGCACAGTGGAACCTCTTGACGATGAGGCCATGAAACTGGCTTAGCTTTAACCACCAACCCTCCAACTTGAAGCTGCCCTGCCCCTCCAGGACCTCCGGCTCTGGTGACGAGGGGTTCTCTGCATCGCCTGGAGACATCATATGAAAAAAAAGGTGGATGAATAATGAGTTGAATGGCAGTATGTCTAAATGTATGGATGATTCTATCTATGTAATCTAGAGTGTCTTGTGTCACCCTCTCTTTCCTAGCACGAAGGAGAAAGGGCCCTTCGTGCTAGAGCCAGTGGACTCTGTATCTATGTGAAAGTGGACCTGTAGACTTGTCTACAAGTAAAAGGCTCGAAGGTGTTTATTCAGGAAGTCTGACTGAGAACAAGATCTCTTCTACAGCAGAGAAAAAATAACATGCACAACTTTGAAACTGCACAACAACTCAATGACTGACACTTCACGTTAATGAAAATATTCAGAAGAATTATTATGAGGAGTAATAACAATAATAAACAGTAATAATAATAACTTTGATAAGTCCTTTCAAATGGAAAGGTAATACCTTCTATATGTCAATTAACTTTTCATATGACTTATATATAACTGTCACAAGTAGTAGGCACTGTGGTAACTGGGATCCAGTGGTTTAAGGGTTTCCATGTAAGTTTTTGTCTTTTGTATGAGTGCACGTTGAATTTTGTAGAATTATTGGCTTGGTAACTAGAGAATGCCTGGGTGCAGCAGAGTTGACAGGGGGCCTAGAACGGATCCTTGTGAAGATCAACAATATCACAGCTGAACTGTATGAACTGTAAACTTATAAACCTCCTGATTGTCAGTAAGTAGGCCTACATGTCTGTGAGTTTTGGTCACAGCATAGTCAGCTCCCCTGTAAACAGTAAACAGTTATGTCTGCACTTGTTAGTAGTTGGTAGGCTTTCATCTGTTCAGCAGACAGCAGATAAATGTATATTTAATACAGTGGGTTTTTTAAAGAGTACTCCACCAGCACTGCACTCCTTCTAACATTGTCACACAGCTCACAAAAAGGATCAATACCAATGCAGCAGAAAGAATAATATTTGTCTTTTTTATTCTATATGTCTTCTTCCTTCCTTCCTTCCTTCCTTCTTGTCTTGGCACCTATATTACCCTCAATGATACCTGACTGCTGACAGTGAGGATCCCAACCACTGAGATAAAGGCCTTTTCTGCCTGCTGTGGAAGAAGGATCCAGCACTGAGGATCAGGAAGAGCTTCTACCCTCAGACTACTAGAATCTTGAAGGAGGACACTGCCTAAGACTGAATCTTAAGAATACTTTTCTTCATAACTCATTAATTATTATTATTACTTATATAGCACCATTAAGATTTTACAGATTTTTTATTTTTCTTTAAAGATATTTATTACAAGCTTTATTTTTGATAGAGACAGCTGAAGAGTGACAGGAATGTGGAGAGAGATGGGGAATGAAATGCAGCAAAGAGCCACAGGTCGAATTCGAACCCTGGGCCGCTGCGGCAAGGACTGAGCCTTCGTACATGGGGCGGCTGCTCTACCAACTGAGCTAAACGACACCCCAGATTTTACACTAGTTTGACTTTATTTATATACACTCACACTCACATTGCTATCCTATTACACTATTTTTAATTAATTAATTATTTTTTAATTAAATAAATAATAAACAAAAATTATGTGATTATGTGTGACAAATGAGTTGAACTGCATTATGCTAATCGTGGCTAATATAGGTTCAAGCAACTAGCCTCAGGTAGAAATAAAGAGCGCACTACAGAGGTCTGGTAAGCACCAACTCCCGGACTGTTTTCACTTGTAATCAACTTGAAAAGGAAGCCAAGTCAAGTGCTTGCTCATGGTGGAACTGTTGGTCTCTGTAAATAATATTATAAAGAGTACGGTCTAGACCTGCTCTGTATGAAAAGTGTCATGAGATAACTTTTGTTATGATATGGTGCTATATAAATAAAACTGAATTGAATTGAATTGTCTGTGGACAATAAAGACTTTATGCAACTTTTTTTCACATACACATGACGTATAAACACATTTATGTCTAACATCGACAGAATAACACATAACTGTCAAATGCAGTGTCATCACAGAGACAGAAATGTGACAGAACATACGTAAGGAATGGTGTGATGTTAAAATTTGTACCTGGATGATTATATGTGACAATTAAATTGAAAAAAAAAGAAAATTTAAAATTTAGCAAACAGACCATGACATGACATTTGAGTCAATGTAATGTCAAAATATATATGTTAAAGAAAGTTAGAGAAACTAAACTAAATAAAAGAAAATAGTTCTTCTTGATCACTTGAACATGCCTTTTGAGAAGTAACATAAGAGATGTTCTTGCAGACCTAATGTAAGCAGCAGACGCAAAATCATATATATCATATACTGAGATCATCACCTAACATTTCTTGGTCGCAGTTACCACGAGGTACAGTGACTAGATTAAAAGTCAATGACACAGCACACCTGCCATCTTACCTCTAAGGCTGGCAGAGTCAGACTCTTGGCCGTTGTCAAACAGTGGACAGTAATCTCCGTAGAAGTCTGCGTAGAGTCCCCCTTCATCCCCTCTCACTGAGCCGATGGACGAAGAAGATTTCAGGGAGGACTGGCTCTGGCTCAGCCTGGAGCACATCACCAAATTACTCAGCTCCACCTCTGGCTTCTCACACTTTACTGAAGGTCCAGTCTCACCCTGTGGCCCCCCCTGGCCTGCCGAACCCACTGAGGATTTCCCCACTGAGCTTCCCCCTGGTGACCCCTTCATGTCTGTCCATTGACAGAGAGAGACAGAGGAAGAAGATTATCATCTCAGCCTGGAGCCAAACAATGAACTCAATATCTGCATGTTCAGAGTCAGAACTTTTACTGAGACAGTGCACATTTTGATTTTTGTTGAGGAAGTCATGACTAATTTATGAAAGCTAAAATCTTTGTGGAGGTGTTTAGCTAGCTGAAGACACATGGGAAGGAAGACAGTCTTACCAGCGTCACTGTTCTCCAGAGACTGGTCCTCTTCAGATACTTTGAGGAAGACCTCCTCTAGGGTTGTATCCATCACTCCAAAGCTGGTCAAAGCCAGGCTGTCTAAGCTCTGCTCTAAAGCCTAAAGCCAACAGAAAAGAATGCCAAATTACTGTCCAGTTTAACAAGGAATCTGCTAAAATCAGCTGTATGACACTGTGACCTGTTGTGCACATCATTTTCAAAAAGAGACTGACACCTGTGTTCAAGTGTGCCATATTCTGTAGTGTATTTGGCCATTCATTTGTTATGTTGTTGATACAGCAAGTTTGGAAACAGCTGTAAAACCTGATATATACTTAGACTGTTTTTTTCCCATCGACCTTCATCAAATAACTTCAATAATTTCTTCATCTAAGCCGTCAACCTGTCTCTTAGAACCCATCCCAACCAGGCTGCTCAAGGATGTTTTACCTCTAGTCAGAACTTCTTTATTGGACATGATTAATCTGTCTTTATTATCGGGATACGTACCACAGTCCTTTAAGGTAGCTGTAATTAAACCTCTTCTTAAAAAGCCCACTCTAGATCCAGAGATTTTAGCCAATTACAGACTGATATCAAACCTTTCCTTTCTCTCTAACTGGGGAGTTATATATAGTATACTATATATAACTCCCAGTTAGAGTATATATAGTATCATGATGAGCTGATTTATTTAGATACTTGAGAAAGCTGTAGCCAATCAGCTGTGTGACTTACTTGTCCTGTTAAATCTTAGTGCCGCATTTCTCTCTCTCTTTCTCTTTCTCCCCATCACCATTACCACCACCATCTGTAAACATACATGTCTCCCCTGGAGTTTCTGTGCTCTCTCGTCCAGCAGGTTCTCATGGATCGTGGCTGCTACTGTGGTCCTGCATGACGTCCACTACATATATTATTACTGTCATTATTGCTACCATATCTCCATTACAGTTTATAGTTAGTTAATGATTTGCTGCTGCTGTGCATCTGTGTCTCTCTATCTCTATCACAGGTTCCACTGCTACTGTAATCATTTTATCATTCATTGTAATTCATTGTCATTTTATCATTCATTGTAATTGTACAATATGTCTCTGTTGATTTGTTCTGTACACGTGACATCTATTGCACGTCTGTCCGTCCTGGGAGAGGGATCCCTCGTCTGTGGCTCTTCCTGTCATGTCTTGATAAATCATGCAGGCCACTGCATTAAACGGTCGTATGCTATGTCAAGTCACTCACATCGCTCAGCCAGTCCAGGTAACTTTCCCAGACCACCACACTGAGACCCTACCCTTTTTTTTTTGTTTCGTTCACCGCAGTACCGCCTGGTGTTAGGACTCCCATGGCTCCTAAAGCATAATCCTGTTTTTAATTGGAGATTGGGCCAAGTTCTTAAGTGGGCAGATGACTGTGCCAAAAACTGTTTTTGTCAAGATGATTCTGTTCTCCTTGGGGAGATCTCTGCCATTCTACCTAACATTGATTCCGACTACCCCAATCTCTCCAAGGTTCCCCAGTGCTACCTAGATTTTAAAGAGGTTTTCAACAAGTCTCGTGCCACCTCTCTTCCCCCACACAGACCATACGACTGCGCCATAGATGTCCTGCCAGGCACTTTCCCACCCAAGGGAGGCCTTTACTCCCTTTCTGCACCTGAATCACAGGCCATGAACGATTACATTGACACTTCTCTGAGAGCAGTCATCATCAGACCGTCATCCTCTCCTGCTGGTGCTGTGTTCTTCTTTGTGGGTAAGAGGGACGGCACTCTTCGGCCCTGCATTGACTACAGGGGTATTAATGAGATCACCATCAAGAACAGATACCCACTCCCTTTGATATCCTCTGCGTTCGAACTGTTACAGGGTGCCAAAGTATTCACTAAACTTGATTTATGCAATGCCTATCATCTGGTGCCTTTAACAAGCTGAGACTGGCCTTCACTACAGCTCCAGTCCTTGTGCTCCCAGATCCTCGCCGGCAGTTTGTTGTAGAAGTGGACGGCTCTAACATCGGGGTGGGGGCCATCCTATCCCAGAGGTCAGTGGAAGACAATAAACTTCACCCGTGTGTTTTCCTTTCTCGTAAACTGTCTAGCGTACATCCGCAGAGCCAAGAGACTCAACCCGAGACAGGCTAGGTAGAATTTATTTTTCACTCGGTTTAACTTTGTTGTGACTTTTCGCCCAGGTTCTAAGAATGCTAAACCTGATTCCTTGTCTCGGATTTATGATCCTGACAACTCACCTAAGTCTCCTGAACCCATTCTGATACCTGTGTTGTGGGTGGGGTTTCTTGGGAGATCGAGGACCTACGGGCCCTGGAGGGGGCAGATGTCCCTGAGAACTGTACTATGGGACGGCTGTTTGTGCCTGACTGCCTGCGTTCACAGGTGATTCATTGGAGCCATTCCTCCCAACTGTCCTGTCACCCAGGGGTCAAGAGGACTTTGTCCCGGGTTAAGCTGACGTTCTGGTGGCCGGAGATGGAGACTGCAGTGGCAGAGTACTTTGCAGCCTGCCTGGTTTGTGCCAGGTGCAAACCGTCCAGACAGGCTCCGGCAGGACAACTTCTCCCCCTCCCCATCCCTTCACGCCCTTGGTCTGAGATCTCTTTGGACTTTGTGACTGGACTGCCCACATCTGAAGGTAACACCACGATACTCACCGTAGTGGATCGATTTTCTAAAATGGTGCGCTTCTTCCCTCTTCCCAAGATCCCCACTGCTAAGGAGATGGCTGTGGTAATCTTAGACAATGTGTTCCGCATCCATGGGTTCCCCAGGGATAAGGTGTCAGACCGTGGTCCCCAGTTCATTTCACGATTTTGGAAGGAGTTCTGTTCTTTGGTGGGAGCCAAGGTCAGTCTCACTTCTGGATACCACACACAGTCGAACGGTCAGACGGAATGGCTGAACCAGGAGCTAGAGAGTGGTCTCAGAATACTCTCCTTGCAGAACCCCTCCTCATGGTCTCGACAGATTTTATGGGTTGAGTATGCACATAACACTCTGCCTCTACTGGCTTATCCCCTTTTGAGTGTGTTTTTGGCTTCAAACCGCCCGTTTCCTGCCTCTGAGGGTGAGATCTGTGTGCCTTCTGCTGCCGCCCTTGTCCGGAGGTGCCGGCGTACCTGGCTTAACGCTCGTCGGACCCTGCTAAAAACATCCAGAAGTTACAAGAAGACTGCTGACCGACGTAGGACCCCAGCTCCCACCTACCGTTGTGGCCAGAGGGTATGGCTATCCACCCGTGACTTCGCCATTCGAGGGATTCCCCGTAAGTTGACACCCCGCTTTGTGGGGCCTTTTCAAGTGTCAAAGGTCATTAACCCTGTGAGGTTACGTCTCCCTAGATCGATGCGCATCCACCCCACCTTCCATGTCAGCAAGATCAAGCCTGTCAAGGAGAGTCCCCTGGTTCCCCCCTCCCAATTCAACAACGGAGGTCCAGTGTACTCTGTCAGGAAACTGTTGGCTGTCCATCGGCAGTATTTGGTAGACTGTCGATCCTGAGACAGGCAATATCCATCCCGAACTCATTAAACAGTTTCATGACTCTCACCCTGAGGAACCTGGGGTCAGGAGCTGGCCATTAGGGGTGGGGGGGGTTACTGTCATGTCTTGATAATGTTGATGTTTTCAGTTATCCTCCTGTCTTGTCTTTTAGGTCTCCACCTTCCCCTGTGAGTCATCCCTGCTCCCTGATTACCTGCCTCCCTCAATGTGTGCATTGACATGTGTTTGTTGCCAATTCGTCTTGTCCCAGCGTTTCTTTGTCTTGCATTCTTGTTTTTGATTACCTAATCTTCGACCTTTAGCCTGTTTTTTGACCACGATTATTGCCTAACGTATTTGTACTTTCACCTGTACTCTTTTGGTATTCCTAGCTTCTAGTCTAGTAAACTTTTTGAACCTTCACCTTTGTCTCTGAGTCTGCATTGCGAATCCTTCTGTGAGCCCCTCTGATACTTCCTGAGGTTTCTTCCACCTTTTTTCCCTGTTAAAAGGGTTTTTTTGTGGGCAAGTTTTTCCTCACTCGAATCAAGGGTGTAAGGACAGAGGGTGTCACTCCCTGTACAGATTGTAAAGCCCTTCGAGGCAAATGTATTTTGTGACTTTGGGCTATACAAATAAAATTTGATTTAATTTGTATGGTTGTGTGGTTTCAGATGATGAAACAAATGTGTTTGCATTTGTCCTTGTGTTTTGTTTTTTATGGACGCACCATTCCATAAAATGAGAATATTCTACATCATCTGTGGATTCTTTTATCCCCCAAAATTCAGCCTGACAGATTTGTCATCTTTGTAAATTTTGGGATTGCCAAAGTAAGTGTGTTGATAAAAAAACATCATCAGTCTGTTGTGTAATCTCTGCTGAGAATCATGGTGGCAGAGAGGCGTGCCACGGATACCATTTTTTCACTGCAGTAACCAACAACCATAAAAAAGATGAGGTGAGGTGTTTGTGTGTGTCTGTGTACCTGGAACAGCCTCTCAAAGCAGCCCTTCTTGACGGCCTCAGAGGGCAGGACGTAAGACAGCTCAGTGTTGGAGTCGGACACCAGCAGGCAGGAAGCCACAAACTGGCGAATAAACTGGGTGACACGAGACTCCGAGCAAGGCGACAGAGAGGAGGAGGGAGAAAGAGACGAGGGAGGCTGCAGCTGGCTGCCCTGTCCTGAAGGACAAAAGGAAAACACAACATGAAGGATGGATGGAGCGAGGGAGGGAGGAAAGGATGAATAGAGAAGAGAGTTAGACAGGGAAACAATGTTGCCAGTAAAAGAGGCCAAAGTGGAGATGAAGTGAGAAATGTTTGGAGGGAGGTCATCAACTTGAGAGAGAAGGGAAGGAGAGGTTGTATGTACATGCAATTGTGTCCATATCATCCTAAAAACAAACACTAATAAAAGAAAATGAATTAATGAACTGAATTATTTTAAATCTGTGGATAATTTACAGTCTGACATACACACCTCGACCTTCACTCTGCTTTTTGACCAGTGTCAGTTTGTATCCGTCTCCATAGGTGCTCTTCAGAAAGAGTGGCGAGCCACAGCACTTGAGTTTTCCATGTGAGATGATGGCAATGCGATCTCCCAGGAGGTCTGCTTCATCCATGTGGTGGGTGGACAGCAGAATTGTCCGGCCTGGGGCAGAGGTATACCACGCAATTATACACATACAGCAGTCAGCATTACTAACATGAAATGGAAGGACAGGAAGCGCACCTGTGACAATAATGTGAAAACTGAATATAGAAGCAGATCATTACATTCCAATAGCTTGGTGTGGACTACAATTCCCACATAAAAAACTGTATCCATGACACATCTTGCAGTCTTAAATATAGTGTGTACGTTTTTCTTTGACTATGCAAGTTTGGCCCGAGGCAGCCTCACCAATGAAGAAAAGTAAGCTAAGGCATTGTTTGATGTCCAAAGGATCCTGAACATGTACAGTTCGTAACAGGAGTGCCACGACTTTCTTTTTCTTTAAAACTATGACTGGACTGCAATGAGAACTTTTGTTTAGTTTTTGGGGCACAGTAAGGATCTCCTCTGGTACTGAGCCTTCACTCACCCTGTTTATACTTGAGGATGAGGTCCCAGATGGCCCTGCGAGCGTAGGGATCCACCCCCGCTGTGGGTTCGTCCAGAATGACGGCCCTTGAACCGCCAACGAAGGCGATGGCCACAGACAACTTCCTCTTCATCCCACCGGACAAAGTCTGCACCAAGCTATGACGCTTGTTGGATAACTCCAGGTCAACAATCATCCTTGATACACAAACACACACACAAGAAAGCCATTGCTACTTGACGAAGAGCTGATTCAATTATGCATATCAGTGTCTGTAACTATTATACAGTAGCTGCTGTGTAACTGTATAGTTAATGCATTGTACTGTCCAAATAAAGGCCCCAGCCTCTATTTGACATGCAAAATGCAGTAGACCTGTACTGACTTGTCCATCTCTTTGCGTATGTCTTCTTCAGCCATGCCTTTGAGTCTGGAGTAGAACCACAGATGCTCCTCCACACTCAGCTTGTCAAACAGGACGTTGTGCTGTGGACACATGCCCAGGTTCTGACGAATACGCTCCATCTCTGTGCGGATGTCATGTCCATATATGGTAGCAGAACCAGAGGTGGGCGGGAACAAGCCTGTCAGGATGGACCTGTGACAAATCAGTGAAAGCAGTCAGTAGAAGTAGCTTTGTGTCAGGCAGTTCAAGCAAGATTTATATGTTGTATGCATCAATATATCAGATCTTATGTCGCTTATTTGAAGTTTTTGGCATAAACTGGTCTAGTTAATGATTAGCTTATTAGATAACTTCATTAAAATATGACAATGCCAATCTAAAACTCTTCATTCATAACAGCTGACAGATGTTCCATGTTTTCATGCTTGAGCTAGTTGATTGAGTTGAAGTTGAAATCTTTAAGGATTATATTCTAACTTTAAACATTTTTAAATTTTTAACTGAACTTTAATTTGTTGCATATGTATGACTATTTAATATTATTGAGAAGTACTTGAGTAGCAAGTTTTAGGGTTTTAAATATGACAACTGTGCATGCCAAAATAACCTCATCTTACAAGGATTTTAGGAGAAAGGAGCAGTATGGGGTTGTGACAGACTGTCAGAAGACAAGCTAACAGGCTAGGTCTGCAATTTCCTGTAACTGTACCACGTGTTATTGCTGCTGTACAGTGACAAATGACAAAATGCTTGTTAAAATAGCTGGTAATAGATCAGAAGTGGAAACTCTGATGTAAACTGAAAAAAGTGTATTATTGTAAGTACTGTATGTTAGGTGGAGATGGGTTTTTTATATAATATTTCAGCTGAAGACTAATCTTCAGTGCTGACTTTTAGCATTACACACAAGCACAAGCACACACACTAGCCCCCCTCACATGGTTGTGGTCTTGCCAGCACCGTTGTGTCCCAGGAAGGAGACCACCTGATTTTCATGGAGGTTGAGGCTCAGTTTGTTGAGGGCCAGTTTGCTGCCGGTCTTGTACACCTTGGTTAGCTTGTCTATACACACCACCAATGGCAGGTGGCTCGGCTCCTCCTCTATGCCCCGCATCTCCTCTGGGGTTACAATGAGAAACGTAGAAATAAATGGTGTGTGAAAGACATTATGAAGATGAAGAAACATTTCACCACCCTGTCCCTGATAAGGTTCATCCAAATGACCAAAAAACACTTCCTCTTTTAGCTGTAGTGACATCAATCCACACCAACAGATCTAATTCATCATCTTCCTACAATATTTGTTTGACCATTACTATGGATTTTGACATAGACAGAAGTTTACTAGAAGAATGGAAAAATACTTTGTCATCTGCATAGAGAAGTAGAGACAACTAGCATCTTTACAAATTGTGTGTACATCATTACTGTAATAAGTTTGATCATTTGTTCACACCAGTTCTCCGCTGGTCCATCGCACAAGCCTGATCTTCCTCCATCACACTGAGCCTGGCAGCCCCACCTCCACACCATGGCCAATCCCAGGTCTCGACACGCCCACTGCCTGACCAATAAGACCTCTGCAGAGGGAAGTACCATGGGCGGGGTAGCCCATACATTCCTATAAAAGAAGGAAAACACAACTGCTCTAATCTACAGAGAACGACTAGAGACCAGTTTATCACATGTACTGCCTGAGCAAGCATAGCATTCTGAGAGACAGCGGTTTGAGCAGTCTATCATGACAACAGAATTTATAACCGCAACTGCATATCCTGAGAAAGACTTGACTCCTGCTAGTCCAGGACAGTACAGAGGATGAACTAACTGCTCTAATCTATCTGAATACATATGTTAAAAATTAAGAACATGATGGTGGAGATTCAGAGGGCAATGATTTCATACCTGGATGCACGGCTTCTATGTACCAGGTGAGCACACCATACACACCAGCATCAATGATGAGCATCATCATGGACAGGCCCAGGTTAAAGTCATCACCTTCTACCGGTGACTGGCTGATGGTCCGCCACTGGATGCCAACACCTGCTACCTCATACAACGCAAAATACTTGGAGCCAAGGCCAAAGGCTGTGGTGGACATCAGAGACTGGAGGAGACAGGTCAAGTTATTCACCTCAGTATCATCTGGATTATTTAAGTAATACTTCACAGTGGGGAAAAAGAGAAAAGGTCTTACAGCGATGCATTTCTCAAAGGCAGTGATCTTATCATGGGCCACCTCCTCCCTAATGGCCACATACATGTAGGGCACATAGCTCAGGAAGTAGATGATTCCTCCACAGGCTGAAGCCAGCTTGGCCTTCGAGTAGATAACTGACACCAAAAAACTGGAAAACAAAGGGTTACATGACATCTCTTATAGTCCAGGGATCGAAGTTATGATTTCTTGTCATAGACCATATTTTGAATAGCGGATGTAAGTACCATAACATCACCCATTGGTCTGTGGACAACTGTTTTGAAGACTTGGGTTTGGTATTAGTTGGGTTGGCATCTTGGTTTTTTGGAGGCAGAAATGACCATATTTAGAGGGTGGAGCTCATGGAGGAGCAGAGTGTGGACCTGACTGAGAACCTGAGGACACTACGGTGTCGCTGTGATAGCCGTTCCCTAAAGCATACCCTGCTCTTTTGTCTATTTTACTCTAAATGGGACCATAGGTTACAAAATGAACATCATGCTGTTTGGAAGAAGACTTGACACTAGAGAGTGAGGCCACGAGAAAGCTGATTAGTGATGTAATAAACAAAGGGCAGAAGTAGGGTCTTTTTTATATAAACTTACAATCTGATTTCTTTTGGTAACCCAGAAATGATGATGTCTTTCACTTGTTTGTCTCACGTGTTTGCATTTAAGCAAGTTTTAAGCTTCCATTTCCTAAACTACAGTGATTGTGTTGCTTGGTTCTGAGCCCTGCAAAAATGCGTGAGTGAGTGAGTTACACTTAATACTCTGCCTGAATGCATCTTGTGCGACACAAAGAGAGGACTAAGGTGGGCTGAGACACTGTGTAAGTCCATGTACATGTGCAGCTTGTCAGTAATCACATTTCTCTTGTACCCATGAATTAGAGAGAGATGAGTTATTATCTTAACCATATTGCTGACACAAGATGCTGCTTTCCATTTTCCTGGTTATAGATTTAGACTGTACTGAGAGCACACTGTTTCTTTACAAATATACAAATGTGTCTGAATGTTACAAAGAGCCAACAGTTGAGCTGTGGAAGCTGCTTCATTTTGAGAAGTGACAGATTCATTGCTGGTTCGGTGAAACCAGGAGATCTCACCAGAACATGATGGTGGCCACGGCATAGATAGTGAGGAAGAGCCAGATGATGAAGGGGTTGCTGTGGAGTAATACCCGGCCGTACTTCAAGATGGCCGTCAGAGCAGTGACAGAGATGGAAAGCTGGACAAAGCCGGTGATGAACCAAGCCACCCAATGCACAGCGTTGTTCAGACCCATCATCTTCATCACCTGAGGAAGTGTGGTGATAAATACATGTCGTAACTACTTTGTCCTACACATACATTTCTCTTTGTTTGGTCATTCAATGGCAAGGATTTTTTTAATATACCTCAGTGTTATGTCTGAGATTTCAATCCACAGTATAAAATAATGTAAATTAAAGGGGTGCACCAGCCATTTGGTGTTGCAAAATTGGAGCAAATTTATATAAAAACGGTTAATATCTGTGCAGCAGAGGCAGAAATATTCTCACTTTTAATGTTTAGCATGGATCAAGTTCCAAAGTCACTGGATCCTACACACCATGATGCAACTTGATAATGACAGTGGCTCTTGTTTAGAGTCATCATCACTCTCATTACCTGATCCAGAGGACAGGCCCCTTCCTGAAGGGTCTGAGCTTCTCAGTGTAGTTGTTATTGAATGTGACACAAACAGAAGGTGATAGTGCATTTGATGGGGACTATTTTCAGTTGCGGATTAATCAACAATTGGTGCTCTCGTGAGTATTAGTGACAGATCACACGGTCTAACCTCTTTGAGCCGGTGCTCCTTCTCAGCCACAATGTGCTGAATCATCATGGCTACTGAGTAAACCCAGGAAATCACCATGCACAGAGGCATCATGTGCTCGATCACAAACAGGAAGCTGAAAAAACAAAAATTTCAAACTGCATATCAAATAATTTACGGATCACATATTTCTCTAATATCTAGCTCATAATTACTGCTCACTGCCATGCTCAGCATTATGATATAAAGCCAAAATCCCATGTCTTACTCATCTCTGGTGTAACACGGGTAGGGGAACATCTGAACGTAGTTACCAGGTTCCACCACATCATGGCCCACAAACGTGTTGATGATGGCTCTCTCTATCATATCTAGAGCGAGAGAGAGAGAAATAAAGTCAGAGAGAGAGTTACGAAATGTGACAAATGTTCACTGCATTTACATTTTTGTCTTAAAACCATGTCTTGTTTTTGTAAACCTCCCCTCTGGTCAGTCTTTCCACAGTTACAACATTTGTTGTGCGAGTTGCATTTCAGTTTCCTCCTGTACTATTTAGTTTATAGTCAGTAGGTTATTTTTAATCTTGTACAAAGTTGACATATAATGCTGCATTGTTTATTCAAATGAATCTTTTAAATATGACTTTAAAGCTGCTCTGGAACAAATGACTATCTGTAAATTAAAAGCTGTTGCTTGTAATGACTCAGCTCTGCAGAGGAGCTATGTTACGCAAACAGATACAAAGCTCCTCCCCTGTCCTAACCGTGCTCTAACAGATCACATTTCACTGCCTACATAATCACAGCTGATAAAAAGGGTCAGGCCAACAGTTCCAAGTGTGGACAGATGAAGCTACAGCGGCTTTACAGACTGTTTTAAAGGCACATATGTTCAGAGATGCCACCACCCAGGAGAATCAGTGACATCATCCATCCATCCATCCATTATCTGTAACCACTTAATCACATCAGGGTCATGGTAGGCCTGGAGCCTATCCCAGCTGACTTTGGTACACCCTGGACAAGTCACCAGTTCATCACAGGGCATATAGAGACAAACTATTCACACTCACATTCACACTTACAAGCAATTTAAAGTCACCAATTAACATGTTATGGTTCATGTCTTTGGACTGTGGGAGGAAGCCGGAGTACCCGGAGAGAACCCACGCAGACACAGGGAGAACATGCAAACTCCACACAGAAAGACCCAACTAGGGTGCGTTCATTCAATCACCTGGCCAGACAACGACTTCCCCAATGGTTCTGTGTAACAAACCATCTGGCGCAGTCAGAATTTTATGTTAATGTCTTAATGCAACATTATCATTGCCTCCATTTCTATTGTGGTGGAGGCACTAATCTCAGTGTCATCTGCACTGACACATATTACTCAAAGTATTTGTGTAATTTGTTTGGTCAAGCCCTGTCGGTTAATCTCTCAGAGCTGAAATCAGCTGTACACTGGCCGGCTGTCTCTGGGCCGGCTCTGTCCTGTCTGTTTGGATGCATCATCCATGGATCAACTTTCTGTGTCAGATGAGCAGCTCCTCTGCTCTCAGTTTCCTGAATAAAAGATGACTTGCAGTGAGAAAGTGCTTCTGCTGCAGCTTGCACTGGCATCTTCACAGGTGCACCCACTTCCCAGTTCACAGTGGTAAGCATTTTACCAGAATAAATCCCTTTTTTAGTAAAACAAAATAAACAATGCTTTTGACACCACAGTCTGTCTCCCTTGTGGACCTGCGTCTGGGTCTTGATTTATGGCCATCTGCAACCGCACTAAAACAATGAGTCTATAGAAAGAATCATTCAGATTCCAACCATGGTGCAACAAATCAACAAATATAACTATGTAAATGATGTATAAAATCCATATTCAAGCCTGTATCATGATTTATATTCCACACTCAGGAAGCATCATATTTCAGTCATTTACCTTGGATCCAAACAAAACCGTAGAGAAAGTAGAATTTGCCCCCGGTGTTGGGCCCAGGACGCCAGTATGCCCGTCTGATCTCATTGGTCTTCTCTGTGAAGCTGGAGTTTTGTCTAATTTTGTACAGAACATGAGGTGGCAGGGAGCCATCTGACTTAGTCTGGAAAATCACACCTGAAAAGAAAAAAAGAGGCGTTGTCCAACATCATGCTGTAGGTTCAAAGCCTGTTTCTGTTTCTGTATGTTCCAAAACCTCAAACTTCAGGTTTATTTGTCCTCTGTGAATTTCTCAAACACAGCACATTCTCTTTTTACCTGCTAACTACAACTTCCACTTGTTCCCTCGTGCGGTTTAGATATCCACTGAATTTTAAAGAAGTTTGTTCTTCAGCGGCCACATTTTTTTCTTATAAATATACTTGAAGAGCTTTGTTGTTTTTTTTATATTTTTGTTTTAACAGCAAATTAAATACAAATTTGCTCCAGTTGAAAATGTGTATAAATGATAATAATAATAAATGATAAATAAATGATAATAAATGAACACTAAAAAGACAAACAAAAAGACAAATCTTAATAATTGATCATTTCCACCAAAATAATGGTGACTGTGAAGGTGCAGATGACTGAGAAACTACAAATAGCGGAGGCATTTGCACTCCAATTGGATGAATCAGTGGACATGTCCAAAACGCACGGCTCTTGGCATTTAATAACCAATAATAATTATGCATGAACTGTTTATCAATCATAAACATATATAGGCTAATAACCCAGTATATAAATAGGTTAATAAGGTGAAATAAAAGTTGAATAAAGTAAATATGAAAGTTATTATAGACCAGGCTTAAAATGTGACACATTTTAAAATGTGAATTACATGTGGGGGTCCCTGTTCTGTTTGTTTCTCGTCCAAGGGGTCCTTGGGCTGAAAAAGGTTGAAGAGCCCTGGACTATAGTATTGGTATTTGAAAAAAAAAAAAAGCTGTACACTGGAATTAAATTGAATTAAAACAAATAAACAAAAAAAAAAGAAATAGTTTCAGCAGCTTCATATAAAGAACATAAAGAGAACATAAAGAGATTGTACTCTCTACTTTTACTATCAGCAGAGGTACTATGATCACAGCCTGACACAGAGGGATGACTCACTGGCAAACACAGACACGTTGTCCTGGTAGGCCTGGTTCAGGGTGTAGTTAACGATGCTGTCCTCGTCAGGAAAGCCCTTGAAGACATCCACACTGACCTGGAAGCAGAGGGAAAAGATTCAAATAATATCCCGCAGCTGAAAAGCATTCATGAAAGAATCTATGGCTTCCTGAAATCTAGTAGCACTCCAGGAAGTCACTGCACTCTGCTGCTGTCCCAGTAAAACCATTTCATCCATTCATATTTGTGTTCAACGGATTAGAGAGAACATGTTCATTTGTGATGTTAGGGGGTGATTTTATAAAATCTGGTCAGAAGGCTAGCTGTCTCTCTCACTTCCATTTTTTTGTTATCTATGCTAATCATGTCTTAACTCCATCTCTGTACTACACACAGAGAGATTGATATCCATCTGAACATCTCATGCAAGGCAAGAAGGCATTTTATGAATTCTAAGTATTAATTTACATTAGTATTATTTAGACAATAAGTTCATATTGCAGCTGAGCTCATTTCTTGTGGTCTTTCTAAAGTCATCACTGTGCTCCTGTATGGGCTGAACTGATCTTGGGCATTCTGGTGTGTTTAGAAGTTGTTTTAGGGGTTTTCTTTTAGATGCATGATATTTTGCTGATTATAAATGAATATTTTACTCAAAATTAGTTTATGGTTGTTTGTATCATAATGTAATCTTGTTAATATTAGCTTTGAGAGAAGGAAGAAGGACTAGTTTGAATAAAAGAGTTTCTTCATCCTCTGCTAGTACTTATTAAGCAGTGAGTAACCAGTTTGTTTTAGAGGGATTAGTTGTTCTCACAGCAGAATCCTCATCACTGGTCAGATTCAGAGAGTTCCCCCATCAGAGCCTTTTCCCCCCATATGGAACTGTAGGACTATTTTAATAAATGCTCTATCTATAAGCAAACATTGCTACTATAGTCAACAATTTGTTTCAAAGAAAAAGAGCTCATTTGGCAAGGACAACATTTTCATATTTTCCAAGACTTCTCAGCCAAAAAAAGGCTGACTGGCTACAATGAGCTAAAGGAGCCCCTTCACAAATGTATCTATATCTGGCAAGGTTTTGACAAGAACAGGGAAAAAGTGTACTGACATATCTCTCACTAAAGCTATCACAGACCTGACACGCTGTCTTCCTTTTTCCTTTTTAAGCTGGATGGTGTTTAACATACTTAGTTATATAAAATTGGCTTTTATTAGAATAATTATCTAATGCGACACATTCAGGGACTGTTTCTCAGTCTGACAACTCAATGTTTCAACAATTCTGCTCTCTTACTAATGTTCATTAAATCTCAGCAGCAGCTGTACACAGTTGCACTATAGTGACCTTAGACATGAAGCGCGTCCAGCCACAGGCAGCGTTGTCAATGGTGTCCAGCTGCTCCAGCAGGGTGGAGGTGTTAGGAAGACTGTAGTTTCCCTCCATCAGACCCTGCATCAGCTCACTGTCTGTGCCATTCAACAACTCAGGGTGCTGCTGAAGCTCTGAGGACAGCTGGAGGATGAATGGAACTCATTACATGAAGTAATGCGTCATTAATCATTTGAATATATGACTTGTATGTGAGTCTACCTGCTGTAACCACACCAGGTGGTTGTGCAACCGACCCTCCTCCAGAAAAGTCCTGAGCTGGGCGGAGATGTTGAGCCACACACGGGTGTAGTGTGTCACGTTCCCGACAAATGCAAATGTCTCATTTGCCTGAGTGCAAAAAGTTAGCAGAGTTTTTTCATTGGGTTAGCATGAAATAATGTCCATACAGCTTCCACTTCTCTCTTCCTCCACCACCCTCCAACACTCACTGCTCTCTACAAATTCAGCCCACTTCCTCAGATAAGACATGTACATAGTCAATCAGTGTAACCACACATAATAAGTAGATGTTTGTGCTTATGTTGATGCGTAGAGAGACCAGCTGCATTACATGGTAATCAGGTGGCTCAATGTGAATTCACGATGGACAGTGTATGATTCATTTCTTTGGCTTAAAATACAAACGATGAAACCATTCCCACAATTTGTTCTCGCATAATTCATGCTGGGAGTGTCTGCTTCTGGATGCAGCACTGTCAGTGTAAATGAAACCACACTTGCAGTGTTATTAAGAGTGAACTATTAATATCAGGGAATAATATAAAACAGAGCAAACAGAAATACACCTGTGTTCAAGGAAGAACTCTGTACTGTGCATGGCCTCAAAAAGGCGATGCTAAAGCCGTCAGGAGCACTGAGTAAAAAAATGATCTGTTTATTCGAGCTAAACTAGAAAAACTATGAATTACATGAATAATTGTTTATTTTCTTTGATATTTTTGTCATGTACAGACATGCAATGATGATGCAAGGTTATATGTATGTTGATGTTGAGACAAGACGATCCCATATACAGTAGCTAGAGCCCAACATCTTCATGAAATGTTTGGCTCTAGTGACTTGCTGACATAGGGGCTACTTGCTGGGCTAGTTGATGAACTATTGAAGGTGGCAAGCTAACTGATAACACGTCACCAGCAGTGAACATGCTAGTACAGTTCTATGTGGGCATTTTATCCGTACATCATTTCATTTAACAGTTTTACCGAAAGGCTAATGAATGTGCTAATGTTAGCACATTAGCTTGAGTGCTAACAGGATGGTTTTGTATCTCCACCTGCCTCAGAACTGTGTGTAAACTTCATGTGTCTGCTGTGGAGCGTGAATGACATCACACAGCAATGCTGAAATGGGTGCTATCTTGACCTCGGACAAAATGATCTCAAGTCAAGATCTCAAGATCTCTTACTTCTTTTTACCCAAACGTTCAACCTCATGGTCTTCATCATCAAATGACAACAGCTGACAAGACTGAAAGGTTATAAGGTGAGAACATCTGTGTGCTGTGTTTAAAGCTTGGCTCCAAACTCAGTGGACAGCTTTAACCACAGTTTTGGAATTCTTCTTCAGTCAAAGAGCTTGTACATCTACACACCAAAGACAGCGCTGTCTACTTGCCTTCTGAATTACTTTATCCACCTCAGAGCCAATGGGGGAGTACAGGATCTTGGGATTTGTAGTCATCAGGTGAACGAGTAGGCCCAGATTCCTCTGTTCTTTGCTGGTGAACCCCAGAGAACTCATATTGCCCTGCTTCAAAGCCTCTGGCTCGATGATCCTGCAACAAGAGCCACAAACTTTACTGCCAAGTAAAGTTCTCCGGAATCAGATCTGCAGTTTATGTTGTCTCACCGCTTTTTACCATGAATAAAAATAAAACCAGAAATGAATTCTCACCACAAATCAGCCCACAAGCTTGTATATACAGTATATATACTATTTATACTGTATATTTGTGTTTTATGTGTAACAAGTGCAGCTGCAATGATGGTTTCATCTCATAAGAAATAATTTTTATCATTTTCTGGATTAATTATTATTTCATTATTTCATTCATTTTACCTGTTGTCTTTGTTCTTCCATAGAAGTTTGACTTGAACATGAACACAGCTATCATCTCACCAACCTGTTGTTCCCACACAGAATCGGCTGCAGTCCGGCCCACAGTTGCACAAATGCTGAAAACTGAGAATGAGGGTTCCCTGATTCTTCCTTCCCTTTCCCTCCTCCTGCTCCTCCCCCCCCATCTGCTCCTTCCTCCCCTTCCTCTCCGGGGATGTCAGTCGTGTTGGGGCCCCACGTGGTGGCGTTAAGGGGCCAGCTCATATTTGTGGGTGATGCCGGAGTTCGACCAATACAGGCACCTTTGGGCAGCAGGCGGGCCAGGCCGGAGAGCAGGTCTACATCCTTGAGAAGCCTCTCTACATCGGCCAGGTCCTTCAATAAGGCCCCGAGGTGAGACTGAGAGAGAGGAACAAAAGAGTTGGGTTGCTCCAGGTGAAGCTGGTGGGATGAGGGTGGAGGAGAAGAGGATGGAAGAAGACAGCTAGTGAGCAAATACAAAGAGGTTTGGTCTTGAATCGTGTTACATCTCTTTTATCTATGACAGCAGTGGATCTATAGCAAATGTTTCTGCTGTACCTTCTCGATGACACTCTGTGTGTTGATCTGCTCTCTCAGCTCAAGGCTCATCTGCCTGAAGCGCTCTGACCTTTGACGCTCCCCTCCGCTGCAAACTGCACTGCGATAGGTCTGCAGCACCGGTCGCTGTTTCTCAGGCACCAACAGGATCTTACTAAACTCCATGGCCCCACCCTCCCCACAAGTGAGGACCTCCAGCATGGCTCCAGTCAGGAGGACCCCTGTGGAAGACACAGCCAGTTCATTTGATGATGTCAACATCTCATTTCAAAAGAAGGAATTCATATTATGCTTGGATGGCAGACACCTTAATAAATCAGGGCTAATTTATTAAATAACAAGACAGATATCAATATTTAATTGGTAAATAATAAGAGCCATGCTTATTGAACCCAACACAGATGCTATCCACCTGTACTCCCTAACAGAGGGTTAAATTAACACACAGTGTGTGTCCCTTGTGTTTTGTGGTTTGTCTCTTTTTGTTCTGGATTTTTTTTCTTTCAAAAGAAAAAGAAGAACTTGTAAACTAGTGGCCTGAATCAGCATGTATACCTCCACCTCCTTCAGGGCCTGTTGGTCATTTCTCTGGTTTCCTGAGACTTCAGTGAGGCCTAAGGCCTGGGACATCAGTTTGAGCAGAGCCTGCCTGTGGGCTGCTTTCGATGGGTCACTTAAGGCTTTGTGTATCAGACCTCCATCCAGACTGTGTACACCTCCCAGCAGCTTCTCCTAGATGGGGGACAAGGAACCAATGAATCAATCAGTTACACACTTTTCACTATTTTAGTGGGACTGGATCATATTTTATGGAGAAAATGTTTTCTGGTTTTCCCTCTGATGTCCTCCGGCTGCTCCGTCTCAACTCTCTGTGATTTACAGAGTTTCCTGATGGACAGTGAAGTAAACTGCTGCCAACTGTAGCTGCTGTTAGTTAATGTTAGCCCAGTTTGATAGCCTGATAACTGTGAGCCGAGAACACCAGGGGAGTGTTTAGCAAGTTTAACATTAACTCTGTAATCATTGACCACATCTGCACTGTTTAAGGACGACTGTTTGTGTCCCAATAGGCTGAAACACTGCTGCATTAAATAAATGAATCATGGGTGAGTCAATGCATGTTAATTAGCACATCTACAGCAAACCAGACTTACTGATTATTAAATTAATTCAACAGCTGTGAGTCTGTTTGAACTATACTGAAGAGCAACAAACCTTTCTGTTCTGTTCCTGAGGACGTTCTAAACAGTCAAACTCATGTGTAACTGTTATATAATAAATAAATTAAGCATACTGGCTAACTGGCTTGACTTACTGACACAGCTAGATGTGACGGAGGCATTTATAAATCTCATATACAGAGGTAGATTCAAGGTGCTAGCAGAATAAAAGTGACAGGTCTATATTATTAAAGTAAGATAAAATAAAAGAGTAAAAGAAAAAATGAGAAGATATTATTAACATATAATTAACAATAAGAATAACAATACAGTAACGAGGAAGGACTGGAGAATTAGTCACATTTAGTTAAAAGCACATGAAAATAATACGTTTCAGTCTGAATTTAAAAACTGCAATAATCAAACATTCCTAAGATCATCAGGCAGTTCAAGTGCTGTGGCTCGGAGGTAGAGCGGGTCGTCCACTAATCAGATGATCTCCTCCAGGCTGCATGTCGAAGTGTCCTTGGGCAAGATACTGAACCCGCTGTGCCATCAGTGTGTGAATGTGTATGAATGGTTAGCTCCTCAAACTGATGAGTAGTTGGCACCTTGCATGGCAGCCAATGCCATCAGTGTATGAATGTGTGTGAATGGGTGAATGAGATACGTACTGTAAAGCGCCTTGAGTGGTCGGAAGACTAGAAAGGTGTTATATAAGTACAGCCCATTTACCATTTACCGTTTACTAAATGCTGCTTCTCTCTGTTCAGTTTTGAGCACCATTAGCTGTGCACTTCCAAGTAATCTTAAGAGGCCTTGGACAGATATATTGCGCAAGCATATGGTTCCTATATTTAGGGCAGACTGATGAAGATTCCACCAAGTTTCCAGAGTCAGTGTGTAGTGACTATGTGTGTGTGTAGTGGTTTCAAAGGAACAGATACAGTGAGCTCACTGAGCGCTGACTCTCCACACAACGCAGCAGAGATCTGCTGCTCGGATCTTTTGTTATCATCGAATGTGTTGAAATGTATAAGAGGGTTTAGAACAGAGTTTGAATTTGGAAACTAATTAGACTTGACTCATAAAGTCATCTCACCAAGTAACTGTGTGTGCATGTGTGTGTGTGCCATGTGTGTGTCTGGGTGTATAAGCTCACCTCCAGATGAAGAACTTTGTCAGCAGGTTTTTTACTGCTGTCTTTTGTCCCCTGAATCCAACTTTGGGCCCCTCCACCATCTCTGAGGGATGTACCAAAGATAAGACTGTACACCTACAGGACACACACAATATATATAGACATCTTCATATTCGATCTCATTGGCATTAATGTCATCGTCAGAATAAAACTTTTTTAAAAATAGAACTGAAAGAACGAAAAAAATACACACATTAACATCTTCACACATACACATACGTGCATGCATACACACCCTCTAATTTACCCTGTCCTTCAACTGCAGCGCACAGCGTGTCACCTGATTCCACCTGACACCGGTGAGGAAATAACCTGAATGCGTGCCAGTGAAGAGCTGCACTACGCCTCGAGCCAGCACCGAAATAGAGCCTTAATACCCAGAGTGGAGCGGAAATAAAGATAAGATGAAGATGTATTTCAATTCTTTGAAAATATTCACTGTCAGCAGCCTCCTGGCAAACATTTGGATTGTAATGAACAATTTCATATTTCATGTTTCCATTACTCTTGAGCTCGTAGTGGATATAGCTGTGTGTCTCTTCCTGGGACTGCACTGATCATCATTATTTTACTAAAGATGTGAGAATCCTTGTGGTTGATTTACTAAACCTACTGTAACTGCCATCATTACTGCAAAATTCAGTGTCAGAGAATGTTCACTTTAAATTTAACAACATTAATTAGCACAGCTCCAGTTGAGCTGCTAATCAACCCGTTCAGACCCTGCATTCACTAAGACAGACATCAGTCATTACTGCTTTCAGCCAATGAAAATGCATTGGTTGATTTGAAATCAGACGTTGACTCAAACTAGGAGTGTTTGCGATAAACAGAATTTATATATATATTCATAAATGAAGTATTTATATCATGTTGATAATACACATATGATAATAATGTGTGAATACTTCAGCGCCCCTAAATCATTTGTGTTGTCATTCTGTTCACACTCAGTGTTACAGACTCTCTGCAGACATGTCTGAATGGATGTTAGGCGTGTTAAGCCCCTTGTAGCAATCTTACTAGATTGGATTTATGTAATTTTGTCATCTTGGTGCAGCACTAATAAGCTGTAAACACATTCATATTATAACATCATCACCTGATAACGATATGGTGAACATGTTAGCAAACAGTTGTCCGTTTAAACATCCAGAAAGACAAAGAGCAACATTTGGAGTCATGTTTGTGTCTGTGCAATGAATGAATGAATGTAAGTCCAACATTCACTCTCCTTTTAGCTCTGTATTTGGTCTCCACCATATCTGGCTCTTTAGCTGCTAAATGCTTCACTGTGTTCTCACGGTCAGTTCAACAAAATGAACACCTTCAATACAGAATGAAACACCTTTGACAACTTGTTGCTGTAAACCATGCATGTATATGGAGAACAGGATACAGCGGGGACGCAGTGAAGCTGCTCAGTGGTACACAACGCCAAAAAAAAGTTGAATTTTTGGGCCATAAAATTACTAGATCATCTGCACATGCGTCCACATTGTGTGGCCCATGGAGCAAGCGCATTAGAGACTTACGCCACTTCTGCTTTAGTTCTCCGCTAACTTAAAAAGGGATAAAATGATTCAATTATGCTTTGGCTTTTCTAGACTTTCCAAATGTTTTCAGACTCAATGGATTCAATCCAGATAGTGAAACATCTTTTTGTGGGTTTTGTTACACTCCAAAAAAAATGACAGCTGCTTCTTTCACAATGTAAGCTCATAGGAAAAAGTATTTTTGGGTCCCTGTGTATGACAGTGTGATGGATGCCTCTGCTTCATTAAATGACTAGGCCAGTGTGTCAAACTGACTTCAAAGCGCAGCACTCCTCCTGGGGGCTTGGTGTAGACAGGAAAAGAGCAGTATGGAAGTCAATCATTGCTGCAGATTATCCCAAGGCAAGAGAAAAAAGCGATCTGTGTGTGTTTGTAAAGTAACAGTTCATCACCTCTCTGAGGCTGACTGGAGTGTTGAGCAGCAGGCTGGTCGTGGAGTTGGACAGGGAAAGGTTCTTGACCAGGAACTGCTGGAAAACCGACTGGTTCTTCAACACACTGGCCAGAGTGAAGCCTGCATCCAACAGACACACACACACACACACACACACACACACACAAAACACACACAATGATTTAAAATTCATTTTTCTGTTAGTAAATGATTTTACTGTAAGAACAAACACCACTATGATTCTATGTGACAATTAGAGTCAGCCTATTACCGTGGTCAGTCTAAACAGTAAAACATCTTCTGATATACACAAAACCACTGACTGTGTGCCAGTGCCATTATTCATAGTTAGTTTTCCTGTTCATGCTGGCCATGAGGAGATCCTCCCTTACATAATGCAAATAGAAGAGACGGAGGTTTAGCTGAGTTAGGTTGAGAATCTTCCAAAGTTGTTGTTTTAGTTTTGTATTGTACAACATTCACTCTTTTCTTTCTCTGGACAATGTTTTCATGCTTTGGCAGAAGTTAAAGCAAGTGTTTTTAATCAAGCAGCAAACTCTGTGGCTGTGAAATGAAGCTAACACCAAGAAATACCAAAAACTGCAGTTCCTTGAACGGCCACTTGAGCCTGGCTGCAAAAGAAATGTCATGTTTACAGCCTGGTACAAAAACAGTTTTGGTCTCTATAGCTAATTTCTGCATTCATGACAACTGTACTGAGGGTGATTTTTTATACAACTCACCTGTTCAAATGATATTAAGCCTTAAAGTTATGCAGAATTAACAGTGAAAGGTCTGGACCCAGTGTGCAGCAAGCATTCATGCAAAGTACACACAAAAACTATTTTCTGCATTATTTTTTATCCCAAATGATTCATTAAAGCCACACAGCGTGCAGGTGCTGTGCTTTGTGCTGTGTAATGCATAACAACACAGAGACGTTATTTTGGTGTAGATGAAGATGTTCTACATGTTAGTAAAGTAGAGGTGGATATTTTTGTTGATTATTGACATTACATAAAGATGGAAGAACATGTAGGGCTCTATCTCCTTAAATTACGTCATAATTCATGTCAACGTGATTAATAAATGATATCTTATTAATTACATCTTACACAATTCTGGGGGCTTCTATTTCTTGTGGTGTTAGTTATTATTAGCAGCTTTAAGGAAGTTTTGTAATAGGCTGTACACAGCCAAAATTATTTTGAGTACATACAGTGTGTCTTCCTAACGCCTTTCTGACAGTCTTCATGATACATATGCTGAGTAAAAACACATTCATTAGACCTCTCAGCGTCACAGCAGTCCAGATTTTCAGAGGAAAACTGATGAATGGCTGTGAGGTGTATATCTAGCTCTTTATTTAGCTTGAATTGGGGTATTGTCCGTTAACAGCAGCATCAATACCTTCCTGTTGTATATTAGGATTACATCAGCAAATAAGTGCTGTGAAAGTCCTTCAGGCATGGCAGTGTTACACGATTATTTCTTGGCAGTTGGAGTGTGGAGTGTGCTATAGCTCTTCCTTGGCTTTGTGCCTTGCCACAGGTATTTTTGAGATAAGTCTATCTCACTCCACAAATAGCTAAATCTGGAACATCAACAGACAAGGTTTGAAAGTAGATACAACAGTTCACTTTTTCCCAGTTCCACTCTTCTAGAGCCTCATGAATGAATGGAAGCAGATTCAATCTAGTTATGTCAGCTTTCATTTTTTAATTCATGGGCTCAATTGATGGGTCGAAGTTTATCCAAATACAGCCTGAAATATTTCATTGATTCTGTCTATGGTTATAATCAGACATTGTGTTATCTGGTGGACTGATGGACAGTTATTTTATACCCTGACAAAGGTCTAAATATGAGAAACAATAAACAATGTGATGGCATCCCTATCTGAATTCTACAAGATGGCTTCTTCTATAAATTCTTGATAATATCAAAACCATCATCATGAAACTCAAATTTAACACCTTGTAAATTTAACTAGCTCAGCCAATCAAAAACTTTTTTTGGAATCCAACAGCAAAAAAACAACTGGATGTGTCTCCTATGGTCACGGTCTGATCATGAAATACGACCTGGCAATAAAGATTCTATTCTAACCTTGATATTATAGATGCATACAGCTGGTAGTCCATGTTAAGGACAGAGATCGGTCTATAAATCAATAATGCATTTTTTCTTGCCCTCTTTTAGGATGGTTGATATTATAGCCTGTCTATATAGAGATACATATAGAGAGTAGGGATGTAACGATATGGAAAATTTAACTCGATTATATTCTCGATTATAGTGACCAAATTATCATGGTTAACGATATTATCGTGATATTCTTAATTGCTGTACAAATGCAAATGCAAAAAACAAAACAAACACATGAACTCTGAAATAATTTCACAAAATCTTGTGATTTTCTTATACTAAAACATTAGAAGCCAAAATCTCAAAAGGAAACAACAACAAAAAGGTCATTTAGAATTCATAACCTTCATAAACTAACAGTAATATAGACATTAACATGCCATCTAATGGTCATCATTACACAGGAAAATTCACACATAAGAAGTGTGCCTGTGTAAGTGAGAGGAGTGCCTGTGTGAGAAAATGAGTCTATGTTCTCGTGTGTGTGTGTGTGTGTGTGTGTGTGTGTGTGTGTGTTGGGCCAACACTGTGAGCAGTGAATTAAATTAACACATTTTTTATTTTATTTCATTTCCTTGAGCTAAAGTCACAGACAGCATAACTCGCTGTCAATATCAACTCACGATTTTAACTCGCTACTATAAATATCACCGTATGTTCTTCCAGCATTATGTTTACATTATTTTACGTCGCCTTACATTGACAGTACACTGGGTGCCTACGGTTCCGTTTCATGCACTTTCCGCCATGCTTTCATTCTTGATACCTGCGTTACAAGCTACGCATTCACGCAACGCCTTCATGGCGAGTCGCTCGCGTGACTTGGATGAGGCTGTTATTATATATCCCTATAATCCACCGAGATAATGTACGGAAGCGTATTGCATTCACTTGAAAAAAAAAAAAACTCTGTTTTTTCTGAGTAATTTATTTTTTGGTTTGTTTTTTCGGGGTAATTATTTCTGTTTTTCTGAGTAATTATTTTTCCTGTTTTTCATGCTAATTTTTTCTGAATTATCGAGATACTTCGAAATCCCGCGAGAACATCCAACCTACAAGTGACTCCCGTGGATCTATGGTGACTCCTGCCCCGCACGTACATGCCCTACTGTCAACTTTCTACCATACCGGGTCAATAAAGGTAAGGCATGTAATTAGTTACACACAGGGTAAGATTCTCTGGTTATCTTTTAGACTTTATCCTTCTATTGTAAGTCTATTGCTCAATGTAGCAGGAAGGGGATAGACGAACATGTCTATGGGCATGATTTAAGTTGTCAGGTAAGCTGACAGTTTTGTTTCCATCATGCTGGACATTGTTGTTCATCAAAAAATAATCGTCTTTCAACAACAAACAACTTCTATGTTAGTATTCTCATGTTATGTCTCTATAGTGTTAGCGTATACTATTAGCATATAACCTAACGTTATGACGAATGGCTCCTTCTACTTGTGCCAAGCCAATATAATGAAAGAAAGGCGATTCATTTTTGAGCAATAGGCTTACAATAGAAGGATAAAGTCTAAAACATAACAAGAGTATCATACCTTATGTGTAACTGTAACTGATTACATGCCTTACCTTTATTGACCCGGTACGGTAAAAAGTGCGGGGCAGGAGTCACCATAGATCCACGGGAGTCACTTGCAGGTTTTATGAATGTGAGACTGTCCAAAATTTGTGGAAATCTCTCCACGACCTGATCTCGTCCAGCTCCAGAGACATGGACTTCTGGTCCTCTCAAAATATTCGAACAGGAGTAATCCTCAAAGACAAAAGAAATGAGTTTTTAGTGAATAATCTCATTATTATTACAAAATATTATATACACAAGTGTCGATATGCCAAAAAAAAGAAAAACAGAAAAATATTTACTTAGAAAAACAGGAAAAAAAATTACTCAGAAAAACAGAAATAATTACCCCGAAAAACAAACCAAAAAATAAATTACTCAGAAAAACCATAGTTTTTTTTTTTCTTCAAGTGAATGCAATACGCTTCCATAATGAGATTAATTTAAACATAAACGGTAATTTTTATTCCATAAAATTTCACAATTTACCGTAATACCGGTAACCGTTACATCCCCAATAGAGAGGTCCCTCCTAAGGTACAATACAGCTGAACTTCTCTACCTTCCTGTTTCCCGAACTTAGAAATACTTTATGCATGTCTGTGTTGAAAAGAAAACCAAATATATAAATAAAATTCAATTAAAAAAAAGAAGTATTGAATATAATAAAGACTCCCCCCCCTGCTCGTGGTTTGTGGTAAGAGTTCAAACATTTGAATAATAATTTGAATTTCCTGTAACTTGTAATGAGTTCTTTAAGTTAATGGGTCACATATTTTAGAATGTCTCCTGTTCTTCTTTGCCAAGAGCTTCATAAAAAGAACACCAACTTCATCAGGTCCATGTTTCAAAAGTGTGATCTTTCAAACCCCTAATCCAATGATTTCCAATGAGTTCTTTAGGAATGTTTCTGCTCATGATTTCATCAATAGATGACAGAAACCTGTCATCACACCAACACATTAGTTAAAGCATGTGTCAGACCTTGGCTGTCGTTGAAGTTGCAGTCTGGTGGTAAAGGGGTGGAACTGAGACTCTCCAGGTGCTGCTGCAGGGTCTCCAGCTCTTGACCCAAACCAGGCCAGTCTGAGGTGAAGAGTCGATTCTGTTCAACCACTTCACTGATCCGCTCCAGCAGCTGGGTCACACTAACAGACGGACATTCAGATATTAAAACATGTGTTAAACACTGTATGTGTGAGGTGTGTGACAGGAGGAATGTGTCCCTGAGTGCACGAGACGAGTATGTTAGCTTTGAGTTTTCTCCATGGGTGTACGGTTATGTTTAAGACCAAGTCAAGGTGATCGGTGTAGGATAATGTCAGAAAAGAGCATAGTTAAGGTAAGACAATATGTCTGTGTGAAATATCACTGAAATCAACTCAGCGGTGTAGCGGAGCCAACTGCACAATCACAACAATAAACCGCAAGAACAAAGAGCAAATCTCACATGTACATTGACAAAAGCAGTGCTGTGTTTATCCATACACCATTATTGTAACATTAATATAGACTCACAGTCCACAGCATGGTAAAAATCCTATAAGACATTAATGCATTATTGATATAACCATGATGGGTGATCTGTTGCATACACGTCAGACAAAGTGCCTCTAAGAATGTGTGTATCCCTTCAAAAAGTAAAAGTAAGAAGTAACTTCTGAATATTCTATGAGACCACGAGTGCTTTCTGTCATTTTGCTGGTCTACAGATATAAACTGTATACATCACTCATGACTTGGAGTTTTTGTTTAAATATAAAAGTCAAGTGTTCGGAATACTATGATGTCTAGAATATGTTACCAGACCAAGAGAAGAGAGGCGTTTCTTTGGTGAGAACAGAAATGTTAAGGTGTTCAGGTGAGATGTAGAGACAGCATCTTAATGGCACCTTAATGATGAGGTCATGATGGGGTGTTCTAGGATAGTGTTTTGCAATAGTCATCTAACTGACTACCAAGGAGTAGTCGTCTGAACAGTCCATTGTCTGGTCATGCTTCTTGGACAGTATGGACTTCTACACAATCTGTTGTGTGAATGCTGTGTGTCACCCTCCTAAAGCTCTCCCTCATATATTCAGCTGCTCCTTTTTCATTCACACACCACTAGTTGATATAAAGGTCTGTAAACATGTGGCCTGAAAGTGCCCGTGTTCATCACCCCCAGTGCATGGTTGAGCTTCAGCCTAGTCCAGCCTTTCTCCTGGCTAAGCGTACTCCACGAGTAGCTCAGCGCACACATATTCGAAGGCCGCAGGCTTGCTAAGCTTTGCTGATACAGTTGTTTCACTGCCAGCTGCCTGTCCTTGGGTTTTATGAAGAAGTCATTTCCAGCCTAACTTCAAGCTATATTATTAAAAAGATTACAGAAAATAAATTAAAAATAAATAAATTTATTTTATTAAAGGAATACCACTTCAGTAAGTCATTATTATAACAAATTACTCCAAATAAATAAAACTTAATAATAATAAAAACTTTCTCCATCATCTTTAAATTCTCTTAGCGCAGTTACAGCTCTGGTTCTAGCACGACACTGGCACTGCTCTGTGTTAGCATTATTTTAAGTTATATAATGTCGATTAAACCACTCTTCCTTGTGTGAGATCTAACTCTGCTGAGTATGCAGTCTAAGTAGTGCATGGATTTCTTATTAGCCATCTGAACTCCATGAAGGAGACAAGAATTTTGCATTCTAAGGATCTGACCTCCTTTTCTAGAGCCGCTTTGCTCTGAAAGGGAAGGTTGGCCTTTGGATGTGGTCTGTTTTTAGTTAGAGGTGGAAAGGAAGTTAGAAGAGAAGATTTATACTTTAAAGGTCCAATGTGTAACATTTAGGAGGATCTATTGGCAGAAATGAAATATAATAATCATACACTCTGTATGCTTTCATTAGTGTATAATGACCTGAATCGTTGTGTTTTGGTTACGATACATTGAGTCCTCTCAAACAAACACTGGCTCTGGATAGGACCATTGGTGTTGTGGTCATTGTAGTTTTTCCTATATGCTTAGAAGGGGAATGGCATTCATTTGGTTGTAAGCTGCAGCCTCACTGCTGGGTGCCACATTGGACCTTTAAAAGTTGAATCTAGTGCAACAATTTTGCTGGATGATGTTGCATTTTTTTTGTCCGAGCCTCCTGTGTTGGACCCCCCAAGGGGCAGACAGACCAGTTCTATTTAAAATAAATGAGAGCGCTGCAGAGCGACCACTGGTCTGAACACAGCCTTAGTCTGATCTCACAGAAAGAAATATAACAAATAACTGCTATAATAATTACTGACATAATCTACTCACGTGGAGTTCTTGTACTGCAGGAAACCAAATTCATCCCTTTGTCCATCTGGGCACAGCGACTGCATGATGGGAATGATGCCAGCCGAGGTGAGTGGGGCTGCACTGTAGAAGGCTGGACACGAGGGAGGAAAAAGAGGGGGAGACAGAAAAAAAAGAAGAGAAAGAGAAAAACCAAACAAAGGAAGAGGATGTGGCAGGGTAGTAGGATGGAGGGTGGCGAGGGAATCCGAGGAGGAGGAGGATACAGGTGGAAGAAGAGGAGGATGAGGACCAACAGGTGGAGGGTTTGTCATGGAAAGAAAATCACAGGACCAAACATGAAAAAGCAGAAGGAAAGATTCTGTGTTAGAGTCCAGAAGGAAGAAAGACGTCAGACGAGCCAAAGCAGCTGATGGCCAGAGAGGATTCCACATGTCAATGCTGAATACACAGACCTTTCAGTTTTCATATTCCTTATTAATCCATAAAGACTGGCTGGACAAGCTCTCAACCAGGACGAAAAGAAACATCTCATGCTAATAGTCTAATGTTTCCATGGTTACTATGCAGCTGCAGTTTGTCTGTGAGTGTGGATGTTCAAATCAAATCAAATCAAATTTTATTTGTATAGCCCAAAGTCACATGATGTTGTACATTCACCCTCATCCACTTCCTAACATCAATATGCAGAACACGTATGTGTAGCATTTATGTATGAAGAGGTAAGTAATGATTTAATTATATTATTCAAAAGAGCTGTATATACTGTAAATGATATAAAGTATGTTTTCATGTTTTATATAAATACAGAATATGAAGAATGTGTTTATGATATTTATCAGGTATAATTATTTTTTCCATGTAGTATAAGAGCTAATGTTTTCAGGTGGTTATTTCTTTATCAGTATGTCTTCCTCACTGACTTTAAGAATGTTTTGTCTGTGTCACTGAGGTCAAAAATGAACCTCAACATATCCTCAGAAGTTCTGATGATGTGTATATACAGTACTAAGTGTGATGATTTGGACATCACTGTAAGGATTTATCTGTGTGTACTATATGGCATTAAATACTGTAACTACGTTGTTATCCAATCATTCGTTGGGATTATTATTAGAATTATTAGAATTGTTGACAAATACATTAATAAACACTTACAAATGTCCTTTTGTTCATATTCAATGTTCATATTTTTAAAAGCAAACACAAGATCTTTTTAATTTGGCTTTTCCTTGAACTATATTCACAAATTTCTCTGCTTATATATTTTAATCTGTTACATCATTTTCACTTTTTAATTGCATTCTATTTTGTCTATCTGTTCTGGTTTGATTTAATTATTTTATCATTAATTAATTTTTTTTTTTATGAAAAAAGCTGTGCTTTGTTCATAATGGTGTGAAGGATTACTGTGAAACACTGTGTTATACTTTGTTTGTTGTTGTTAATTATTTTGATTCAAGTTTGGCTTTGATTTTTCTTTTGACTGGGAGTTCTTCATGGAGACATCATGGACAAAACATGGCTCTTCTCAGTGGGAGATTTAAAATGCAAAACACCGAACAAATGAATCTCACAGTCCAAACACATGAACCATAACAGGTTAATTAATGACTCTGAATTGTCCGTAGGTGTGAATGTGAGTGTGAATGGTTGTTTGTCTCGATGTGACTTGTGATGAACTGGAGACTTGTACAGGGTGTACCCTGCCTCTCACCCAGGCCCCCCGTGACCCTGATGAGGATAAGCGGTTACAGATAATAGATGAATAGATGAAATACAATACACAATGTTCTATACGTTTCCTTTTTAAGTAGGCATTCGCTGTCATAATTAAATATTTACAGTATTTTTCTCAACTTAACTAAATTGAGTTTCTTCGTCACGTGAATTGTCCATGTCTGATTCAAATCAAATCACCACAAACAAAGTGAAGAGGTGTGTTACATGTCACTGTTGTCCAGCAGAAGGCAGCATAGACTTGCCAACACTAAACACAAAGCAGTTTTTCTGAGGAGGTGCAGGGGGGCTTCAGTTCTTTTCAGATGGAGACGCACCAGCCATGCCAAACTGAAAAAGGATGGACTGATGGTCTGATCGCAGCTTTGCCAATTCAATAAATAACTTGTAGGTCACAATCCATTTAAATGCTTCTTTGCATATAAAATCATTCAGTCTGTTTGTTACACCTTGAGGACACAAAGTGTAGTTTGGACATGCCAGTCCAATTCCTGAACATTAAATGATGAAATTGATTTGTTGGAGTATTCATCCACTCATTCATTCTGCCTAATGCAGGGACAGAAACGCGTCCCTCACATTCATGATGGTTATTAATTAGAGCATGCAAAATAATTCTTCTAATAAATCCTCACTAACGTTGAACTCTCTCTCTCTCTGCTGCTTTTAGGTTTGCTGCTCCCTCTGACTGCAAAATATTCCAGGCAACATAAAACTTTATGTTTACACTTTTTGACTTCTATTGTTTTATCAATTTTACATGATCCTGCTCTATGTGCTGCTGCTTTTATCCAGGCTAAGAGTTGTCTCTGTCATGATTAAATAAAGTCATATGTTCCTCAGACCTCTAAGGAACACTAACAGGTTTGCAAGAGTACATTAAACATTTCTACTTTCATAAGGGCACAATGACTCTCTTGTTAAAAGAGTGTAGAGTACAGTAAACACGTTAAACTGTTTTTTTAACAACCTCCAAAATTCAGGAGAATATGCAGAAGAGAGGGGCGTGCAGTGAGAAAATGGAGCAAGCGTGTAGTTTTAGGAGCTTGATTAATTCTCAGGAGAAATTAAACTCTTCCATCTGCATTATTCTAATTATATGCACTATATCTTTGTTTATGCCTTAACGAGTGTTGGTAGTTTGTTGTTAAAATGTGTACCAGATATTTTTAAGACCTTTATTTACGTTCTCTGGATATCATGTCTCTTTTTTAACACACTAAAGTTATTAAAAGTTCAGCAATTAATTCAAGTAAAAGAATGCCTCCTGCGTTTGATCCTAGACTAGAAACTGAAGCTGAAATGCCAGCATGTACGCTCTGCAGTTAAATCCCAGGAGGACTAAATACATCATTTATGTTACACTCGCTTTATCTAAACCCAGATTTTCTTGATCTGGGTGTAAATTTTCTATTATTAGTTTTGCAGTGTGTGTTCAATGGTATTTAAAGTCACAGTGTGTTTGAATAATGGAAGTGAATGGGTGAGGGAAAGGTATTGTACTTGAAGTAGGTCAATTGATTCAGTTCATTAACATCTGTCCTCTCTGGCCAGCTAGCTGAGGATAAGGAACAAAAGTTAAGCACAGTTCAGAATCCATCATTCAGTTGAACATGAATAATAAAGGGACAGTGTTAAGTACACAGCCTGCTGAATGGAGGAAGAATTACATGGAATGAACAGCAACTCATTCAATTAAGTTGTTTTTATATACTCAAGGTATACACAAGGTGTCCTCTGTGCCTTCAAATCATCCAAACACACACAAATCACACACCAACACACACAGGTAAGAGTTATTCAAAGTCCTAACTCGTCAAATGCTGCTGCTTGGCCAGTAGTCCTACACTTCAAAATAACGCTGAGGTACCCATCATGTCTGGATGTGCCTCTGTCGCTTGATAGTTTGATGTGCCGTTAAAGTTAGGTGATGTAGTGAAGATGTAGTAAAGTGTGAAACGGTCTGCATATGGAGGTGGTGGGGTAGATGGATAGGTTAAAAAAACACAGGATTTCCACCTAGGAGAATTTTGCATTCAGCCTCAAGTGAACATTTGAGGAACTGCAGTTTTTGATACTTCTGTGTTGGCTTCACTTCACAGCCACGGAGGTTGCCACTTTACATAGGCTACGTAACGTACTTAAGTCACATCAGATACATCATGTAACTTACAATCTTTTGCGAAACCTAACCTAGTTTTTGTGCTTGAACCTAATCAAAGTGCAATTTCACAGTCCACGGCAACAGTTTGCTTTATTTTGAAAGTCTTACCAGAGGTTGCATATTTATTCCTGCTTAACTTAACTTAATCTAGAAATAATGCTAGAGGGGAGGCATCATATGGATAACTGACCAAGCATCAGATTTGACAAGTTGGGAGTGAGAATGTGTCGACACGGCAGAGAAACAGGATGCAGTGAGGGCCTGTCAGAGGCTTTTGTAAAATGCTAAAAGAAATAATGCAATCAAAAGCGCAACAATGTTCAGCAACACAATCATAAAATAATGTGCTGGCTCTATTCTGCAGTGTATTTGTTTAGAAAGGTGAAACTGAGAATTATAGATTAGATTATTCAACAAACATTATGTATTCTCATCAGTATTCATACAAGTGTGTTCCTCTGTCCAGCAGCCAGTGTTTTTGGATGGCAGTGCTAATGTGGACAGAATGAAAGTGTTTAGGCATCAGTCCTTAACAATGTGAAACAGGATGTTGCTCTGTGGTGATGATGGAGCTCAGTAACTGGCTCAGTTAGCACACAGCAAACAGGATGCATCAAGACTGGATGTGTCAAGACTGAGAGGAACACACTCACAGGAGGAGGTGGAATTATATTACACACAGATACAGTTGAAACCATGAATTCAGTCATTCAGTGGCTCGAATGACATCAACAGAAAGAAAAAATGAATGATTCTATCCCTGAAGTCGATACAAAGAACATAAAAAGCAACACACGAAGGAGACCAACACTATATTTCCAGTTTTAAAGTGCACTGATGGTGCATCACTCATTCCAGTTCACAATGCAACAAAGTCCTCGTAGGGAGGAGGTCAACAGCAAAAGATCAAGACTCATCTTAACCAAGCGGTTATGATTGTCATCATCATGACGAAGGTCGCAACTATCTTAATTTATATTAACCAAAACTGAAACCATGCAATGATTGTGTTTCATTTGAATTTGAGCTGTTAGGTCCAGTAAAGTTCATGCGTGCAGAAAGCTAAAAGGAAGTCAGGAGAAAGCCTTTGTGGGGCACAGTAAGCAACTTTCATTGTAATAATATGGCACCATTTTAGAACATGATTCATAATTCCAAAATTGGTTCATCACATACTCATATTTCTCTAGATATGCAATGAAATAAAATCTGCAGCAGCTCTCTCATGCCATAAACAAGGAAGTGTAAAATATTATCTACAGATTTATTACAGATAGGTAGCCTAGATCAAAAAACCATCGAAGCCGTGTAACTTTACTAACTTAACTTTTGATTTCATCAAGCTTCACTAGTGTTGGCTGTATGTATGTGTTACCATTTAAAACAACTAACTGTGTTTTTTCCTGCAGGATGTCTGAAAGATTTCCATGGTGGTTTCACTGAGTGGGTTTGTATTTGCAACATACTTCATAGAAAAAAAACATTATGAGCCACTGAGGGACTAAATGCGTGGGTTCTGGGAGATGGCCTTCCATGACAAGTAGTATGGATCAAGGTTAGGCAAACATGTAGTCCATACACACAGAGAGAGAAACACACCCCAAAAGAGTATTAACACACCCTCCTTAATTAATCAGGAGAAGTTTTAATTCATATCAGCCAGGATCAGTCAGGATAAAATGAATGATGATGACACTTACACACTGGTCCATCCAACACGTTGAGAACATGCATCACGCACAGGAAAGAAAGAAACACAGGCGGAAAAGAAATAAAACAAACAAAGGACAGCAGAAACAAGACAAAGGTGAAGTAAAAGACAAAAATCAAAGTAAACTGGGTACAACAGCTACAAGGCAACAATAAATGCACTGAGAAGGAACTACGATATGAGAAAATCAACTAAGGACAGTGCAACACAAAACTAAAAGATTGAACTGAGCACAGAACAGCAGCACATGGTAGAAGGCAAATCACATATACATGTACAATATGTTTGTGTTGATTTGTTCTGTACACGTGACATCTATTGCACGTCTGTCCGTCCTGGGAGAGGGATCCCTCCTCTGTGGCTCTTCCTGAGGTTTCTTCCACCTTTTTTCCCTGTTAAAAGGGTTTTTTGTGGGCAAGTTTTTCCTCACTCGAACCGAGGGTCTAAGGACAGAGGGTGTCACTCCCTGTACAGATTGTAAAGCCCTCAGAGGGAAAATGTGTTTTGTGAATTTGGGCTATACAAATAAAATTTGATTTGATATTTGTAACAGCAGCAGATATGTGGTTGCAACGCTGCACAGAACTATGTAATATCTTCATGACTGTAGGGACATCTAGGCATACAGGACTCAGCAGAGGTGTTCACTTTCTATATTTAAAACAACAGTGTAATTTGCGTTAATGTGAAGGGAAGGACAGAAGACATCTAACACCAGTGAAGTCCTCCATCATACGTCAACTCACCCTTCACTCACCCCTCCCAAACAAAACATAACCACCAGGTCAAGCAGTGCTCCACCCATTTGATGTCTTCCTCACTTTGAATTTACGCAGAGGATACAAGGTACAAAGTCAAATTAAATAAAAATGCACAGGAATAATGGAACAATGCTTCAAATGTAAATAAACTATTTTCATTAAACACTTTTTAACTTAATTAAAATTTAAATTTAAATTATGTTTCATGTGGTCAAAGCAGGTGACATTGCAAAATCAGTCTGTACAGTATATATAGTACCTTTTAATTCCTCTATTTGTATTATTTTCTACACTGAAGATCAAAGCAATGAAATAACTACTATGTGCAAACCACATGCATGGCATCCCATGTGGTTTGTGGCTGGTTAAATGTGCCTTGAATTTTAAATACATTTCCAACAGTGTCACCAGCAAAGCACCCCACATCATCACATCACCTCCTCCATGCTTCGTGGTGGGAACCACACATGCAGATACCATCCATTCACCTTCTCTGCATCACAAAGACACAGTTGAAGGCACAGACAGTTGAAACTAAAAATCTCAAATTTTCCTCTCAGACCAAAGTCCAATCTACAATGTAGAAAACAATAAAAATACAGAAAAAAACATTGAATCAGAAGGTGTGTGCAATCTTTGGTGATTCTTATCCAAATCCTTTACCTGTGTCTCTCAGCTCATCAGTTCCTACTGAAGAATTCAATGTGTCAAAAGTAAAAGGCCAGTCGTGTCAAGAATTTCTTGACATGACTGGCCACTGTAGTTTTAATCAAACAAAGTGCCTTTGTTGGGGACTATAATTAGCAGCAGATTAATCCACATGTGGTTCTCTAGAGTATTATTTGCAGCAACAGGACGGTGTGTGTGGGATCGGGTCAAAATAAACTGCAGTGTGTGTTCATAGTGTTTAAGGAACATGTCACCCAGTGCATCAGAGTGGCTCACTGATGTGTTTTTAACAGTTCCTGGACAACAATGGGCACATATGGCACAGAGGAAGAAATGTCAGCCTTGATACACACACACACACACACACACACAATACTGCCGCCATTAACACTTTAAACACTGTGTGGTGCAAGAAAGGAAACCTTCACAGCTCAGTGAGCTATTAAATGTTATCAATACTGAATGAGGCTCATAGGAAACAACCCATCCCCCTGATATCTTCATCTACATCTTATGTCTGCCTACCTTCCTTGACAGGAATTGCTGGCTTCTTCTGCCTCAGGCCCAGGAGGATGAAGAAGAGGACCAGCGGGATGAAGATCTCAAAAGCCAGCACCCACTGGACAGAGAAAAGACAGAGAATTGATTAGATTACTTACACTGCATTACCAAAGAAACCTGGTCAGTTTTAGTGCACTGATCATCTCCCTGCTTGTGGATCATGCTGTGTAATAGATTAAGTTTGCCTAGTGTCACATATTGATCCATTGGACATATTAAATAAAGACACTCACATAAACTCACACTATTTGGAGCCTGTTTCCTGACTACAGTACCTTCTGTCCACACACACACACCCTCACTGGTACCTCAGAGTACTAAGTGAATTCAACCAAATAAATGAGTTCTTCCTCCGTCCTCGGCCTGTAATCCCATTCTTACTTTCTGACCTTCTTTATTCCTGTTGTAGGAAAAATACTATCAGTAGCTAAGAATTCAATTAGCCAGCCTCTCAACTGGACACACAGCAGACTGCCAAAACTGGCAACTCATAAATCCCATTTAGGCTGTAGGAGAGGAGGAGGACGAGGAGGAGGATGAGGAGGTGAGAGGAAATATTAATCTGACAAGTGTAGAGAGTCTTTTTTGCAGTTAAAACATCAGCAGTGATGAGTCTGTCTGTACATTCATTAAACATATATATTTTTTATATTTATTTTAGATTTTTTTCATATTGGATGATATGGATGAATGATAATGGTGAGTTATGGAATGTAATTATTATTTTTGAGAATAATTATCTGGTAATTATTAAGTATTCAGTTGGTGGAGCTGCTCTAAATTGTTCAGATTTTCTAGTCATGAATAAAAAGACTTTTTTGAGTTTGAAGTGAAAAATCCAGATAAGATACTGTGTTAGTTGCTGACACCGTGATGGACAATGAATGATAATCCTCATCTGTGAAGTATTTGATTCAGCATTGATTTGTTAACCTATAAATAAAAATAAATCGACCAAGCTCGGTTCACATTGCTGACTCAAGTAGCAGACCGGAGAGGGTTGGCCCTCGATCACATGGCCAATGGAAGTGTCTCAACCAGAGAACAACAGTGGAAGGCTGGTCAAGCTCACTGGGTTCAAGTACTACCAGTACTACCAGTACTACCAGTATTACCAGTACTACCAGTACTAGCAGTACTAGCTGTGCAGCGGCAGAACAAACTGCAACATGACCTCATTCCTAAGCCATCAAAAATGGCAGCTAGGTCAGTGACCCTAGCATCAGTTTTGCATGCACAGGGCTCTGCAGTCAAGTTATAAATATGCAATGTACGGTTGGACTTTCAAAATAAAGCTTGCTAAGAAACAGTTTAGGTTTTAATGGTGGCAGTTTTAGACATAAATCTACTTTTAGGGTTTGGGCTGAAATAGCACATAATGTATAAAGTATGTAAGGTAAGTAATGTTACATGCATGGTGTAAATAAGGTAACATCAGTTAAAAACACATCGTACTAACTCTGTACGAAGGTGACCCCCACCTACCCCGGATTGACGGAAGCCCCCCTTCACCCTCAAATTTATGATTATTTACGCCCAACAAATATCTATACTGTCTGACTGTATATATCATGTATACATAGTGTATTCTTTGCCACCACAATTACTCAGATTATTCAGATCTGGCTGGGTTTTTTTGTGTATATAATGTTGACCACACACACTATTTAACAACTGTTCATACTGTACATAATATATGTTAGTATATTCATCTACCTATCCATGCTGCTCATATTGTATATATTCATATACTGCATATATCGTATAGCATATTCAAATTTATACCTGCACTATATTTATATATCCTGTTCATATGTACATACTCCGCACTTTACTACTCTGCACTTCTGGTTAGATGCTAAACTGCATTTTGCTGTATAAGTACCTGTTACTTTGTTCAATGACAATAATGTCGAATCTAATCTAATCTAATCTAATCTAATGAACAGCGGTCTCCTAGGTGACAATCATGTGTTTTGTTTGACACTTTATACTAACAGCACATCCAAACATTATGCCACATGTGCTCCTAGAAATAATGCTTGAGGGATACCTACAGCGTTACTGTTGGAAGCATGGGGCCGCTGACCGAGCTGCCGTTTTGGACAACTTGGGAATGAGTATGGGCTGACTCACCGACACACTCACTCTTTATGCTGTCCACCTTCACCACCAGTGGCCATGAGAGCTTTCAGCTTCATTTTTATTCACAGCACCCTGATACATATGGAAACATTTGTTATTGGTTCTGTCAGGTGGAACAGTAATGTCAGTCTGTGTCAAGATAGCAAGAATTTATGACTCTGATCGCCAAATCTGACACTCTGCAGAGAAAAATGAATGTTATGCCATCTGATGCAGCACAAGGTCTTGATGGAGCTTTGTTCCATATAAACAATGTGTACATTTATAGCATTTTAATATTACTTTGTAGTCCTCAGCACTGTACAGTGTACTGTCTTTACACAATTGTTTCCGTCCTCTTGGAGTACATTCTTGGAAAATAATGGGCCCAGTTGACCCCCTTCCAAATAGTCCCATCTCAGACACCGTTCTAGTTCATCAATATTTAGAGAGAATATTCACAGACACCACTGCAGCTCTGTCTGAACTTCCTCATCACTCAGTGTCCTGGAAGTGCACCTCCAGCAGCTGAACGGCTCTTATTTCACTTCATCCTGCACGAATTGTAAAAACATGTTGTGTGATGATGAGGCCACATGAGGGCACTGAATCTTTTGTCAGGGATCATGATGACAAAGCTTGTCACTGTGTGTGTGTGTGTGTGTGTGTGTGTGTGTGTGTAGGATATGACAGCATAGCACTATCTTGTTACACTGTGCACACAGAACCATTGGAACCATGATGTCTTTGTGTGTCTGTCTTGGACATCCACAGACACACATACGCAGCTGGTTGTGTGTGTGTGTGTGTTCTGTCTCTGAAGGTCATGACAGACAAACAGGCCTTTTAGAGAGAGAAACCGCTGACGCACGCACACACACACACACACACACACAAAAACCTCCCTTCTCACATTATCAAATACAAATTCAAATATTACAAAGAGAACTGTTCAGAACTCCTTTATATGGAAAGTGTCATGAGATAACTTCTGACTTAACTGCACATGTGCACACACACACATGCACACACACACACACACACTGTACTGCAAAAGAATAAAAGTTACATACTGTACATGTAAACACAAACACATTAGTAACAACTACCGTTACTTGACTAAAAGTTACAACAAAGGTATAAAACTGAATATTTGTACTGCTGTTAGGTCTATAAGCCTCATTAAACTGAACACGCTCAGCAGAAAACAGCGACTGAAGGGAAGGTTGGCCTCTTGTTAAAATTTTCAGTCCTTGGAAGAACAAAAGCAAACATTTGATTTGAATATTAAAACAACAGAGTGCCCTGTGAGAGTGTCACTTTCCCTGTCAGAGGTCACATTTTCTGCAAGCCAGCTGGGCTGACTGCTGTTGGACTAGTAAGTAATATTAGCTAGTAAAGCCCAAAAAGGGACTTCATTTCATTGTATGTGGGAATGTCCGCAGATACTCTCATTCTGTAGAGTAGAGCGGTAGAGCGGGTCGTCGACTAATCAGATGATCAGTGGTTCGATCCCCGTCTCCTCCAGTCTACATGTCGAAGTGTCCTTGGGCAAGATACTGAACCCCTGAATTGAAGGCTGTGCCATCAGTGTGTGAATGCTGTACTGTACGGTTATGTGATAAATTACTGCTGTATGTAATAAGTGTGAGTGTACACTTAAGATTCATGTCTGCAGGTACTACAGCTACTTCTTTCGATCCTTAGTGCCTTTTTGTTTTATGTAATGTGCTTTGTTGTATTGTTGCTGTTTGTTAAATTAAAAAAAAAAAATGCTGATGTTTGGCTGTTAGCAAAGTTGTCGACTCGCTAGTTTTTGATCATAAGTAATGTAATCAGCACAAATACACACACACACATATATATTATATACATATTTACCACAGTGGGATCACACTCTGAAACTAGCAAATCCTTTATCATATTTCTTTAAAGTCGTGATGTTGCCTCACACATAAACTAATGAGGCACAGTTAGCTCAGTTTATTAATTAAACTCTGGTATCGTCAGCATATATACAAAGTCAGATTGGAATATTACTTACTGGTGTTACTGATGCACAGCACCAAACAGCAGAGCGACACATTTAGCAGCTAAACACACACTAAACACAGATCATTTACTCAGGAGCATTCCCAGATCTCACAAAGGAACTGTTGTTGATGGACAAAACTACAAAAATAAGACCACAACATTGTGATAACCTGGTTCCTTTGTGATGAACAATCTCAATAACAAAGGACACCCAACCTACAAATAATGCATTCATACAAAGAACTACATCACACACAAAGTGGTGTTTCTAAAAGAGAATGTGCCATAAAGATTTGCTCATGCATTTTCACACTGTTTCACACTGTGCCTACACACTCTTTATGAGTCATCAGAACAGTGTGATACAGCTCTGTGGCAAAGAGGACATCCTCAGACAGGGTTTCATTTGGTGCTTTAGTCTTTTCAGCACACCGTACATACCACGATATACAAATGTAAGCTGTACATATGTTTTATATTTATGTTTTGGCAGTCAAATGTTGTTGTTAAGGCTGTGCCTGGTTGAAATCCAGTGAAGTAGAAAAAGAAGTGGTAAAATGTTGCGATTGATACGTGCCTAGAGCGGACTATCAAATTAAAATCTCTTCTTATCGCTCAGTCCATATAATCAGGTTCAGCTTTCAACATCTGCAAGTAACTTAAGAAAGTAACTAATTAATAAATGAATAAATAATAAGGCTGATGTTCATCCAACATGTAACTGGGAGATTCTCCTGAGGTTGAGAAAAGAGTCACCACTCCGTTGATCCTCTTGAACTAAAAAAACACACAGTCCACTCTTGTTTAGAGAGTGTTGGTGTGTGTGTATCATGGCCTGCAGAAAGCACATTAACTAGACACGTGTTAATTACACAAGCATTGTCAACGTGTACAACAACGTATGTCTACATGTAGAGGCCGTAGGCTCTGCCATACTCTCTGCTGCTGTAGCAACTCTGTTACTATGGTTGTTCCCCTCTTCAGCTCTGACAGACCATTTCAGATCATTTGCATGTAGTTTCAATTGTCATCTGTGGTTGGATAACCCATGGCCACTGAGAACTCTTGATTCCGATTGGCTGGAAGTTCACCTGGTAGAGTACAAATGTTCTGTCCTTTGTCCATTCTAACCCAATGCCCTCTGCTGCTGCTCGCTCCCAGTTTCCTGTCTATCCACAAGTAACACTATACAGATAAAGGCCTATTAAAAATAATAAACATATTCACACGCCACACCCTGGCACATACACACACAAAAGCCTGCTGATTGTAGAATCATTATTATTCATCCTCTGCAGACGTCTGTGCTGCACACCAGTGCCATTCAAAACATTTGGAATCACAATGAAGCCAATGTTTGAGACATACACAGTCAGAGGTGGGTGGGAGGGTGGACAGACAGACAGACAGACAGACAGACAGACAGACAGACAGACAGACAGAGACAGAAAAAGGTCCATTTGTAGATATTGATTTACACAAAGACTTACATCTCAGAGGAAGTTCATGTATGAAGAAATGTTTTGTGGAGTTATCCTCCCGCCCCCACACACTCTCTCTCACACACACACCTCCTACAGACCACTGCCATACTCAGTCTGACTGCACACTCGGCCTTTCACAGCTCTTTACAATAGATTACTTCTTGAGAATTGGGAAATGACAAACAAATTATCTTTTCACCGAGAGAATGGAGGAGAAAATAAGGGGAGATGTCAAGCTGGAAAAGAGCCAGAGGGGAAAAGGATGTTTTCAAACCATCTCTGTGGGGACAAATGTCCAAACTATGGAGAATGCAAACTGCTTTCAAATATTTTGGCATAAGGTATTTGTGCTTTATCGACAGTAACTGACAACTACCTTTGAGTGCAAAAGATTCTTTTATCCTTTAAATTCAAAACCAAGGCCTGATCATGACTTCATATCTGACGTATGAGTGAAGCAGGTTTACATTAGTGTACAACTACACAACAACTGAAAGACAACCTTCTGTCTCCTCTAACCTTCTCACTGGCAAGGTGTGCAGTGGTTAGCACTGTTGCCTCACAGCAAGAAGGTTCCTGGGTGGAGTTTGCATGTTCTCCCCGTGTCAGTCCAAAGACATGAACCTTAACAGGTTCATTGGTGACTCTAAGGTGCCCGTAGGTGTGAATGTGAGTGTGAATGGTTGTATGTGCCCTGTGATGAACTGGCGACTTGTCCAGCATCTACCCCACCTCCCGCCCAAAGTCATCTGGGATAGGCTCCATCCCCACCCTGACCCTGATGACGACAAGCAGCAGATAATGAATGAATGGATGGATGGAACCCACAATGAAATCTCTATTTCATACTTGAAAACAGAAATAGAAAAAACATGTAACTGAGCAAATAAATTGTGAATTTGGTTGTGCTGAAGTGATCACAGTCAGTCGCAGGTGTAATCTCAAATCTGCATATGAATGCGTCTCTAGGCATTTTGGCATTGGAAGCGTTCTGGTTTTCTTTTGGAGTCCGAGTAGTATTGATGTTTGAGTAGGCTTTGATTGCATTCAGGTAAACAGTCCATGTGGAGAGCTAAAGAGGCGTAACAGACAGGAAACACACAATCCAATCAGCTATGTCTGGTTAGGATTCAGCTTTTATTAGCTTTTTTAAAAAATGTATCTGTCACACCCCTTGGTTCTGTGTGTGTGTGTGTGTGTCTTGATTACAGGACTTGAGTCAGGTGTGTGGGTGTCAGGTGGCAAGCTGTGATCATGGTTAATCAACTCTGCATCATATACTCATGTTCAACTCCAGCACGCTGCCACATCGTAGACTCTACTCAGTCTCTTTCAGCCTTTTTTTGAGTGTCGACTGTTTGTCCAGCTTTGCCACTGGCCTTTTGTCTCTCGTGCTTGTAGCCGTCTTGACCTGCCTCCATAGAACTGTTCCACCTGAAGACTTCCTCGGAACCTGAACTCATTCTCCCTGGATCGCTGATACTTTATGCCTGGGTCCTCCACCTGCTCCCTCTTGCCTCACCTGACTTCAACCTCCAGCTCCTGGCTCGGCCCTTAGACGATAGACTTTCTTTCCCATCCTTTAGTTGAGAATGAAGCTTTGTTACTCCTGCTAACAGTTTTCTGTGTCTGGGTTCATTAGTCCCGCGTAACAGTACCTGTATTCATATGCAGATATCGGTTTATAGGGATTGTTGTTTCTTGTGTATGGAGTTGCCTGCAGAGGAAGTCCTGGCCCTGATGTCCTTTGTCCATTTTCTGGATATCTGCTTGCTGCACCAGAAACCCTGAAACACTGCCTGTTGCCCCCAGAGGTTAAATCAATGGGTTCTGAGAATAAACCAGCATAGACTCTGCAAAGTAACCAGACTGTCTGTCCCACTGCTGTGATGTGCACTTGCTAAGAAAAAGTCAGGAGGTTGCCACAGTCATTCATCCTCTGGAAACCACTGGATACGTGAAAAGTCTTACCTGTCTGTAGTGCTAGAGGAAAAGAGGAGTCACCCTTTGGTCACTGTTTATCTGTACCAATGTGTCAATCCATTTAACAGTGAATGACATGTTTCAGTCTGCCATTTCTAAAGTCACAAAGCTCACAGAGCTAAAATTTAGAATGGGGACGTTACTTTTCGGCTCTTCACCTGAACCTCTTTCTGTTTATCTGTAATGTTTGCTTGTATGTATGAGTGAACTGAATTGGCTTCACCAAACTCTTAAAGGGAGATTGTATGAGGGTGTGGTTGTATGAGGTACTTATGCATAGTCAGTGTGATACCACAGTAGACAGCAGTCAGTGCGCTGTGGACGGGGTCAGCAGAAAAACATGTTTTAGTCACATAAAAGAGGTCCAACAAAACAAAAAAAATCTGTTTAAGTGTACTTAAACTGTACTCATGTATTCCAATGCCTAAGCACAACTGTGCCGGACATGGAGTATTACACCACAATTTTGATGGCAGGTAAAGTGCCGAGTGGTGCTCACTATACCTAAAGACATTAGACGATAGACGATGTTCATTGGACACTCTGTCATCCACTTGAGACACAGAACAATGCAAATAAAGACGTTTGCATTATCAGAATGTTTGCAAATTTGGAGCAGGAGCACAAAGAGGAGAGTCATAGTACTAAAGCTCTCCCAGTAATATCTCATTTATGTTACTTATTTTTCTGGAACAGTATAAATCCATCCTACCGTCATGATTTTTGAAATAAAACAGTAGAAATGTTTCAGCACGGCTGACAGACTGAAACCAGAAGAGATTTGAAATGAAATGAAACAGAGAAAACACATTTCAAAGGTTGGACCCAGAGAATATTTGGCTTGTAAAATATATGAAACAATTTATCAATTATCAAAATTGTTGCAGATTACGTTTGTGTCAATAGAATCATTGTTTAACAGATTAATCTTTTCAGCATTAACTGTACATGTTTCATCTTTAATGCAACACGTGGCATTAATGGATGGAAGGAGGCCATGCTATATCATCATTGTTTCAATACGCTGTTTGCATAAAATTTGCATAAAAACTGGTGGATGGAAATGTAAACTGTGTGTCTGCAAGAGCAGCATGAGCACATGGAGCCATTAGTCAGTGCTGAGAAGGAAACATCAGCTGGTGAATATCTGGAAAAATAACTACAGTAAAATGATGTAGCCATGTGAGTAAGTATGTGTTAGAGAAGTCATTCTGAGTCTGTCCAGCACAACACACTCACACTTGTGGAGATATGACTGCTGCATTCAAAGGAGGTTACATGGATGTCCCTCAGTGTCTTATACATGACACCTTTACGTTAAGATAGGACAAGCAGTCAGGACATTTCTGCTGCTGGAGATCCGGTAAGCAAGCTGTCAAGCAGCCATGTTAAAGTTTGCTGCAGTATGTAAATAGAGCATGTCTGTTACATGTGTGTGAACGTGTGTGTGAGCAAATAAATACCAGCTTTCCAAATACCTTTGAATTCAGGAGCAGGCGTACATTCAGGTTTGATTCAACACAAATGAGTGTGTATGTGTGTGCGGAGTTCTTTCACACAGCGCCATCTGCATTCCCGCTGTGTCACCACGCTGTCTAAAACTTCCGCTGTGTGAGGACAAAGTCATCTCCCCAGGGTGACAAGAGCACGTGCCCACACCCACAGCCACACTGTGCCAGAGACTGAGCACTCAGCAGACAGGTACAGGCCACAGGAGATTGGCTGTGTCGGTACAGGTGTTGGTGTCCTTGTGTCCTTGTTACAACTACAGAGACAGGACACAGATTTTTTTTTTTGTCATCTAAAGGAGCAGAGCAAGTTTTTGGTGAATCATTCTATTGGTCAGCTTTTCAGTTAAGTGATGAGAACATAGTCAGTGAGTTGTGGAGTGTGTCAGAGCAGCAGTTTTCTCTCTCTTCTTTACCTGTTTAACCAACATGCACATGAAGAACGACCTGCAGGAACACAATCATTTATCCCGGCAGTGTTGTGGTGGAGCGGGTCGGCTGGTTCGACTCCAACAGTCCAGTCAATGAGAAACTGTTTGAGCAAGAGCAAGACACAACCCCAGTGATGGTGTGTGAATCAGTGTGGGAAAGTTTGAGTTTAATGATGAGCAGTTAACACCTTGCATGGCATTCTCTGTCTGCAGTGTCTGAATATGTGTGTGAACGGGTGAATGTGAAAGAGCTCTGAGTGGATGCTAGATCAGGAAGGTGCTGTGTAAAACTCCATTTAATAATTCAATTAATCGTCACACATGAACATAAAACACATACAGCATGTGACATATACATCCTTAATGAAAGCTCTGCAAAGAGAGGTTCATTCAGCTGAACGTACAATAGGTGGAGCTCTACTTGCCTAATAGACATCAACAGCAGACACTACAAAAATAACACTAGAAGAATCTTTAAAGATCCAAATCACCCGAATAATGACCATTTGTCTGTGCTGCAATACTAGCTCTAGATACAAACTGCAGTTCCTCAAACATCCACTTGAGGCTGAACTGTACTGAGGGTGAATTTTTATACAACTCACCTGTTCAAATGATATTAAGGCTTAAAGTTATGCAGAATTAAAGACGCTTTGATTGACAGGTGCGTAGGGATGCACAATTCTGGGAAGTTTCCTAGTTAGAAACTTTCCATGGGAATTAACGGGAATAAACCGGGAATTTACAAATTTGAAGATTGGCCATTAACAGGAAACTTAAATATAATTGGGGAAAATATATTTCAGCATAATCTTGATTAAAACAACCAGATTTTATGCAAGTGCACTTCTATGAACATCTTCTATTCCTTAATCACATGCACATACAGTAGCACACTGCTTACTGCAGGGCTATTGAGGCCACGCCCCCTACCTGCACAGGTGATTTCTGTACCACTTTAGAGCCCAGAGCACACCGAGACTATTGAAGACACACATTTGAGCTTGTGGACTACATAATATTGTTCAATAAAATAATTAAACTTCCCATAAATTTCCATAATTCCCATGGAGTTTCTAATTTGAAATATTTCCCAAATTCTCCAGCTTAACTTCCCATGGAAAGTTTCTGGAAATTTACTGGAAATTCGCCACCCCTTTGCAACCCTACAGGTGTGTGCCATTACAGATGGCTTGTTTGGCACCTGGGCGGAAGAGGCAGGACTGCGAACATGGCGGCGTCCAGCGCTACAGATTTTGAACTTCAAAGAAGCTCTTCATAAACCTGTCACGCATACACTGTCCATTCTTTGGTTGAACCTCATGAAAGGCTGAACCATATAAACCCCAAACAGGTATTATCAAACTTGCCACACAATACACTCCAAAGAATCATAAAGGTGTCACTGATGGGTGGAAAACACCTTCATTGTGATCATGGACTCTGAACCTCCACTGCCCCTCCAGGATCACTTCTGTTGATATACCTGGATAAACATTTGTTTTAGTGTGTGGACTTCTGATAATAAAGTCATAAAATGAATAAAAGAGTCTATACAGGAAACAGGACAGTCACAAAGAGTAAGAGGTTCCGCGTCAGCTGCAGTAGCCTGGTTCCTTGTCTTTGTAAATTAATTTTGTGTGAGGGATGACACTGCAGCAGGTCACTGTAGTTTGTAGCAAAAGTTCCTTAAACGGGAGGAAGTGGTGCATTTGTTTGTTGGGACTATTTTCAGCCGTGGATTCACTCACACCATTTAATTCATTGATTAGTTTATCTGTAGAACATTATGCTAATCATTTTTTATTCTATAATGACAACATTTACTCCCATCACAGATATTTGTATCATATAGAAAGACAGAGAGCTTCACCCTGAGAAAGAGTAGAAAGAACATCACGACTGTTGGACTGACAAACTTCTTTTTTTAAAAACCTTTCATACTTTCTATAGACTGAACAATCAATCAGTTAATAAAACAATAATAATATTAATTATTGACAGATTTGATAATATTGTAGCTGTATCCTCTGTTCTATCAGTTGTTTGTCCTGAATATATTTTCAGTCTGTTTGACACAAACAGAGCTCTTTTGTCACCGGCAATAAAAAACTGGACAATGTGTAATGATTCCTATTATGAGGCACAAGTTCACTGTCCCACACACTGTTATGGGCATATACAGGCACATACACACAACATAACAGGAGTGTCAAACTCAAACTCACTGAAGGGCCTTCTTAAAAAATAAAACTGATGCAGGGCAGGTAAGCAGAGGCACTGCCAGAACTTTCCTGCTGGGGTGACCCAGTGATTCTATTCATAACTACTTCAAATGTAGAGAATATAATATTAATATTCATTTATCCTGATCAATTTTGGATGTGGAAAAGAAGCAGGTCTGCACAATGTCACAGTGTAGAAACAGCATACAAAAGAGAGCTCATAGGTCAAGCTGGCTTTAGCCTGAGAGCTAGCTGTATGAGAAAATATTTGTACAGTATTTATTTTTTTAGGCATTGTTAGTAAAAGAAGGAATCTACTTAGCCGCCTATGCGGCATTAACATTATTAGAAGATATTTACCACTAGTAAGATACGTGCAGCTTGGTTGGGAAGTGGGAGAGTGTGAGTGTGAGTCTGGTCAGGGTGGAAAAGGCTACTCACTGCTTAACTTGCCTCTCTAACCCAGAGCCTGTCCAGAACTCCAACAAGACAGCTGAAAATGTCATTTGCTGTTGTGACGTCTGTTACCTGGACCCCCAAATTAATATAGCCAACTGTGCAACATCTGTAATGTCTATGCTCTCCTCAGTTGTTTCTGAACGAGTTTCTCGTCAGGGTGATTACTTATCGGCACACACATGCACGTGTTCACGAACTCACCCTCAGAGTATACAGTAGCTTTGACGCAAATGCTATTTCGTTAACAATAACGTAGCTAGCTTTCACAGCTGCATGGCTGATCTCTCAGCTACAACTAAAAACAGACTGCTGTTTCCTTACACATGCAGAGGATTCCTTTAGTTCCTCTGTTTTCAGCTGTGAGTTACTGTATTCCACACTGGCTTACCATGTACGCCTGTGAACACATTGGACACTCTGCGTCCACTTTTCTGCTTTTTGGCAAAGACAGTTCCCAGTGGCTGCTCCCACATGAACAGTCACCAATGCTTAACAGTGTTGTGTCACTCGTCTGTGCGTGAGTACATGAGATCTATGTATTCAGCATAGGGTCTGCTACTCTTATTAAGACAGCACAACCACGAGTGCACGGATCAGGAATAGCAGTGCTTTTTTTTTTACATTTTACATTCCAAAACAAACAAACAAACAATTTTCAGTAGCTTTTAGCGTGGTAGTTTTTTTTTTTGTGTGCCTAAAATCACTTGGATTCAAATTTCTTAAAAAGCAGTTGTGACTAAAATTAGATTAAAATATTCTGAACTTTTTTGTCACCTATTCTATCAATGAATAAACTGTCTAAATCTGAAAATAAAAAGGATGAGGTTAAATAAATGTGACTAAAACTAATATGGACTTTTGATCTAAGGACTAAAACCAATACTGAATTTTTTTACGACAAAATGAACACTTTCTAACAGACATCGTCCTTTCACACGTCAGGTCAGTCATCATGGTCACATCATGGTTCGACAACATCCACAACTATGTGTTGTAATCCGTGCTGCAGTCTGAACCCTGACTAAAAGCTTTGCACTCCTCCCCGTCCTCTCCCCTTGTTGCATCTATTAAGGTGCATAAAACAATTGCATCTCTGCACACGCACGCATGCACGCACACACACACCAGTTATCACTGAACTGATTGTCTGGGGGTTTCCTTTTCATTTTTTACTATCAAGTGTTTAGTCTTGGAATCTGCTTTGTCAGTGTAAAGTGAATAAACAAATGATAAAGAGCACTCCTGTTTCTGTCTTTATTGTAACAAAAGATGTCTTTGGTAGGAGGAATCACTCCCTCCGTCTAAATGGATGTGTCATCTTCAGTCTGGCTGCCACTCACTGCAGCCACTCCCTCTAATCACACTTGTCTTTTAAAGGGACACTTCAACCAGAAAAAAAAAAAAGAAGCGCTGATTTATCGTGAATCCCCAAATTATAACCAACACTGCACAATTTCATTTGGCTTAAGAGTTTAGGGCTGATGTGAATTAATTTGTCCTCCAGTAATGGAAGTAGAGGACACTCAGTTTGTTGGATGGATTAACAGGAGCACAGGAAAAAATCAAAGAGCAGTGAGGATGTTAAATGAGGCTTTCCAGTGATCACAAACTAACCAAAGATCAACACAACAGGTACACACACACACACACACACACACGTATATATAGTCTTTTGTGATTACTATGTATCATCCCAAATGTAGCTCTAGTTTAAAGTGACATTATGCAACAGTTGTATCTAAAATAACAGCTTCATTATCATTCTGATGTTACACTGACTCATAATCAAGTGAATGGTGGCTTTGTCATTCCCACCCTGTGCCCTGTACGTCTGTTCTCACACTGTAACTTTGTGCTCCAGGTCAGGAGAAGTGCATTTTATGACACTACGTCACTGGATCATATTTCAATGATCTGTGATTTACACAGTTTCCTGATGGACAGTAAAGTAAATTTAGCTAACTATAGTTGCCGTCTGTCACCAAAATATGATTCAGAATCAAGCGTCAACCTCCATGGTTGGGAAATAAAACCAATGTGGAAGTGCTAAAAACAGCACTTCCTCGAGCAGTCGCTTGACGTTGGTTACAGAACATTTCAACTTCCATTAGCGCACATATTAAAATTAACTTCCCAGCAGAAATAAACATGTTTACAGCCTGGAACAAAAAACGGTTTTGGTCTCTAAAGCTAATTTCCCTGTTGATGACAACTGTACTGAGGGTGAATTTATATACAACTTGTTGTTAAAGTTGTGCAGTGGACACTTTGATTGACATGTGGGAGGCAGGACTGCCAAGATGGCAGCGGCCAGAACTGCATATTCTGAGACATCACGCATACACTGTCCATTCTTTACACTGACAGTATCAAATACTTTATTCCCAAAGATTCAAACCATTGCTGATCAGAACATTATTTTAGTTTAACCTGAAATAACAGATATTTTTAGCCACTTGAGGATAGCATAGAAACAAGCTGTGATGACAACAGTGAATTATCATCATGCAACACAGACAAACTTTAGTCAATTAGTCAATGTTTGTGTTCACCTGATGAATGTTAGCCCAATATTCACTTGTTCCATTTTTTCCCACCAATTCCTGAGAGAAATATCTGTCTTTTTAGCGGCTAAATGCTGCACTATGATCACCAGCTAGTCTCTGACTGTGTGGTGCTGGTCAGGTAGTGTAAATGGTTTATCAGAGCTTTTTCACTTAAAACAGTCTGCCTGCTACACTAGAGACAGGCAAGTAGGTTTGCAAAGGGGTGTAAACTTTCTGGAAACTTTCCATGGGAAGTGAAGCTTGGGAATTGTGGAAATATTCCAAAGTGGAAACTCCATGAGAATTATGAACATTTATGGGAATTAATGTGAATTTATGTGAATTAACTGTAAATTGGGGGTCATTTAAACAAACTGTATCATATCCAAACATAAATATAAACATTTTGTTTTGTCATAAGCAGACATGCAAAATAATACAAAAAAAAAAAACATGTGGAACTTTATCAAGTTTGAATTATTTTTAAGTCCATGGGTTCAAATGTGTGGCTTCAATAGTCTCGGTGTGCTCTGGGCTCTTAAGTGTGGTCCAGGTACAGAAATCACCTGTGCAGGTAGGGGGCGTGGCCTCAATAGCCCTCTAATAAGCAGTGTGCTATGTGCATGTGATAGCAGATATATTTGCAAGTGTACTTGCATAAAATCTAGTTGTTTTAGTCAGGGTTATGGTAAAGTATATTTTCCCCAACTATATTTAAGTTTCCTGTTAAGGGCCAACTTTCAATTTTGTAAATTCCCAGTTTATTCCTATAAATTCCTGTTAATTCCCATGGAAAGTTTCAAACTTTAAAAATTCCCAGAATTTTGCTACCCTATGCTGAAATTAACCAAAACAGTAAAGTTGTGGGCTGGCTATACTCATTACCCGAGGTGAGCTATGTATTCAGGTGATAATTCTCCGCAACCCCATTCTTATTGTCAATTGTCATTATTATGAAAGATATTGATTATAGCAGCTATAATATGAGTGCAATATCAAGACCATTAAAAAAACGTCTTTCAGTACAAGTGTGTGAAGTATGTGAGTCAGTCAGCAGTTGGTGCTATCCTGCTCATAAGCCATCTGTTTGCAATAAGAAACAGTCATCTCCTCTGTGTCTGATTCAAGATATGAAATACTTGTTTCAGTCCACCTTCTGCTCTCACTGTCAGGGTTACATTTACATCTGCAAACAGCGTCTCCTCTGACACATAGAAACAAACAAACCAAACAAGCGCTGTCCACAATCTAACTAACTCTCCAACTTTCTATCCATTTATCTGGACACATATTTAGTAGACAGGGATGGGACTGGGCTGGGTACCCAACTTTGATACTTCTATGTCACCAACCGAATTGAATCATTGCTAAAGAGTAGGGCTGGACGATTTTGATCACGATTTTGATTTTGGCTTCTCACGTTCATGAAAACACTGTAATCGAAGAAAAACGATTAATGTGCCGCCGCTCGGCATGTATGCAAATTACTGCACTGTAAAAGCACAGTGAACGCACCTGCAGCTGCAGCAGTGAGTTTGTGGATCAATTGTGGAACGAGCGATTCACAACATGGCAGAAAAGCAGCCTGAGGCTTTAGTTGAAAAGAAAGGTAGGACAAGAGATTGTTTGTCACGCCGTCATGTCTGCACCCCAGGGCAACAAATTTGTTTAACCATTTAAAGTTCAGCCATAAAGTGGTCTATGACAAAGTACTGATGGAGCAAAAGACCCAAAAAAGTGCAAGAGTGTCAACTTAAGCCACTGCCACCGCCACCGCAACACAGTCCTCCATTGAGGACACTCTTTACAATGCCGCTCCATATCCCACCGGCTCCTGGCGACAGCGAGAGATTACGCAGGCGGTGACATTCATGCTAGCCAAGGACATGTGCCCCATCAGCACCGTTAACAACCCAGGGTTCAAAACACTGAAGAAGACTATGGACAAGCAGTACGTGTTGCCATCCCGCAAACACTTTAGCAGAGTTGCACTGCCTGCTTTGTATGATAAATGTTGCGCTTAAGTTGAAAAAGATATCTCCACTGCCGAGTACTTTGCCACCACAACGGAACAGTCTGAGTGTATGTAGACTGGGTATTTATTTTTATTTATTGTTTTTTTTTAAATTGCTATTATTTTTATTATTATTTATTGTTCCGCCTTTAAGGGTTAAAAAGTTAAAATGTTAAGTTAAAGTTCATACATTAATCATTGAGCAGGTTTAAAAACCGCGTCAGAGTGAGTGGTCTTTTCTTTGGTCTAGAGAAACTGCGTCGGAGTGAGTGCTCTTTTCGTTAGTTCCAGCTATGCTGTGTTTTTCCGTTGCATGCTCAGGTGAGCACATGCAAGCTAAACAGACTACTGAAATAACATTGTTGGAGTTTTTTTTTTTACGCTTTTGCCTCAGAGAATATTTATCTTTTTACGGATTGAGTTGGAAAATAGAAGACTCCATTAAAGGACAAGAAAAGTCAAGCCTTGTGGTTTTTTCAAGGATTCTATCCGTTATCTGACTGTCTAGCTTTGCCTAAGCACACACACTGCGAGGGCAGTACAGTAAAAAGATAAGACACGGCGGGCTCAAGCATTTAAACTCAACAATCAGCAATCATGAGTCTACGCTCAGGGAAAAAATATCTTAAAGAAGAAGCTAGTGGGGAACAACAAACAGAGGTTGTAGATCAAGCAACCAAGAAGAAGGTGACTCATCAAGCACGTGATGCTAGGTCCCAGTCATCTAGAGCATCCACTAGAAACTCATCAATAGCCTCTTTAGCCACAAAAGCCTACGCTAAGGCAAAAGCTGCTCGGGCTGAAGTAGCCTTCGCTGAACGAGAGGCTGAGATGATGAAGCAGAAAGCTGGCTTCGAAGCTGATCTCCATCTTCTGCTGCTGCAGCTGAAGCTGAGGCTACAGCCTTTCAGGAGGTTGAGGTTGAAAGCGGGGAGCGCAGCCAGCTTCCAGATGTGGAAGAAGAGCCCCTCAGTACAGTTCGACGTACTAGTGAGTACATCCTACAACACACTGACATGTTCATACAGGAACAGCCTTTGGAACCCATAGTTGTGGTGACTCATGAAAGAAAAATAGATAAACAGGAAACACTGGATAAGCCTAGAGTTTCTCATGACATCCAAAGAAACACAGAAACACACAGCAAGTTTACAAAAATATGAAAAAAGAGCCAACAAGGAATATAGGTCTGAGTGACACTTACCGTCATGGTACTCGGCACACCGCTAACCGTGAAAGAGAGTACGTACCTGAGCCTAAAGGCACACAAGACTTTGCAAGATATCTTTTCAGGAGAGAAATGGTGAGTGCTGGTCTTCTGCAATTCGATGACAAACCAGAAAATTATTGGGCGTGGAAAGCCTCATTTCTAAGTTCCACAAAGGACTTGAATCTGTCAGCCAGGGAAGAACTAGACCTGCTAACCAAATGGCTGGGAGCTGAATCGTCGGAACAGGCAAAGAGAATTCGTGCAGTGCACGTCCTCAATCCCGATGCAGGCGCTGCCATGGTTTGGCAACGTCTCGAAGACTGTTATGGGACTGCTGAGGTCATCGAAGATGAACTGTTTAAGATTGAAAACTTTTCGAGGCTGACCAATAGAGATACTGTTAAGCTAAGAGAGCCAAGTGACATTCTCCTTGAACTGGAGCGTGTTAAGCAAGATGGTGCACTACCAGGGATCTCATATTTGGATACAGCTCGAGGGGTGAAACAAATAGTGGAGAAGCTCCCTTACAACCTCCAAGAGAAATGGATCAGTTTTGGAAGCAAGTACAAGGAGGATTACAGAGTGGCCTTTCCTCCCTTCTCTGTCTTCTCAAGGTTTGTCGAACAACAGGCAAAGATAAAAAATGATCCAAGCTTCACTATAACCCCCAACAGCAGTCATGTCTCTTCCAGGACCGAAAAGCCTACAAAGTACAGTGGTAAAGGGTCTGTGGCTGTACATAAAACTGACATCCCTGTAGAGTCATCAGGCATTCAAGCCAATACTGCTCTGAAGAAGATGGAAGAACCTAAACGTCAGTGTCCGATACATAAAAAGCCCCACCCACTGAAAAAATGCAAGCTCTTTAGAAACAAAACTCTAGAGGAGCGCAAATCATACCTCAGAGAGAATTATATCTTCTACAGATGTTGTGGGTCTACTCAACACATGGCAAGAGATTGTAAAATGACTGTCAAGTGTCTTGAATGTAACAGTGACAAACACATTGCATCTCTGCACCCGGGTCCTCCTCTTGTGACTACACAGAGTGTGGTGCACGACAGAGATGAAAGCGGGGAGCAAGGTGAAAGCCCACCTTCTTCAGTCACTTCCAAATGTACGGAGATTTGTGGAAATGCAGACGGTGCACGGCCTTGTTCCAAGATCTGCTTGGTGAAAGCTTACCCTGAAGGGAGAAAGGAGAAAACAATCAAGATGTATGCGGTGCTAGACGAACAAAGTAATAAGTCTCTCGCCAAGACAGAGTTTTTCAGTCTCTTTGAAGTAGAAACTAGCTCCGCCCCGTACACCCTGAAAACCTGTGCTGGAGAAATTGGAGACTTTAGGTTGGAGAGCTGCTAATTTCATCATTGAATCTATGGATGGAAAAGTAAAGCTTGCCTTACCCCCTTTAATAGAGTGTGACATGGTGCCAGACGATAGGACAGAAATCCCCTCCCCAGAGGTCGCACGCTATCACCCCCACCTACGGTCAGTTGCTAGTAAAATTCTACCTGTGGACCAAGATGCACCAATCCTCCTGCTATTAGGGAGGGACATCCTAAGGGTGCACAAGGTACGTGAGCAAATAAATGGGCCCCACAACACGCCTTATGCACAGCGGTTAGACCTAGGCTGGGTCATTGTGGGAGATGTGTGCTTGGGCACAGTTCACAAACCATCAGAGGCAAACGTTTACAAGGCAAACATCCTGAACAATGGCCGCGCATCCTTCCTTAGACCGTGTCCAAATAGTATCCACATGAAGGAAGACTATGGTGGTATGATGCAGCATCACAGTGCAGCCTTCCCTGCATGTGCGGTGAACACAAGTCACCATGTGAGTACAGACAACCTAGGGTGCTCTGTGTTTGACAGGTCCAAGGATGACAACAAACTAGCACTGTCCATGGGCGATAAAGCCTTCCTAGCTATTATGGATGCAGAAGTCTACCAAAATGAAGAAAATAGCTGGGTGGCTCCTTTACCATTCCAGGCTCCTAGACGACGCCTTCCAAGCAGCAGGGAGCAAGCGTTAAAGCATCTCTGCTCACTTCGGAGAACCCTGGAGAAAAAGCCAGAAATGAGAGAACATTATATCAAGTTCATGAAGAAGATGTTGGACAATGATCAAGCTGAGCTTGCTCCACCTTTGGACAAAGGGAAAGAGCAGTGGTACTTGCCAACTTTTGGTGTGTATCATCCCAAAAAACCCAACCAGATACGTGTTGTTTTTGACTCAAGCACTAAATGTGATGCAACTTCCCTCAATGATGTCCTCCTTAGTGGACCAGATTTGAATAACACTCTGCTGGGAGTTCTCTTGCGGTTCCGTAAAAAACCAGTAGCTCTTACAGCAGACATGGAGCAAATGTTTTATTGCTTTGTTGTCCAAGAAGAAGACAGGGATTATCTTCGGTACCTCTGGTATGAGGATAATGACATCACCAAGAATGTGACCGAGTACAGGATGAAGGTCCATGTTTTTGGAAACAGCCCTTCACCGGCTGTGGCCATCTACTGCATGAGACGGGCAGCGCAAAAAGGTGAGCAAGACCATGGTTGGATGCCAGACAGTTTGTCGAGAGGCAGTTTTACGTTGACGATGGTCTCGCCTCAGTTGCCACGCCTGAAGAGGCAATAGACCTTCTCACACGAACCAGAGAAATGTTGGCGGAATCCAACCTGCGACTGCACAAATTGGCATCAAACAGTAGACAGGTGATGGAAGCGTTTCCAGTGGAGGACCGTGCCAAGGATCTGACGGATCTGGACCTCGGAGTGGATCCTGTCCCTCTTCAGAGGAGTCTGGGCCTGTCCTGGAATTTAGAAACAGACAGCTTTACTTACCTGGTGTCCTGTGAAGAAAAGCCATACACTCGAAGAGGTGTGTTGTCAACGGTCAACAGTTTGTTCGACCCCTTCGGCTTTGTAGCTCCTATAACAATGCAAGGGAAAGCACATCTCCGGGAATTGTCATCTGAAAACAGCGAGTGGGATGCTCCTCTTCTCCCACAAAAGGAGGCAGAACGGAACTCAAGGCTCTGGAAGACTTGCATATAAAGAGGTGCTACATACTGGTTTCGCTGTCATCAACACAGACGAAAGAACTGTGTATCTTCCACAGTAGCTATAGGAGCAATGGCCTACCTGAAAGCTGCAGACACTGAGGGACAATGTCATGTTGGATTTGTTATGGGGAAGTCAAAATTGGCTCCTCGCCCTGCTCACACCATTCCGCGTCTGGAGCTCTGTGCAGCTGTGCTGGCTGTTGGCTATACGAACTGATCAGTGATGAGATGGACATCGAGATGGACACTGTAAAGTTCTTCACTGACAGTAAAGACCGTTTTTGGCTACATTCATAACTCTACAAGAAGGTTTTACCTCTATGTCTCCAACCGGGTAACTCGGATCAGGCGATCTACACACCCCAACCAGTGGCACTATGTGCATGTCAACCAGAGCAGTGCATATTGAGCTGACTGAAACCATGTCAACAGACAGCTTTATCAACGCTCTCTGGAGGTTTTTTGCGACTCGTGGTCCAGCCAAACTTCTGCGGTCTGACAGAGGGATCAATTTTGTGGGAGCTTGTAAAGAATTGAATATAAACACAGACGACACAACAGTCAGGAAGTACCTTCAGGAGAAAGGCTGCTCCTGGATGTTTAATCCCCCTCATGCTTCCCACATGGGTGGCTCCTTGGAAAGGTTCATCTGAGTTGCCAGGCACATCCTGGATGCAATGTTGCTTCAGGCAGGACCAACACGTCTCACACATGAAGTCCTGAGCACTTTCATGGCAGAAGTCATGGCAATCATGAATGCAAGACCTCTTGTAAGCATATCCACTGACCCAGATATGCCTATGGTGCTCACTCCAGCGATGTTCCTTACTCAAAAGATGAGTACAGTTTCAGCCCCCTGTGGAAACTTTGGCACGGCACAGTTGTATGGGAAACAATGGAAACAAGTCCAGTGTCTTGCTTACATGTTTTGGAAGAGATGGAAAGGAGAGTATCTGTCTACACTACAGAGCCGCAGGAAGTGGACAAAAGACAAGCCAATTGTCAAAGAAGGAGATGTCTTGTTGAAAGACAGCCAAGCCCATAGAAATGAATGGCCAATGGGACTAGTTGTTAAGACTTTGCCAAGCAGCGACAACAGAGTCCGCAAAGTAGAGGTGCGGATGCCTCAGAGATCGTAGTCTTTCTTTCAGAGACTTAATGTGTATTGTTTCTAGAAGGCATTCCCCTTTAAATGTGTGTATATCTGGAGAGATATAATGTAATTACATCAAGCAGGGAGTGTTCTGCCTTTAAGGGTTAAAAAGTTCAAATGTTAAGTTAAAGTTAAAACATTAATCATTGAGCAGGTTTAAAAAGTCTATATTCTTTGGTTGTGAAAAACCGCATCAGAGTGAGTGGTCTTTTCTTTGGTCTAGAGAAACTGCGTCTGTTTATCCGTTATCTGACTGTCTAGCTTTGCATAAGCACACGCACTGCGAGGGCAGTACTCTCACTCACTATTATTTTTTCCATAATCGTCCAGCCCTACTAAAAAGTATTGAAAGTATTGAAAAACGCCTTATCATTCTGTATCAATTTTCCATATAAATTCCAATTCCAATAAAGTAAATCACTTCAGCCTCAGCGAAAAGAAAAGCATGCAGCATGCTGGTACCAAGAGCTAATTATGTAGGTGTCAAACACTAATGCCCTGTTAAATGTCAGCCACAGTTTCTACCAAAGGAATTTTCATATCTGTCATCATCACAGCAGTCTACATCCCACCTCAGGTCAGTACAGAAGCTGCTCTGTAGAAACTCTGCAAAGTGTTGAACTGCTCACAGACCAGTAATCCAGATGCTGCTCTCATTGTTGCTGGAGACTTCAATCAGGCTAACCTTAAGGTTGACTTCCATCAGCACATAGACTGCACCACAAGAGGAACAAACACTCCTGATCACTGCTTCACAACATTCAAAACCAGCTACAGAGCAGATTCGGGAAGGTTGACCACATGGCCTTCTTGCTGAGATCAATGTGAACAAACTTCGCTCATGCTCTCAGTGACATGAGAAATCAGTAAATGGACAGACCAATCAGAAGCCGCTCTGTTGTCTGCAGTGCCTAACGGGATGAGAGGAACCAGTCTGAAGCAGGTTCCATGGATCAGCAGAACCAGAAACTCATTAACTACATCAGAGCAAATTTTCAAGTTGGCATTATTTTGATAAATCGACAACATATTTGGAATCTAGGCTAACTGTATCTAATTTGACAAAAATTGTCTTCCAAAATCACTGCTGCTCTGGCTATGAAGTGAAGCCAATGTGGAAGTACCAAAAACTGCACTTCCTTAAATGTCCACCTGAGGCTGGCTCCAGAAGTGAGTCTCCATAAGCCTCCATGTCAAAATTTCCAACTTCACAGCAGAAATAAACATGTTAACAGCCTGGTACAAAAAACAGTTTTAGTCTCTATAGCTAATTTCCCCGTTCATGACAACTGTACTGAGGGTGAATTTTTATACAACTCACCTGTTCAAATTATATTAAGTCTTAAAGTTATGCAGAATTAACAGCGTGGCCACTTTGATTGACAGGTGGTGTTACATATGGCTTACTAGAGCACCCAGGCGTCATTTGGTCTGTCGATGATCCACGTCTTTGTAGATATTTAGATTAGCCAGCACTGCATATTTTCACAGGTGACATCACTCTCTCTTACTCTTTATACTCAGGCACACTGACTGCTGACTAATGTAGGTACCTCACTGACTATGCATGAGTACCTCATACAACCCCACCTCAAAATACCCAAAATATCTCTTTAACAGGATATGTATTTGCTGAATTTGACATATCTGAAAGAGACTGCTGATAATATGCTGATGTGTCTGAACTTTCTGAACAGATCTACTGCAAGTCTGTATATTTTGAAAGCCATCCATATCTGCTTCCTCTTTATCTTCCTCCAGCCTGCTATGTTGTTGTTGTTCATCTGCTTGACAGGTGAACTAATGCCATGTTTCCCAGCACACGCTGTTGTTGAGTGAGGCCCTCTCTCTCTTCTTCCTCTCATCTCTTGTTTCTTTTCTTCTCCATCTCATCTGTAGATTGAATCTAAGAATCTCTCTTCTGTCTCTAGTGCATTTCCCAGGAGGAGGGAAGAAGCTCTCCATAATTCATAGGCTGTCTGAGCCTCTTTTTCCAGCACCAACCACTGCTGCTGCTGCTGCCACAGCTAAAGCCTACTGGCATGAACTGGCAGCCAAGGGTACTAAACGACTTTCTGCCAGCAGTTGTACTATACTGAATAGTGCTTTTTGCTGTGTGCATGGCCTACTTGGTGATTGTGAGCAGGATTTATCTTAGCTGGACACAACAGAAAAAGCCCTTTGCTTTAAATCAAAGTCACATCTAATCCAGCTGGAGCAGCTATTTTAAGTCCAATCAAATTCCTGGCTACACTTTCATGAGAATATGTTGCACTGTGTTATTTGAGCTAAACAGATGGAGAGTTGTTTTTTATTCCCTCTTTATCATTTTAACTCCAATGAGGATACTAACTGCTAATTGCATGGTGCACTTCCAGAAATAATCAAACAGACTGAGTGTTCTAATGATGCCTTCCTACTGAGGATTTCTTATAGAGAGACAGAGATTAGGGTTTCTGTCGACAGTGGTCTTTCCTTACTGCTCGTACAGATCTTTATTCATATACAAGCATACAACAGTTCAAGCAAAATGAGCAATCCAACAATATCTCAACACAGAAAAACAAAATAGACTTATACACTTAAAGAATTACTGTGGCACAACAAACAAGACAAACACACAAAGGGAGAACGTAAATTCATCACATTCGCCGCCACACAGCCCCTCTAGAAACAGATAATCCATTAATCCTTAATTGCTGTTAAACTAAAACAAATGAACTTTTTTCGTTGGACCCATCTGAATTTACACAGAATGTTTTTGTCAAAGATTTATGATACTGTTGGGCTGTCAGACGGCTTTGAAGGTTTCAGGACATCATTTGTTTAAAGATCCAGTGTGTAGAATTTAGTTGCATCTAGTAGTGTGATCGCTGCATTGCAATCTCCTCACATCACCCTCACCTTCCTTGTGTAAAGGAGAAACAACACTTGAAAGGCTCTGTCTAGAGTCACTATTTAGTTTGTCTGTTCTGGGCTACTGTAGAAACATTCTGTTTCAATATGGTGGCCTCCATGAAAGAGGACCTGCTCCTACTGTAGAATATAAAAAGACCATTTTTAAGTAACAAAAACAAACAAAAGTATTCTTATTTTCAGGTGATTATACATGCATGAAAACATAGTTATGAATATTATATTCCATGTCAGCCTTATTCTGAAAATAAAGGCCCTAAATCTTACACACTGCACCTTTAAGGCTTCACATGACTTGAATTATTTTTCCAAAAGGATCAGGGCTGGACTGGGATGATTCACACCTGGAATCTAAGGTTAGCAGCTCAATCTCGATTGATTGATAATTGATGAATTAATTAATGTTTACTTAATTAATTAATCAATTATCAAAATGCCTTGCTCAAGACCCCTGAGCAAGGCATTTACTTCCAGCAGCAGCAGTGACCAACAGTAGGCCATTATGGCTATACTGGGAAACTCCTGTATCTGACGATGGGAAATGGACTTTAGGGTCCAGTATCTTGCTCAAGGACACTTCGACTGGACTTTGGGGAGACATGAATTGAACCAGCAACCCTTGAATTCTACAACCTGAGCCACAGCCATCATATTTGATCAGGAATACCTGTTGTTCCCAATATGTTGTTTTCTTATTATTTATTTGAAGCTGCACCGATCAATAAGTTTACATGGACAATATGTCAAATGACTATTTAATGTGAAAGGGGTTACGCATAGCGATGAACTCACAGTCAGTAAATAGAATTTTCACCAACTCTGCATTTCCCTGCAGTTTCCCTTTTAGCTTCTCGTTTTTTATGGCCCACAAACTACTGCCGTCATCAATCTGGTTTCCAGCAGCAACAACAGCTGTTTTCAGCCAAAAAAAGTCTCTGATAAACCCACTGTACACTACCTGCCCAGCAGCAAACAGCAGACAGACACTTAGAGACTAGATGATGAGCATAGTGGAGCATTTAGCAGCTGAAGAGACATATTTTTCTCAGGAGTTGGTGGAGACCAAACCGAAGCTAAAAGAGAGTATTGGACTTTGGACATCCATCATATGGGCATAGATATGATTCCAAATGAAAGCTAATGTTGCTCTCTGTGTACTATGTAAATAGGCAACTGTTTGCTAACACTTTTGCTGCTATCATAGTATTTCATTTTTAGTGCTCAGCAACAGGTGTGTCATTCTTTACATACAATTTCTGGGTGAATGGGACATAAGCTCTCATATCAAAGAGATCATCATATACAGTTCATAAGGTGGTAATACATCAAATCAAATAAAAATGAAGCTTTACACGTCACGTGACACGTGTGATACAGAGTGATTTAAATTCTTTTATCAATAAGGAGGTGAGGGGGATTCAATCACTCCACACAGAATCCAGATATTCCACACTGTTAGGATCCAAAGAAGTGAAAGGTTTAAAACTATCTAAGTGCCCTCCAGATGAAGAGCTGCAGTACAGTTACCTCACAGGATTTATACGTAACCTCTCCTGTCTCCACTGCCAGGCCTCAGTGAACCAGCTGCTAGTCTATTAGACTTTACAGATAGCATTTATAATTCATTTAGATGTCAGTTAACCTTCTGCTGCATGATTTGCACACTCTCTTATCAGTCAGCAGCTTCATCCTTCAACCCCCCCATCTCTAAAAGCTTTCTGTATCTCTCTTTCTTTCACACCGTCCCTGCCTCTTTTTTTCCCTTTGCAAATGGTTTCTTGTTTTCCTGTTGTCTTTCTTTCTTTTCTTTCTCTCTTCACTTTAAATCTCTGAGTCTCTGAGTCCCTGGCTCTCTGCAGTCTCCATAGATACGCAGACAGTGGATTTTGCCCAGCCCACTGTAAGACTATCATTCAAAGACACACTAGATCTAGGTCAAACACACTGCTAGCTGCTGCCACTGTTCTGTACAGCTGGCCAAGGTGTTTGGTTTAGAGTTCTGATTGACTTTCCTTATTTTACATCTGCTCAACAGAAATGTGTTAGGATATTTTGAATGGGTTACAAAGTGAACATCATGCTGTTTGGAAGAAGACTTGAAACTAGAGACCATAAACTCACGAGGAAACTGTTTACTGTGGTACTGCCACGCTAGCTTCAATTCACAGACCTGGAAGCTCTGCTACTGTCAGAGCTGTAAACATGCAGTCATATGGAATGACAGGCAACTCAATCCACTGGACAGTTTTGGTGATGTCATCATCATCGGCCCTACATGGACCCATGGGGGGAAACTGCATTATGTCACTGACAGCAAGATAAGCTGCACTTTACTGAGCATTATGTGTTTATGTGTTAAGACTGCATGAAATAAGAAGGAACTGAGAAAAAGTGCTTCCAGTGGTAGAGAAGAGAGTTACTGATGCTAAACTCACTCGATGGCTGTTCAGATGGCTTAACAGGTTGCTTTCTTGATTTAGTATCAGTAAATACACAGGGCACAGTGCATAGTGACAGCAGGAATCACACCTGACACCATCACATTAAAGGTGCTCACTTTTCATGTTAACTTGTTAAATGTAGCCAGAAGAGCTAGCATCTTTTCCAGTATTGCCCACTGGTGAGTGTTGAGATTGTCAGTCTGAGCCTTTGTACATGGGGCGGCTGCTCTACCAACTGAGCTAAACACCGCCCCTGTTCCAGCACATCTTGATCGTTTTATTGGTTGGTTGATCTGTACATGTACCTAAGCCTTCTAGGCAGGTGTAGTTCTGTCTGCCGGTGCTATTAGCAACAAGCTAAAAGAGCCTCTTTAATGCCAGCTGGAGGGTGTGAGAGACATATGGCAGGTTAGGTAGTCCATGACCTTTATCAAATCTTTGGCACTGTCTACAAGATGGATGGAATGTTACCCATGTCTGAATTATATCATCAAACTGGCTATAGTTTGACTGGTGTGCGTGACAACAGTAAAAGCCTTGTTAATGCAGGGGCATTATGCTGTTAATACAAACTCAACACTTCCTGTATCTGTTTCAAAATAAAATCCTTCTAGCGTTGCAGTGGACAAAAACCCTTCATTTTTTAAAGGTCCAGTGTGTAATATTTATGCTGATTTATTAACAAAAATGGAATATAATATATATAACTATGTTGTTAGTGCTATATAGTCACCCTATGAAACAAGTCGTTCTGTTTTTATTACTTTAGATTTTGCCTTTTTATGTACATATACCGTGGGTCCCCCTACACGGAGGCCGCCATCTTGCGCTGCACAGTAGCGATTCGCCGCTACTTTGCCAAGCAAAGAAAAAGGCGGATGTGACAATGAAAACTGTTGTTTGAAAGCTTTAGCCAGAGCATAATCACCAAGAGTAATGTCTCTCTGTGTCCATGTGCTGCCTTTAGCTTTTGTTATTTGGATAGCAATGTTACGGAGATCAGCTGATCTCAATCAAAGTGTAACGTGATAGAAAAATGTTTTGAAGCTGACGTCACACACACACACACAGATGACAGTTTACAGTGCTGGTGGAAAATGTTTATTTACGTGATGTTACGGAGATCAACTTATCTCAATCAAAGTGTAACGTGATAGAAAAACGTTTTGAAGACGTGAAGTGTATTTGTTTTATTGCTTTTTCTACCGTCACGCACGTATTACTGTAGATAAGAGATAAGAGTTTGTAAGCTGACCAGTGTCTGATCAACATGTCTAAAGACGTGAAAACGTCACTGCATGATGTCATCATGACATTTATATAATTAATTAGTAACGTTGCTGACGTTTCCTAGGCAATGACACTTCACAGCAACGCATCAAACTACAGAGTAACGCTACAGTAACATTGTAATGTAAAGCACAGAGCTGCTATACTACTCTGACATGGTCAGAATACAGTCACGTTACAATAAGTTTATAATATATATACATATATATTTATACTGTCAGTGAGTTCAATACATACTAAAAACTGTTTGATTCACTTTGATCAGCTGACATATTCCCATTTACAGAACTGTCACACAAATCTTTTTATAATCAATCTTATGTATTCTTTACATGTGCAGTCTGGGTTATTAGTTATAATGAATAACTGATAATCAATGATTGAAATTTGTGTAATTACAGTTTCAGAAGGCTGTACGAGAGAGATGCCAGAAGATACAGGGTATACACCCTAAAACCTGAAAAACTGATGACCGCAGACGGCTCGTGTGGTGCCCTGAACACCAGCACCAAGTCAGGAGAGGGCGAGGTAAGTGACACAGTGAAATGGCATTATGTTCAAAGAACTGTAGAGAACTACAATAAAGCAAATGAACTTTATGTGTGATGTCACTGTTTTCAACAGGACCAGTTTCCCGCAGCTGCTGATTTGTAACGATCCACGCAGAAGTTCACCGGGCTTCTTCCAACAATACATCTCTGAATCATGGTGCTCATGTCTGTCAGGATCATAGAATGAAAGAGCTGGAGCACAGTGACACACTCACAGTTTTTACTGCTCAAAAAAGTTGTTTATATGATTGTGGCCAGCAATTCTCATTCTACGTTCAGACTGAAATGGACAGCCAGGGATGTCAATCTAAAAGAAGAAATATATCTACAAAGTCTTGTTGCTGTTTTTCACATTAGATGTTTTGGGTTAAACTTGTAAATTAGGCTGCAGCTGCCCTGTTATGTAAATATACATATAAATATACACAATGCAAATCACTATAACCTGTAGTGGTAACATGATGACACTGCTGGAAAGTACATGTCCATATGTATATCACTGAAATAAATACAGCAAATACATCTGTTGGTCATGTTTTATTAAAGACTGTTCATGAACACCAACATATTTCCACATTATAATTCTAGACTAAATATGTGTGTGTATGTAATGTCTGTGCTGGTGCATCAGAGGCCCTGTCTGCCCCTCCAGCAGCTCGGTCGTGAGCTCACTGTGCTCTTCCAGGTTCATCTCTTCAAGTCTCTGAAGACAAAAAACAAATATGAGGCTTTATAAGTGTCATGACATTATGTTGTAAATGTGATACGACAGGTTAGTTTGTAGGCTGATCAGCGTTTGATCACCATGTCTAAAAAATGTGTTGATGTCTGATAATTACATAATCATTTTGTAACATTTTCCAAGCAATGTCACTTTACAGCACGATACAGTAATATTTGATATGTAAAGCACAGAGCTGCTCTATGATGCAGACCAGGTCAGAATATAATAACGATACAATAAGTTTATACATACACACCTCAGTTACTGCTCATATAAATGAAAACTGTTGTTTGACAGCTTTTTAATATTTTACAGTAATATTTTCCTGTCGATGATAAATATGTAACTGCTGCAGGATTTATGTAAACTAGACTTTAGCTTCACTGTTTGTTCAGACACAATGCTAACATTACAGAAATCAGCTGTCTGCTAACAATGATGTCAATCAAAGTGTAACCATGGCAACACATCAAACTGCAAACTAACGTTACTGTGACAAAGCATGGAGCTGCTACGTAAATACAACGCTGTGTTTTATTGATGTTGGTCATATTATAATAACTTTACAAAAGTTTAGAAACATACCTCCGTCACTGCTCTTCAGTCCGTTAGGCCTCCACCTCCTCCTCCTCCTGCTCTGGTGTCGCTGCGTCCCCGGTGGCTGACCTCTTCACCTGGACATTTTGCAGCGCCTCCTCCTCCTGGTCTCCCTGGTGGCTTAGCCCGCTCACCTGGCCCTTACCCCCCTCTTTCTCACCAGTTTATTTATCCGTGTTCTGAGCGCCAACGGAGAGAAAAACTTGTCTGCTAACGCTATCTCACTATCAGACTAAACTCTGATAATATATTAGTTTATTAGCTTTACGTCGCTAATATTAGATTTTATTAGAATAGTTTCTCCGAAGCGAGGAGTGTTGTATCCAATCACAATCGGAAATTACAGAATCTAGCGAACAGCGAATTTGACACACTGCTCCTTTAACAAGGCTTTTATTGTAAAATATTTGCAGGAAGGTGATGTAGGCAACATGAAATCCTCATTAATGGCTCTCAGTGACCGTGATACATGTGATACCTAGTGATTAAATTCTGTATTAGCAGTCTGGTCCAGTTTTTGGCTTAATATCAAGTAAGTATTCCAATTACAGAAGTAATTTTTACATCAGCCACACTATTTAAAAAAACTTGTTTTTACAGTAAAAAACTGGCATCTAACTTTTCTACTACGGTAAAAGGATAGTAGTGCTGATTTCATGTTCACGGTTGGCATTCCATTCCATGTCCAACAATGCTTTGCCATGTAACTGAATGAAGGCTGTATAAATTTGAAAAATTAAAAAGTAAAAATATTAGTTATTTTACTGTACAATTTACACTCTTTAACATAAAATACTTTATTCTGTATAAATTCCCTTAAAATGCTGTAGAAATAAAGATTTTGAAATATGATTGTGTTTTACTGTATACAATAACACAGTGGCATCATGGCATATTTTACAGCCTTTTACTGACATGGTTTGGTAGTTTTTCATTGTAAAATCTACATTCTTTTACAGTACATCTACAATCATAATATGATTAAGATTCTGCATCTTCAAGTTCAGACTCTACCATGCAAAGAGAACAAATATCAACAACATCCAGAAACACTGCACACTTTCACTTTAAAAACTTCAATAACTATATGTCACTCACTGAAAATGTGATGCACACACAGGTCACATGACTTTTTGGGACTGTGTTGCAGTGATGCATCAAATTCAGAATGTGTGTGCATTTTAAAAAAAACCCAATAAAGTTTAGTTTGTCTTGCTGTACTGTAGTCAACTGAAGGTCTAAAAGGATTTACAAATCAGGGGGTCAGCAGAAAACCGTGTTTTAGCCACATACAAAAGGCCAACCTACAAAACCCCCTCTGTTTACTTCATACCCTTAATATTCTAGCTCATTATAATAGCTTTACTTCAAGGTTTTCCAAGATGGTGCATGCTTGTGTTATTCTGGGCTATTCGAACAATGATGTATACTGGTCACCATTTAGATTTCATCAGCTGTTCAGCTGCACTGAATATAGATATCAACACCACACCTGCAATATTGAAACAACCCTGCATTGTCTGCAGGGATCATTTTTCTGAACAGGACCATGTATGGCCAAATAAGCAAAACACAAAGCAGATGTTGCAGCATGGTTACCACTCAAGGTGCTTTTACACTACATATCTCATTCAATTTTGTTCGCTATGGAGTTACTGCACTCATTCCCAGCAGGACATGCTGCCTGAATCTGCTACTCACGGGATCAGCTGATTGACATGATGCCGGTCGGCTTAGGGACTCGACCAGCTAATTTACCGGCCAAACTGTGGAGGAAAACTCACAGAGGGTGCAGAGGAGGAAGAAGACGGTGCGGGAAAAGAAGTGAGTCGTGACAGAACAGGCTTAGAGAGAAGAAGTATAAGCCGTGTCTCCCCTCTCTCATTATGGGCAATATGAGATCCCTACCGAACAAAGTTGAGGAACTAACGGGATTTGTCAGGTACCAGGCGGAGTACCGGAATGTAGCATTATGTGTTTCACAGAGACACGGCTACTCGGGGACATTCTGGATAACAACGTCTCTGTGGAGGGTTTTCAGACAGTTCAGGCGGACCGGGATTGCACTAGGAGCGGTAAGAAGAAAGGCAGGGGAGTGGCCGTTCTCGTTAAAAACAGATCTGTAAATCAGTAATCTGTAAACAGTGTAATCCTGGACATGTCACAGTGGATATGCGGCCCGGACATTGAACTGCTTTCCATGGGACCTTATTACCTGCCGAGAGAACTGTCTCATGTCATTATGGTGACTGTTTACATCCCGCCCTCCACCAACCCATCGTCAGCCAGCAGCGTCATCCACAACGTGACAGCACAACTGCAGACCAAACACCCGAGTGCCCTCATTGCTATCTCGGGGGACTTTAATCATGTCACCATGGACAAAACTTTACCGACTTTCACACAGCATGTGAGTGAGCTGTCCCACCAGAGAGGGCAGGACCTGGACTGTATGTATGCAAACGTAAAAGATGCATACAGCTCATCTGCCCCTTCCCTCACTGGGGAGGTTAGACCACAACCTGGTACACCTCAAATCCTGCTAAGTGCCTCTGGTAAGGAGAACGCCTGTGGCCACCATAACTGTGAGAAGATGGACGGAGGAGGCTACTGGGGCACTTCAGGCATGTTTTGAGGTGACAGACTGAAAAGCACTCTGTGAGCCACATGGAGAGGACACCGATGGCCTCACGGAGTGTATCACTGACTACATCAACTTCTGTGTTGACATCATGGTACCACCAAGCACCATCCTTTGTTATGCAAACAACGAGCCGTGGGTAACGAAGGACATCAAAGACATCCTGAATGCAAAGAAGAGGGCTTTCAGGAATAAGAACAGTGAGGACGTGAGAACAGTCCAACAGCAACTGAAACTTAAGATCAAGGAGGCTAAGGATGCATACAGGAGGAAGCTGGAGGGGAAGCTCCAGCAGAACCATTTAAAAGATGTATGGAGTGGCATGAGAACCATCACTGGAATTAAAAGAGCTGGTAATAGAGGGGGGAATGACACCAGGGAGTGGGCCAACAACATGAATCTATTTTTCAATAGGTTTAATGGTAACCCCGCCTACCCCCCACTGAACTGTTTCTGTCTGCACACCATCAGCAGCCAACCAACACTCTGCACCTACACCTCCCCTCAGAGCCCCCATTGGCTTAGGCTTCACACCTGCTCAACCCCTTTCCCCTCTTCCTCTTCACAACTCCTGTCCTACACAACTCAACTCCACGCCTACCTCTTCAGTGTCCTTCACTCCTGACCATGTCAGACGACAGCTGAAGAAGCTCCACTCCAGCAAGGCTGTAGGCCCTGATAACATCTGCCCTAGGGTACTTAAAGCCTGTGCCCCCCAGCTCTGTGGAGTACTTCACACCGTCTTCTGCATGAGCCTGAGACTGCAGAAAGTCCCTCTGCTTTGGAAGACGTATTGCCTGGTTCCAGTCCCAAAGACGCCACAGCCCAGTGACCCCAATGACTACAGGCCTGTCGCTTTAACATTGCACATCATGAAGACGATGGAGAGACTGGTTCTGGAGCAGCTCAGGCCCATGGTGAAACCCTTCACAGACCCTCTTCAGTTCGCCTACCTGCCCCACCTGGGAGTGGATGATGCCATCATCTTCCTGCTGAACCAAGCCTACACTCATCTGGACAAGGCAGCGAGCATGGTGAGAGTCATGTTCTTTGACTTCTCCTGTGCCTTTAACATCATCTGTCCGGCCCTGCTGAGTGAGAAGCTAACGACTATGCAGGTAGACACCTCCCTTGTGTCCTGGATTGTTAGCTACCTGACTTGCAGACCACAGTATGTACGTCTACAGCACTGTGTATCAGACAGAGTGCTTAGCAACATGGGAGCTCCACAGGGGACTGTCCTGTCTCCTTTTCTATTTACCCTATACACCACAGACTTCAGCTACTGCACAGAGTCCTGCCATCTTCAGAAGTATTCTGATGACTCTACAGGAGTAGGATGTATCAGCGGTGGAGAGGAGACCAAGTATAGGGCAACAGTGCAGAACTTTGTTACATGGAGTGAGCTAAACCATCTACAGCTCAATGTGACAAAGACCAAGGAGCTGGTAGTGGACCTGAGAAGAAAAAAACACAGCCTCAGCAGGACGATGCTGAGGATGTTCTATGAGTCGTTGGTGGCCAGCGCTATCTTCTTTGCTGTTGTGTGCTGGGGCAGCGGTTTGAAGGTAGCTGAAGCCAACAGGATTAATAGACTTGTTCGTAAGGCTGGTGATGTTGTGGGGTGCAGATGGACTTGCTGACTGTGGTGTTGGAAAGGAGGATGCTGTCTAAGGTGCGGGCTATTTTGGACAATGACTCCCACCCACTCCATGAGGTGCTGGATAGACTCAGGAGCACCTTCAGCCAGAGACTGCTGTCACCAAGATGCTCCACAGAGATACACAAGAAATATTTCCTACCTGTGAGCATCAGTTTCTACAACTCCTCCCTCAAAATATCAGACACTCCAAGTCAAGTCCAGTAGCTATCGAACTTGCTTGTGCAATACATTTAGTGCAATTTTCCACGCAAACAATCAGTGTCTATTCTTTGTACAGTCTCTCATAAACACTAAATTCTTTTATAAGGTTTTAGATTTATATATCGCTCGCACTGGTTTTTACTTAACAGTTACTTGTATATTTTATATTGTATGGTGTATGTAAATCGGACAGTAGATACCCCAAGAGCTTGACCGGAGGAGTTGTGTATTTTCCATTCCCAAAGCCAAAAACACAACTGGAGCGGTGCGTACAATGGATTAAACAGTGTGGACGGCCCCACTCCCAGCTAAATGTGTTGAAGATAACGAAGCATGGTGTCATTCGCAGTGATTTAGAGCTGCCGGCGATGAAGATAGGTAGTCAGGGGGAGTTAGTGGTTCACGTATTACGAGGGGAGGCTGGTTGCCTCCTGTAGCTAGATCAGGGCCCTTTGTAGAGAGTGCCATGCAGCCATCGCTCTGCAGTCAGCGCCTCCTGACCGCCAGCCAGTTCCTGTCCTCGCCGTCCAGCGAAGCCGTTATCCCGAGGAATTGGACGGCGGTACAAGCTCAGACCCCAGGGGAGGGTCTCGCCGAACGGGTGAGCTAAGTACAATCCTTTATTCAGCTTTGTATGTACTTGTTATTTAGTGTGTGTGTATAGGTCGGCCTATTTTAATATTTTATACGAAGTGGTGGGGTTGCGGGGCAGGAGTGACGGGCCAGCGGGTGGGTGGTCTATGGGTGCCATATGCTGCAGGTTAGCCATGTGTGGGGTGGTGTATGGACTCTGCATGCTGTGTTTAAAGCGTGCCTTAAAAGCTAGTGATGCTAGCCTGATGTGCAGTGGGTCTTCATTCCGCATGCTGTGTTGAAAGCGTGCCTTAGAAGCTAGTGAAGCTAGCCGATGTATAATGGATTGTCACGGAATTGTATTAGAGGCGAGCCTGTCGTTGTTGTGACCCTCCAGAAGGAAGCCTGTGCCCCCGACCGGCATCTCTCCGTCAGATCGGAGCCCCCACGTGTTTTATGAACTTTTGTTAATTATTAATAAAGATTGTTCTCTATTGTACATCATCCCTGTCTGTGTGTTTGTTCAGAGGTTCTGACATCCTTAGCTTTTATAGCTAAAGGCGAAAACCCGCATTTATTACAATACATATGTCTGCTCAAAGGTAAGGACGAACGTTTAACGTTAACTACGTACTGTGTTGTCTAGAACTAGAGGCAAGAACATAAATTGGACCAAAGTTATACCATGACAAGGATATCATTGTCAAAACATTACCCTCTAAGCTAAGTTCAGCGAGCCCTTTAGCTTTAGCCAACATTAGTTAATGTGTTAGCTAACGCTAGCTATATTAGCTGCTGTTGTGTTGGGTCTCAATGCTTGGAGCTCCCTAACCTTATTTTTCGTCAGTTTAAAACAAAGTCGAACATAGCACCCCAACAAGCAACTTCAACTCATTTTATCTTTCATGTAGCATTTTCTGAACGGACAGCCTACTCCTGAGTCCCAATCCTATAAATGCTGTGCAAAGGGACCGGTAAGCATTAGCCTTGATAGTGGTTATATCGCCTTCATTGCGTAATTTAATATTTTGAATATATCCCTCCACTGCATATTGTAACCCCTTTTGCCTCAATCTGGAGGATATTGCGGAGGTATTGCTCCAAAAACTGTCACTGACACGCACCAGTATACCTTTCCACGTCATGGCACTCTGTCGCTCTTGACGGACCTAGCAACAGTAACTAAGGGGGACGGGGCTCGGCGAAAGGTCAATTTCCTTGCGGGATTAAGAAAGTATTTCTGATTCTTACTTTGATTTTCTGATTCACCCATTCACACACATTCATACACTGATGGCATTGGCTGCCATGCAAGGTGTCAATTGGTGGTTAACTACATGGTTAAGGTGAACATAGCTGAAGAAACTGGTTGTCATTATGCGCAGACAAATTGTTATTGTTAGACCTTTCTGGTCTGGGACATTTATTTCTAATTTATCATCAGAAAACTGAAGAAAGTCTGCAATGTCTGGTGATGCAGACTGTATGTGACTCGCTGGTGAGTCGTTATGTTGTAGCTAAGTCTCACTCGGCGTTACAGTTTACACATCTGCACCAGAAGGTAGCTTGGGCTCTTTCTTGGTGTTCCATCTCCAAAGAAGTTTCCCCACTCTCTTTCTTTGGGCCCGTTCAGTAACCATCTGCAACTTCTTCTTCTTCTGTATATTGAAATTCATAAAAGGTATCCACCTGCCTTCACAGTATTCCATCTGTCATAATCACTCTTTATTTTATTGTATTTGTTTTCTCTTCTATAAACCACTAAAACTCCAGTCCACTGTGGGATAACACGTCATGTGCAGCACAGTTAGGGTTGAGCATAGGACCATGTAAATTAGAGAGTCGAGACAATGAGCACCAAAGGAAAGAGCAGTCTAATGGTGAGTTAAAGCAGTGAGAATATGCTCAATATAGCACACACTCAAACAGATATTGATTTTTGAATATATATGGGCATTTTTTTATGTGGCTAAAACACGTTTTTCTGCTGACCCTGTCCAGAGCAGTTCTTTGCTCTACTTACCTGACAGGACTTCTGTCTGCTTCTCCAGAATGAAGTCACAATGAGGTCACAATGAGGTCATGCTGACCACTGTCGACTGTAGGACTACACCTCAACAACCCCACATCAAAAAAAAAAAAACTGCCCCTTTAAAGAGTGTTAGTAGGCCTTAGTACAGAGCCAGGCAAGCAAGGTTTCTCCCTGCTTCCAGTCTTTATGCACCTCCCAGCTAGTGCAGTTCATTTTAACTACTTAATATACAGTTAGGTAATTGAATCTATATCCATGCATCATATTTTATCCTCTAAATATGTCATGTCATCTGTAAATCTGAGTAAAAAGTACAATATTTCAGTTTTGCGTAGCATAGAATGGAAATATGTACATACAGTAGAGCAGTCCTTCTCAAATAGTGGGGCGCGCGATGCCAGGGGGGGCGTGTGTGACCCTGGGGAACATGCTTTTTTTTTGCCATACTAGAATAAAGTATAATTGCACATCCACTACAGTAGTTGGCAGCGGCGCTCTCATTGTCAGAATGTGCGCAGGGAGTATTAGGTCTATGGTGTAGGGCAGTGAGATGATTAATTACTATTAAAACTGGCCCGCAGATTGGCGCGTACGGAGTAGTGATGGGTCGGTCGCGAATGAAGCGGCTCTTTGAGGTGAACGACGGGAGCTGGCTAGTGAGCCAAGCCAAAAGAGCCGGTTCTCTAAAAAGAGCCGGAATGCCCAGTGCAGAGTGCGCGATCCCCGTCTTCTCTTCACTTCAAATTTTCGAGGGCTGACCGGTCCGCGGCGCAAATAACCACTGGTGTAGGGTTTTTTTGCACCGAGCAGGCGATATGAAGTGCAGTAAACAAACCTGTTACGTCTGTCATGTTTGCAACAGCGCAACGTTTTACGACTTACAAGAGCACAGGTTTTTCTGGTTTACGTTACTTCCTTAACTGTGTTGAATAAATGGAGTAATGTTAACGTTAATAAGGATACAATGTTATGCAGAGGTGTACTTATAACAATTTTATAGACAAATGATATTATTTATAGACGCGGCGGAGAGTGGGGCGAATCGTTTTCTTCTTGCTAGGGGGGGCGTAACAGAAAATAATTGAGAAGCACTGCAGTAGAGTAACTTATACTCTTTATGCAACTGGGCCACAATGCTCCTTTAATGTGTGCATGAGCTTGTCTCTGTCAGTGGGGAGCCACATATGTGACTGATGCTATCTCAGTTGAGTGCTGACTAGGCCGTTCTGGCCGATCATCAATCCTATGGGTAGCTTCGGTGAGGTCAAACCATGGTGGTGTAATCACAAATCTATATACAGAAATGACGCAGCTGTTACTATTATTATTACAGAGGCTCCCCAATGCGCCTCTCTTGACTCCTCTGAGTTTGATGTCTGAAGGTAGTTGGGCTAAAAATAGCTTCCCCCACCCCACACATAATCACAAACCCTACACACAGACACACACACACACCAACCTCTTTATCAAGACAGCAGCAAAGGCATCAGGTGGAGTTAAAAAAAGGACAGCCTCTGTTTTAAAAACAGCAAAAACAGAACTACAATAAAACAGCTGACAGGCATTAGGACTTCTGATGGCTAATAATAGACCCTGCAAGGATTAAAGGATTCACTTCAATATGCATACTCAGATGGCACGGTTTGTGGAGGTCACCACTTCAGATTATACCAGATACCTGAGGCACCCTGGTAAGTCACCTGGTGGAGCGTGCACACCATGAACTGAGGCCGAGTCCTTACTGCAGCAACCAGAGGGTTTGATTCCAGCCCAGAGGCCCTTTGCTGCATGTCACCCCACCCCTGTCTCTCTCTCTCTGTCTGCCCTTTCATGTATCTCTCCAGCTATTCCTATAATAAATGTTTCAGGATTTTTTTTATTAAAGCAATATCACGTAGAAATGTATTTGTTATGATTTGTTACACGGTGTAATCCCACTGTGGTATATATGTATATGTATGTATATTTATACATGTATTTGTTATGAATACATTACTTATGATCGAAAACTAGCAAGTCGACAACTTTGCTAACAACCAAACATCAATCAAAGTCAACAGCACAAGACATAGCAGCTAGCTAATATTACTTACTAGTCCAACAGCAAGAGAGTCCCAGATTTACTTGTCTCCTTCTTAGCTTCCTCACTTTCTTCTCCTCTGTCATTATATCCATAGAGGCTGCTGAGCACGGTTACATTACCTGCTTTTGCCCAGCTCCAGTTCTGGCATGACACCAGCTCTTTACCATGTCAGCGTTCCCCCATGCCCTACTCACACCGGGGACGTAAGCGCCGCGGTCACCGGAGCTGATCGCTGCCAGTCTAATCAATGAGACCACTCACACCGGGCGTACCTCGGAACGTCTCAGCAGCGTCCCAGCAGCGACTCTCCGCGCCTCAGCGCTATCATTCTGTAGCACTTCTATTTTTGACGCGAGCCGTTGCTAAAGCGCGTGAATCTCAACAGAGCAGATTGCACCAGACAGGAAATCCGACACAGAATCAACGTAATACACTTCCGCCCCCTTTCAAAATAAAACACAATACGCAGTACATGTAGCCTATCACAACTTCACATCAACATTACGTCATGACCGGTGGCACCAGGTCAGCAGTCAATCGATCAAAGGGTCTCAACATGAACGATGAGGGACTAATTGTTGAAGTGGAACAACACACAATAATTTATGACACAACAGATCCTTTTTATAATCTCTTCCACGTCGGAGAAGCAAAGTAAGCTGTTTGTTGTTGTTGTTTCCTTTATACACAGTTTATCGCAGGGTCTCGCATACGTTCAGGATTCTCGCGTGATCTCGCATGAATACGGCTGGCTCGCTACACTGCTGTCACGTGCCCGGTGTGAGTTGACGCCAGGCAGAGGACGGAGCAAAACCGTGGCGCAGCTGTTCCGCGGCGCTTACGTCCCATGGGTGAGTCCCCAGTGCTCTGAGCTCACAGTCCGTGAAGCCCGGCTAACAAACTGAGCTAACATTACCTAACAGCAGCTGCAGTTGGCGGCAGTTTACTTCACTGTCCATCAGCAAACCAGACACAAAAAAGATGTCAGCACAAAGATCTGAAGTCAAACCAGGTTCTGTTGCAAATGTCCAAAAACACCACGGCGCCCTAAAAGATGATTCTAGTCGTTAGTTGAAGCCATTTGTCGACTAGTCATCGCACATTTCTGATATTCATTGAACTATTTAAACATTAGGGGCATAAGAAAGTGGTTTGAGTTTCAGAAAGAATGTTAAAAGTAACATTTGTGCTACATTACAGAGAAATACAAGACTGTATTGAGATGAGCCTGAAGCGAGCCGCCTGTTAAATGTTACACCAGCATAGGGACTGAACATCATTTAATGAATGCTTATGATGCTCTGTGTCTATGGAAAGTGTTTGCTAACATGTCACTGTTGTGTGTACAGCTCGGTTTGCTGACCACAAACGGCCAAATGATCAATTCATCCAGCTTTGACCTTTGGATAAATTTAGGAAACTAAAACAACTTCAGTTGCAGCCAAACGTCCAACTGATTTCCTGAGAGGTTTTTTGGAACAGCTGCTATCTGTAGCTCTGTTTACAGCTGGTATTAACATTTGTCCTGGGTGATCACATCACAAGTGTCCTGGGCCACACTGAAGGACCGCCCACTCAACCTGGACATCCTGTACACATGAACCACTGTCATTTCATTTGGTTCACTATGATGTATATTACAGGTTTGGGCTCTCTTACCTACTAAGACGTAGTGTGTTTGTGAGCACACTGACTGTTTGAACTGATCTCACCACTGAACCGGTAACCACCACATCCAAAGCCTCGAGTGTAGTTGTTGGGTGAGGAGAACTAATTCTTTGGGCCTTCTCGTAAATTTTGCAAATGGTAAGCATGAAGTTACAGTAGTCTTTCTTTGTCCGTTAATCCCAACGTATTGGCTGTTATTACAGGAAGTATTTCAAATAGTAGTTAGCAACTTAGTGTGAAGACACGGCTACATGTGCTGAGAGGATTGTAGCGACCGCTCGCTAAATGGTCGACATCGCTGAGAGCTGCTTCTTCTCTTTCAATCTGACAGACTGGATCATAATGACAAATCCCACCTAAATCAGTTTGCACAAAATCAGACCAGTTTCAGCCCATAAACCAACCGGAGCGGCAGAAAGTCAAAGTCAATTTACTTATCACTGGGAGTGTTACAATTATATAATATCTTCTGTTAGCCAGAGGGAGATGAATCAATGACAGAATTACTCAGCTAACATCACACAAGTATCTTAGTATCCCAGAGGCCTGTGTTCTAAGCCTATACTGACTATGTTAAGCACTGCAACAACAATTGTTTTCATAATTGATTAATCTGTTGATTGTTTTCTCCATTATTGGTTTAGTCTATCAAATGTTCATCATTTTAAATGATCAAATGTTGATCAGGTGACAAAATGTCTTTGTCAGCAAGCCAAACATATTCTGTTTACTGTGAATATTTATTCCATTATTGTCACAGAGGACTAAACTAAAGAGAATTTAGACTTGTATTCTAATAAACAGATCATTGCAGCTTTAAAAATATTGTATATAGACATATACTAGATGACATTATTCTGTTATATCTGTAATATTATCTGTTATATCTGTGTAATGACCTGTAAATCTGTGAAATACCCGTACATTATAACTTATTTATCCTCACTGTTTTCATTTAGTCTGCTGTGCATAGATATGTATATACCGTCATATCCACCCACCTCATGCACATAACACAACTGGTTGTAGAAACCATATTTATTCCATCATCTGCACCATTGCATCAGCAGTCCTTTATCCAGTGTACAAATGTTACTGTCAAATGTCTATAGATAGATACACATATATATATTTATGCATATATATGTATATCTTTTAAATATGTATATAGTGATTTTTTATGTTTATGCTTTTATGTTTATGTCTGCGCCTACCTGTCATGTCCGTTGTCTTTTAACTGTACTTATGTCTATACCTGTATGTACAACTGAGAGCAAAGTGAACCGGAGTCAAATTGCTTGTGTGTGTACACACACCTGGCCAATAAAACGATTCTGATTCTGATGGTGAAAAGAGACTATCAAATTGCATTATGGGACATGTAGGAAGCAGTGTTTTTGGAGCTTTATACATATTAGGGTTTAAAGTCAGGCCTCCACGGCTTCGGTATTGACCATTTTATGGAAACATCTGTCTTTGACAACTTTACGGCAATGAAATATTGAATTAGCACACACAAGATCAGTCACTTCTATAAACAATATGTTGTTTTCTGTCTGATAATCACCTTAATTCTACTTTTTTCTATTTTTTTTTAGACAAAATCTGTATGTGTGAGATTATTACTGCCCTACATGAGAGTAATCATATGTGTGTTTTTGGCAGTGATATCTTGTCCCATGTTACATTTGATATTATCTTAATCCTGTCATCACAACACCAGTCGGGCCTATCACATCACATCTTTTGCAGCTGATGAATATGTCAGAATAAAAACTTGATTAGCCAATGACAACACATCCCGAGCTTCCGTACGGCACACAGGCCTTTAGAAACAACTGAAACTGGGATTACACAACTGTTGTTCATCCACGAACAACAACCTGTTCGACAGCACGGCCACAGTATGGAGGAGCGACTCCTGCTCTCCATCAGTCTCACCATCAGCATCTTATGGAGCTCAATGCGGTTGTTATTCTACCGTCTGTGGAACATTTGCAGACAGACAGGTTCCGCTAGAATTAGCCCGAGAATGAGGATGATTTGCGGGGCAGTGGAGCAGGAGCAGGCGGAACCGACGCCCGTCTGCCTCCCATAGACACGACCGACCAAACACGACCGTTCTGTGCACATATATATGATTTCACAGGCTGTCATGGGAACAAATGGCTCGTCTTACCGGTCCCCTCCTCTTCAGAGAGATGTTCTTCCACAGCAGGAGATGGAGCTGGTGCAGGAATCCCATTTTTGCCTTCCACTTCTGCTTCACTATGTCCTAAATTTAACAAGTTAGCATACCGGCGGTGGCCTGTAACCGGATTTCATTAACCGGGGAATTTCTATCCCGTCCCCAGGCATCCCGTCCCAGCCTGTCCCGGTGTTGAAATGTGTCGGCCTTGGCTGGTAATCACTAATATCCACCTTATTTGCTCAGTTTGTTGCACCGAATAAATGTTTTATTCACCGGTGATTGGCGGTAAAAGTCGTAACGGGACAGTTTGTGTTCCGTGTGTCATCCTCCGTGTGTCGGTGGAGCGCCGCGGACTCCGTTCAGCTTTATAGTGCAATGTACAGAGCAGGAGCAGGAAACCGGAGGAGACAACCCGGTGTGAATCCAGCCACAGTAATGGAAGCTAGCCACTTCCGGCATGGACTCCAAAATAAAAGCCCTCCTGACGCGATTGGCGCACTTTACAGTGCACATAAAGGAAGCTGTGCAGTCCACACTGCTGTGGGAAGAGTTTGAAGAAGAGAAAACTTGTAAAAATCACAACCACTGTCAAACCAACCAGAAGCAAACAAATATAATACTAAAGAAAACTACAGAAGCAGTCATGCATTCATACGTTTTACTTTCTCAGTTTTCTTGTGATAACGAGTTAATTTTATTTATCTCAATATATTTACATATTTTGAAATACCAAATGTTGTTATACATAACGGGATCATTTTCTCAAGATCTCGAGGTAACGAAACTTTGTTTTCCCAAGATAACAACATAATTAATTTGAGATCTCTGAAAACAAAAGGATAGTTTTAGTATAATACATCAGTGCAGCAATCATCATGGAGCAGTATCAGAGGAGCAGGAGAATATGGCAGTTGCAATGATTATTAGACTAGACTACACGTGATATTTCAAGATAATGACATAAATAACTCATTATCATGAGAAAACGGAGGAAGTAAAATGTATGAACGCATGGCCACTTAGGGCTTCCGTACAAAACACTACACACATACACAGTTCTGTTTTTGCAGTGTTGAGAAGTACATAAATGGATAAAACAGATACAAAACACACAGACAAGATTACAATCTATAAATATGATAAACGTACAGTACAAGCCATGATGTTTTATGTTCGGCCACAATTGTGACCAGTTGGATAAAGTGTGGTATCTACCATTTATAGACTAAATTAACATATTGCTCTGATGCACTCATAAAAAAATTTATATTTTCTGTTCCAGTTATTAACAAATGTGTTCTGTCACTGATAGTCTCCAGTAATGCCACTAGAATGCTCTATGACATTCTAGTGTGACTTTGGCCTACATGATATTATGAACACTGAGAGGACCAATAAAAAAAAAAAAAGGAAGCTATTTACAAGTGTACTGTTGCACTGTAGAGAGACCATGCAGAGATGGGTCACCACCACTTCTTAGACTTGATAGAGAAATGATATATTGAAACATGCTGGTCGTGAATTACTATCATTGGTGACATCTGTATTTTTCAAAATGACTGCTGTGAAAAGGCAGTTGTTGGATTTGTTGGATCACAGGCTACTTTCCTCTTTACACTAATTTCATGTAAAGAGGAACATTTCTCATAACTTGAGGCCTGACGCTTTTATTTGTGGTTTGTACCTATTTGCTGATGTGCAACGTTTGCACTTACCATGCTCTTCTCTGTAAAGTTGACAGTTGTTATTGAGACTCCACAGTTGTGCACTATTGTGTGGGGAAATGAAGCCCAAGAAAATACAATTTTGACAGACAGAATGAGCATGTGAAACAAAAAAAGAGCAACACATTTATCGTCATTTTTGATTGAAGGCAGGCTATGGCACAAGCTACTTTTCAGAGGGCGTTTGTTTCATTTGACTTAAAGAAAAATGTAGAAACATACTTTTTCCTCTTCACTAGGCTATTCCTGAATTCAGTAATATTCTGGGGGCCGGATTGAAAGCTCTGGCAGGCCATATGTGGCCCACGGGCCACCAGTTGATGTTTGCTGCACTAGGGGGTGCAAAAGCAGATGGGCCAGAGTTGAATGTGTGTCCTTGGTGTAGCTAAAGGTGCAGTTTGGAATTGTTCTCAGCCAACAGCTGCCTTGGCGGCACTCTTGATTGTGCCATGTTTGGTTTGTCCTACTCATCGTTGTTGCCACCAGCAAGAACTTAGGTCATGACATAGGAAGCCTGGGGTCACATGCCCAGTACCGCATAGTACTGTTGGGGGTCTTTCCAGCTGCTTTGTCCTTCATCCTCTCTGGGTAGTGTCTGCAGTATTCCTGTGCTAGAATACATCCTCAGATTTGCTGTGTGATAACGTGATTAAACACAGTAATTATTCTTTAACATACATCATCTGAGCACACTGTAAATATCAGTTTAAAACTAGACTTTTTACATAAGAACCCTAATGAGACATGTTCTCAGGAGCGGGACAAACAAGACCCACGTGGAGGCCTTCATCATGTTTGTTGATGTTGTGTCTTGAGCACAATACAAATGCCACAAAGTAAAGTCATCCAATCCAAGAGTTGAAGCTCAGAGGTGAAAACTGCTCCTGACACTGCTTAAAAGCTTCAATACTCATGACACAGAAAATACACTGAGGTGGAAATCCAAACTAAGAAAAAGAAGCATCATGAATCATGGAATATTGTGTCATTTGTCTCTTAATTCTCTGAGAAGAGATCATAAGATTGCACTAATTTGACCTGATTGTCTGTTTGTCACTGTCTATAGACAATGTAGGTCAATTTGACTCAAAACACAATGGATGTGATTTTTTCAACACAATAGGAGGTTTAGACAATCACAAAGATGTGAGCTGTACCACCTTAACCAGACTGAACCAAACAGCAGAGTGAGAAGGTATTCATAGAGCTCACTCTGTACACATCCACACAGTCCTGACAAGAGGCCTAATTAGACAACAAGTGGAAGGTGAACCAGGCTTCACTAAATAAACCAAAGACTGAAATATCAAACATATTAACAGACCTACAAGTTTGGCTTTTTAAAGCTCATCACGCCTACATTTGAGTGACAGACACAGCTTTAACCTGATGTATTTACACTATACATCATCTTCACTGCTTCTTTGTCTTCATTGTTCTTCAGAAACCAGTTGTGTTAGGCTTAGGGTTGTCCTAGAGCACCTCCACCTGGAGGAGAGGAGCAGTCAGTGTCATGCTACATATACAGTAAACTAACAGGTTTTTTAAAAGACAACATTCATTTTAAGGGTATTGGTGTGAATGCGAATAACAGAATATCTTCCAATAAATATCAATACTCAAAAAGATGTTCATGTTAAAACATGTAAACCTAAATGTTAAAAAATGAACTTGGTTGGAGAAAATATTTTTAAAACGACATTTCAAGCACAAGACGTCAGTCACAGCTTGGATGGTTTTATTGCTTCCTTCATATGTTAATAAAAATGAGCACCTTTAGGAAGTCATAACTCTAGTCTACTCTACTCTTGTCTGTGTCGTGAATATGTATCATGTAACTGTATCTATCTATCTGTACCCTGGTGTGTCCAACTATTATACCCTGCGTCCATCATAGATGGTAAAAAAAAATCTGGATTTGTTGCAGTTTTGGTGGCTCTACAAATAGAGTGTGACAGTTATAATTTCTTTCATACCACTGACCATATTTTCATTGTTACCCTGATCCAGTCATTGCCCATCTTTAGTCTCTTTAGTGTCACTTCACTCAAAAATGGAAGTGACTCTGGAGGTTCCATTCCCACCCACATTGTATCCTCATAATTATAACCCTGAGTTGAGCAGCCCAGTACTAACTTTTTAAATTAGGTTGATTCAATCACCCTTTCTCTTTTGGGCAAAGAAGTGTTGTATTTATTATTTATGTATTTATATTTATCCAAATCCTTTTATATTTCCGTTATCAATTTCCCGAGCATTAGGAGTAACCGTATTTCTTCCCTCAAAAAACTGCTCTCCAAAACATACAGGATAATATTACAATCTGAAAAAACACTATCGATGCGATCACTCTATCCACCACTCCTGATGTCGACATCTGGAATCAGATTTGTAAAAACTTCATGACTAAAAGGGCCAAACTACAATTCCTACAGTATAAGACACTGCACAGAATTCACTTCACTGGGCAGAGGATGTTTAAAATGTGATTTGCAGTTGTCCAGAGTGTGTGGTTGTTGCATGTTAAACCCAACAGAGAGCAGCAAACACCACACAATGATGTGTGCCACTCACAATTGTCTTACTTGGGCTGTCAGTTACTACCAGAAGGCTCTGGGAGCAAGTTAATACGCACTGTAAATTCTTCTCTGAACTGAAACCATGAGGGATATAACCCTTGGTCTTATCAGAGAAACCTAACGCCTTGGGCATGGCGCTAAGACGCATGGTGAGGAAGACAGAGTCGATGAATTTTAAGTTAGAATCGGGTTCATGTGTGCATTTGTGTTTATATATTTTGTGTATTGCCTGCAGGCCACAGTAGGTGGCACTCTGTACCGTAGGGTGCAGGAAATACTTAAATAGAAGCACGGGTAATTACTCGGCAGGTGTGCTGCTGACTGGGGAAGCACACAGTTTTGAACGTCATCGTCGTCGTTGTTTGATTATTGCGTTGTGGCAAACACGTGAGCCTTTTGTTTGATTTGCATACAAGTAACAGAGTCAGTGTACACCTGATGAAAAGTTCGGCTGAGGTCGCTTATTTGTTAAAAGAGCAAGACCATGAATAAATGTTGACGACTGCATACGGGCTCATGTGTTTTCGCTCATTCATTGGACCCGGAAGACGACGGACGCGTCTACTACTACAAGTACCGGCAGCAGCCCCTCAGTGGCTTAGGTTCGTCTTGTTGTTTTATTTTGATAAGAACAAGTCACAATATTTAGTCAAAACTTCGCTTCAGTTAGAAGTTCGAGTTCGTCGCGGAAAGGCCATCGCACGGAGGCAGAGTCGACGCTGGAGTCAACGCTGGGTTTCCGAGATCTGCCGAGCCGCATGGAAGATGTCAACAAACAGCAGTGTTTCTCGGAGTGACGCCGAGCATCAGCTGATTCATTCAACGAGGTGGTACTACCACCGGACCATCTTACGGCGCCCACCGCTTGCATCAAGGTATGAGCAGTAGCGCTACCAGTTTCATAAAACATAAAAAATAAAAACAAATAAATAAAGGTGTGCACACTACTTTGCGAGCGTAATCCCAATGCATTGGTCGCTAAAATAACAATGATGATCGCGTCATAAGACTGAACTTTCTCATTGTGTATATTGGATTTCATTGTGGATATCATGGACCGTAAATCTGATGAGCTGGTCGCGGAAATGGTCGCTGTCACTGCTTCTAGTGAAGTTGGAAATTCAAATGAGACACAGTTGGGTAAAGGTAAAAGAACTGTTAAATTAACACAGAAGGCTTTTGTTGAGAAGTTGGAAAAATTACAATGTAAGAAGAGATAAATTAAACAAGGTAAAAAATATAAGATAACTGAAGAGCATATGCACATAAACATTGTTGCAGAGGTAAAGGGTGCACTGGAAATAATGCTTTGCTTGTGTGAAGAAGCAAAAAATGTTCATGAATAATGCCCACTGAAGAAAGTGAGAAACAAAATACATGGTTTGCTGCAAAAATGCTGGTTGAAAATGGTTTCATTGATGATGTAAAACAATGGTTGAGAAATAATGAAAAGGTTGGTGATGTGCTCGATGATGTTAATCCTGACGACAGTATATCAAATGTCGCCAGCAAAGGTTCTCACCAAAAAAGCGCATGCAGTGGTAAAAGCAGCAAAAGTGGTCAAACAACGGGGTCCGCTCGCATTGAAGCAGAGGCAGAAAAGGCTGCACTTCTTGCTCGAGCTGCAGTGTTAAAGGAAAAACATGCTTTGGAGGAACAGGAAGCAGACCTGAGAAGGAAAAGAGAGCAACTTGAGCTTGATGCTGAAATTGCAGCATCCACAGCAAAGCTAGCAGTTTTACAAACTTCAGAATGTTCAAGTAACTCCCGAAAGTCATCAAATGGAATGAATTCATACCTACGAAGGAAAAAAGAACAAAAAACAACTTCCGAAGGACTCAATCCTGCAGCAAAGTTATATGAACCCTGGACATGGAGTGCAATGCCACAAACCAGTTTCCCAGTATGGCATAAAGACTCAAGTGCACAGAACACACTCACTGTGGGAAAAAAGCCAGCAATGCATCCTTGGATCAGGACAGGAGACACACAGGAAAACAACGGAAACATATGGAGCAACACAACATGGAGACACGCAGCATCAAACTCTTTATTTGCCAGTAAATAATGAGCAGCCTGCATCAGTTTAGCAACTGCATCTACATTCTGCAGCAATTTCAAGGAGATCTATGCACCATAATGCATAAACAGAATGAAATAACAGCAGCTCTTGTTCAATAACAACGCTTACTGTCCTTACCATCTCGAGAAATTCCAGATCCTCTCCAGTACAGAGACTTCATCAGAGCGTTTGAGCATGGAGTGGAATCAAAGGCTAACAGAGCGGACTGTCTTTATTTTCTGGGGCAGTTTACTAAAGGTCAACCCAGAGAATTGGTGAGGAGCTGCCAGCACATGATTCCTGACCGAGGTTATCAACTAGCTAAAGAACTTATACATGAACATTTTGGAAATGAATACAAGATTGCTGCAGCTTATATAGGGAAGGCTCTGGCTTGGCCTACAGTGAAATCAGAGGATGTGAAATCACTACAGGCCTTTTCTCTGTTTTTGCATGGTTGTTGCAACGTGATGGAGGAGCTTCACTACATGCAAGAAGTAGACATACCAACCAACATGAGAGCAATAGTTAAGATCATCTCTGATCCACTCTTTGGGGACATCCAGGACACAACAAGTGGTTCACCTGCATCAAAAGGTGTTACCAAGTTCAAGTCTCAGTCCAAGTTCAGCAGAGTCAGAGGTGACAGCTTTGCCACTACAGTTGCTGTTGTTGACACAACCAAAGGTTCATGCGCAATCCCACAGAAGCAGGACTCAATGGAAAGGTCTAAAAATGCATGTCTGTTGCTCCCAGTCTCACACATTGGAGGAGTGTCTAAAGCTGAAAAGAAAGAAGCATCGAGACAAAATTGTCTTTCTGAAGGAGAAAGGGATGTGTTTTGGCTGCCTGTGTAGTGGACACATGAGCAAGGATTGTGACAGGTGCCTAACTTGCATAGAATGTGGTCAGAATCATCCTACAGTGCTTCATATTTCTAAAGGGCCAAGAACCAGCACGGAGGGAACACTCTAAAGCAACAGGACATGTCAACCCACCCTCTTCAGAAGCTTCAGAAGTGCTCACGCAAAGAAAAATGCCTGTGACCCCTAACAACATCGTCTCACAGTGCGTCATCCCAGAAAAGGCACTTTGTGTGTTGTGTTTGACTGTTCAGCTAAGTTTAAAGGAGCCTCACTCAACAGCCAGCTTCTTCAAGGCCCAAACCTGACCAGTTCACTACTCGGAGTCCTTGCCAGATTCAGACAGGAGCCAGTAGCGTTCATGGGAGACATTGAGTCTATGTTTTACCAGGTTAAAGTGGCTGAAGAGGACAAGGACTTCCTTCGCTTCCTGTGGTGGCCTGATGGTAAAGTGAGCCAAAATATTGTGGAATATCGGATGGCAGTTCACTTGTTTGGTGCCGTCTCATCTCCAAGTTGTGCCAGTTATACACTCAGGAAGACCGCAGAGGACAATCATGCTCACTTTTCATCATAAATGGTGAAAACCGTCAAGCCCAATTTTTACGTTGACGACTGCTTGAAGAGCTTGCCCTCAGAGGAAGAGGCGGTCGTGATGGTTAAAGCTCTCCGTGGCCTCTGCTTAAAGGGAGGATTCACTTTGACAAAGTGGATCAGTAACAGCCGGACAGTGCTGCAAACCATTGGGTTTCCTTGCACCAGTGACACTGCCAGCAAAGGTTATGTTGCAAGAACTCTGTCGGAGACGTTGTGGATGGGACGACGACATACCTGCAGACATTAGCCATCAGTGGACAGGATGGCTGGAGGATCTGAAAGGGTTGGCTTCATTCAAAGTTGAGAGATGCATTAAGCCCAAACACTTTGGACAACCCATTAAAGCACAGCTGCACAACTTTTCTGATGCCAGTGAAGATGGATTTGGCACCTACCTCAGAATTGAAAACAGCAATAGCCAGGTCCATGTCTCCTTCTTGCTGGGAAAAGCCAGAGTCACCCCCTTGAAACAGATAATCATTCCTCGTCTGGAGCTTACAGCTGCTGTCCTCGCCATTCGAGTAGATCAGATGTTGAGAGCAGAATTGGAGCTGCCATTGGATCAATCAACTTTCTGGACGTACAGTATTCAGTGCTCAAGTACATAAAAAAATGAGGACAAACGTTTCCATACATTTGTGGCAAATCGGGTTTCAACCATCAGAGATGCAACTCATGTCTCGCAGTGGAGATACATCAATACCAAAGACAACCCTGCTGATTACGCCTCTAGAGGTATGAAGGTTGGAGATCTGTTGAATGGTGGTAGCTGGATTGAAGGCCCAAGGTTTCTCTTTGACCCAAAAAAGGATTGGCCTTTAGACATCACCGAGGCCACAATTGCAGCCGATGATGTAGAGGTCAAAAGGGATGCCACAGTAAACACAATCATTGCTCAGAACTCCCCTAATGCTACAGACCAGCTCCTGGTGTGACACAAGCTAGTTCTATTTACAAACTGGACCCATGTCTGGAGGATGGACTTGTGAGAGTTGGAGGCTGGTTGAGTAAGTCAGCTTTACCTGAAGAGACAAAGCATCCACTCATTTTGTCAAAAGATCAACACATCTCCACACTCATATTAAGACACATGCACCACAGTGACAGAAATTACATGCTGTCAAGGTTGCAAAAGATGTTCTGGATAACAAGCGCCACTTCAGCTGTGAGAAAAATCATATCACAGTGCAGCTTCTGCAGATGATACAAAGGGAAGTTGGGTGAGCAAAAAATGGCAGACCTACCAAAAGAGAGGCTCCTTCCCGATCTCCCTCCCTTCACAAATGTGGGAGTAGATTACTTTGGGCCTTTAGAAGTGAAGAGAGGTCGAAGTTTGTATAAGCGTTATGGTGTCATCTTTACCTGTTTTGTAAGCAGAGCTGTTCATTTGGAAGTAGCTCCATCCTTGGATAATGATGCATATATTAATGCATTACGAAGGTTCATCAGCTGAAGAGGACAGTCGTATTTCTTAGATCGATCTCAGTTTGTTCACGTCAATGATGAATTCTCCATGCATACCAAAGTTTGTCATGGAGTCCCACAAGGTTCTGTACTAGACCACTCCTATTTAGTTTATATATGCTTCCTTTAGGGAACATTATTAGGAATCACTCTATCAATTTTCATTGCTATGCTGACGACACCCAATTATATTTATCGATCAAGCCTGATGAAACAAATCAATTAACTAAACTCCAAGCATGTCTTAAGGATATAAAAGTTGGATGACCTACAATTTTCTAATGTTAAATTCAGACAAATTGTAATTGGACCAAACACCTCAGAAACTCTCTTTCTAGAGACTTAGTTACTCTAGAAGGGATCACCCTGGCCTCCAGCTCCACCGTAAAGAATCTTGTTCTTCATCTTGTTTTTGATCAGGACTTGTCCTTTAATGTCCACATAAAACAAATTTCGAGGACTGCATTCTTCCACTTACGTAACATCGCCAAAATCAGACGCATTGTATCTCAAGTGGATGCAGAAAAACTAGTCCACGCATTTGTTACTTCTAGGCTGGACTATTGTAACTCTTTGCTATCAGGTTGCTCCAATAAGTCTCTTAGGACTTTGCAGTTAATTCAGAATGCTGCTGCACGTGTTCTGACAGGAACCAAGATCAGAGATCACATCTCTCCCATTTTGGCTTCCTTGCATTGGCTACCTATCAAATCTAGAATAGAATTTAAAATTCTTCTCCTTACTTACAAAGCTCTTCATGGTCAGGCACCATCATATCTAAAAGAGCTCATAGTACCTTACTACCCCTCTAGAACACTGCGCTCTCAGGATGCTGGGTTCCTTGTGGTTCCTATAGTTTCAAAAGTAGATTGGGAGCCAGAGCTTTCAGCTATCAGGCTCCTCTTCTGTGGAACAAACTACCATTCCAGGTTCGGGAGGCAGACACGGTCAACACTTTTAAGAGTAGACTTAAGACTTTCCTTTTTGATAAAGCTTATAGTTAGGGCTGGCTCAGGTCATCCCTTAGTTATGCTGCCATAGGACTAGACTGCCGGGGACTCCCTCCCTGTCTCTCTCTCTCTCCCTCTCCTCTCCTCCCTCTTTCTCTCTCACCATCAGTGGACATACATGTCTCATTAATGCATGCTACTAACCGAACTTCCCCGGAGTTTTTGTGCTCTGTCGTCCAGCAGGTTCTCGTGGATCGTGGCTGCTGCTGTGATCCTGCGCAACGTCCACTACATATATTATTACTGTCATTATTGCTACCATATCTGCTACTGTGGTCATTTTATCATTCATTGTAATTCATTGTCATTTTATCATTCATTGTAATTGTACAATATGTTTGTGTTGACTTGTTCTGTACACGTGACATCTATTGCACGTCTGTCCGTCCTGGGAGAGGGATCCTCCTCTGTGGCTCTTCCTGAGGTTTCTTCCACCTTTTTCCCTGTTAAAAGGGTTTTTTGTGGCAAGTTTTTCCTCACTCGAACCGAGGGTCTAAGGACAGAGGGTGTCACTCCCTGTACAGATTGTAAAGCCCTCCGAGGCAAATGTACTTTGTGACTTTGGGCTATACAAATAAAATTTGATTTGATTTGATTTGACAAGTATCTTCTATCCACTCAGATAATGGTACAAACTTTGTGGGAGCTGAGAAAGAGCCGAGAGAAGCACTTGCATCTTTAAATCACAGCCAGATACAGAGAGTGTTATTGCAAGATGGCATCCAGTGGAGCTTTAACCCACCTACAGCATCACACCATGGTGGTGTCTGGGAACGTGTCATTCATATGGTAAGGAAAGTTCTCACCTCTGTGTTACATCTGCAAACTCTGGATGATGATGGACTCCACACCGTTTTGTGCGAGGTTGAGGCTATATTGAATGGTCGCCCTCTCACTAAGCTCCCACTGATCTTGAACCACTCACTCCTAATCACATTCTCCTGATGAAAGGGAAACCAATCTTAGCACCTGGACTGTTTAGTAAGGATGATGTGTATGTGAAGAGGAGATGGCGACAAGTCCAATACATCGCAGATTTGTTTTGGAAAAGATAGGTACAGGAGTACCTCCCTTTGCTCCAAGAACGCCAAAAATGGAATCAAAAAAGGAGAAATTTTGTTCCTGGAGACGTTGTTGTGATGGATTCTGCTGCTCCACGTGGATCTTGGCTTCTTGGCAGAGTTGTGGAAATCGACAAGAAAGGTCTGGTATGCTCTGCGTCTCCAGACGAAAACAAACACCTTTTGATAGACCTGTCACAAAGCTATGCTTATAACAGGAAGCTGCAGGTTGTTAGTGTTGACATTTATGGTGACCTCTGAGTGAAACCAAGTTATATATCAAGTATTGGGTATTTTTTGATACAATTTGTGTGTTGTATTATTATGGCTCTGTAACTTAATTTGAAGGTAATTGTAATGTCAGCCGCCATTTACAATTAGGGCCGTGTGTTAGAGCCATTTTCTGGTTCATGTGTGCATTTGTGTTTATATATTTTGTGTATTACCTGCAGGCCACAGTAGGTGGCACTCTGTACCGTAGGGTGCAGGAAATACTTAAATAGAAGCACGGGTAATTACTCGGCAGGTGTGCTGCTGACTGGGGAAGCACACAGTTTTGACTGTCATCGTCATCGTTGTTTGATTATTGCGTTGTGGCAAACACGTGAGCCTTTTGTTTGATTTGCATACAAGTAACAGAGTCAGTGTACACCTGATGAAAAGTTCAGCTGAGGTCGCTTATTTGTTAAAAGAGCAAGATCATGAATAAATGTTGACGACTGCATACGGGTTCATGTGTTTTCGCTCATTCATTGGACCTGGAAGACTACTACAAGTACTGTCAGCAGCCCCTCAGTGGCTTAGGTTCGTTTTGTTGTTTTATTTTGATAAGAACAAGTCACAATAGGTAGCAATAATGACAGTAATAATATATGTAGTGGACGTCGTGCAGGACCACAGCAGCAGCCACGATCCATGAGAACCTGCTGGACGAGAGAGCACAGAAACTACAGAGAGAGACAGAGACAGTCCGTCCGTCCGGTGTTTGGTGCTCATCAGGATGACATTTTTGCCCCGCTTTGGGCAGTAAGATACCAGGGTGTGTGTTGGGGTGAAGCCTAAGATGGAGGAGAGGGCCTCGCTCCCTCGTACCCTCAGGAGCTCAGGGGGAAGCTCCGGTCGGTTTTTCCGGAGTGTGCCAACCAGGGCGATCCTTCTTTTGAGTAGCTCCTCTGCCAGCCTGAAGGAGGAAAAGAAATTGTTGCAGGTGACAGTCACTCCTTTCAGGCCCTCTGTCATCTCCAATACGACCCTCCGCCCTTGGTTGCACTCTACCAGCGCAGCTGATCGGCCTTTGTAGACTGCAACCTCCACGCATAGGACGCCTGAACGTCACAGGTGACCCAGATCTCCCTAACCGCAGCCAGCTTGTCTGCTGCCCGGCACCGCGGTCTTGACAGCCAGTCGTCAAACCGCAGGATCCTGGTGATCCTCTCAAAGTTTTGGCGTGGCATGGCCGCCTGAAAAATGTGCCATCCCACAGGCTTCGGGTGGCTTCACCACGGGACCGGTAGACTCCGGCGAACAGGAGCTCAATGTAAGCCCGAATGGTGGTGGCATCCAGGTCCTTCCATTCGGGGATCATCCTTCTCCCATGCAGCTTGGTGTACTGCAGGATAAGATCTGTGATGGTTGTGGTGAAAAATAAATGGAAACTGTCGGCCAGCTCACCGACTCTGGCCACGGCATAGCGGGTGGGTCCCTGTCATTGGTCAATGCCTAGAGGATCTCTCCATTTTTGGACCTCCATGTCTGGTCCACTTCCCCACCGTCAGTTGCGTCGGTGGAGGATGGATGAGCCAGCCCCCATGAGGTACTCCTCATCCTTGTCGGCGGTGTCATATCACTCTCCAAGGTTACGGAGGTTACGGAGTCGTGGTCCATGGGCTCGGGATCAGGCTCTATGATTGCAGCGAGCGCTTCATCGGTATTATAGTATCTCTCCATCGTCCCAAATGAGAATGAGAAGCTCTGCTCCTCTTTTGCACGTATGTGTAACGTGCTGCACCTGCAACTGCAGATGTGTAAACAAAGTAACTTTCATGTGCTGGGAAAGGTCCTGTGTTTTGTTAATTTCAAAGCTGTGCAGGGGCCCTTGTGTAGATGTGTGTTTTATGTATTTTCAACAAAAATTGACGTGGTGCTTTGAACATTTGCAAAAAAATTACACATGAAACAGAGGATATGGAAAAGGTGTCACTTAAAAGTTCGCTGCACTTTTACGCTTTTGGTCATATGGTAATGCAACATGTGTGCTGTGGACACGTGCACTTGCACACACACACACACACACACACACACACACACACACACACACACACACTCACATGCATGCATTCCCACACACCTACTCACATGCCCACACAAACTTAATGCCTCAGAGTTTGTGTGGAGGGAGGAGGCGGAGGATGTAGTGCGAGTGCCCTCTATCGCAAAAAGCAGGTACTTCAGTCCTTTGGCATATATGGTAAAAATTACGCAATCGGCAAGGAAATCCCTCAGACCACACACTTGAAGCCCCAGGCCTCAAATGGAGCGGAGAAATGAGAATATACATGTTTTATACTTTGTATTTGAGCAGGATAAAAAATAGTATTTTGAATGGGTTTCAATGCGCATAAGGGGCGCCAACGTGAGTATTTTCCTACACGTTGTTTACAAAAAAATAAAAATACATTAAAAACTTGAACACTCAAAAATTCACAACCTGGCATAGATCATCAGCAATATGCATGAAAAAATTATAAAATAGTATCCTTTTTTCCACAACCAGCTGCAGGGGCTCCAGAGCAGTCCCCAGCACAGAGCCAGCCTTCTAGATCAGATTATTCAGTTTTTTTGTGTCACTGGCTCTGATGCTGCTGCCCCAACAGATGGCTGCAAAGAAGATTGCACTCGCAAAAACAGACTGGTGGAACATCTGCAACATCTTGCTGCACACATTAAAAGACCAGAGCTTCCTCAGGAAGTAGAGTCTGCTCTGTCCCTTCCTGTAGACAGCCTCAGTGTTGCATCTCCAGTCCAGTCTGTTATCCAGGTACACGCCCAAGTACTTGTAGTCCTGCACCACCTCCACCTCCTCACCCAGGATGGAAACTGTGCTCAGGTCAGACCTAGTGCTCCTGAAGTCCACAATTATCTCCCTCGTTTTGGCCACATTCAAGACGAGGTGGTTGCTCCTACTCCACGCCACAAAGCGATCAATCACATCCCTTCCTCACCCTCCAACAAGACGAAATCATTTCAGTCGTTCTGGGAGAAGACAGCTCTGCTGTAGAACTGGCAGCAGACATCACTGCATGTCACAGATTAAGAAATGTTTCAATGTAAGACTGTTAATCTTTTATATGTACTTTATTAATACTATCTCTATTTTCATTATCACTTATTATTTTATTGTTTATTATTTTACACACATGCACACACACAGAACTTTTATGCTTTAGCAACATTGTCAGAGAGAGAGAGAGAGAGAGAGAGAGAGAGAGAGAGAGAGAGAGAGAGAGAGATAAAAAAAAAACTCAACAAACTGGTCAAGAGGGCCAGCTCTGTTCTGGCATGTTGTCAAAGTTATCTTTATAATGTTTGATGCAGCAAAACTGATTTCAAACTAGTCATGGTTGTCATCTGTCATGGTAACAGCAACTGGGCTGAAATTCACATTACATTTAGGTAAGACACAAATTTTGGTTTTGACAAGTTGTAATAACTTTCAATTGTATAGTAATCATCTGTCACCGGTGCAATCAGGCCGGATACAGGTCAGACATTTCTCGGTTATACATGCTGTATAACCATGCTCCAGTTTGGTGTGGCACATTTGTGTTGCTGATGAAACACTTCTTGTCAGATGGTGCTGTAGGCCTGGGGCTCTGTGACTAAATGTGTCCATAATCTGTCTTGTGTCATGCGTCTTTCGCATGTAACAGCCATTCAAATTGTTTGTTAACAAAGTCTCCCTATGAAGTAAATACTTTTTTTAGGTCAGTATGTCCTGGATTAACATTGTGTGTTGTTCTTATTTTTCTTTATTGAGTCAATGTTTGTGTACATAATGATAATGACAATACTGTAGAATGTAATTAAGACAGATAAAGGTCGGATTAATCTGTATTTATATTTATTTTGACAGTCTTTGCTTCAAAGTGTTCATTGCTGATGTTCCTCTCTGTACAGATTCCTTGTCAATCTATCTATACTAACTGATGCAGACGATTTGACCATTGACCTTTATCATGGTGGGCTATCACTGCAAAAAAAACACTGTTGTTACTGCTGGCGACATTAAATGTGCTCCTTGCTCTCTTGCATGAAAGTCTCGGTGGGCTGGTGTGTCAGACAGGTAAGGTATTAATGTAGACTCGACCTACATGGTCAAAGAACTTACTCTCAGAATCTTCACATCATTGTGTGGTGTTTGCTGCTCTCTGTTGGGTTTAACATGCAACAACAACTGCAAATCACATTTTAAACATCCTCTGCCCAGTGAAGTGAATTCTGTGCAGTGTCTTATACTGTAGGAATCGTAGTTTGGCCCTTTTAGTCATGAAGTTTTTACAAATCTGATTCCAGATGTCGACATCAGGAGTGGTGGATAGAGTGATCGCATCGATAGTGTTTTTTCAGATTGTAATATTATCCTGTATGTTTTGGAGAGCAGTTTTTTGAGGGAAGAAATACGGTTACTCCTAATGCTCGGGAAATTGATAACGGAAATATAAAAGGATTTGGATAAATATAAATACATAAATAATAAATACAACACTTCTTTGCCCAAAATAGAAAGGGTGATTGAATCAACCTAATTTAAAAAGTTAGTACTGGGCTGCTCAACTCAGGGTTATAATTATGAGGATACAATGTGGGTGGGAATGGAACCTCCAGAGTCACTTCCATTTTTGAGTGAAGTGACACTAAAGAGACTAAAGATGGGCAATGACTGGATCAGGGTAACAATGAAAATATGGTCAGTGGTATGAAAGAAATTATAACTGTCACACTCTATTTGTAGAGCCACCAAAACTGCAACAAATCCAGTTTTTTTTTTTTACCATCTATGATGGACGCAGGGTATAATAGTTGGACACACCAGGGTACAGATAGATAGATACAGTTACATGATACATATTCACGACACAGACAAGAGTGGAGTAGACTAGAGTTATGACTTCCTAAAGGTGCTCATTTTTATTAACATATGAAGGAAGCAATAAAACCATCCAAGCTGTGACTGACGTCTTGTGCTTGAAATGTCGTTTTAAAAATATTTTCTCCAACCAAGTTCATTTTTTAACATTTAGGTTTACATGTTTTAACATGAACATCTTTTTGAGTATTGATATTTATTGGAAGATATTCTGTTATTCGCATTCACACCAATACCCTTAAAATGAATGTTGTCTTTTAAAAAACCTGTTAGTTTACTGTATATGTAGCATGACACTGACTGCTCCTCTCCTCCAGGTGGAGGTGCTCTAGGACAACCCTAAGCCTAACACAACTGGTTTCTGAAGAACAATGAAGACAAAGAAGCAGTGAAGATGATGTATAGTGTAAATACATCAGGTTAAAGCTGTGTCTGTCACTCAAATGTAGGCGTGATGAGCTTTAAAAGCCAAACTTGTAGGTCTGTTAATATGTTTGATATTTCAGTCTTTGGTTTATTTAGTGAAGCCTGGTTCACCTTCCACTTGTTGTCTAATTAGGCCTCTTGTCAGGACTGTGTGGATGTGTACAGAGTGAGCTCTATGAATACCTTCTCAATCTGCTGTTTGGTTCAGTCTGGTTAAGGTGGTACAGCTCACATCTTTGTGATTGTCTAAACCTCCTATTGTGTTGAAAAAAATCACATCCATTGTGTTTTGAGTCAAATTGACCTACATTGTCTATAGACAGTGACAAACAGACAATCAGGTCAAATTAGTGCAATCTTATGATCTCTTCTCAGAGAATTAAGAGACAAATGACACAATATTCCATGATTCATGATGCATAAATACTGCAGACACTGCACAGATGTTATATGTGTATGTTGGACAAGGCATTAATAAGAGGCCCAGCAGCTAATTTCTACTTTTCTTTGGTTAAAGTAATATACTACATACACAGATTGTTAAAATGAACAGCAGCAGACCCAAACTGCAAACCTCAACTGCAGACCAAAATAAGTTTAAAGGATTTATTAAAACCAAATTTATAGTTGAATTCAGGAGCAAGGTGACTGGATAAGATCTTGAATGAAGGAGATCCAGAACAGTGCGAGGCTGGTGGTGGCAGAAAACTTCAGGAGCAGGTGTTTAGACTGTGAGACTGTGGCAGGGGAATGACTGGCAGGATTTCCTGAAGCACAGGGAAAGAAAGGTTAAGCAGGATTCACAAAATGAGCACACGTGTAGTAGAAAACACACCTAGAACTGCTCTGTTCCTCCATCTCTCTGTGTTTTTTTCATCATTCATACGTGTAATAGTATCATTTTAATTGTGCAAGCATTTTGTAACCGTTCTGTTGTTTACCAGGCCACATTGCAAGAGCTTCCTGGTGAACCACACCTTGTCCTTTAAGAGGAAGAGCCAAAGAAGATGGTCAAACAGACCACTGCCTCCTTTGTGGACAGCTTTGGAGTGACCCCACCAGACAACAAACGTAACTTTGAAAACCATGAAAGTTATACAAATATACAAAAACTATATATAAGTATTTACTGGCAGAAAAGTGGCCGCTAAAAGAAGTAAGTAGTTTTGCTTATTATGTAATACATAGGACCAGCCAATTAATTGATCGGCTATCATTTTCAATGAGTAGAGCCTGAGGTGAGATTAATGCAAGTTAAAGTCTGTATATTGATTATTTCTGATAGCCTGAAGTGTGCAAACACTCTACTTTATCCTGTGTACCAATGAATGTGTTTGTGTGTTTTGACTTAAGACATTTATGCTACAAACATAAGATAAAAGTGTTGTAGATACATTTCTACTTATACTACTTCAGCAACCTTAAACCAAATACTAAAAGTCTCTATGTGTTGGAGATATTAGGAAGTCATTATCAATATCATGTTTGCCTAGAAACACTCAACACCACACTACTGAAGGGGACAGAAGGAGAGCCTGTGCTGCCCTCTAGTGCATTTAGGGCATTAAAGCTATTGTATTAGGTTGGTGTAACGTTTACTTCCTCATTGTTTGTGGCATTACAAGTCAGTGTTACATGTAAAATATATATAAAAAAAATAATATATAGGATAAAATAGAAAATCAGCCATATCAAATCAAAAACCAGTAATTAGAAAAGTGATGAAAAAATACACAACACACCATACCATGTTGTTCATATACCAGATGAATATAGTAAAATATTTAGTATGATGTAAAGATAATATTTATTTTGTTATCTGACTAGAGAAAGAACTGTTAGTTAGGTAAATTATGTTTGACCACACAGAAGTATAACTCTCAGTTTGGAAATATGTGTGCATGCAAGTGTGTACGAATCATTTTTATTATCACATAAACATATGACATAATAAGAATTTGCCTTGGTGTTTTGGTGCACAAGAATCATGAAGTAAAAAATACAAGGAAGATAAAAATGAAGTCAAGTTAGATGAATATGTTTTGTACAGTTTTTCTATGCAGGAATGTCCAAAGTATTCACCAAGTAATGCAAAAGTTCACAGGATGCAGAATATTTCAGTTGTTCTGAAAGATGTTTTTCCCAAATGTAGCAATAAAGCAAGATGTTATCAAAAGGTGTGTGTCACACATACAGTAAGCAGATCTTACATTAATGTGACATGTAGAGTCTGGAGGGGTGGGGCTGTTCAAAGTCAGCATCAGAGCGGGCTTGGGCCTTGTTCTCGTGCCTCATGCCAGAGAGGAGTGTCTCTAAAAGTTTGTGTCTGCATGCCTCAGCTTCTTAGCAGACCAAATGATGTGCTGCAGTTTGTCCTTGGGGTCAGTGGTGTTTTGTGGTATGACAGCATAAGGCACTGAAAAGACTTCATAACTCCAGAGTCCATGGCAACGGGTCTGTAGTCACTATAAGCAGGTCTATAAGCAATTCTCATAAAAGTAATAAAACTCATGAAGTACCCAATAAATGTGTGTGATGGTTGTTTGGATGCCAAGCAGAACATACATGTTAATGACACAATACATAAGATATCACTTCAGAATCGATTATAAGATTCTTTTACTGGTTTATAAATCTCTTAATGGTCTTAGTCCAGCCTATTTATCTGATTTACTTTTACCCTATGAACCCTCGTGGACCCTCAGGTCTTCTGGGAGTGGCCTTTTAATAATACCAAAAGTCAGAACGAAAACCCACGGTGAGGCGTCATTTTCTCACTGTGGTCCACATGTGTGGAACGACCTGAAGACCTGAGGGCATCACAGAATGTTCATATTTTATTTGCTATTTTATTTATTATTTATTTGTCTATTTATATCTTAACCTTTATTTTTAGCTATATGTATATTTTTTACTACTTTTGCTTTTATTCTTTTTTATATAACTATTTACACATTTTTTTTAGTTTAGTTTTACTATTTCACTATTATATTTTTTATATTTTTTCTTTTGTTTTTATTTATTTTATTTATTATTGTTGTTATTATTTTATTTTATTTTATTTATTTTTATTTATTTCATTGTTGGGGTGGGATGGCGGCCTGGGGTGGAGAATTGGGGTTCAGCAGTGGGTGTTGGCATAGAGGGCAGGGGATGGGTGGTGGCTTTTGTGGTGGAGGGTTGGGGCGGGCGGTGGTGGGTGTAGGGTGTTTTACGTGAAGCACTTTGTATTACATGTTTTGTATGAAAAGTGCTATACAAATAAAGTCTGATTGATTGACTGATCGCTCATGTATAGCAAAAACGTATACTATATGTATTGAGCGATTTGAAACAGATTTCTCCACATCATGACTCGCTGACAGTTTGGGGATCATATTTCATCAGAGAAAACTTGTTGGAACATGTTGAATACCATTTCATTAATATTTTTGGACATGTTGGAGCTCCTCATGTGTCATAGTATGTGTGTAATAATGTGTATAGTAAGAAATTTTATTTGTCACCACAATCCCTCGGAACAGCAGAGTTGTGTACAACATTCTTGTGTTGTGTTTGGACAACTGAGAGTGGTCCATGAGAGTGGTTTGTCATTTAGCTTAAGCAGACAGCATGGCAGGGCCATGATAGCTTACATTATTTAACTGAGTTAAAGCAGTGCAGTGCTGAAGTTTATGCATTAAAATGAGAAGTGGGAGGGGGAAACGGAACGCTGAAACTGTGCCTACAGAAGTTGTGTAACCATGTGCCCATTCTCTCTGCAGAGCTGCAAGAACAGGAACAGGAAGACCAGCTTGTGGTTAACTAATCTAAAATCAGCAGCGATCATGTTTTTCTGACTGCCACCCACTGCCGTGCTGATTGTACAAACAGCAGATGTACGAGCCATTTACCAAGTAATTGAATGAGTGTGAAACAGAGTGGAATGGAGGCAGGTGTCTGTGGTGATGGGTGAGGGTTGTATCACCTCTAACTGTGAGCCTGGTTAAACATGAAAGTACACACCCAAACTTAATGTACCATCTGATTAAGTTCACTTTGAGTGTAAAATAAAACTTGAAAAATAAAAAAATTGAACTTGTGATAAATTACTTTTTGTGTCTGTTTGTTTTGTTTTTTAGCAAACTTCTTTTTGCTGACCACTAACTGAGGGGTAGATGAACTGTCACACCCCGTCACATATAAGCTGTGTGCGTGTGTGTGTGTGTGAAGTGTTGAGCGAAGAGATGGGTTTAACAGGGGCAGGATTTCCTTTACATTCTTGGATGTGGTAGGAGAAAGCTCTTTACACAGCAAACATTCAGATCATCCCAACCAGGTAAGTGCTACAGTACCATCTCTACCAATCACATTTTTATTTTACTTACTTTACTTATTATTAAGTTTTTACTGTAGATTCATAGTGTGCATGCTACTGTATGAGTTCTCAGGCTGATGGAAACTGTAAAAAAAATTAAAAATCAGGCTTTATTTGGATTTTTTAGATTTAGAATTTTCTTTCAGTTTCTTTTTTTTTTTTTTTTAATGTTCTGCTTGAAAATGAGGTGGAGCTGTGCCATCAGTACAAAATCTTCCACCAGTGTCATTTCACATTCGACATTCAATCATTGGGAAATTACAAGTGTGCAATACTGATGATGAAATATTTGCAGAGACAAACATGCCGAAACAGAAACAGAACTTCCTTTTGGTTTTACTGAAAATGCTGAAAACTGAGAAGATGATACAGATAGCAGATTTGTAGATTTGATCACTCCTTTTCTAAAAATGGACACATTCTATTTGTTGACAATCTTTTATCGAGATTATCAAGAAACCCAATGATAACAGCACTTTATTTATTTAGTATTTCATCTGTGTTTTATGTGTCTGTTAAGTATCTAATGCAAGCTAACTTGTAATTACCTGTAACAAAATTAGCATAATATTGGGCGTTAAAATAAAATGACTTCTGCAGTTGATGTTTTTGTTTTTAACATCTTGCCCTGTGGTGAGAAACTGGTGAGAATATATGAGAGTGAAATAAAATCTCTGAGCTACCCTCCCTTCCTTCCTTTCAAGGGGTTCCATACCAGTGATCTGTGCCCTTTTGACCTGGAATACACCCGACAGCCATGACAACATCTGGATCCAGAGCCTTCCACCTCCTCCTTCTCCTCCCCCCTGTCAGCTTCCTCTCACACCTGCTTTATTACAGCTTCTTGGACCAGAAGCTCTATCAGCAGAAGTGTCATCCAGATGTTCCACAGAGAAACATCAGCATCCTGCTGTGGCACTGGCCGTTCGGCCGCTCCTTCAGGCTCAACGGAGATAAATGCTTAGAGCTGTACAACATCAGCCGCTGTTTCCTTACTCATAACAAATCTACCTTCTCTGCTGCTGATGTGGTTGTCTTCCACCACCAAGAGATAGGCAGGGGACTGTCCTCACTGCCCCTGCACCAGGTTCGCCCGGCCTCTCAGCACTGGGTGTGGCTGTCCTTGGAGCCCCCTGTCAACAATGCAAACCTCACACAGCTCAACAGCCTCTTCAACTGGACGATGAGCTACAGACGTGACGCAGACATATCTATCCCTTATGGAAAGACCTTGCTGGGAGGTGATGGGCTTGTCTTCCAGGCTGCTCCAAATCGATCCTGCTTTGTCAGCTGGGTGGTCAGCAAATACCAATCTCAACAGGCTCGGGCTAGTGTTTATCAAAGTCTAAAGGAGCATATTCCCATAGACGATACGGCAAGTGGAACAACAAACCTCTGTCAAACAAAAAGCTGTTGCCCACCATTGCAAACTGTCTTTTTTACCTGTCTTTTGAGAACTCTCAGGCGAAGGACTACATCAGTGAGAAGCTCTGGAGGAACGCTTTCCAAGCAGGAGCTGTACCTGTGGTTCTTGGCCCAAGCCGGGCTACATATGAGGCCCTGGCTCCCCCTGGTTCCTTTATCCATGTGGCTGATTTCAAAAGCACAGAAGATTTGGCTGCCCATCTGAAGCATGTGGCCACAGACAAGCAGGCCTATGAGAAGTATTTCCAGTGGCATCGCACGCACAGAATTAAAACCTACACTGACTGGAGGGAAAGGCTGTGCCAGATATGTGTTAAGTATCCCGGTTTGCCAGCTCATCGAGTCTATCATGATCTTGAGAGTTGGATCATCAGCTAAGATTTTTACCTCTTCCTGCTTTCAGGTCTGTGAGGTCTGTTTTGATTGGGTCAGTTGATACGGCTGGGTTAGCACATGCAAATGTGGCTGAAACAATTTATTGTAAGATTTACATTCAGCTGTTAGTTTTAGTAAACATGGAGGTACTGCACACCACAGAAATAAATCTCAGGAAGTTGGTTGGGCTGTGCGCTGTATAAAAAAGGAAGTAGAAGTTCGTATGTAAGCATAAATAAACATAGTCCTCAAACAGGCTGCTGGAGATTTGCGGGAGTTTTATCTGCTCATGGCTTCAAGCTAAACACTTTTTAGAATATCACCTGTTCAGTGGCTAAGTTCAGGAAACTGAAACTAAATGGTTAAGCAAAATAAAATTCTAGTTGCAGATTGCAACCACCTTGCCTTACCCTCTCCTTCCAAGTGTGAAGGAGAAACTACAGTAATGGTAAATGGACTGTGCTTACATAGTGCTGTTCTAGCGCTTTTACACTACATATTTCATTTACAAGAAGCTAACATTCATACTCATTCACACAGTTGCTGTGAAACATGAAACGAAAATGTAAAACGCCCAACGTAGAGCCAGTGTCTGTAGAAACATGTTGGTTCAACATGGCAGACTTGGGACCTGCAGTATCTGTAGATATAAAAGACTCATTTTCAGATAACTTCAACAAATTGTTATTTTTAATTATAATAATAATTATTGTTATTTTAATATTAATTAATACCTAATAATTATTTATCATTTATAACTAAAAAAACGGACTAAAATCTATTAAAGATACCAAAGTGCTTATCAGGTGTGTTTTAAGTGAATGTCTTAAAATTCCCTTTTCAATGTTGGAATAAGGAAGCTGAATCTGACATCTTTTGTGACTTTGAAATCTTTAGTCACACCCACTGTATGTGACACATATGCTGAGGTGTGAAAATAGAGTTTGTGTGTCACATTTTGTATAAACAAGTCACAACTTGTGAAGAGTATTCTTCATGGAAGTGAACTCTATACACCAGCTATTGTGATATAAATTACTTTGTTATGTTTATAACGAAAGAATGTTGATATAATTATGATTTCAGATCAGAACATGTAGGTTACACAGTCACCCATACTTTTACAACATAAGTATACAACATACTGTACTGTATAAATATATAGGTTAATATGCAACAAACAATAAAAGTGAGCATACTGAAAAACATTTTGACATTGAAACGGGAACTAGAAATTGTTCATGCAATTAAAATGTTTTAGGTTTTATTTTCATAGCAGGCTCATGACTATCACTGAAAACTCTCCTGCACGTCCACCAATCTCACCACCAAAACGCCTTCAGTTGCTCATGTTTGTGCTAGAAATCATGTAAATATACTGACCTGGTTGTTGGCATATATATTTTATTGTATTTATTTGTAATGGACCATGTACAATATCAAGCTATTTTACAGTTGCTAACTGTCAGTCAGGAATGTAGCTACCATTGAGGACACTGTCCTGTTGAGGATACAAATCATACACTTAATGCTCAAGTAATGCACAACTCATGATGATTAACTGCATGAGTGAATGCAGGATGTATCATGAATTCTTGTTGCTCATCACTTTATGTGATTAGATAACAGATCATCAGTTAGGAATGTTAGTTCATACATTAATTGATATGCACCAAGTTAGCTGTATTTATTTTATGCAAATGTTTGCATCTGAGGCAAGTTTTTTTTTTTTTCATTCAAACGATCATTAAACAATTAGCATTAATTAAGTTAATAATCACTATTTCTATGAGAACAGCTACTGTTCTACTTTCTGAGCAAATACTGATAAATACTTTGATGTTTTAAAGTGGAATCCAGTTAATTTGATCCCATAAAAATGAATGTATGAAGTAACTGTAAATTCACATTCCTTAACTGATGATCTGTTCTAGTCTTTGTGATTCGAGCATTGATAAATCCTCCTTGATCACTCTTCAATAAACATTTCAGCATAAGACAGCTTGCATTAATTAATGCATGAAATCATCATGAGTCATATATATGATAAGTATTTCATTGCCTGAATCCCTGTTGTGTATGTATTCTAAACAGCAGAAAACTTAAAGGTCACAGGTTTCACTGTGACACTGATGATGTGGCATCGCTGTAGGGTGTGGTGATAAAAGTATTATCAGCTACAATGTTTTTTTTTCCACTGTAACACTTGTCAGTGTGACTGAGTGAATATTCTGCTGAAAAGCATGTGCGGTATGCAGCTGAATGAAAAATGAAACAGTTTATAATGTATTGTGTCCACAGAGACAGCACTCAAAAACACAGACAGACATTTGTTGACAGCTTGAAATAAAATGACATTAGAGTCCTTAATGTTAGCTATGATCCTGATTATAAGTCATGTCCTTATTTTTTAAAATGTAATTGTTTTATTGTAATAAAGAGCACTTATGTATGGTATAAAATATAAAATTGTGATGCAGAATAGCTTCAATATACATTTGGAGACTTATTAACTTTTTTTGTTTGATGATAAGATCAGAACTATTCGCATGTCATTGACATAGGTTTTGTTACACACACACACACACACACTGTCACACCGCGGTGAAGTCAAGCTGGGTTTTTGTTCTGTCTTGTCATTTCCTGTTTTATTTTGAAATTTACCTGCCCTCTCGCTTCAGATCACTTGCCCTTCCCTTGTGTGTCACCTGTTGCCGTGATTCCTGATTGTCTCCACCTGTTCCCCATTACCCATCTGTGTGTCTATATAGGTTCTGTGTCTCCCTTTGTCCTGTGCCAAAGTGTTTCGTTTGTTCGTTCACCCAAGCCAGCTCCAAGCCTTGATCACAGTCACAGTGTGTATGTTTGTGAGGTTTTTTTGCCTCGAAAGAGTGATTTTGTGTGGGACCTTTCTTAGTCTTGCTTTTGGTTTCTAGTGCTAAGTTTAGTCTTTTTCAGCCTCCTTGGAGAGATTTTCAGTTCCTTGTTTTTGTGTATAGTATTGTTTAGCCTCCACTTTTCTGTTTTTGTTTTTGTTTCTTCCTGTTTTTTCTAGTAGAGGTTTAAGTTAATGTTTTGCAGCCTTTTGATTTTCCTCCTTGAGAGTGATTTTGATTTTGATAATTTTTCATAACCGGTATAGTGTTTTTCCTCCTTAGGAGTGTTTTTTGTTTTCTTTAGTTTAGGCCTAGTTCTCCCATCTGGGAGACTCTAGGTTAGGTTTTTATAGCCATTTGTGTTATCACTCTATCGAGAGGTTTTTGTTGACTCCAAATAAATCTTCTCACTGACATCTTTGCTTCTGAGTCCTGTTTGAGTTCCGGCCTGACACACACACAGGACTTATACAATTTACAGATATTTTTACATTTATTTTTATTAAACTAACTCTTAGACTATCAAATCATTCAAAGACTTGATAGATTTTTGAAGTTTCTTTGTTTGTTGTAAACTATCCTCAAACCTCACCTCTAACTCTGTCCTTTCTTATTGACAGAGCCACAGTTACACATGCTAATGTGTCAGTACAAATTAATAAAGTACTGTGCTCATAAATACTGCATGTATTTACATTCCTGATACTTTATACTTCTGTCAGTGTGACATATAAAGTTAATAGCTGCACATTTAAACAAAATATTAATATCACAAGTAATAAAATATGATGAATTGTTACTATATGTGCCTAGTAGTTCAGTTAGTATCTATGGAAACTACATTAACATTCATAGTACACATACAATTATTCTCTATCTCAGGTGTTCAGATGACTGATGAAGAAAATACATCCTGACCTATAGAAAACTTGAAACCCGTACTGGGCTGGTCCCTTGATCAAGGTAATACACTTTGGGGGCAGTGTAGACTTGCTAATTGAGTAACCAAACAATGTCTAGGAATCACCCCAACCCCACTGTTTAAGTCTTGAACCTTCCTCACATACCAAATGTGTATTCTTGCCCTTTTGTCTGTCTGGCTCCAACTTCCAGACCTCATGTAAGTGTCTACTCTTTGTCACCTACCCCTCCTTTCCTCTACCCTTGTTGCCCAATCCTTTCCCTTACCTTCCCACCTTTGCTCCATCCCCATTTACATGTTGTGTAACCACGGCTGTTTTCTGTATAAAAGAGTTTCTCTTCATTTGCTCCTGGTCAACTCGCTGGCTCACATACCCTCTGTGACCGTCAGTTCACCAGTGTGCCGTCATGCTTCTTAATAAACACACCACCACAGCAAACATCTCAACTGGACTCGATGATTTCTTCGACATGACCAAACAGTTGAGTTCTATGACTCTCTGTTATACCATGTAGTGAGAGCCCACTTTACATAGGGGCTGTAAACTGTGTGCTGTTTCACATGGATACAGTTAACACTGACAGTGAGCATTCTACATAAATTACATTTATTCTGTTTTGAATGCAAGATTCCAAGTTGTGAGTTTTCAGTGTTTTTCCACTGTCGTACTGTGACTTTAAAGGATCCGAGTACTTCCCTCATCCTGTTAACTGAGACACCGCTCTGAAGATGAAGGTAAAGGCAAGTGATATTATGAAAGCAGGACATTTCAATGCTTTGTTATTGTGTTAATAATACTTCAGACTTCATTTTAGAGATTAGAATGATGTATCTGATCATTCACAAAGGAGATGTAACCCCACTCAAGCCCGCCACTACCATGTCATGCCAGCAGATGGTCTTCTTCACCACTGCTTTTTCATTTACAAAGTACAGAGCCCCTTATGGGACAAAAAAAGAGATTATTATTCATTTAAATTATTACATCACCCATATTATCCACATTATTTCCTCACTTCCTTTTAGTAGTTTGGTTCTATTTGTCCAAGTTTTGAAATCTGATTTCTGTATCATGCCTATACCTCAATATAAAGGACGTGAGTTTAGTTTGTGGCGCTCAGAGTGCTGAAACATTACATGATAAGATAAAAAGTAGCGCATCTTTACAGAAGTAATGTCCTAATTTCTCCATGAAATATGTCAAACATGTCAAAAAAAAAAAAAGACTCGACAACAAACCGTGTTTCACTTCAGGTTATATAAATATTTATTTCCATCATTTCAGCTGTGGTATATCCACATGCATGCTAAACATGGTGGTAAAGAAGTTCTGTGTAGTGTATAGAATTCATTATATGTAGTCTCAAAACAGTCTGTATCAAAGGTAGCTAACCTAGGTAGTTTACTTGTTCTAGAGTTCCTTCACGAACCATTCATCATCAGAGAGGGAATGACCAAAACAATACAACCTGCTCGGTTTTTGTTTGGCTCTCTTTAGCATTGGTGAAGGGAAAGCAGAGTAACATTTATAAAAGGCAAACAACATAAGAATTGTATCTTTTCTGGCAAAGCGTCATCCCTCCAAACAACATATTGTCCGTCATTTTGTTCCACGAGCTCATTAGGTTTGGATAAAACAGTCTTTACAACACAGTTAAAGAGTGTTCCAGTGTAAATACTCCCTGGTATCTTTTGTAGGTATTTCTTTTTACATATTGACACTCATGTATGTGTATGTGTGCAGGTCAAGTACAGTTTAACGTGCTGCTCCGCTGTGGGAGAGCTAAGAGGCTGAGACAGTGGGAGCAGGCTGAAGAGAGGAGCCGCACGGAGCGGCTTTCCTGAGAGACGACAGCGAGAGGCCACAGTTACATCCAGGGCCTGCCAAACATCTGACACTGGAACAGAAGAATCATCCTAAAGTGTGTAATATGATCTATAACCAACGCCGTGGGGCAAGATGACTACAAAATACAGAAAGGTAGTTTTGCACATCAAGTCCTATACAGTATTTAGGCCAGGTGAGGATAGCAGCTTCAGTAAAGGAAAAAGCAGAGAATATCCATCAGGGTTATACCAATCCGGGCCAGCCATACGGGCAAGGGAAGATACAATCATTCCTATGATGCTGATTTAATTCATGACAATATGTTTTGTCATGTTGAAAGCGTTTGAGTATATTTGTACTTGATTGGTTTGATGCTCTTTGTCATGTTTTGCCTGGTGAAGACTCGCCTGCTCAAATGATGCCTGTTCCCATCTAATAAAAGCTGTGCAGCTACATTATAATGTGCAAATACTCTCTGCTTTCCCCTTCATCAACAAACTATTACATATCAACTGAAAACTATTATGCACAAGAACAAATGTGTTTTCTAAAATCTGACGTCACCACTTTTCAGAGACATTTCCTGTCCTTTCCATACGTGTAGGAACCCTGCTGATATATTGTCAACGATAAGGAAACTAGCAACAGTTCAATATTCGACACGGCACTCAGAAATCTAGAGAAACAATTTTACACAGAGAGAGAGAGAGAGAGAGAGAGAGAGAGAGAGAGAGAGAGAGAGAGAGAGAGAGAGAGAGAGAGAGAGACAGAGAGAGAGACTCCTGTACACATCAGCTATTTACAGATCACAAAACCATGGGGACAAGCCATGTTAGTCAGATACCATATATACAGGTTAGACTCGCTCTGTTTCAGAGTTCTAGGTAAAGAAGTTTCAAATTCCTTGAAATCATTCAATATATATATATATATATATATATATATATATATATATATATATATATATATATATATATATATATATATATATATATATATATATACATATTCATTTATCAGTAGCAAGTTTGCACAAGAAACTTGTAAAGTTGTAAATGCATATTGACTCTCATGTTTCATAACAGCATCATTAATTCATGCATAGAGGAACTAGACACGATGGTTACATACCATACTGATAAAGAAGATCACGGTGCTCTATGGAGGTGTGTTCAGGAAATATTAAAATCACATTTCTTTTAAAAATACTTAAATGAAACCAAAGCTTAAAGTGAGAACTCAAAGAATGAAAGAGTTTTTACTGATGAATAAACGTGGATAATCATGTCTTTGTACTGATATCAATATGCATGTCTGCTACCTGACAGAAGAGATTCTGGGTCCTTTGATATTGGCTGATTGTATTTTTGTGAACAGAAATATGAAAAAAGGAGTGATGACAAAATAAAAACAGAATGTGGCTGCAGAACGAGAGAAATTGGTCCCAGATTCAGTCCTGCTTCAAACAACAAACCAACACTGACGTCCTTTTAAATGTCCATGAACGCCTCACTCCTCATCATCTTCCTCCTCCGTGTACCTTACACGCTCCATCCTGTCTGTTAAAAGGCTTGGGCTGAGCACAGGAGTGTGTGTGGAGTGTGTTTATATATGTGTAAATTGAACTACTTGTACACACACAAGTACTGCATTCTCCAGTCCAGGTTTACTTGTGGAACCTCTGAAAGTAAAGGGTGGAGTCATCAAACAGCGGGTTCTTCACCTCCATTTCCCCCGTCTACAGATGGACAGAGAGAGGGCGACACAGTTCATCATCAGACATGTTTCCTCTGCAAGAGCTATGATTGTGTAAAATCACAGTACGTAAATGTTAAAATGAAACTAAACAGTACACTATGTTGGAACTTGGATAAAGAATACAGAAAATACAGACTTTGCATTACTTATAATAAGTCATGTTTAGAATGAACATGAGGTGAAGACTTGTATCAACCTCATGCAAGTTTAACGTATTCCATACAATTTATTCTGTGTTATCTGACGACGTTTTTGAGGCACTTGGAAAAGTATTTCAGAAAAATTCTATAAAAGATTCCATGATGGAAAACTAGGACTAATACCAAATGACATAATTGGAAGAGGCTGACTGCAGCTCTAAATGTATTACAATTAAATGGTTAAAGCCCGATCCTCCAACTTACAATATGTGGATTGATAAAGTCTGGGAAATGTACCATATGGAACATAATAATAACTTGTGCCTTGAGGCTTCAAAAAGATATATTTGTTAACAGATGGAGACATGACCATACTAATGCAGTAAAAGTCATTTATTTAATTTGATTTCATTTTATTTTAATCCATTCATTTATTTCCATTCAAGCTGCTTATTATTTCATTACCTATTGTTATGTTTGTGTGTTTTTCTTATTCAACCATGTAATTTGCACGTTTAACCTGAAGCACATACTCTTATGCTGTATTAAGCAGATCATAAATGGTGAACAGCAGACTAAATGTGAATGTAATAAAAATTAAGTAAAAAAAAAAAAAAAGATATGCAGTTCCAGATTTGGACTGTTTTACTAATAGCAGCAGTAAAAGCTCCGAAGTAACTAATAACATAAATGATATCTTTGTTCCATTACAGCTGCATTAAGGATGACTGGGGGCAGTGCCACAAGCTGTAAACATCACAAAGTTACAGATCCTCTCATTTAAAGCTGCACTAATTGAATTTTTTGCCACTTGTGGGCAGAAGAACAAGCTGAAAACACACTGGATATATTTTCACCTTCTGGAGCTGTGTTAGCAAACAGTTCCAATTTACCAATCTACAACAACATCATCTTTCATTTGGACTCATTGGGGCTGGGGGTCACTGCCCTTTTGCTCTGGTTTGGTCTCCACCAACTCCTGAGAAAAATACCTGGCTCATTTTCCGTGTCTGTTGGTTCTGGATATGTAGCATACAGTAGATTTATCAGAGCTTCTTCACTGAAGCCAATGGGAGCTGATATAATCAGCTAGCAAATGAAATATGAGCCACAAGAAGCTAAAATGCTCCCTATAGCTGAGGGCAACATTACACATTTTTAATATGAAAATTATTGATAAGTGGAGCCTTAAATTGAAATAATAATTACTTATGCTTATATCATTCTTTAATTCTGGTTAAGGGCTTCCTACTAAAGCAGTGCTGTAACACTGTGGATAATCATCCCGCCTGTTGACATCCACATTGCCGTATGACGTTCAATAAATGTTGAGATAATAATGCAGAGTTCACTCACAGGTGCCAATCCAGGACACTCATACACTGTGAAATCTCCGTCCTCGTTCTCCTCATCTGTTGATGCTCCTGAGTCGGGAACTTTTGGCTCAGCCCTGTGTCTGCAGAGGTCACACGCAAAGACACACACGGTCATAAAATATTCAGAGGATAACGGGGATTAGAAGAGCCAGAGGGCAGGGCAGGGGACGAGAGACGAGGGGGGCAGGAGACAGACACACATGCTCGGGAAAGATGAGCGTGTCCGGGCTCGGAGGGTGACTCACTTCTCCAGGGAGAGCATCTGCTGCTTCTGGTGCTGGTAGTGGTACATTTGGGCACTGTGGGCCAGCTTCTTGTCCCCAGGCTGGAACACACCGAGGGACAAAAGGGGACATGAGAAAGTCACTGATATTCTTCCACATCTAATCACACCGTTCAGTTGACATTCACTTTGCAGCACGTGTTCGTTCTGCACGTGCTCATGGCACGTATATATAGTTCTATTTAAACAACTCAACTTCCACGTTCATTTCATTCAGAATTATTTGTTGTTTGCTTAATGGAGAAATATGTAGTATGATTAGTGGTATATGATATAATCAATTACTACATTTACTGCTATGACCCTGACAGTGTATGCTGATGATGCACATTACAATGTTACCCGACACATTATTTAAAGCTGCATTCATTGATTTATTTTGGCCACTTGGGGCAGCGTGAGAAGCAGTAAACACAACATGGCGAGTATACAGCATGAAGGCAGTGAGCAGTTGATTATTTACACCTCCAGCAGACACAGAGTAACATGAGCATAAAACGGCGGCTGCGGTCAGGTGATAATTCCCTTTCATCACACATTAAAGTAAATAATGCAGCTTATACACAGTAGTTTGACAGTGGTTTCCCTGTTAATGTACAATTAAATATACAACATTTGGACATAAAAATTGAACATGCAGTACATGGTTGGACTGGGCTCTTTAAGAAGTCCTTCTAATCCTAAAGAGAGTTTCTACTCACCAAACTGTCAAAGGTTTGGGCTCTCATCAGTCCATATACAGGGTAGTCCACCTTCTGAGTTAGATGCACACCTTTCTGCAATCTGGGAAAGAAAGAAGTAACATTGTGCCCACAAATACAGGACGTATACACTGTATGCATATACAGTACTGATTTATGAATGCATTTTGAATTGACTGGCATGCTTTGCTTTGTCTTTGTGATGTTGCTGTCGGCAAAATAGGACACCGTGCACAGTAAAAGTCTAAACATTTAAATTCATTAACAGATAGATATGTTCAGAATAAGATAGAGTACGTTATTGATCCCCGAAGAGAAATTCATCTGTTACAGCCGCAGTTACAAGTATCACAAACACAACACAGGCATAAGATATATACAAAAGTCATGAGGCAGATAAGTTTAAAGTGGCTAGAGTATAAATATAATTCAAAGTCTCAGGGAAGAAGAACCTATAGTTCTATTCATGTGAAAATATACTAAAGAATATATATACATAAACTCTGTACAGAATATATATACATAAACTCTGTGCAAACAAAATGCACACTGTACAATCTAAGTCAGTCAAAGAATGAGTCAGTGCACGTTATGTGTCATATGTTCGTATCCAAACATCAATTTCAGACTCACAGAATGAGTCTCTTTCCTGGGGAGTCATAAAGTGAAAATAAAATATGACAGGTCATATCTCTCTTGTGATTTCAATCTTTGTTTTGATGATTTGGAGAAGCATTCACTTCAAAACGTGCATTCACTGACAAACATGATAAGCTGAATCACATCCACACCGAGAATATGTTTTATATGGCAGGAAGGGTCTTCAAAATGCGACACTATTGAGTTGCATTATGGGAAATGCAGGATATCTCTGCCTTGCTTTAATATTATTATCTCTCACAGGTTTCACAACAGTATGAACGTGCAATGCTAAATTAGTGGAGCATTAGATTAGTCTATCAAATATTTCTTCATAGATAACATCAGCAACAGCATTTCCTTTCATCCATTTTGAGAGACAATTGATTATTGTCCCAACCTCTCAAATGCCTCTTAAAACAGGCATTGTTCTGACATTTTATGCCCCAATTATATAATTTAATTGAGAAAAAAAAGACAGATGAATTATTAATGAAAATAATGGTTAGTTATAGTGAGACAGTGATTTGAGGTTGTCTGTAGTTTAATTTATCCTGAATTTTAAGCCTCATGCACTTTATTAATAAGAGTTTTAAAGTAGTTTTAAAATCTCTTACCTGACCCAGCAGGCCCCTGCAATGATCAAAGCCAGCGAACCAGCTACGATGAAGACGCTGCTCATGACTGAGAAGAGATACATACAGACAGTTAGGGGAAGAGAATGCTGTGCAGGTCTGCTGGTGTCAGAGGAAGACATGATCCCTGACTGTAGCTCTTCAAATGTGTTGAAGCAGAGTGCAGCGCTGCTGAGGAGCTGCTGGGAACGACTGAGCGCCAGGGTGCAGTGTTTGCAGGGAAAACAGTAACAGAGTGAGGCAGATCTGATTCACAGAAACATACAAGCTCTGTTTGTACAACCCTGCAGTAAATCTGTGGTCAGTCCGAGATTTCTTCAGACAAACGCTCTTTTATTTTATTAAACTTTTATTAAACTCCTGCAAATGTTTTGCACTTTGAAGATCTTTGAATGTCTGCTCATGTCAAGATGGGCGCTCTTCAAAACATTCTTTATTTACATCATTTTTGTTTGCGTGACTGAAAATTCAGTTTCAGTTGATTCCCCGCTGCCGCCACGGGTTCACTGGAAAACACATCACGGTATTTCCCAGGAATATTTGCCAAAATCCACTGCCAGTGGGTCCTGTGGGTCCGGTCATGTGTGTATCTATGCGCTTGTGTACTGACTGTATGTACTGGTGCAAAGAAAAAAAACACCACACAACTATCACAGCCAAATACTGAGCAACAGGTCTGACCATCAAATATTATTGCTTTGGTGAGGTAAGCATAAGGAAGGATGCTGAAAAGTGAAAGGATAATATATTCCTGCACATTGGTGAAGGCTCCATTCATCCTGAACCATATACAGAGCTTTTGGAGCAACATATGCTGCCAAGTAGACGCTGTCATTTTCAGGGACGACCTGCTTATGTCATCAAGACGATGTCAAAACACCGTCTGCACGTATTCAAACAGCATGGCTCTGTAGTTAAAGAGTCCGGGTGCTAAACTGTCCTGTCTGCAGTCCAGACGTGAAAGTGTTTGGCGCATTATGAAACATAAAACACAACAAAGGAGACCTTGGACTGTAAAACTGTTGAGCAGAAGTCTCAGTTCGCAGACATTTACAGAGTGTTGCTGATGAACGGGAAACATGACCCTGTCCAACTTTATTCACACGTGTTGCTGACATCAAAGTAGAAACGTCTAAAGGTAACATAAAACTTACTGATGAAGACACTGTCATTGGACGGGTAAGGGAGGATGATGGGATCGTTGAGCAGAGCCGGGGTGTGGTTTGTGGTAGTGGTAGTAATGGTGGTGGTGGTGGTGGTGGTGGCGGTGGTGGTTGGGGTGGGTGGAGCCACAGTGGTGGTGAACACTGGCGCCTTCGTGGGCTGCTCTGTAGTTGATGCTCCGTGGGCGGGCCCGGACTCACTGAGCTGCATGGATTTGGATATGTCCTGGAAGGGTGGAGCTGAGAGAAGAAATAAAAGAAGTTTAGAGTCACTACGTCAGCAGGGATGTGGTGGTTCATACCATTATGGGTAAATGAAAGGCCTATGCAGTACCTGGCAGCCTGGACTCAGTTCTCTGTTCACTGATGATGGCAGAGAGAAAGTCGATCTCCTCATCCAGCTCAGGGTAGGTGCTCACCTTACCTGGAGAGACACAAAATTAGAATCCAGTAACACAACACTCATTTATCCAAACTCCATGTGCACAGGTCAGAGAACAGCAGGAAGATCCAGAAACAAACAAACGTGAAGTGATATCTGCTGACTGCTGGAAATTAGAGTCACCCGTCCTGCCCGTGTGGATCTGCTGCTGAGGGTCACGACAGTGGGTAAACAGAAACGCAACACTGCCCTCATGTGGCATGAGAAAGAGCCACAGCCTTGACTGTGTTAATGAGTGAACCTCCTGATCCTGTGCTCCACTGCAGAGCAAACGTCACACTGCCAGGGAGTTTATCAAGCTGATGAGTGGGAGGAAGTCATACAGGCGTGGAAGCTGCAAGTGACACAGTGAGTGTTTGTGTGTGTGTGTGTGTGTGTGTGGATGGCTCAGTGCTCTACTGTCAGCCTGGCTGCTCAGAGAGTGGGTGGATGGCAACATGGAGAAGAGGAAAGAAAAAAAAAAAAAGACAATGATAGAGAAGGAGGCAGGCGGGAGGTGGGGTGGGTCTTTCTTAGAATCATGAATGAAAAGCATCACTACGGCAACAGGAAAGAGAGAGAGGAAGAGGAGAAGAGAAACAAAGCACACTGTCTGTATGTTGATCACAGCCTGTCGACAATCAGATTGAATGTTACGCTGTAACTGGTCATTAGATGACGTGTCCCACTGTTTCCACTCATATCACATATGTATGAATATCAGAATCAATAAGTGTTTGATTAAAATCAATCATTCATTAAGTCTTTAATCTATTGTTTGCTGGATAGAAGTGATATCTAGACGATCATCAAGTATTTAATCTAAAAAAACAAATTAAAAAAACAAAACAAGACTGAATGATGGAAGGAATAGTGCATTTGTTGGGGGACTATATTCAGCAGCGGATTCATTTACATTTGGTGCTGTCGTGAGTATTTCTGGCAGCAGGACGGTGTGTGTGTGTGTGTGTGTTTGCCTTAAAATAATCTACAGTGTGTGTGTTTATGTTAGAATAAATATGTCGCCCAGTGCAACAGTTTCGCTCATTAATTGGACATTGGATTGCAATATTTTTGGCATCAGTGTGCACATTATAATAACAATATAGAAGACTTCTCCTTTAATTCATTCATTCCATGTATCAGTACAGTATAACACAAATAAACAGCAGGTTAAATGTTCAATATGATACTGGCAGGTAATATCAACATACACAGAGCCTAAGCTGCAGATTCTGAATATTTCACTGACTCTTTGTATGCTTACTGAGGTTTTTCATGTCTGGAAAATATCCAGTGAGTTTTTCACTTCTTTTAGAAACATTTCAGACGTGAACGGAAACATTTTGAGACAAACAAAGTGAACATACTGGAGGAAGCAAATCACGAGAGGGGAGAGTAACAAAGAGAGGATGACTGTGCCTCACGACAGGCCAGCGCACCACCACTGTAACTGTCTTTACTGCAGTGGGCAGTTCAGCTGGCAGCAGGGCAGTCAGGACATGAGTCAGTCAGTCAGTCAGTCAGTCAGTCAGTCGAGTCCTGCTTGGCATAGACTCTAGCCTTTCTGTCTGATTAATGAAGGAATCGGGGTTGAAAGGTTCCAAAGCTGTCTCATCCAGTCTCTCTAGGACATGAAGGTCTACACGATCCACAGACAAGACTCACTCCGCTGTTCCTCCTGTAGCCAAAATCCTTCAAAGTATTTCATTCATCAATCATTTGATTTGAGTGATTCAAAACTTTTGATAACAAACTTGTAAAGATGCAGAAATAAACCAGCACTTATTGCACTTACAGGGTATGATTCATTCACACTTTAAATTCATACTGTACAAAGATCTTTAATTAAAAATGCATTTTACTTTCTGAAATTCTATGTTTAAATATGCAAATGAGGCACTGACTCAATAGAAGTGCACTTACATTTACAGAACAGAACAGAGATCTGAACATTGGCTGAAGCCAGGTTTAACATTTATTTTGTTTTGTTCACATATTGGTTCAAAGGTTGTTGTTTTTAATCACTCATCACCATGCCCTGGATTTAACATGGGCCTGAGCTTTAGCATAGCACAGTAGTACAAGTGTCTTGATCCGTCTCACTGGTAGACAGTGCAAGGAGCATAGGAGAGGTGTATTGTGGGAGAACTTGGACAGGTCGAGGCCAGTCAGGCCAGTGACCAACTGACTTATCTTCATGTACATTTAGAGCTATTAGTGACTACACAAAAAACTAATTCATTTCACTGCAAAATCAACACTAGAATCAACAAAAATCAAAACAGCCTACTCAAAACAATCTTTACTACGAGGGCTCTTAAGGAAAATGCCAGCTTTGAAACGGTCCCTGTAACATGAGAACAGATGAGAGCGGGCAGCCTGACCTCGCCTGGGCTGCTGCTGTGACACTGTTTGGTTGCACTGCTCGTCAGGTGTGATGTGTGACAGCGTATGGGTGGGGAAAGATGCTCCTGGCGGGTGAATACAGAGCTAAGATGACTGTCAGACAGGCGACAAGATAAACACACGTGTATGAAAGGAACACAGTGAAGAAGTCTCCAGCCAGCAGTACATGCTGCCTATCTCAGTTCACCACAATATTCTTTCCTTCGACTGACACGTTTTGTTGCTGAATGTTTCCAGAATATTTCCACCGTGTTCTGTACAAAGCAGCTCTGCCCCCTTGACACATCCCACATCCAGCAGCTCATTATCACTTCTGGCACACTGGCGGAGCACGACGCGAAAGCAGAGACTCGCAAGGATTATTAGCGCTTGACATTAAATATGACACACACTGCTGACCCAGTTGAATGGAAGCTGGAAGCTGGCAGCACACCCACTGGGAGTCTCTGAAGTCGCCCTTTGATAAAGTACATGACTCATGTGTAGAGGAAAGAGACAGAGGGGAAGGAACACTGTTCAATTAGAGTGTAGCTAGCACACTGAATGTGTTGCATTCACTCTGCTGACTCTTCATACAGTTATTGTCTTATTTGTGTTCTGAAAACAGTCATGGTGGAGGACAGGAGCTACAGGAACCTAGACACTGGTACCACTTACCTTTAATGGACTGAGCAGGGTGAGGAGCGTGCCTCCTCTTTACCACACAACGGCCATGGGAGTTCTCTACCAGGTGGTGAAGGCAGGGCCCGCAGTGTGAGCTGCCCGGCTGGCAGAAGTGCCGTCCTGCCTGGGCACAGTCTAAACTCCGAGGGCACAGATGAGTTCCTGTGGAGAAAGACACGACATGATTTATGAATGTTTTAAAACGCTCTCATTTCTAGCTACATCTCTTCCATTTTTATACAAATCAGTCTTGAATCTTCAACTTTCAACATTTACAGGTTTGTTTGTTTTTTTCTGTTTTAACTGGCATGAGGAAATCCAACCTGGAAACCTTTCTTGAAGACAGTGAGATGAGAACACTGATATCACTCTAATGTATGTAAAGTAAATACACTGAACAAAAATATAAATGCGACACTTTTGTTTTTGCTCCCATTTTTTATTAGCTGAGCTCAAAGATCTAAAACATTTTCTATATACACAAAATAACCATTTCTCTCAAATATTGTTCACACATCTGTGTAAATCTGTGATAGTGAGCACTTCTCCTTTGCCGAGATAATCCATCCCACCTCACAGGTGTGGCATATCAAGATGCTGATTAGACAGCATGATTATTGCACAGGTGTGCCTTAGGCTGGCCACAATAAAAGGCCACTCTAAAATGTTCAGTTTCATCACACAGCACAATGCCACAGATGTCGCAAGTTTTGAGGGAGCGTGCAATTGGCATGCTGACAGCAGGAATGTCCACCAGAGCTGTTGCCCGTGAATTGAATGTTCATTTCTCTACCATAAGCCGTCTCCAAAGGCGTTTCAGAGAATTTGGCAGTACATCCAACTGGCCTCACAACCGCAGACCACGTGTAACCACACCAGCCCAGGACCTCCACATCCAGCATGTTCACCTCCAAGATCGTCTGAGACCAGCCACTCGGACAGCTGCTGCAACAATCGGTTTGCATAACCAAAGAATTTCTGCACAAACTGTCAGAAACCGTCTCAGGGAAGCTCATCTGCATGCTCGTCGTCCTCATCGGGGTCTCGACCTGACTCCAGTTCATCGTCATAACCGACTTGAGTGGGCAAATGCTCACATTCGATGGCGTCTGGCACGTTGGAGAGGTGTTCTCTTCACGGATGAATCCTGGTTTTCACTGTTCAGGGCAGACAGCGTGTGGCATCGTGTGGGTGAGCAGTTTTCTGATGTCACTGTTGTGGATTGAGTGGCCCATGGTGGCAGTGGGGTTATGGTATGGGCAGGCGTATGTTACAGACGACAAACACAGGTACATTTTATTGATGGCATTGTGAATGCACAGAGATACCGTGACAAGATCCAGAGGCCCATTGTTGTGCCATTCATCCACGACCATCACCTCATGTTGCAGCATGATAATGCACGGCCCCATGTAGCAAGGATCTGTACACAATTCCTGGAAGCTGAAAACATCCCAGTTCTTGCATGGCCAACATGCTCACTGGACATGTCACCCACTGAGCATGTTTGGGATGCTCTGGATCGGCATATACGACAGCGTGTTCCAGTTCCTGCCAATATCCAGCAACCGTTCAGTGTATAATGCTAACATCTAGCCTCTGCCCAGAAGGTAACAAAATCCACCGACAGTTTACACAGTTCTTTGTTGTTGTCTTGGTGCTAAGCTAAGCTAACTAGATTACTGTATGTTCACAAAGCAAACAATCCCAATTACAATCACAAGCTCGTCTGTCAGAAAACAAAAGAGCACATTTCTAAAAAATGTCTATAAATCTTTCTTTCAATAGAAAACTGAAATGAGAAATGTTACATGGACAATGACATCAGCTGGCCAAACCTTAATCACCCTTCATTACTACCACTACCTTATGCTGTAGTATGCAGTAGTACAACACACACACACACATACGCATGCACGCTGACTCTGTGGCGTCCTACTGTCTAATAAATTCACTGAAAGAACCAAAAATAAACACACAGTTGTTGAACTGAAACCTCATATTTAATCTAAAATAGATCAACTGTTGAAAGTGAGAAACTTTCGGGGCGGCGTTTAGCTCAGTTGGTAGAGCAGCCGCCCCATGTGCGAGGGCTCAGTCCTTGCTGCGGAAGCCCAGGGTTCGAATCCGACCTGTGGCCCACATGTCATTCCCCATCTCTCTCTCTCCCCACATTCCTGTCACTCTTCAGCTGTCTCTATCAAAATAAATGCTTGAAAAGGCCAAAAATAATCTTTAAAAAAAAGTGAGAAACTTTAAACTGTAAAACGATATGCCTGTTTTGAATTTGATGCCAGCAACATGTTTCAAAAATGTTGGGATGGGGTTTACATTTACATTTTACAGAGTGCCAACTATTTTGGTAACAGTGCTGTAATGAAGAACTTGAATTTATGAATTCATTCGCATTTTGTAGTAGTCGAGTATCATCCAATCGGCGCCCTTGTCGGTTTGCCTGCAACACTTACACACAGGCCTCTATGTGTCATGGAAGTTACTTATCTTCATGTACATTTAAAGCAGTGTTATCTCTAACTCAGCTATTAGTGGCTACATTAAAAACTAATTCATTTCAACACTGGAAGTCTTATTCTCGAGTGACACAAAAGTCAAAACAGCCTACTCAAAACTGAGTAAGAATTATGTGTCTAAAGGTCAGAGATGATAGCCAAGCTTTATTATGAGGCCTCTCAAGGAAAATGTCAGCTTTGAAACTCTCCTGTAACATGAGAACAGATGAGAGTGGGCAGCCTGACCTCGCCTGGGCTGCTGCTGCTGTGATACTGTTTGATTGCAGCTGGAGGCCAGCACTGCTTATCAGGTGTGATGCATGACAGTGTATGGACATGCAAACACACCTGTATGAAGACAGTACAGTATGTGGTTTAGCACGTTCATATTGAGGTGAAAGTCCGCTTTACTCGCAACTGTTCTGTTACTTCACTGAGCGTTAAGACTGCAGACATTTATTGTGTTTATTTGCTTTCCTCCCAGAGTGAGCCGAGAAGGTTTCAGACCTGTGTCTGTGTGTGAAGTACAGTGCTGTAGTCAGGATGTGACACGCTGGGCTTTAAATAATTATGTCAATGAAAATATGACATACAGTAGGATTTGTTTACAACTCTGTGCTGTGAAAGGCTTAGTAAGCAGCAATTCTGTTTATTTTTAGCTTTGACTGTGTTAGAAGTGATCAGAACTTCATTCTAACATTACTGCACAGAGTAAAGTTTGTTCACCGGCAGTGAAAAGAAGACGAGTAATCCGACAAGATTACATTACTTTGAAGTAACTATTAGGTTTGTTTTTTTCATACAACATAACAGGAGGAGGAGATGTTTGTGCACTTCAACTTGTTTCAGGTTGTGCTCACGTCTATTCTGAACAGTCATGTCAAAGAATTCTTCCTCATTTGGAATAAGAATTTTCATGACACCTAAACTTGAGCAACACATATCTACCACTCATACTACCATGAATTAACGATGCCACATTGATGTTGTCCAAATATACCTTGTATCAAATGTACTACAGTAGGAATAAGAAGCTAAAAGTAGAAAAGAATACAATAAACCTGTTTCAACTGTAGTCTCACTGTGAGTTTCTCCATGATAAAGCTCATTCAACCCCGTCTCTTCAGTGAGTGATGCCAGCGGGCTGCAGCTAAAACCAGGAAGTTGTAATTGTTTTTGTAATTGTTGTTATTATAATATATACAGTGGTGGCCAAAATGATTAGAAGATGAAGCAGTGTCTTCAAGAAGTGTGTGTCAGAAACTGGGTGAAGAAGGACTTGTTGGCAGAATAGCAGCAAAGAAAGCATTACTGAAAGAGAAACAGAAATCTGCAAAAGTTTGAACAGTTTGGCAACAAGTGAAGAGTGTATGTTGGACGGAGGGAGGGGGAGAGATATAAACATGAGTGTCTCTTGTCAACAGTTAAACACAGAGGGGGTAGTGTTATGGTGTGGGGCCATTTCAGCCTCGGGAACAGGTGACTTAGTGAAAACTTATGCGTCATGGATAAGAAAGTATACCACAACATTCTGGTGAGACACAGAATAGCATCTGGGAGTTATCTTATTAGGCCTGGATTTAGTTTCCAAGAGGACAATGACCATAAACATTCTTCTAACTATTGTCTGAACTACCTGTGACAGAAGGAATCTGCTGAAACATTGAAAATGATGGACTGGCCCCCTCAGAGTCCGGACCTCGACCCCATAGAGCAAATTAAACTGGATAGATGTATTGTACATTCAAAGGAAAGCCTTTGGCTTGAGTTGCAGAAGGCATGGGATAACATTAGTGCTGAAGTTCTCAGGAAATATATTGACACAGTGCCAGAGAGATGTGCTGCTTTAACTGCTGCAAAAGGTGGACATACTAAATATTCAAGTTCAAAGTGGATAAAATCAGTAGGACTCACTTCATCTGATATTTGTTGTGCTCAGAGTAACATCTGCATGTTTCATGAACATGCAGATGTTCATGAAACAAGGCCAATATTTTCAGATCTGCCAGGTGTTCTAATCATTTTGGCCACCACTGAATAATATTCCATTTTCATATTGTTATTCTTAGATTCATGTTGTTCATGTTGTGCAGTGTGTTGTACATTTTTTATGTAACCCCTTTCTATGTCTCTTTCTCTTTAACATAATAACTAGTAATCTGTAATCTATTACATTTCATCCGCTTCACATCAGTTTAAAATGAAGCACAAAATGTTTCTGTTGGCTTGAACAGGTGAATAAAATGAAGTGAGTTCACCTGCACGGCACTGCTGCAGCAAACGCTTCCCCACAAGGAGTATCTGTTGCACTTGTTATGGTGGGACAGTGCATCCATTCACTTCTCACAGTGTTTTCTTAGTTACCACAAGACATGTGAGGCCAGCACCAGTGTGCAGAGAAGAATACAGCTGGACTCGTCTTCCTGATTAGACCCAGCTATCAATATTAACCCTTTTAGCTTCTTCGTCAGAATGGCTCTCGCCTCCCCGCTACAGGAACCTAGACACTGGTTGCCATGACAACTGCCATGGCAACAGAGGAGGTGTGACATCATCAGTGGGTGAGTCACCACACAGATGCACAAGTCAAGGATGGAAGGTTTGTCTCAGGCTGGTGTGTCAAGCAGAAAAAGGCAGGGATGACAAATGCATGTAAAGAACAACAACGATCAATATTTCCTGAGGCTGTCGGTGATAACACTGAAAACAGGCCAAGTGCTAATTTATTGTAATTATAGAGCTTTAAATATTGCATCATATGTCAATATGCTCCCAAAACAACATAGACTTCATTTCTGCACAATGAAGTGTTTCATACTTCTTAGCAACAGTAATGTAGCTGCATGTGTTGGTCCTTGCTGCACTATGATTATTGCCACAGCTGAAGCAGCTATCAAACTGCACACCTCACTCATGCACACAATGGCCTGTCCTTGGAGACTACAACGACAGTAGCTAATCTATGCAAAGCTTTACAACTGGATGATGGAGAAGAGGATGCTCTGGGACAATGTGTGCCCCCGTTTCTCCCTCTGCCATGCTACAAACCTGCAGAGATGAAGGAGCTGCAGTCAGTTCATTTCCAGAATGTCCAGATTATAAAAGGCTCAGCGAGTGTCATGAAAGAAATACTGCAGACGTGCAGCAACATGAACTCAGTGACATTTGAGACAGTACCAATGCACTTCAATGCAAACATGTGAATGTGACTGGGGTGGAAATAAGGTCTGTGGATTTTAGTACTGATACAAGAGCTTAATACAAATAATTATAGTTAATTCATTAGTCAGTCAGCCATGTTGTCATGGTAACACAGAGTGTGAGCACTGTCTTTCATAAACACAGAGCACACATACAACATACAAAATAGAAAACGCTGTAGTATAGAGTCACTGTTCAACATGCAGCATAAATACACAGATCAGTTGTCTGCACCTGTTGCACAAACACAACAGTGACTGTGAAAACTCGACATTCATCTGCACTGCTTTGAATACATCCATATTCAAATCAAACTGACTCCAGAGCAGCTTTATCAAGGCCATTTGAAAAAGGCTGTAAAGTGCGTTGGAGCGTGTATTACGTTCAGCGTTTTGTACTTCTATCAGGAGAGTCTTGGTGCACCAGTCACATTCCCACAGTGTGAAACACACTTTCTTCTAAAGTCACAGTTTCCTAGCAACCTCTTGTCCTGTGTTTGATTAAAGAAAAGGAAACACGTTCACTCGTTCTCTCTTTTCACGTCCTTAAAGGTTCTGGGTAGGGTTTGGCAGACGCAGGCTTTTTTAGGCTATGCTGCACCATAGTCCAGATCCACTCAGATTTGAGTCCTGCTGGATCAGATGAGCATCACTGTCTAATGCTGCATGAAAGCCGAATACTGGAATGACACCTCAGTCTAAACTTTAATTTAAACACATCTTCACGTGAACATTTGTTCAAGGGTTTCTTTCTACAGCAGATCCTAAAGTTGCAATTAATACAATCAATATGTTTAGTAGGTTTGAGTTTACAATTCAACAAATGCATAATATGGAAGGTGTGTTTGATTATAACCTCACCTCAGACCTAAATCAATGAGAAATTTTAGAAATCAGGAATGAGGCGACATCCAGGTAGCATTCAATAAGTTCACAATAAATGAACCTGGGCGTCACACTGACATAAAGACTCTTGTTGAAAAGGGTCAGCATCACCTGAAGAAGATACCTCTGCCTTACACCTTAGGTCTGAAGGAGTCAGAGAGGCATTATGATACTGCTTTCTATTCCCGGGTCACATCCTGTGAAATGGAATAGCTCCATTTATCTGTGGCTTAAAGTTGAGTCCGAGGAGGTGATCTTAAAATAAATGGCTCAGAGTAAAAATAGAAACATCATCTGGCAGAGGACTTTGATCAATGATCATTAAAAGATTGGAGTCACTCCATCTTTTAAATAACAGGTCACTGGAAGTCTATTTTAATGAATCATCGTTGTTACAGTATGCGGCTGCCTACAGAACCTGCTTAAGCAATACAATGTCTAATCTTACACCGGTGTTGTTGCAGTGGTGCCAGTCTCAGTCATCTGAATACAAATGTATCATCTAAAGTGTGTTCCATCTCTCTGCTGCGCCGAGGTGAAGTGAAATTCAGCAGACGGTGAATGCAGCGGCCGGCTCCCATCGCTTCAGCTGTGACGTTCACTGAGATGAAAATGTCAGGCGGCTGGGAAGCTCTGATGCTGTGTGTGTTCTCACAGCCCTCACAGCGCTGACACTGACACTGCTGAGGCTCATAAAGAGCCTACAGAGTGCAGCCATATGTGGGTGGGGTGTGTATGAGGCCCTGATCACTGACATGACTGCAGACCAATCAGTGTGCAATCAATGCATATCGTAAAACTGCGATTCATTTGGTACGGATGAGACACAAAGGTCTCAGCATTGGTGGGAAATACTATCACACTGTTTATTTAAATCAGTGTGAAAATAACTTGTGTTATGAGTTATTATGAGTCATTCACAAAGTGCATGTAGGGCAACCTCATGCAAAGAGGAAGAGAGAGGTGGTACTTTTTTTTATCTCCGTGCCAACGTGGCACCTGCCTGTTAGGTGGAGACACTTGTTTTATAGCCAGGTAATGAAAACAAGCATACCCAAGAATGTGGTGCAGGAAAAAACGTTCTATCTAACCCGTGTAACGATGTGGAGTGTGTCCATATTGATAAATTCTCTTCTTCTTCTTCTTCTTCTTCTTCTTCTTCTTCTTCTTCTTCTTCTTCTTCTTCTTCTTCTTCTTCTTCTTCTTCTTCTTCTTCTTCTTCTTCTTCTTCTTCTTCTTCTTCTTCAGATATTTTAAAACGATATGTAGATATATTATGAATGATACTTCTAAAACAATCTAAGTATCAAATGGAAGTATGTTTGTATCAAGGCACAAACACATGCAAGGCACTTGCCAACTCATCAGGAGCAATTTGATGTTCAGTCTCCTTGTGTTGAAGGACATTTCAAATAATAGATGTCCTGTTCTGCGACCTGAGCCACGACGAACATGCTGGGTTAAAAAAATAAAGCCATTTAAAAAAACAAAAAAACAAAACTACAGGCCGAGGAAGGCCACGAGAGGCCCCGTGTCATCATGTCAGACACATCTGAACCGAACTAACTGCTCACAAGAGCAAACGAGACACAGGTACATTCATTCATGCACACTCATTCACAGAATGACCCCACTCCAACGTGTAACATGTGCACCAGCTGACAGAGAAACGGACTCGTGGCTTTTTTTTGACCACATGGACATCAGCATCATGACATTTAACACTGCAGCAGCAGTCTCCAGCGAGGAGCTCGGTGGATTGAGGGCATGCTTCTTGTGCCCTCCCTGCCAGATGGACATACAGACGGACAGCCTGGTCTGAGTTCAGAGCTGTATGGGGGGGTTGTTGTCAGTCAGAGGTTTATAGGTGATCTCACGGGGTAAGAGAGGATCACCGCTAATAGGTGCGACACGTGCAAAGTGAGAGAGAGAGAGTTAATGCTGATCCACTGCCAAGGCACTTAACTGTATGAAAACCTCCTGTTTCATTAAAGGAATGCTTCAGTATGGCTAATACACTGCCTTTTTACACTGCCTTTCCCCCCCAAGAGTGGCTGTTGGTTGCTAAAGCATACTGTAGCTCCAGTTCCACTATACATTGCTCTTTGTGTACAAATTAAACAAACAAGATACATCTTGGTATTCAGGGAGCTTTAGAGGTGTCGGTAGGTGTAAGCGCCAGGCCAGCTGCATCCCTGTGCTTCCAGTCTTCATGCATTCAAACTGAGGCGCACCACTCCTCAGAGACTGTGGGGGCACGGGGACAAACATGAGGTAAAGACTGGTGCAAGCTGGTGTTCTAAAAACAACTGGACGTTATTGTAGTTCAGCCAAATAAGACAAAGGCAAAGGGCCTTAGTATTTTTTTTTAAAGCTCGTTAATCTGTGCAGACTCAAATCCATTCACAAAATTTCATGTAACGCTGATATTTCACTCAAAACCACAAATGAAAACCTGCTTGTGACAGCCAGGCAGATATTACCACAGGGACTTGCAGCCAGCGAGGCTAATACAGCTTTTCCAAATGTGCTGTTCTAAAATCTTTACTGCTGCTTTGATAGCTAAAATCAGGTGATTCTGCCAAGTGTCCAATAACGCTAGTTCATACTAACACAAAAAAGGTGCTGAACACACTGTCAGAGTCCTTTTCACTTCGAAACATGAACATTTTTATTTATTTTGATCTTTTTCCTGTGAAAAGGCTGTTTGTGAACCAAAGCAGAGCAGCAGGTCAGAGCACACAGGAGGCTGGGTCTGCAGCAGCATCAGCAGCAGCGGCCATCTTCACACAACACAGGCCTTAATCAGGTTACGTGGTTTAATAGCCGAGTGGACGCATGGTTTCAGCTCAGCAGGGAGCGCAGCCAAGCCAGAGGCCCAGACCTCCACCTCACAGAGCCTGTTTAACTGAATTTGAACTAAGCTAATTGCTCTGACTAATGTTCAAGACCCAGAGAGACCTGAGATCCTGTTGGTCAGTGGAGCTATTATTATGTGTTGTTTTTATGTTTTAATTATGACATTTCTTTATTCATCAGTATGTTCTGTGTTGTTTCTCTTTGTATTAGGTGTTTTAAGTGAGTCCTGGCCTTGTTGACATGTGGGATTACTGTGTGTGGTGGGACATTTGTTATGACCTATGTAGTGTCTAATCAACCAGCTCCTCCCGTCCAATCAGCGGCCCCCGATCTACATACAGCAGGCTCTTCCTCCTCCACCTCCTTCACTCTCTCTCTCAGCCAGCAGCACTGTTTGCTCTGTTTCCTTTGAGTTATCCAATAAAACTAAAATTCAATTTGTCCAGTGTAGTCTCTTCCTTCATGTTGCTTCCCTTGATGCAGACGTGTAACACATGATATTTCAGAGCTGTTCCCGTCAGCTGATAATCAGGATGTGTCACCATGCATTAACAAAGGTAATTATCCTCATTTGGAGTGGAGGGTCATACAGAAGTGTCACATGATGGTTTAAATGCTGTTTGTGGTGCTGTGGAGGGATATGCTGTACACTCACTTTGTTGTAGAGCGAACATGAGGAGTGTGGATGTGTGTTAGGACTGAGCGATACAGCAACAAATACAATTCTGATTATTTTCTGCATACTGATATTCAGTCTGAGCCTTTTCATTTGTTCAAATGTCTTTATTTATGTTTCATATTTAGACTTTATTATTCTTTATTTATTCAGTTGTTTTGTTCTTTGCTGGGTGGGGTTGTATTGGGGAATCAAATCAGTATTTTTTAAAAATACATTTTTAATTTGCTTGATCTTGACTTTTTCAGATGATGGAAAAGGTTTGTCGTGTTTCCTGTGACGCCGTGGAGCTATCCAAACCACTTCCACACAGACCTCTTCATCTCTGACAGCGGGAACGTGTTTCTGAGGACAACCAGACCACATAACACCTCTGCTACGATAACCGAAGCTATGACACCGGCATACCGGCCGGCACGCCCTGAAAACATCATGTTCCATCCATTTCTCTGCCACTGAATCATCCATTTCCCACCTCACGGCGTAATGTTATTTCTGTTTCATGCCGTCTCTCAGCCAGACGCAGCAGCACACAAGCCTGAAAGCAGCACAGCTCAAAGACACCGACACACCGACACTACAGACACTACAGACACTACAGACACTGCAGCTTCAGACTGAAGGGATGTCTGAAACAACTTATTTCAAAATCACCAGAAAATTTGTCGATTTCCTAACAACTGACTTTAACAGTGATATTAAGACAGAATATATTACCCAGACCTGAGATATTACTGTAGGTCTTCTTCATCAGGGTAAGCTGTCTATGTGCTGGAACTTTCACAGTCAGTGAAGAAAGGCTGATGAATGAATCGAAAAAGAGCTGAAACAATTCACTGATCAGACGACCTGTTGGAAAATATGATTTTCTTTTCTTTCTTTTCTGATTTTATAGACTCGTCAGTCACTGATTGATAGTTTTTTCCCTGGCCAACAACCCAAAGATATTCAGCTTACTATTATATAAAACATTTTTATATAACCAGAGAGTGATGTTAAGTTGATAAATTAGAATACACTCTGTCAATGATTATCAAATCAGACAGCACTGACCCTGACAGCAACAACAGATCTCAGATATGAGAAAAAAACTGAAGTTCAGTTTGATCAGATGACACTCACAGTGACATCTTCACAGTGCTGATCTGTCCATCATTTCCTGTTGACTGAGGATGCATTGTCTAATACACCCTGAAACTATTTTAGTCAAGTTCGACACAAACAAACACAATCAGGCATGATAAGGTCATACACTGCTCACCACACAGCATTCAATAACCCAAACAGTGCCGTAGATAGTGAAGGTCTCTCTGGGAATATGGAAATATACAGAAATCAATCCCATCACAGAGGATGAATGAGTAGGCTGTCACTATTTACTTCTGACTGAGGACCACAGACACTGCAAGTCCCTGCAGCGACACTACAGCTGCAGTACATCATATCAATATCATTTGATGAGGAGCGGTGCCGTGCACAGTCCTGTTGGCCCTCTGCAGCCTGTGCATGAATGATAACAACAGCAGCAGCAGCAGCAGCAGCTCCTCCTTACCTGTCAAGCAGGTGCTCAGCGCCAACAGGGCCGCAAACACCGCAGCCTGGCAGAGCAGCGGGGCCCGCATCCTGGCCAGAGCTCCGACGACTGACGGGGGACACGGAGACCGACTGAAGGAGGAGCAGGAGGAGGAAGAGAAGGCGGCGGAGGGGAGTCGGTGATGATCATTCCCCCATCCCCCGGTGCTCATGGAGGAGAGGACACTCAGAAAGGCGAAATAAATGAGGAGAACAATGAGGAAAGCACAAAGAGTTCAGGAGACGACGCAGGCAGCAGCAGCGATCATCCGGAGCGTCCTGTGTGATTTGCCGCAGGGTGTCTGTTCTCCTCCGCGGACATGCAACATGGATGCACGGTGATGACTGGCTGATTGATTGTGGTTACTTGTTCTGAGCTGGAGAAGAGGCACGTACAGTCAGTCTGTGACGTCAACGCGCTGCGCTCCCTTCGTGCTGCCTTCAGGTGCTGCTAAAGATAAGACACCCACGTTTGAAAAACACTCAACGCCACGTAGTGCAGTCTAATTCCGTCTGTAGCGCCAAAGATAGTCGCAGGCCGGATCGAGAGTGTCTCCCTCCATGCAGCAGACCGTCTTTTCTGCTGCCCTAATGCGTCACACTTCCATCCAGTGTCCACCATAGACAGTATCAAACATGGACGCAGTATCCGTGACGCCACCCAGAGTGTGGTGGCTCTGGCAGTCCTGCATCCACCGCCTCCAGTGAGGCCTGCCACACTCCTAATTATAACTTGAAGCCTCAATATCATTTGTTCACATGTTCAAATGATATTGATCTGTGAAGTTGGACATTTTAACATGGGGGCCTATGAGGATTGACACGTTTTGTAGCCAGCCTCAAGTGGACGTTCGAGGAACTGCATTATTTGGCACTTCCTGTGTTGGCTTTACTTCACAGCCTTGGCTGTTGCTACTTGGTCTCTATGATTTCCTGTTACAGGTGAAGTGCTGCAGCTCCATGTCGGGTCTGCGAATCCAAGGGCATAGATTTGATTCTGACATTGGTCCAGTTTTCCTGTCAGTATGCCAAACACACATTGATGCACCGTTTTTACATCGTAATACATACTCTACTACAAACATACCACCCCCATTATTGAACATCTTTATTAAAGGATGGCGTCCTCCTCATACACTGGACCAGTGTATGTGTTAGCTTTGTGCTTCTCACACATAAGTAAGAAACTCCAAAGCCAGTTCTGTTAGGAATGTTGGGTCAGGGAGGCAGGACTCATAATAGTTACCTGGTTGTATTCTACATACACTGACCAGACATTGATGACAACAGTGGTTATAACTGGCACAATTCAGTTGTCGTTTTCTGCTGAATGCGCAGATCATTTTACAAAGTTGTATGATGCAGGTCCTCTGTAACCTCAGAAAACTCTCCCTCCATCCCCTCAACCACATAGCCTACCAGTGAACAAGAGCACACGTAAATCAGAAAGCTCAGAGTCAGATATCTCAAAACCTGGACAAATCACATGACTAAATACTACTAGTAAAGTCACTTTATTTATTTATTTTTGTAATTTGGGTGAACTGACCATGGAAGCACACCAATGGAATCTCATTCAAGGTAAATGTCTTTCTTCTCGTGGATAATAGTTTGGTGCTCTCTGGTGGCACAAAGGTGAACTGCATACATTATACAGGGTTAGATGTGAGATATGACATGTATCCACAAGCTGATCTGGACTCCAAAAGGAGACAGAGATGGAAGACAGTCTGACTATTCAAACTGTTCAACCCCTCCACAGATTTCATAGATGGTGTGTGGATGGTCAGGTGGAATTAGGCTGACTACAGCTGGGGACAGCTTTGGAGATGGGTAGATGGAGAACTTGAGCTCCTTGGAGGTGCAGGGAGGTGAAAACTAGCCCAGATCTTCCAAATAAACTTTAGAGTTTAGCTGAGCATATCATTGCAATCACACATTAACCCAGCACTTTGGGGTTTCTGTCCAGCACCGGGTCAGTGATCTCTTGAGAGGTGTGATGTCCTCTGGCATAGTTGTTGCCTGTGATCATCTGCAGAGGGTGGGACAGCTCTTCTCCTGAAGAGGCAGATTCTAATGATTGAAGACTTGAACTCAGGAGGCAACTATGGTATCATATGCAGCATAGTTAATGAGAGTCTACCATTGACAGCTTTATTGACCACGGACCGGTGACCAGGGTCCATGTTATGAAATCCATTTGTGTGTCTGGTGGCCTGACCAAAGGTCTGCTATAAAACATACTTTTGTTTCCCAGTGGACATCAGTAAAAGTTAATACCAAAATGACATTTAGGCTTCTCTGAGAAGCATCCTTCCAAAACATCACTATGGTGATCTATGAGTCAAACTATAATGTTATAACAAATGGAAACAACAATTAAGCATTTCTTTAGTCAATTAACCCACAGATTAATTAAAAGACGTTTAAATAGAGTAAAAGAGATGTGACGATTCATTTTCAGTTCAGTGTCAGACTTATTAACTGGGTTCCTAAGCAGCAGACATTTTGTAATCAGAAACCAGAATGCTAAACACACCATAACCCCTGCACTGGTACAGCGAAATGGAATGCAGCCATTACTGTTAGTAATTCTACGGTTGAAAAGTCTAAATATTCTGTGAGCAAAGCCAGAAATACCTAAAAATTCAATCAAATTCAGTTGCTAAGTGACGTTCTCTTCAGTCAGTTTCCAGGTTTAAGATTTTAGTTAAAAGATAAAACTTGATTCTCACAACAATCTGGCGTGTGCAACTCTACACTGACTTCTAAACCTGGAGGTCCTGTGAATCAACGAGGTGCGTCTGTGCGTGACAATGTGCAAAATGGAATTCATAAGAGAAAACAGTCATATGCCTACAATCCTGAGTGGTAACGACAAAGACCATAAAGACAGACTGATAATAATTAATCAATAATGATTTATTATCAATAACATTTCACAAGGGTAAAAGAAATCTAAAAGCTGGTCAAGAAGAAAAAAGGCGGTGCAAAATAATAAATAAAAGGGGTGGAGGGATCAGCTAAGGCACTGATGAAGTGATATAAAATTATGTAAAATGACAGTGTGCTGGTTCACTGGTCCATACACATATTTATACATATTATACACAAGGCCTCTTCATTAAAGGGATGAACTCATATAAAATAGTGTTATTCCCACCAACAAAAAGAAATCGTCAAGTCTTTCAGACATCAGTGTAAGCATTGAGGCAAATAATGAATTATAAGTTTCAGACAGAAAAAAAAAGATGATTCCACATTCATGAAGTTTTTTTCTGTTGACCAGTTAGGTTGAATAATAACCAATAAGTGAGTTTCTAACAGCACAAATTGTATTTGCACTCACAAAAGTTCTAAATAAATCAAATTGACGAAGGTCACTGAAGGCCACACAGTAAATAAATGAGACAGACTTGAGAGTTAAATCAGTTTACATGGATTTCACCAAAGGCACCTCTACCGGAGTGTTCCTGCAACTTGTCACATGTTCTAAACACACCATTATGAACTCAAGGTTGTCCACTGTGCTCACATTTACACCAGGTGAAGAGAAAGTATATCGGAACATGTGTTCCGTGTGTGTGTCTGTCAGATGGAAAGGGAAAATCATACAGAAAAAACATATTTTAAAAATTATAACAGCACCTGAGCCCTGCTCGGTGAAAATAACCTGCTGAGTGATTACTACGTGGTGTGGAGACTGAAAACTGATGTGGTAAAAACAGCATGAAGGCAGGGCAGGATTCAGTTATGGTCAAACCAATCATTTCATCACTGCTCTCTGGTCTCAGAGTCACTGCTTTTGGTCTCTGATTCTGGTGCTGTGCCAACACTCTCCTTAGAGTGCTCCTCTGCCGGCTGTGGGGCCACCTTCTCCTCCTCCTCCTCTACCGGCTGTGGGGCCACCTTCTCCTCCTCCTCCTCTACCTCCGTCCCTTCACTGCTGGGAGACTGGAAGCCGCTGTCATCGTGCGGAGGTGGGGGGAAGTCAGATGTCACCTCTGGGGGGTTCTCTGGATCTGTACCCTCAGATGGGATTTCCTCAGAAGGAGGTGGTGGTAACGCCTCCTCTGACATCTGGATGGAGGGTGGTTGTTCCTCCACCATTGGCTTGCTATCCTCTCCCTCACCATTCTCCTCTATGGCTGAAGCACTTTCTGTGGCAGTTTCAACCTTCAGTGGGACTTCTTTACCCTGCTTGACTGGTTTGTCTTCCTCCTCCTTTGAGGTGGAACCATTTGACATGTCTGGAGGGTTCTCTGAAGCTTTGGGACTTGCAGTTTCATTCTGGTCAGAAGAAGCTTTACCATCTGAGCTCTCCTCCCCATCTCCACCCTTTTCCTCCTCCTTCTCCTCTCCCTCCTTCTCCTCCCTCCTCCTCCTCCTCCTCTCCATCCTCCTCTCCATCCTCCTCTGGAATATCGTTGATGCCAGGCACTTCTACACACGACTCGGGCTGGACTGGGGAGCCTTCCACTTGGATCATGGACACCACCTGCTTCATCCTCCTCCTCTTATGAGACTCCTCACCTTGAACCTCAGCGTCACCCTCAGCATCCTCGCCTGTACCCGCAACATCCTCCCCTGTAGAGTCCGCCTCCTCCTGGTCTCCTCCGTACTCCCTGGCCCAGTCGATGGAGGGGTTTTCTCCCAGTAGGTGCAGGCTGGGGTCGCTGTTGCTGAGGACGATGCTGTCCCGGTACAGGTTGTGTCTCCTCTGGACCGCCGCCTCCTTCACAGCTACAGACAGAGAGAAGAGGTTCAAATGTGCTTGAATGAAAACGATACCAGTCTTAAAGATGTCAACAGCAGCTGGAGTTTATTATTTAGTCAATATCATTACTTTGAGATCAGCCAAGTGCCAAAAACTGCACTTTCTATGTTAAAATGTCCAACTTCACAGCAGAAATAAACATGTTTACAGCCTGGTACAAAAAACTGTTTTGGTCTCTATAGCTAATTTCCCCGTTCATGAATACTACGTCCATGTTTTATACAGTCTATGGCCTCACAGCTTTGAAGCAGCTAAACCAGTCACACAGTGAGGTATAACAGGAATAGCTAAACAAATGAAGATTGTTGTCTGGATATTGCAGAGCAGCACGATGTGAACACACTGCACCTTTACATATCCAATGGTCTCTAGCGTCTCTAATCTCTAGTTGGTCCTTAACCATATAGTGATTGGTTAGAGAAAACCGAATCCCCACCACCACAGCTTAGGGTGGAGGCAACGTCAGACAGAAATGTGAGTTTAGTTTAGTTTCTGTCTGACATCAGGCAAACCACAGAGCCCAGTAAAGCAGCATCCCGATCCACTCTACAATGACACAATGATACATGAGTGTAGAAACAGACAGGGTGGATAAAACTGTAGAAGACTGACCCATCATGATGTCCTTCATGACAGAGTGCAGCACCACCTCCTCAAAGATGTTCTCCACCAGGATGAAACGGGAAAAGTCCTCAAAGATCAGCTCCTGGAAGCGCGGCAGCTCCTAAGTGTTCAAAACAACAGTCAGAACTTTTCGTCATGTCAATTCAGCGTCTTTTTTACAAACATCTTTCTAAACATCATCCGGTCATCCATGGAGTCGGTCATCTATTAGTGGGTCTTATAAACTCTAATACATCATTGCCAACACATGCTGGATATTTTCCCCATGACTTTCAATGATGGAACACAAATAAATGTATATATGTCTGTTAATCCTTCTGTTTTCATAATGAGAGAATGAGACTCACTGAGGCACAGGAAGGGCTGAGCTGCTTCAGCATGTAGGGGATGAAGATCTGGAGGAGAGCCTCACGGAAGAAACGCTTCCTCACTGTGCTGCTGTCATAATCAAATTTCTAAAGAACAAACAAAAAAAAGAAGCATTACATTTGCTATCAGAGAACAGCTTCCTTCCACCAGAACAAGATTCATCACCACTGCTGGGAAGTAAATAAGTACATCTGGTACTGTCCTGAAATACGATATGGGGTATTTAAGTTGAACATTTACATTTCATTTTGACCTCTACTCCTCGACATTTCAGAGAAAAACACTGTTTAAACATAGATGAGCTCATAAAAAAAACATTAAAAAGGATTAAAGTGGTCGTTCCCAACATTTTTGATTTGCAACCTTTGAGAAACAGCCACGTCTACGTTGGACACGTGATGATGTTTGACATTTCATTTGTCTATGAGAGGTTCAGGATCTAAAAACACATTTGTGTTGGAGCTTCCTTCCTGTCCCATTAATCATCTCACCATCCCTCAGATGTATTTTGTGACCCTTTAGGAGAGCTAGGTTGGGAACCACTTAACTAAACTACCAGTACCTTAACTGTATTTAGATGGTACTGCATTATCTTTTCTTGCAAACACTTGATTGTCTTTTATTTTATCCGTTTCTTTTATGGATTATTTTTCAAACATGTACCTTAATGACTCTGTCCTGGCAGCGCTGGATGGTCTTGCAGAGCTCCTCCGTACCCTGAGACTCCAGACTCTGGTGAAGGATCTGCTCAAACGTATACACTGCATCGTCCATTTGCTGTAGACCATAAAACACACATACATATTAATATATTATTATTATATAAATTGTATAAAAAAAAATTGTAAATCACAAGCAATATTATTTGTAGCTCGAACTCTGCAACATATAACTGGACACTAACTGTAACATCCATTCAAAATTTTAAATGTAGTAATGCATGGCCAGTCCTGCTGTCTCTGTTCCATGACGTGCCTGTATAAAGAATCTCTTCACTTCTTATACAATATGCACTATTCAAACATCCTCTTCATTCACTGTTCTGAGGACCACCATTAGAGGGCGCTCACCTTCCTACAGTTCTACCGTTCTTGAGCTAGTTGAGTTCACACAAGGACAACAAAGGAACACAGCATGTGCAGCATCAAGTTTTGATTATTCGATAACTAAATGATTCTCTGCGACAGCAAAACTCAAATATTGAGCTCATTACCCCAGTTTTCTTTTCTCCTTTTATGTGGATGTGTGTGTGCTTGTGGGCATACGCTATATTTAATATACTGTATGTGTATATGTGGAATATGTGAGTACAAGTGTGAGCGTGTGTGGGTATGGGCGCATCCACATATTTATGAGTGTGCATACGTAGCAATATGCGAATGTATTTGTTTGTTTGTTTCTTTGTTTTTAGGGTATAAGTGCATCTATATATGTGAGTGTGCATCTACATATGCATTATTGTTCTACTTTTTATTTATTTATTTTACTTTCTTTTCTTTGGCCTTGTGAGGAGTGGGTGGGCAGGGCTGATATGTTGTTAAATGTTCACTGTTCTGTAATCTGAAAAATGACTATAAATAAAGTAATGTCAGAATTCTTCTCAGTAAAGGAGGTAAA